>OY728156.1:858947435-860197435 GCA_963277665.1 Viscum album | reverse complement strand
CCAAACAAAATGGATAGATATGGATAAAATGATCACACTTGAGAACCATCACAAAAACCTACAATAACCAATTCTCGTTCCCATCTCACCAGGAACATCAACCTCTACACTTGAGAAATAACTTAAAATGAGGGTTATGAAGTCCAATAGCCTATGATGCACTCCCCACCACAAGAAGTTTCTGAAAATTATCTCAAAATAATTAGATAACTCATGCTCACATGGGTCAAGTCTTAAAAGAACAAGATTAATGTGCCTAAAAACATTGACCTTTCTCCTCATGTAGGCCAGTTCTAAAAAACTGGAGCACCCTTGGCACCCCTATTTAAAAATGAGGGAACTACCTTATACCAAGATCAACCACATGACCACCCTCCACTTGGGAATTGCTCTAAATTCATAAACAACCAACCATGCTTCCAATATGTTACCAAAAGTGAAACCAAAATGAGCAGGGCTAGGGGTCCAACCAAACCTACCTTCTCAATCCAGCCATGAGACAAGGAGAACTCCCAGCTCCCCACTTCTCAAACACTAGGGATCCTCATTCCTAAACACATCCTTGTGATAACAGACCTCAGTGGTTCCACTAAAGGAGAATAACCATGCCCACTCAAGCCATTAGTGATAGTAGGAACACATTCCCCATTGTAAGACTCTACATGAAACACATGGAATGAATAGGTCCCTCCCAAGTAATAAAAACTTTAGAAATTAGGGGAATCACCACCTCAAAGAAACTTGATCCCCATAAAAGGATATCTCAGGTGTCCTTGTGCTTATCAAGACACCAACAATTTAATCTGGTATTATTATCTACCGATGAGGTTCTCCATGAATCCCCCAATGATGGGAATGCATATCCATCATAGGCTAACATATCACCACAAGATCCGTATGACCTTTCATTAGAATAAAATATATAGATGAGGTTTAGTTGAGTTTAATTCCACTATGGAGTTATATATGATACATTATATTGGTTGTTAGATACACTTTAAACAACTAAACCTCCATATTAAATAAAAAAACCGTAGAAAGTAAAATTTCATGAAAATCATACGTTCCTCGAATGATTCATGAGCACTGGACTCTTTACCTGATTAAACCATAAATCCACAAACACAAGAGAATCACACTAGGTTAAATCATGCATCCATAAAAATGGAAACCAAAAATAAAAACCCCATAATCTTGAAACTTATATTTACTATCAAGAAAGGTGTTCACCACACGATGGTCTGATATCCATACCAAGTTTTGACACATTCGTAGACCACCTATATACCAAATCCCTAAATTAAAAATACAAACATGGCTTTGATACAATCTTGTAACAAAATATTCTGGGTCGACCTAACATGTCACCCAATCTGGCCCACCATAAGCATCAAGTTTACCTCCCCATAAGCTAGATGCTTCTGAATAGTAGTGAGGGTATAATAGATATAGTGGGGAGAATATACCCTATGGTCAGAGTGAAATAATGGAGAAAGTAATCAAAACATCCAAAAGACAAACCAAACCACATACAAAGTCTCCTAGATGCTTGAGCTGCATCATCATGATCCTGAGACTCCACAATAGTGGATTCACTCGATAAAGTAACACTAGGAAAAAAACCAATTCATCACACAACCTATGATCCAACCTAAAAAAGACATCAGATTTATAAACACATTGAGGTGGATTTATAGGGGGTGAGAAATAAATCATAGTACATCAATTCAAATAGTGAAGCTATGATAAGATTTTATAACAAATGCATGCACATGTGATATTCGTAGACTAGTAGAAAATAAGAAACAACTAGTATAAAATGAACAACTATATAAAAGTGGTAATAAAAAATAAGAAAAAAGACCAAATGTGGGTTCTAGACTAACACCCAAGGTAAATCTAACCTTGATCTAGCCCATGATAGTTGATTTATAGAACACATATCACCCAACCACCTGAAAATTGGTGCATCTGAAAAATCTACATAGGAGGTCCAAGACATCTAAATGGAAATACATGAATACTAGAACCAAGGGCATAAGAATAGGTGTCCACATGAGAAAATATAATAAAACAATATCTAGGAATATAATGTAATGATCTAAACTAGTGACATAATCTCTCCTCCACACGTCTGAGAAACAGTTATGTCTTGAAAGTCCTGCAGAATAAATCAGGCTTCAATAAACCATGGACCTAGTAGATACACTGCCCTATGGGCACCATCCACAAGAAAATGCTAGATGTACTAATATATGGGATCCATACACAAGTTCAAGAGTGTAATAACATCCACACAAAAATAATCACACCCCCTAGCTAGGGTGCATAATTAACTAGGGGTGGTGCAGTCATCAAAATCATCAATAAGCTCCCTAATCCCATCTAACCACAATCATCCAATAAAGGAGAGAACCGAATCAAAATTAAGGCCAATGTATGATCCAATATATCCCAAATGACTCCTCCCCAAACCAAAATCCTGAGAAAAAACTACCTCAAATTTCATGTCCAAAGGCTATCCAAACACGGGATGATCCAACTCTCGAACCCACCATCCAAATAGTTGAACCATCAACACTAATAAAATAATTTATAATAAATCATGGGACCTCTCTTGGTCCCCAGGATCTCAGCATCCAAAAAAATCACTACCATAGGCTCCCAATAACCCACCTCAAATCTAAACCAAAACATGGATCTCCCATGGTCCCTAAGGTCACACATAAAGTGGAATCCAACTAGGGATGCTCGTGTTGAACCCAAGATCTCAGGATATACCTATAAAAAGATCCCCAATCATCTAAAAGGAAAAATAAATAGTTGGAAAATCTATGAAGGGTTTCTCTAGATCATCTAAAGCACAATATGCACCCAATGTGGAAACATCCCAAATGAACCTCAATGTAATCTAACTTATAATTTATCAATAATTTTCCCAAAGGGGAATCCAAACACACAAGAAGGACTACATGGGAATTCTAAATGGTTCTCATGCCCACCTCGAATGTAAGACCCCACAAGGGATCCTTGGAATAAGCTAAACCTCTAGGGAAAATCTCATGAAAGAAAACCTCATAAAACCTTCTATAAAAACAACCAACCAATGGTTACTAATTCATCCACAAGGGAATCCTTAGAATAATCATTCCACATGGGAATTATCAACATCCGACCACAACATCCACTGATCACTCAATCAATAAACATCCCAAAATTGAATCCTAGAGAGTCCCTTAGATCATATAAAAAACCTCAACTTCTCTTACCTTGAGTAACTTGTCTCATCACACAGAGATAAACCAAGATCTCCCTAGATATAGTATATAATACCACCTTCCTAGATCTATCCAAAAAAACTCAAATAGATATCCATGGTATACTCAAGCTAAGATGATAAATAAAGTCACAACCCTCACTCAGACCTCACAGTTCACAACCTAACCTGATGGAGGATTATGAAACCAATACTTAAAGAATTCATCCTTAAAAATCTCAACCAACCCAAAATCCATTCAGGAAGCCTATCAAAACCAAAAAAATATCACCATCATTATCTACACAAAAAAATTCTCCTAATGGACTACTCAAAAGTCCAATTTTGGCTCTAGGGTGAAAAATAATAAAAACACACCAAGGGAGAAAATGTACAATATGTGTACTTAAGTGACATGGTGTTTACCCCCAAAGTCTCTCCCTAGAAATTTTCCCCAATATACTTGACACGTAATATTTCAAAGTACATGATTTGTGTACCCTATAAATAGTGTGTACCCCATATAGGTTACATTCCAGTGTACCTCATCCCCACTCAGTTTGTACAATATCTATCAACACGATGTGTACCACCCCATACAAGGTGTATACACCACATGGGGTCCCCATCCATATACCTATCCATATACCCCACATGGGGTTATTTAAATCCCAATACACAACCATTGGCCATTTATCTTGCATGGGCTCTGGCTGTGTACCCTACATGGCCATATTCCCCCTACACACCCTAAATTTCCACTACTTGGAATGTACCTACCATGAAATTTGCGTAGTCTAAAAAACTTGTATTTCCTAAATAGGAAGAACACACAATGTGTTTTCTATGAACCACATGATGTGAAAATGGGTTTTCCCGAGCGGAAAACCCCCAAAACTACTTAAAACCCCATTTTCGACATGATTAAGCCTAGATCATCCCTTAAAGGGTTACAAAAAACAAAAAAAAAACAATTTAAAACTTTAAAACATCTCTTATATGTAGATTTATGGAAGAAACATAAAAATATTCCTACCTTAGGGTGGAAACCATTAAAGCTTCGCACCAGATCAATACCATACATTCATTAAGCCTCGATCTACCTATGAACAACCTCTCTGGGCAATGCCTCCTCCTCCTTATACCTCTTATACCCCTCTCCCTCTCTAATTCTTATTAAGAAGGATACCAAGAGGGTTTACATGAGAATACAATGGTGATAAAGGAGAAAATAAAAGGAAATAAATAAAAATAAAGGAAAAATAAAAATAAAAATAAAAAATAGGTCTAAGCTCGGACCTAGTGCCTGACACAAGGTTATGCCTCACCTAGGAAACCCACCCCATTCCAAAATAAACCTCAAAGAAAAAATTTCAATCATATTCTCTGTTTAAAATATATCACCAAATTAACATGGGTGAATAAATAAATATTTAATTAATTAAATATTAAATATTTCATGAAAATTAGAATAAAAAATATTTACACCAAACTATTATCCTAGGGTAAACACCCTATTTCAGGACCAATAGAGTGGTTGGAAAAATTATCAAAGATCATATTATAGGTTAAATTTCTATTTTCCCCTGAAACACTTTTAGGAATAAAAATTCAAATTTCCACTGATTTTTTCACCCCGTTATAATATGAGGTGTCACATAATACCAATTGAGAAGATTTTTACCAATTAGTTTTTACTTATATAAAATTGATCTCAAGTTCATGATTGAAGATGATGATTCCATTTATTTACAATTTTTTTTCTAGATGAGTATCAAGTTTTGAAATTATTTAATAATGATTTTTATTATAATTAATGCAACAAACTAATATCTCACTATATATTTTTCACAAATAATTTTTTTTAATAGCACGTTTCACATAAAATACCGAACTAAAGATAAAATACCTTTATATATTTTAAATATTAGATAGTATTGTTAAAACTTAGCTGTTAAATTGGCCGTTATAAAATGAAGTAACATCTCACAAAAGTAATAAAGAAAGTAAGAGGAAATGGCATCCAGAAGAAGTTGAATTCACTATGAATCCCATTTATCCAAACTTGGAAGGTAGGTATATTCTCTAGGGTTTTTCTTTAACCAAATTCATGATTTACTTGTGAAATTATGATTTGAGAAAAACTGCATATAGGAGAAGTTCAAGCTCATAGAGATTGCCACATGGTCCCTGCTAGTTGAACCATCACTCGAAACTACAACCTAAGTTTATCTAATTATTAGATATTACATGTATATAATAAGGTTTTATGAAAGTATAAATTATGATTATATCAAAATGTAAAAAAATTCTATATGGATAGATATACCATGAATTTATATAATTTTGAAAATTCATTTTTGCTAAATTAAATTTATGATTATTTTTTTTTTTGAAATTGGAATTTTATTTCAAGAAAATATGTTTAATTTGATTTAATAATTCCACAATATATTATTTATAGATTAATTAGTAATTTATAATATAAAATATAGTTAATATAACAAAAGTATTTTTTCAATAAAAATAGATTTCACTGCATTTTATTTTTTCAAATGATTTTTTTAAATTTTGGGATATTAATTTGGAAAAATTAAGATCATTTTTGGATTTATCATGGATATATTATCTTACTATGAATTTTTAAATTTTTTAAAAATGTTTATTTTTAGTCAAAAAATAATAGATTCTTAAAAATCATAATTTCTAGGACTTCATTACTATAATATCATAACAAAGAATATTTAAAAACCATTAAAACATTATAATACTAAATTAATAAACAAAATTGAGAATTTTGAAATTTTATTTTTTAAATATACACCATTCCAAAATATTTTTATAACTAAAGTAAAATGTTACTTTAATATAGTGGAAAGAATAAGTTTGGTCTTCTGTTTAAATAATTTTAAAGGAGATGTTGAGTTTTTGATTTCTTTGGAAGCATCATACATTTATTTAAATTAATAATAAATAAATTTATGGTTGTAAAATTAGTAACTATGATAACTTTATCATTATAAATTTAAAATATCAATAACATAATTTTAAAAAAAATTGTATATGCATTTAAGTGCATTTATTTTAAAATTAAATTTTCATACCTGCAGAAATTTTATTTCATAAAATGATTTTCAACTTCAAAATCTTTTGGTTTAAATTATTTAATCTTTTAAATTTCAATTTTTTTCATTAAATTTAATCCCTAAGGTTAACAATTAGTTTCCCAAGTGTAAAGTAAAAATGGTAAAATTCTTTTACTAAGGGGGAATGACCAAAACATGTTTCAAAATTTGCGGTTGAGATTATTATCAACAAAAAATCACCATATTTACTCATTTCCCATTTTTTATCCCCTTTACTCTTTAGTAGTAAAATTAAATTATTGAAATTCAATTGGAATTTCTGGAACTACCATTCTATTCACTCATAAAAAGGTAACACTCACACCACTTAAAGACTCAAAAATAATTTGTATAACTCGTTGATTTTTTTATTTTACTCTCCATATAACCATATCACACAAAAATAACTCTCTTTTCACTCATATTTATCTTAATCCATTCAATTTGAAGGGGACTTACAACTCTAGTGTAACTATTATGTCCTTAAGTTTTTCTTCTTAATCCCACTCTGCAAAATATCTTATTAAAATAATAATATAATTAATTAAGTAGATTTATTATATTTATATTTTGTTTATATTAATTATATAAATATTATTTATCCATTTCAATCCACTTAGAAAAATAAATTGATGTCAATCGTACATGTGTGCAGTCAACCGCCTCCACGAAGAATCAAATTTTGTTTTTCTTGAAGTTTTTCATTATTTTTAAAAAAATATTAAAATGTGGTTCATAATAATAAATAAATTATAATAACATCATTATTATTATGTTATAATAAAATTATTTCAAAATAAACACCTCATTAACCATAATAACCAATTGAATTAAAGCGTGCTCAAGTTTGGTGCGGTTTAACCACCTACCTGAACAATGCTTTAAAATACGATCATGGATGAATATGGGAAACAAAATATTAATATTTTTATAGGTTAATAAGAAAATAATTATTATTTTATGGTTTAGGAATAATTATATGATGTATGTAAATTATTACTAATAAATCATCTTTGATCACCAAAAATTATCGAAATAAGATGTTATCAATACTCTTTTTACACAACGTAACAAAAAATCACAAGGAATGAAATAAGAAATTTTTTAATCAATATAAGTTATATATTACTAAATATTAAATTATATATCTATAATTAAATTTGTATTAGATTATGGGTAATGATATAAAAATTCTTAAACATGAAAAAAACAGTTACAGTTATTAACACCTGATGGACATAATACACTATAACTAATTAATGTACTCATGATTAGAAATTACAATAAGGATAATAAAATGGTAATACTTATGATTAATTTTATGTAATAGGATATTAAGTTAGTTATTTTTTAGTATATGTTATAGTGTGATCAATGATGCAAGGAATTGAGGTATGATGTTTTCATCCCAAATTCCCTTCGCTGAGACATGTTTTAATGTTTTGCACCAATTTATTATTTAATTGGTGTATATAATGATGAATGATTTATTTTTAAATAATCCATGATTTAATTCATGTTATTTATTTAACTTTATTATTTTTGAGATTCTATTAATTTGGATTAAAAAACTACTAAATCCATAAAGCATTTTTGTGACTCAACTCTCTTCATTGAGTCATAATCACTATTCTTTTTATATTATTTTTCATGATTGATATAATATAACTTATGAATATTTTAGAGTGCATTTAAATTATATTTTTTGAGGAAATATAGTTTCACCCCAAATTTTTATTCTTCAATGTTTCTAATGTCTTGTTAAAATACATTTTGTTAGGAATAATTCCTATTTCTTTTAATAGATTTTACCTTCATATCCTTGTTTTTAATTCCAAAAAATGTAATTATTTATATAGTGGAAACTAAATAGTTTTAATATTCAATGATCATTCCCCCTTTATTTACTTTAATACAAAGGTTTTATCATTATTTTAATTATTTCTATTTTCAACAAGGTTATTTCAGAATGTTCAAAATGTTTTTCCAGCATTTTGAAATAAAAAGTTTTATCACCCACTCCACATTTTATTTTGATAAATTTTAGGTAATTTTATAGGTTTAATTATTATAAATTATTTTTAAAAGTAAAATTTTTCAAATTATTTTCAATTCCCTTATTTTAAAACTTTATGTCATTTTCAAGTATCCATTATTAAATATTCTTTTAAAATTTAACGTTTTCAAAGTATTTTCACTTATCATATTTGAATAATTTATTTATTTTTAAGGAAATTTTATTAATAAATATTTATAATAAGTTTTTAAAAATCCTTCTATTTTACTTCACAATTTTTTTGAAATAAATTTGTACTTTAATGTTATAAATTTTTATTGTTAAAACTTTTTTATTTTAACTTCTATTTACCATCCAAGTTTTTTCTTTCATGAAGTGATTTTTTATCACCATACACATGATGTTATGATATTATTACTTTTGGAAAATGGGTTTATGATATCTTGAAATCTTTTAAGTTTATGTTATGTGATGTTTTTAAAAAGTTTAAGAAACCTGCTCTTTTGGTATGGGTTCATTTAGATATGTCTATGATTAATTTTAAGTGTTATATATATATATATAGATGATAATGGGTGGGGTATTCATAAACATCCAATGAATTGGTTTAATTTTATATTTCATGAGATAACCAGGCTTATACCTAATGAATTTGTTCACATAGGCATGGACAAGATGGGGTTGATCACATTTTCAATCGTGAAAATAATGAGTTTGTTCACATAAATATGGGAATTATGAGTTTTATCACATAGGTTTTCCTATTCTTATGGTTGTGAAAATTTCCATGTTATTCTTAAAGCTATGAAAAAATTTCAAGATGAATTTAATTTACATTAAATTCCATGTTTTCATGATCATGCCTTTTTTAAGTATTCCACACTTTTTTATCATACTCACATGTTATGAGATTATTATGACATGTTTTGATCCATATCATATATTTTATGTTTCCTTAATTATATTTATATGATATTATGATACTATAACATGTTTTATGATAATCATATGATGAATTTTGATAATTTATTATGAAATTTATATCATTCTAATGTTTTCCTTCATGTTATGATATGTTTTACCCTTACCGAGCATATGATCTCATCCATTTATTATGATTAAAATACCTAGGTTATAAAGATGATTATATCATTTGATTTATCTATAAAAGGGTCTATAGGAGCATGATTATGGAGAAATTTTCTGAAGTGTAGTAAAATAATATATTTATATAGCTAATTTCCAAGGCACTAAACATTTTGGTCTTTCAAAAATTCTATTATGAGATTTATTATTTAATTAATGTGATTAAAGTATTATTTATGTTAATTTTAGATTAGATTAGTATAGTTATTATTAGAGTATGGTTTAGTTATTTTATATTTTAGTTTAGTTATTTTTGTATATTAGTTTAGTCACCTTTGGTATTAGGGTTAGAGAACCTTAGTAAAAACACTAGAGTTGCATCTAAGTATAGGATGATATCCTATAATATTGATAACATCTTTAGTATATGGTTTTAATTAGATATAAATATTTTTATAAATTCTAAAAGTGGATTTTGTCTCTAAAATAGTTTTACCTAGAAGTAATAACTCTAAAAATGGCGTGTTGGGTATTAAATCAATTTTCCCCTGGTGCACAACAAAGAGGCGCAACCGCACACCTAGTGTGAAACTCCATGGGGATATGTTTTGGATGATCATATTATCTTTATAAACCACTATGAATGATTTATTTTCCTGTTACTTTGAGGTATTATGTTAAGGAGTGTAAGATAACTCAGCTTAACATAACCTAGATTAAACTAATATTGATATATGATGAACTGAAGGAATAATGAGGCAATATGAAAATGTTAAAGAACCATAATTTTTAAGGTGAAATTACTTTTTATTATTATGATAATATCCTCATATTGTAAATGTTTTATCACTCATGTAAACCCATTTGGTTTTAGTATTGGATGGAACTAGAAGGAACCATGTGTGCATGGTACTATGCATAGATTAGCTAAAAAATAACCCCTTGTAATGGGAGTTATAATGATAAACCTTGTGATTATGCCTAAACAAATATCATTGAATATTATTAAGAATGTGTATATAGTAGAATAACAAAAAATAAAAATGAATAGAAATATGAAGTCTCATGAAATATCAAGTGAAAAAGATGATTAAGGAAAAAATATTCAATTTATTATATGTAAAAATGTTTGAAGAATCACTAATAGAATTTACC
This sequence comes from Viscum album, assembly GCA_963277665.1. NCBI lineage: Eukaryota > Viridiplantae > Streptophyta > Magnoliopsida > Santalales > Viscaceae > Viscum > Viscum album. Next base: position 860,186,796 of record OY728156.1, on the reverse strand, counting down.
TAAGGGGACTCAAAGATTATTTACATATATAAGAGGGGGTAATTTAGAATCAAACAATCATAGAGAAGTGAATAGTTCAGTAAACATAATGGGAGTATAAAATGTGAATCCAAAGGCACCACTAAAGGCGTGATACCTTTAGTGAAGAAAGCTTGTGTCTTAGCCAAGTAAGTTTTATAAATATAAGAAGGATAATAATGATTGATGTGAAAAACCACCACAACTTGGGGAACAATTTGGAGTCTGTTCAATGAATTTTATGAGGTATATTTTTATAACTAAATCATATACTTTAGATTTTTAGATATGTGATATTTATTATAGACACTCGATGTTGCTTAGATTGTTTTCTAAGTATGCCACCATGATGTTTGTTTTTCAAATAAAATATCTAGTGGTATGATTATTGATTTTCAAAATTTATGTTTATGAGAATATAAATCTTAGTATGGGTACTTTAGAAAAATTTAAATTAATGGATTAATTATTTCAACATAGACTCTATATTCACTGATCATGGTTATATCACTTACAACATCCTCACTATTAAAAATGGATTGGGGAAGAAATAGAAATCACTAGAAACCATAGAGATATATTAACATCACTAGAATAACAGTTGATAAAAATGAACTTTTTTCTTCATTATCCATTAATTCACTACCACCATGTGTATGTAACGAACCTGACTCCAGTAACTCAGATTCGATGCCTACTTTATTATATTGGAAAAGATACAAGGTGTGAAATCCTGAAGGACCGGCCAGTTTAGTAGTTTTAGAGAACCAAATACATAAATGATACCCATTTTACAAATGGATATACAATAAATAGCATTGAAATGGAAAAAATTTGGAATACTTGAAATCATTATAATAATTCTTCTTTATATCATGGGGAAAGTAAACAAAATAAGGGTGAGATCAAATTCTCATTAAGGGTTAAATAAAATAGAAAATATAATGAATCAATAAGCATAATAAACATGGAAAGGTAAATAATTGAACACATATTCGATTTAAATAACTTCAATATCATGATAAGATAAGGAATAATCAATATAGCAAGGTAAATAACTAAAAAATGACATTTAATCAATAAAATAAGAATGAAATGCATCGAGAGATAATATCATTATGAAAATATCATGGATAATTATAACTGAATTAATAATGAAGGAAACTATTAATTATTTGAAGTTATATTCTCAAGAACATTATAACTCTACCATTATGTCATTTAATAAGACATTTTAAAAATATAGGTAAAAAACCTGTTTAATTCATCCAACTGATTTGTCTCATGAGACTTACCGGTGCATCGAGGGGATATATAATTATAGGACCCACCCATCACTGTAGTTCCAAATAATTCCTCACATATATAATGATTTATTTAATTCATGAATCAACATGCCTTATCCTCAAATATATGTATTAAGTAAAGGATACATATCTATTAATATTTCCCTAGTTAATAAAATAACTTTCAAAGTAAACTTCATATGCAAAAATGGTATATAGTTTAGGATGTAATCATATCCATCATATAAGAATATGGATAAAATTGAATTGAAATATTAACCATAATGAATAAATATTTATTCATTTTAAATATATCAAAGGGTTAGTATATAAACCACATAAATGTAAATAGGTGTATATTAGCAAATATATCTCAATGAAAAGAAAATTATGATGAAATTCCTTACAATGATCAAAGAGTTGAAGTGATAATTAATCAATTAATAGATTATTTTTATAATATTTTAATCTGCAAATAAAAATTATAAATACAACATAAGATAATCAAAATCCATTATACACATAATATTATAATATCAAATGCAAACGAAGATGTCATAAAACCCAATGAAAAGAAATTGAGTTAGGATTTTTTTAAACACTTAGTACCTTTAATATCAAATAAAATTGGATAAAATAATTAAAATTAATTATTAAAATACCATGAATTATTAATTAATCCTTATATTACATGTTAAAGGTAGTATTTACATCATATAAAATAAATTAATTGGATAACATTACAATATTCCCCAATTAAGGGAAATTGAAATGAAGTCCCTTACCTCACACTTTCCTTTAGTTGAATGTGATATAAACTATATAATAATAGTTTAATAATGTAATTAATTTATATAATATCCATATTCATACTTATAATATCATATATGATCCTATTATTACATTTTACCACCTGTTTGTTAATAATATTTCATTATTTTCATTGTTTCGGGTGTTGATTGCCTTGTTTTCTCTTGAACATTTTGTCATGAAAGTTTTGGTTCTTGAGAATATGATATATATAAGTTTTATAAATAAAAATATTAATATTTTAAATATAATTTTTACTGAATATATACATTTTTAGAAAAATTTATGAAATTTGGACATGGAAAATGAATTACATAGCTTTGTAGAGATGATAGGCCATACATGTCATGACCCGTCCTCAGGGCCCGTGCCGTTACTACCCTAAGCCCGCCTTCCATAGGACAGGGGCTGGAGACTAGCACTAAAGGCGTAAATCCTGGTAAAAAGGGAAGGCATTGAATTTTAATAAGTAAACAAATACAACAGAGTACGCAAGTGGAAGTAAACACTAAGTAAAACTGTATGCAAAAAAAAAAGTGCTGAAAGGGAAGGGGTTGGAAATACAAGCCCAACAGTAAAGTAAAATACAATTGAAAAGCTAGTACAACTACAGTAAATTAAAAATAGAAACTACTGAGTCATCCTTCGGGAATCCCACCTGTAGGGTTGGTACAAATGGCCTCCTCATCACCCCGGGTCCGTCCGTCTGCTCCGTGAACGTCTTGACAAGTGGTCCACCTCCAGGTACCGTCCAGCTCTAGAAGTCTCTAACTCGATCAGTGTTATCTATCATCTGTAACCAACACAATGTAGTACGGGCATGGCCTGTGTAGGGGTGAGTATAACGATACTCAGTAGGGACCCCGAGACCCATGAAGGTCTCCCATAATCCACGAAGGATAAACCACAGAAGAAAGATACAATCACGAAGTATCAACCAACCCTACTTAGGTATGTGCCCATACATATACCTAAGTTATCAATCTCAGTTCGGCTCCAACTCTCAAGCCCAAGCACAACCCAGTCAACATAGGAAGTAAATTCAATCACATCGATGATAATGATTGAAAGCCAAGAATCAGATCACAGAGGTATGCCACAATTGTAGAGAGATATAAATGATCAGATGTAGCCATTGGATCATCTAAGATATCGGACCCACACAGGATACAGGACCAGCTAAGCTGTCAGACCCATATAGGATACATGCCAAATATCTCGTCTAAGCTGTCAGACCCACACATGATACATGCCAGCTATATCGACTAAGCTGTCGGACCCACATAGGATACAAGCCAGCTATATCGTCTAAGATGTCAGACCCACACAGGATATAGGATATCTATTCTATATTAAAAGCGATGATAAGATGTATTCATTGATTCATCTAAGCTATCAGACCCACATATGATACAAGACCAACTACTCTATCAGAACTGTTGAACCCACTTAGGATTTTGGTACAGTAGTCTTCGTCGTCGAACTCACAGAGGATTCCAGTATGGTAGTCGTCGCAGCCAGCTCTAGGGTTCCTGCACACAGCTTGCTCGATTCTGGGAGGGTCCGCTCCTCTATAAAATGGGTCAATACATCAACTATCAAGAAGTCCAGAGTTGATGAATCTTGAAGTTCCGTCTCATCAAAAGGAACCCAACACGACAGACGGCGCGTCAATCGGATGCCCGATCTGAGAGTTATTGGCTTTTACTTTCCAGGGGCCCGGTTGGATTTATGCTCGGTCCAAACTCAGCCATTTTCCAAAGTTGTCCAAAACTCACTTAGTGTATTGCAAAAGGACCGCCTCATCATAAGGGTACCAGTGCCACAGAAGGTGCGTCGATTGGACGCACGATCTAGAAGTTATTCACGTTTAAGCGAAACGGGCCCGGCCCGTCAAGCCTAGTGGGTTAGCGGGTCAGCCCGACTTGGTTCAGAGGGTTCGACCCGGCTGGGGTTCGGGCCAGCCTGATTTGGTGGGTCTGACCTGGCTTGGGGGTCGGCCTGGCCCGGTGGGGCACAACCCACCCGCGGATCTGACCCGCGGAGCGGGCCGGTCCGGTTCGCCTGGCCGCGCCGCCTCTCTCTGCCCGGCCGACCGAAGCCAGCCGGTTTTGTCCAGCGCGGGCATCCCACACAGCGGGCTACTGTCTCTCCCACGCATTGCCAAGCGGCGCCTCAGGTCTTCATCCTGGCCGGCAGGCGGCCGATCGGTTCGCCGACAAGTAGCCCGCGGTTGCGGTCCGCAGTTCTCCCACCACGCGGCACCTTTGGGAGCCACAATTCCTCTTCCTGGCCGGCCGTAGCTGTCCGATTTTCTCAGCCAAAGAAGCCCATGGTTGTGGGCTACATCTCCTCCATGCAGAACCTGCGGGTGCCGCGGTCCACCAGCCCGGCCGACATTATCCCACCGGTTCTTCAGCCCGAGCGGCCCGTAGATGCGGGCCACGGTTTTCCTCCATGCGGCCGTCGCCTCCGGTTGCCACCGCCTCCAGTCGCCGTCACCTCTTCCAACTACCCCAGCCTGCATGACCGCGGCCTCCTTCATCCGGTGCGGTGCGACGACACCGCGCCCTACCGGCTCCACCTCCATTGTCAACGTAAACAAGAATCAATGGAGGGACGTCAGGCCGTGTTCGTTCGGCCCGCGCCCTCCGTGTTAGGCGATAACAAAAGGCCAAAGACGAATGAAGGCATACATCAAGAATGAGGGTATAATTTAATTCATTTAAAATTATAGAAAACCCCCCTACCTCATAAATGGTGGTCGCTCGGCGGAGTCGCTGGAAAGAGGGCGGATGTCGATTTCGTTGATGTCGGGAAACATTCGAGGATGGTGTGTCGTTAACGTTCCTTGCGGGCGGTGTCTACTCCTTTAACGTGGAAGGAGGTCGAGTAAAGGAAGATGACATGCCATTTTTCTTCAGTGGAAACAACATTCTTCATGGAGAGGATGTCATTCCACGTTGGAGATGTTCTTCATGTTCTTCGTGGAAAGAACGCTTCCTTTCTAATCCTCTAAAGCCTCCCAAGATAATATGTCCAACCCACATAAAATAAAAACACACCACTTATTTAAAGGATGGCTTAATGAATTCATAGGGATTCAAATTCATTAAGCCACATCCATTAATTAATTAAATGTTGAGTTGGATCATTAAAAAGGGCTGGAGGAGATAAAGAGGCTCCCAATTAATAAAGGAAGTTTCATCCTCCTTAATTAGGGAGTTCAAGGGGTTTAAGGATTTGAAGAGTTTGGAACTTGTGTGGGCCCCAACACACAATATCCTCCCATGAGAGGTTATGTGGGGGGTGGGCCCCACCTCCAACTTCTCTTTGGAGAAATTAACCACCACTTAAAAATTATGTCACACATAATTTTTAATTTAATAAAAAATCCACAAAAATTTAACTTCTCCTCCCGACCAAACACAACTATGGTAAAGGTCCCCTTAGGAGAATATCGGTGCTTTGAGTTCATTGGTGCCCTCAAATTTTAATTCTGAGCACCAGTTCAAAAGATATAAAATCCATCTTGTACGTCTACTGAACGTACCCGAAAAAAACGTTAGAAAAAATTATTATCAGTCGCCCTTGACCCACTGCGGTTGAGGTTAGGATCTTCCTAGGTGAAAAACGCCCCAAAAAACCCAATGGTACTCTCAGATTTTCAATCTGAGTTACCATTTAGAAGTTATTAATTTTAAAATAAAATAATTTCACTTAATTATTTTATTTGTGGCCAAAAACTAACTTTTTCTGGTGGCTCGTGCCGGCCAAAGTTAGTATCTTCTTAAATAAAGCATGCCATCAAAAGTTTAGCTGTCATCTTGGATTTTTAATCCGAGATACCATTTGTGAGTTATAAGCATTTAAAAAATAAAATAATTTATTTAATTATTTTATTTACGGTTATGCCATTTTTGGAATTTCTCACAGGAGGCCCGCGCCGACTAAACTTAAGTCGTTCCTAGGGTAAACCCGCCATCCTGAGTGAAATGGTTCCCTTGAATTTTTTATCTAAGTAACCGTTTAAGGGTTATTCCACTTTTTCAGGAAAACTTCTTATGCGCATTAATTTAAGCTTAAAGAAACTTCAGAAATTGATTCCGGGGACACCTGGCCTCGAAATCAGGTGCCGTCAGAAACTGTGGATTAATAAAATTCCAAAGAATTTAATAAAAAAGTTTCCTTGAAATTTCTGAGTCTTTAAAGTACCCCCACCTTAGGGATTTATGTCCCCATAATGTTACAACACACACTAGGGAAACAAATGGGGGTACTGAGCACGCATCTGAGCCTCCCGCTCCCATGTGTTCTTCTGGAGGTTCCCGTGCAGCCAAAAAATGCACACCAGAGGAATCGACCATCCACGCAGGACTCGCTCTTGTTTATCCTTGATCTTCACTGGGACCTCCATGAATGTAGCCCCGTCATCAATGTCTAGCTCCCTATGGTCGATGATGTGGGACAGGTCGTGTACGCATCTCCTCAGCTAAGATATGTGGAAGACGTCGTGCACCCGATGCAACTAAGGTGGAAGGGCCAGGAGGTAAGCCAACTCGCCTACCCGACTGAGGACCTGGAACAACCCGATAAAATGTGGAGATTACTTGCTGCCTCAGCCAAATATCCATAGACCTTATCGAGGTAAGACCCGTAAGAAGACGTGGTCACCATCCTTGAACTCCAGTGGTCTCCGTATCCTATCAACATAGGACTTATGTCTGCTCTGTGCAGTCTTTATCCACTTCTGGATGATCTGTACCTTCTCTACCGTAGCCTAAACCATCTCTGGTCCTACAAGTGTTGACTCCCCTGGGTCAGTCCAACACAGTGGTTATCTACAAGGTCATCCGTACAGTGCCTCATAAGGTGCCATCCCGATGGTGGAGTGGTAGCTATTGTTATACGAAAACTCTACCAAGGGTAAGTGTTCCTCCCAGCTACGGCCAAAGTCGAGGACACATGCATGGAGCGTGTCCTCGAGAGTCTAAATGGTCCTCTCAGTCTGACCATCCATCTGAGGATGGAAGGCGGTGCCCAAGCAAAGATGCGTCCCAAAAGCCTCCTATAACCCCTTCCATAGCCAGGAATTGAAATGATAATCTCGATCGGAGACGATATTTGATGGAACACCATGAAGCCGTATGATCTCCTGAACAAAGAGGCGTCCTAAGCTCTCTATTGAGCCTTGCTCTCTGATCGGTAGGAAGTAGGCCGTCTTGGTGAGTAGATCTACGATCACCCAGATAGAGTCGTGTCCTCTTGATGTATGTGGAAGACCTGTCACGAAGTCCATGGATATCTCATCCCTCTTCCACTTTGGGACCTCTACAGGCTGAAAGAAGCCTGCTGGTACCTGATGTTCCACCTTCACTTGCTGAAAAGTGAGGCATCGAGAGACAAACTCTTCTACTGCCTTCTTCATACCTGGTCACCATAGTACGTCCTCTGAAGAGGATGAATTGCTCCCCACTTTTATAAAATCCATCAGGTGCTTGTCTTGTGGATATCTGATCATGTCGTGTCTCATAGTCAGCGTCCCCTCACTGTGCCTTCTTAACTCGCTAAAGAAGTCGGGGAGTGACTGTAAGAGACTGAAGGAAGGCTGCTCCATCTTTATCCACAAAGGGTATCTATAAAGAAGCCAGCTGCTCTGTCATCTCTCCTAGCAGCTGTATACTAGATCTCCAACTGAGTGCATCTTCTATAACATTAACCTTCCTAGGAGTATAGACTATCTCGAAGTCATAGTCCTGGAGGAACTCAAAACTCAAAACTCCTGCTACCACAAGGGTAAGTCTGGTTGACTCATGAGTTATCGACTGCACCCTCCCAAGCATGAGTTTATCCTGTGCTGCCTGGGTTTCCCTTTTCACCGACTAAAGAAAAACCCATCCCAACATTGTAGAGAAACCACATCCTTTTTGCCTAATATAGTCAATCTGTGTATGAACTGTGGTTTCCCAGTCCATACCCAAACTAACGTCATAAGGCCTCGAAGATACCACCAAGAGGTTTCCAACTGAAACTATCGCCTCAAGAGTCAGATCACACCATCGGCATAGGTGTGATTATCGAGTCTCCTCCCAAAGGTATCTCCAGACGTGAGGGTCAAGTCAATGGTTTAACTAGAATCTCTAGGTCTGGGACAAGATTTGTGGAAGGAAGGAATGATTAGTACCTATGTCTATTGATACTAAACCTAGTAGTAGACACATACCATACCTCAAATCATTCCTAGAGCCCTTGGGTCACACTCCTTGACCGCAGACAGTTACTCTTTTCCTCTGCCCTCCAGCTCCCTGAGCCTGACGGGGAATACAAAGGTTGGTGGTTGTAACATGTAGAAATGTACACCACCACATGATTCTCTCCTAGCTCTGCTTCCACATCAGCTGCCCTTCAGATTTATCTATCCATGTCACATCCACTTCCTGAAACTTTTTTCACACCCAAGTCTTTGAGACTGGCGCTAGTTCCCTACTTTCCCACTTCTAACATTCACCTTCTGTATCCGTTTAGCCAAAGAAAATTCAACCAAAAAGGTTCTCTCTAGAACCCTAGCATAATAAGGAATGCATAGAGGAAAAGTGCTGGCTCGGATGTCCTTTAAACACACCTCATTTGGTATTCCAAGCCCCAAAGCACTGATCGTATTGTATTCATCGAGTACCCGGAATGATCAGTATGTCTTGATGAATACTCAACTACCAAAATGTCGTCTTGATGAAGATGTATAAGTTCTAGAGAACTCTCATCCACCTCCTCAAGCCAGTCCTCAACCACATGTGAGTTGGGATTAACTCAGAACCTGAGGGGTATATGATGCTAAAACACGTGTAATGCACTAATCCTACATGTGTCATCTACCGGTACTACTGGTTGTAACAACTGACCAATAGGCAGTGATGCGCAACGGTCCACGTACCGATGCCTCATCACTATGAGGACCAACCTCATTGTCACTCACTAGAAAACACTATTATCTAAGTACTCCATCCGATCTACTGGTGTCTCAACTAGGAGAAAAACTCTAGCAATCATCTCCAGCCAGTCCTCTACTGCCTGGGAATCTGTCTCACCTCATAACCTCGGAGGCCTCTACTGCTAGAACTCATGCAACATGCTCTATCAGCATGCACCGTTTTCTAGTACGGTTGGTGGAATTTGCTGCCCAATGGGTGGTGGTGCTTCTAGTACACCACTTGAAGGTGCCAACATAGTAAGACGACCCTGCACCAGAGCCTCGTCGCTCAGTGGACCGTCATCGTGTACTCACTCGGGAACCCTAGCTGGCTTTCTTCGCAGCGACATCCTGATAAGGAATAGGTGTTCCATAGTCAATAAGTTTATACCTGGTGAGATGACTCAAAGATACCAAAAGGAAACTCTAGAAACACACACACAATCAGTGTTTTTGTGTACTGATTCGGAAATCAGAGATCAGGGTCCTGGTATATGGATACGTCGGTCGCCGCATCAACAATGTACTCCCTAGACTGAAAAGCACACTCAATACTCTTAACACTATTGCTTCACAGAAAAGAATGATCAGAGTCCTAATTTATGCGGTAGAACCGACTCCTCTGATACCAATTTGTCACGACCCGTCCTCGGGGCCCGTGCCATGACTACCCCAAGCCTGCCTTCCATAGGCCAGGGGCTGGCGACTGGCACCAAAGGCGTAAATCCCGATAAAAAGGGAAGACATTGCCTTTTAATAAGTAAACAAATAAAACAGAGTACGCAAGTGGATATAAACACTAAGTAAAACTGTATACAAAAAAAAGTACTGAAAGGGAAGGGGCCAGAAATACAAGCCCAATAGTAAAGTACGATATAACTGAAAAGCTTGTACAACTGCAGTAAAGTAAAAATAGCAACTACTGAGTCGTAATTTGGGAATCCCACCTGTAGGGTGGGTACAGATGGCCTCCTCAGCACCCCGGGTCCGTCCGTCTGCTCTGTGAACGTTTTTCCAAGTGGTCCACCTCTGGGTATCGTCCAGCTCTACAAGTCTCTACCTCGATCAGTGCTGTCCATCGTCTGCAACCAACACAATGTAGTGAGAGCATGGCCCGTGCAAGGGTGAGTATAACGATACTTAGTAGGGAACCCGAGACCCCCGAAGGTCTCCCAGAATCCACAAAGGATAAACCACAAAAGAAATATACAATCACAAAGTATCAACCAACCCTACTTAGGTATATGATAATACATATACCTAAGTTATCAATCTCAATTCGGCTCCAACTCTCGAGCCCAAGAACAACCCAATCTATATAGGAAGTAAAGAAAATCACATCGATGATAATGATTGATAGTTAAGACTCATCTCACATGGGTATGCCACAATTATAGAGAGATATAGATGATCGGATGTAGCCATTGGATCATCTAAGCTGTCAGACCCACATAGGATACAGGACCAGCTAAGCTGTCAGACCCACACAGGATACATGCTAGCTATCTCGTCTAAGTTATCGGACCCAAACAGGATACAAGCCAGCTATCTTGACTAATCTGTCAGACCCACACAAGATACAAGCCAGCTATCTCGTTTAAGCTGTCGGACCCACACATGATACATGCCAACTATTCTAGAGTAAAAGAGATGATCAGTTGTATTCACTGATTCATATAAGCTATTAGACCCACATAGGATACATGACCAACTACTCTGTCAGAACTGTCGAACCCACACAAGATTCCGATACAGTAGTTTTCGTCGTCGAACCCACAGAGGATTCCAGTACAGTAGTCATCACAGCCAGCTCTAGGGTTCCCGCACACAACACGCTCGATTCCAGAAGGGTCCGCTTCTCAAGCAAAGGGGTCAATACATCAACTATCATGAAGTCCAGAGTTGATGTATCCCGAAGTTACGTGTCATCAAAAGGAACCCAACGCGACAGACGAAACATCAATCGGATGCCCGGTCTGAGAGTTATTGGCTTTTCCGTTCCAGGGGCCTGGTTGGATTTATGCTCAGTCCAAACCCGGCCATTTTCCAAAGTTGTCCAAAACTCACTTAGAGTATCAAAAAAGTACCGTATCGTCATGAGGGTCCCAGTTCCATAGACGGCGCATCGATCAGATTCATGGTCTAGAAGTTATTCACGTTTAAGAGAAACGGGCCCGACCCGTCAAGCCCAGTGGGCTGGCGGGTCGGCCCGACCTGGTTCGACGGGTCCGAGCCGGCTGGGGTGTCGGTCCGACCTGGTTCGGAGGGTCCGACCCATCTGGGGGTTGGCCCAGCCCGGTTTGGCGTGTCTGACCCAACTGGGGGGGGGGGGGGGGGGGGGTTCGGCCCGACCCGGTGGGGCGCGACCCACCCGCAGACCCGCCCCGTAGAGAAAACCGGTCCGGTTCGCCCTGTGGTGTCGAGCAGTGCCGTCTCTCCCTGCCCGGCCGGCCGAAGCCGGCCAGTTTTTTCCAACGCGAATGGCCCGTAAAGTAGGCCATTGTCTCTCCCACGCGACACCAAGTGAATCCACAGGTCTTTAACCCGGACGAAAGGTAGCAGACCGGTTCGCCGGCGAGCGGCCCTCGGTTGCGGGCCATGGTTCCTCCGCTGTGCGACGCCTGCGGGCACCACAATTACTCTGCCCGAACAGTCATAACCAGACGGTTTTCTCTACCCAAGCAGCCTACGGTTGCGGGCCGCATCTCCTCCGCGCGACACCTGCGAGTGCCGCGGTCCACCAGCCCGACCGACAGTAGCCTGCCGGTTCTTCAACCCGAGCGGCCCGCGGATGCGGGCCGCGATTTTCCTCCACGCGGTCGGTGCGCGACTGCTGCCTTCGATCGCCGCCGCCTTCGGTCATCATTGTCTCTTCCGACTTCTAAAAGCTTCATGGCTGTGGCCTCCTTCATCCGGCGCGGTGGGACGACACCGCACCCTACCGACTCCACCTCCATTGTCAACGCAAAGAAGAATCAACGGAGGGATGTCGGGCCATGTTCGTTCCGCCCGTGCCCTCCGCGTTAGGTGATAACAAAAAGCCAAAGAAGAACCAAGGAATACATCAAGAACGAGGGTAAAATTTAATTCATTTAAAATTATACAAAACCCCCTACTCGTTAATGGTACTTGCTTAGTGGAGTCACGGGAAAGAGGGCGAACATCGATTTCGTTAATGTTGGGAAACGTTCGAGGATGGTGTGTCGTCAACGTTCCTTGTGGGCGGCGTCTACTCCTTTAACACGGAATGTGGTCGAGGAAAGGAAGATGACACATCATCGTTATTTGGTGGAAACAACGTTCTTCATCGAGAGGACGTCGTTCCACGTTGGAGATGTTCTTCGTGGGAAGAACACTTCCTTTCTAATCTTCTAAAGCCTTCCAAGATAATATGTCCAACACACATAAAATAAAAACACACCAATTATTTAAAGGATGAATTAATGAATTCAAAGGGATTCAAATTCATTAAGTCAGATCCTTTAATTAATTAAATATTGAGTTGGCTCATTAAAAAGGGAGGGAGGAGATGAAGAGGCTCCCAATTAATAAAGGAAGTTTCATCCTTCTTAATTTGGGAGTTCAAGGAGTTTAGGGAGTTTAAGGGGGAGTTGAAGAGTTTGGAACTTTTGTGGGCCCCACCACACAATATCATCCCATGGGAGGTTATATGGGGGGTGGTCCCCACCTTCGACTTCTCTTTGGAGAAATTAACCACCACTTAAAAATTATGTCACACATAATTTTTAATTTAATAAAAAATACCCAAAAATTTAAATTCTCTTCCCTACCAAACGACACTATGGTGAAGGTCCCCTTAGGCGAATACCAGCACTACGAGTTCATCAGTTCTCTCAGATTTCAATTCCGAGAAACAGTTCAAAAGGTATAAAATCTCTCTCTTACGTCTACTGAACGTACCCGAACCAAACTTCAGAAAAAATTATTATCAGTCACCCTCGACTCACTATGGTCGAGGTTAGGCTCTTCCTAGGTGAAACACACCCCAAAAAACCCAACGATACTCTCAGATTATCAATCTGAGTTACTGTTTAGATGTTATGAATTTTACAATAAAATAATTATCACTTAATTATTTTATTTGCGGCCAAAAAATAACTTTTTCTGGTGGCCCGTGCTGGCCAATGTTAGAATCTACTTAAATAAATAATACCCTCAAGAGTTCAATGGTGGTCTCGGATTTTCAATCCGAGCTACCGTTTTTGAGTTATAAGCATTTTAAAAATAAAATAATTTATTTAATTATTTTATTTACGGTTATGCCATTTTTGGAATTTTTTACTGGAGGCCCGTGCTGACTAAAATTAAGTTTCACCTAGGGTAAACCCGCCATATTAAGTGCAACAGTGCCCTTAGATTTCTGATCTGAATAACCATTTAAGAGTTATTCCACTTTTTTAGTAAAACTACTTATGCGTGTTAATTTATGCTTAACAAAACTTCAGAAATTGATTACAGGCACACCAGGCCTTTGAATCAGGTGCTGTCAGAAACTGCGGACTCGTAAAATTATAAAGAATTTAAGAAATTTTTTTTCTTGAGATTTCCAAGACTTTACAATATATACACATGAGTGACGATATCATTCCATTAACGAGTGAATGGGTAAAGAATTTGGTGATATATTAATTTAAAAAATAAATATAATCTCATATAAATCAAATATTTAATTTAATTTTATCCTTATTAAATTCTATGTAAATTTTAAGTGAAAAACAAATCACATTGCTTCACGAGTCGGTTGTTCTCCATACACACAAGTGATGTTATAAAATTTTAAACAAAATAGAACATAAAAGGTATATGTGATATTAAAATTACATAAGTATAATAATATAATAAATATAATATAAATGTTTTAAATATATCATTATATCTATCCTTTAAAGGTGGTGATGTAAAATAAAATACATCGGGTCACAAGGTGGTAGTCCTCTATACACACGATCGATGATTTCATTTCCTATTTGATGGAAGTGGAGATGGATAAATATTATTACATAAAAATAATAACATATAATTATATGGAATATAATGGTTTTATTATATTTTAAGTGTTAATAGATAATTTAATTTGGAAAAATAAGAAATAAAATGAAATATATTTGTTAAGATAATTACCTTCTCTAAGAGAAACATCATTTGGATATCCTCTTAAAGACCCTAGGGATGTTCTTTTGGGAGGATAATTAGCTCTATAATATAATTAAGGATTTTTGGGAGATAATTTTTCTGGTTTTAGTTGATCCAAAATTATTTTTATGTGTGAATAAGTGAGGGTAGGGAGTGGTCTTTTATAAATGGGGAAAGGGTACCCTCTTGAAAATTACTTGGAAATTTCCCAAAAGAATCCAAAAATGATAAAGTAATTAACATGAAAAAATATTATAAATGACCCTAGATTCAATATTGGGAAGTATAATATGGAAATATTTCCATAAAATAATATTTATACATATTTTGGGTCATTTTTATGCCTTATCTTCTTAGTTTAACCCCTGTTAAACCTATTTTTACCTTAACTGCGGTAAATAATTTTTATTGTTTTTTTACTATTCATTTTGGTAAAAAATTAAGTTAAATTTATTAGATAGTATAAATTATAGTTATTAAAATCCAAATCCATATTTTTTCATTTTAAATAGCCATTTTGAGTATAAATGGTAACCGATAAATTTCCAAAAACAAAACCAAACATCAACTTGACATTAAACCAAATTCACGATTCAAAACCGAAGACATCAAATCGCCAAATTCAAAATTTGAAAATACTGCATGATCCCACCTAAAAATCCTCAGGCAGCGAGAGCCTCGATCCATGCTTCCTAACACAAATCATCATCATCAAGAAACCACATCATAAACAATTATTACCATCAACATCTATCGACATCTAAAATCCGCTGGAACCAGAGAAGCCATAAAAACCCACAATTCATCGACCTACTAAAGATTCAAACCACGATCACCGGAAACACTATCAAAATGAAATCATCTTATCACCTTCAAATCGAACCAGAATCCATAACCATAGCCTTATTCGGAGTAACGAGGCCCACCGTCATCACATCCCACACCAGACACCAAAGAACCTCACCACTAAAAAACACCAAAAAGGCTTTGATGGACACCAAAAACCACTGGAAACCATTGTCATCGACATTGAGAACCATTTTAATCGATGAAAAACCAAAAAACTTGAAGTAAATAACCTTGAAAAACAACCTTTCCACCTTTTGAAATCCACCGTGAGTCAAACCAATCCAGAGACACCACCAGAAAAGAAGAAAAAAATGAAAACCCCATGTTAGAGAAGCTCTTGAAATGCCATTGACCACTCGAAAAACACCTCCCAAAGATCCATCAGAACCAACATAGCAGTCCAACTTGGATAGGAGTGTTGGATTTTGGATCCAGATCAGATTTTAGTGGGAGAGGGGTAGACAGAGAGCCACGATTTGCAGGGAGACCAAACCGAAAAACAGAACATCCGAGACGAAAAGAACCAGCAAACATAAAATTCCAAAGCAGACGTGCAAAAACACCATCACCAGTTGAAACCGTCGACATCAGGGATGGAAAACATCAAAACACCAGAAGCAAACAGAAGAATGGAAGAACCATCCAAACCTGCACATCGAACCATGACTGCGAACCCCAACACATCCCAAAACACCGTGAAGAATGCCGAGAAAGACCAAAAATGGAGTCCAGCACGGCGGGTCCGGTCGGCAGAGCAACTGTGATTTATAGCCGAGGAAGTGAATTAGAAAACCAGATTGATGAAGAGGAAGAGCCATCCTAAAGGAAGATCCTGAGGATGAACTGAAAGGGAGAAGAAGTAGTAGAATGGAAGAAGGAAATGGAGGCCAAAAATCGCTCAATCACGAGAGGGGAAGAAAACCTAGGTAGGGAGAAAAGCGCTCGAGGGAGCTCTCCGAGAGAGAACAGAGGAATTTTCACTCTATTAAAAATATGTAAACCATTTATCCAAATTCAATTCACATAATTTGAAAATTTTAATTTAAAATTAGTCCCACAGACCTGTTTCGCAAGCGGGTTTTCAAAGAGAAAATGTTCAAAAGTTTACAAAGTTTTTATATCAAAACTCAATATGGAAATGATTAAAATGAAATAAATTGAATTAATATATATATAATTGAACTAATTTTACTTTAAAATAAATTTAAAATATAATTTAAATTTATAAATAATTTAAATGAAAAGGTAGTTTTTAATTAAAATTTAGTATTTTCACTATTCATTAAAAAATGAAACTTTTCAGAAAAATCCCAATAATTAAACCTAATAAAATTTTGATATTATGATTTCATAAATGTTTTTTTATTTTTTAAAATAAAATTTATAAAATTGGTAAAAAAATAATTATAAGTTATGTGTGCAAAGCGCGGCTAAACCGTCATTTAGAAAAGTATAGTTTTTTCAGAAAATATTATTGTCTTTCAAATGGTTATTATTTTATTTCTAATAAATAGGTATCCATTTAATTTATTTTATACACTTGTAAACCATATAATTTTTTATAATTTAGTTATTACTATTCATACCCTTCAACTTAACAACTGGGTCATAATGGCCATGTTTAAATAATAATATTTTAATGAAGTATCTTGTTTCATTTAAACCCAGTGTTGCGTGCTTTTCAAGTTATTAGAGAGATTGAATTTATTTAAAAATAAATATATTGTAAATTATTAGGATTTTATATTATCTTATAATCTTGGTTTTGTGTTTCATATATGCAATAAAACATGGTGTTCCTATTTTAAATTCTTATGGTGTTATAGTATAGGCCTCAATGTATCCAAATAAGTTGCAATCACTATGAAATTGGTGGATATAGAATAAACCCCCCCATCACCATTAGTTTTACATGAAATGGTGGTAGGTTGAAAAAAGGAGGCCACATAGTGATGTCAAGGCTAGGAGTAGTTTGTGAATGAGGTTTGATTCCCTAGAGAAAGTGATCCTATACAGCATGTGTTAGAATTAGTTTGGTCATGGAAGGCCCTATTTGGACACATGAAATTCCACCTAGATTGAAAGTAGAAAGGAATCCACCCACAACAAAATTTATCCTAGATGATTTTATATAGTGGATAACACCCAAACTAGTGAAACAGATGGGTGAGTATATGGGTGGTTATCAATTGATGCTGGAAACGTAGGAGAGAGATAATAAGAAGAGGGCATGAATCAATGAATTAGAGATAACTACTCCAAAAAGGGTCAGGTGTGGTCTAAATGTGGATCTTAATAATCCTTATAATTAGGAAGATAATTTTACATAAACTTCATCATTCAACCTCAACCTTCTTCCTACACCACCATGTTGATAAATCATGAGAGATGAGAGATAAGTGGGTGTGATGTATCTATTATAAAAACATGGAGTCAAAATTTATTTTCTTATACTAATTTAGGATAATTTATCACTATAAGTCTGGAACATGAACTAAAAGGAGAATAAAATAGGTCTTATCACCAAACCATGGAAGGAACTTAACTCAAATGGTTAGGAATAAAAATAAAATTAGGATTATTTTTATTATAAGTAAATAGGCATTATTGATTCCTCATTATAAAATTAAATATTGATTCATATTACAAATACCCTTATCTAACTTTATTATTAAGTAATAAATAAAATTTTTAGGAAAAAATTTATTTATGTGGGGAGAATGTAATGGCCTGATATTTCACTATATATTATACTTAAATAAATATTTTTTCAATTTCTTGTTTTACATGGAAAACTAAACTAAAGTGAAAAACCATGATATATTTTGAATATTAGATTTGATTGTTAAAACTAAACCATTAAATTAGTTGGTATAAATTGATGTAATTGTATCACAAAACTAATAAGGGGTTATTTAAGTTGAAACTATGATTATATATAAATTTAATAAAAAATTTATATGTATAGATATATCATGAATTTATATACTTTTTGAAAGACATTTTTTCTAAATTAACTTTATGATTTAAACTATATTATTTTTATAAATTTTAATTTTATTTCTAGAAAATATGTTTAATTTGATTGAATAATAACAATAAATATTAACACATGGATGATTATTAATTTATAAAAAATATATAGTTAATATACCAAAAGATGTTTTTTTATAAAAATACTTTTCACTACATTTTATGATTTTATTTAAAAATAAGATTTATAAATTTTGGAATGTTAATTTAAAAAAAATAACATCATTTTTTATTTTTAATGGATATATTACCTTAAGAAGATTATTTTTTTTATCATTTTCTAAAAATATTTATTTTTTTCAAAAAATGTGGGATTTGAAAATATTATAATTTCCAGGGTTTTAACAATTTTTAAGAATAAACTAGAAGATTTGAAAACTAGTAAATAAATAAAAAACGAAATTATGGAGTAAAATTAGGAATTTTCAATTATTATTTGTACATATAAAACCTTTTCCAATAACATTTAGAACTAACAAAAATGTCACTTTAATATAAAGAAAAAAATATTTTTTATCTTCTCTTTAAATAATATATTTTTAAGGTGAGTTTCAATTTTGGATTTCCTGGAAGCTTAATAAATTTTATTAAATTCATAATAAAAAACTTTATGGATATAAAATCACTAACCATGATAAATTTATCATATATAAATTTTTAATCTTAATAACGTTATTAAAAAAACAGTTTTATATGTTTAAGTGATTTTATTTTAAAATTAACTTTTCATTCATATAGAAAATTTATTTTATAAAATTGTTTTAAAATTTGAAATAATAAATTTTAAATTAGGAAATTAGATAATTTTCAATTTTGGTCAATAAAACTAATTATTAAGGTTAAAAATTACTTACCCCAGTAAAAAGTAAAAATGGTAAAAAGTATTTTACTAAGGGGTAAAGGAAAAAACATGCTAACAACATGTTTTAAAATTGATTTATGAGGTGTTTATCAACCAAAATTAACCCCATTCCCTTATTTTTCCTTTATTAATTCCTTTACCCTTTAATAGTGGTATTAAATTCTTCAAATTCAAGGTGTATTTCTAAAACCACCATTCTGTTCACTTATAAAATAGTAACATTTACAAAACTTCAAGACTCACCTATACTTAGAATTATTTGATTAAAATATTTTATTTTACTCTCCCTAGAATTATCTCTCACTAAAATAATCCCATAATAACACATACTCAGCCAAATCCCTTCAATTTTAATGGGACTTCAAAGAAAAAATCAAGTCTCCAATGGAATTATTATCTTCTTCTTAACTTTTTATTCTAAATCTTACTCATCGAAATATATTATCACCATAATAATATGATAAATTCATAATAATTATTATAATTTTATTTTTTATATTAATTCTATAACCCTTAGTTATTTATTTTTATCAACTTAGAAAAACAAAGGAACACCAATCATGCTTGTACACCGACAACAACATCATTTAAGAATCATTTTTTTGTTTTCTTCTAGTTTTACACTATTTTTCAAAAATACTAAAAGTTGGTTAAAAAAAAACAAAAAAAAAACAAAAATAGGATTATTTTATAATGACATTTATTTAAAAATAAACACCTCTTTAACCATACTCACCAATCGAGTTAAGGCGTGTTCATGTTTGGGTCGGTTTAACCACCAACCTGAACGATGCTATAAATTTGGATCAAGGATAAATATGGGGCACTAAAAACTAATATTGATATAGGTAATAATAAAATAATTATTATATTACTTTTTTTTAAAATTTATGTAAGTTATATAATTTTTTTAATAAATCATTTTTGATCACCAAAAATTACCAAAATAAGCCGTTATTAATTTAGTTTTTACATAACATAATCAAAACTCATTTGGAATGAAAGAAGAAAATTTTAAATTAATTTAATTTATATATTAAATAATATTAAATGATATATAAATAATGAAATTTATATTAAATGATGGATATTGATATCAAAATTATTAAACATGAAAAAACCAATTAAAGTTATGAACATCCGATGGTCATAATATGATATAGCTAATTAATATACTTATTAAAAAAATATCATACAAATTATAAAAGTGTAATATTTATGAGTATGGTTATATAATACCATATTATGTTAGTGATTTTTGTTTCATTAGAGGTTATAGTGTGATCAATTAAGAAAGGAAATAAGGTAAGGGGTTTTTTCATCTCAACTTCTCTTCATTAAGACATGTTTTAATGATATGCACCAATTTATTATTTCTTTGATATATATAATTCCCAATAATTTATTTTGAAATAATAAATTATTTAATTCATTCTATTTATATAATAATATTGTTTTAAATCTCCCAATTTTTTTGTTTAAAAAATTTCTAAATCTATAAGGGGTTTTCATAACTCAATTCTTTTCCTTGGATCATAATCAATTTTATTTTTCTATTATATTTCCCGTTTGATATATTATAACATATTATGATTTTAGGATTTATATCCACCTTATTTTATTTTTAAATCATGTTTCAAACCAAATTATTCTTCCTTAATTATTCTAATGTTTGTTAAAATACATTTTATTAAGAATAATTCCCATTTATTTTAAAGTATTTTCCCTCCATATCCATGTTTTTTACTTCCCACTTATTTTATAATTTATATTGTATAAAAAAAATTATTTTTATCTCAAATGATCCTTTCCCTCCTTTATTAATTTTTTTTTTAAAAAATTTAATCATCCTTTTAATGACGTGTGTTTTCAAAAAGGTAATTTCAAAATGATTAAAAGGTTTTACCATTCTTTCCCCATAATTTTTTTTATCATTTTCTACAAATTTTATTTTTATATATTTTATATTATTTTAGGTTCCATTATTAAATATTATTTATGAAAGCAAATTTTTTCAATGTATTTTTAATTTTCTTTTTTTGAAAACTTTATATCATTTTCAGGTCTCCATTATTAAATATTCTTTTAAAATTAAATGTTATCAAAGTATTTTCATTTCTCCTTTTTAAAAAATTTATGTTTCTGTAAGGAAATTTTATTAATAACTATTTATCACAGGGTTTTAAAAATTATCTTCTTTCCCTTCATATTTTTTTTGAAATTAATTTTTACTTCAATGATTTAAAAACCTTTTATGAATAATTTTTTATTTTCACTTATATTTACCCTACAAGGTTTTATTTCATGAAATAATGTTTTTTGTCACCCTCTACATGATATTATGATACGATTCGTTTTGTAAAATGATTTTTTGATATCTTGTGATCTTTTAAGTTTATGTTTTGTGATTTTTTTGGAATGTTTAGGAAACCCTCCCTCTTCCCATAGGTTCATTTTGATATATTTATGATTTTTTAAGTGGAACACATATGTAAGGATGATGATATGTGGGGTCCTATATTAACCTATAATGCATTAGTTTGTGTTTATATCTCATGAGATAGTTAGGTTTGGACATAATATGTTTGTTCACACAAGATTGAGCATGATGGGGTTGCTCACATTTTCTAGTGAGGACATATTGAGTTTTTTCACATAAGCATGGGAATTATGAGTTTTTTGACATAGGTTTTACTATTATTATAGATATTACACATTTAAAAGTTGTTCATAAAGTTATGAAATATTTACAAGATACATTTTATTTTCATAAAATTCCATTTTTTCATGATTATGAAATATTTTTAATGTATTATGATGTTTTATGTCATGCTCACATGTTATATGATTATTGAGATGTTTTTGAGCTGTTGAATATCTTTTATGATTCCTTAATCATATTTTTATGATATTATGTTACTATAACATGTTTTATGATTATCATATAAGGTGTTTTGATATTTTATTATGAAATTTATGTCTTCCTAATGTTTTCCTTCATGTTTTGGTATGTTTTACCCTTATAGAGTATCTAAGATCACCCTTTTCTTATTTTTCTAATCCCCATGTTATGAATATTATTACATCATATGAGTTATCTATAAAAGGGTTTATAGGAGCATACTTTTTATAGAATATTTCACAAGTTTAGTATAATAAGGTTTCTATGTATCTAATTTCCAAGATACTAAACCTTTTAGTCTTTGATATATTCGAATGTTCTGAGATGTATTATTTAAATCATAAGATTAATATATTATTTAATTCATTTTTATATTGGTTATATATAATTAATTACACTAAAAATGATGTACCTATACATAATATCCATTTATTGAGAGAATAATCTTATTTTATCATGACTTACATTGATTTGAGCACACAAATAATCTATACTATATCTATAAGGCACATATTTTCAATCATATAATATACCATTCTTGGATAATCAAGTGCATAAATTTTTATCTTAATCCGTTATATGAATTTCATAAAATCTACAATAATAGTCAGTCCCAGGATCTATGTGATTTTGGGAACTTGGGAATTTGGGCTATATAAAATTCAAATTAGAACACATGGGAGTTAGCCCCATAAGATGAATCATAGCAAGTAATAGACACTAGAACAGTGATAACTAGATTGGTAAAAGTAGAGGGTATGTAATCCGACATTAGTACTAGGAATCATGTAGCTCTACATGAGGAAATGGTATTCGGTCATCTATACGAGATGGGAATCTATTCACCATTAACGAAGAATATGCTTTGGAGGGGTTGTTCTAGTGTAGTTCTCTCTATGGGGATTTGGATAATGTACTACCTTGTTGCACTAGACCTATGGTATATGTAATAGTTCCTAATAAACCCATTTAAAAATATTATTATCCAAAAATAAATAACAATCTATGAACTTCAGGCCATTTAGCCAACCTAATGGTTAGGGTCACCCATGCAGAATAATCAAGGTCTTAACAAGTGCCTCTTTGGAAGTAATCTAACACTTAGTGTTTTTAAGGGGATTTTCAATCTTGCCATATTATCTCATGTTATTCCTTATATGTATTCATGCTTCTAATGATTTAGTTTTTGAATCTTTATTCTATATACCAAATTAACATGTTCACACTACATTAATATTTAACTCTTTACACAACCCACAATATTATGTCACTCATCCAAAATCAAAAACCAAAAATATTCATAAATATCCAAACTCATCTTATGCATAAGGCACATAAAGTATTCATGAAAAGGTCTAGAATTATATGAAATTTAAAATCACCTTAAGGGTGAGGCTAGAGTAGTAGATAACTAACCCCCAGCTTTCTAGAATAATCCATAAGCCTCCAGTATAGTATGAAGTTTGAAACCTAGTCCTTCTCCACCTGAAGCCGTTACTCATGAGAGAATCTAATACATCATAATTCTATAACCTAATATATATAAAATATTTTTAATAAATAAATTTAATATAATAACTTTAATTAAAAACTGATGTCAAGGAAGTTGAAAAATAAATATTAAGTTGTAATTCCTAGAATGGTATGGAAATTTTCAAGAAGTATTTTATCTCATAAATTGAATAATGAAAAAAAAATCATAATATAAAAATTATATCTATGAATTAAATAGGAAATGGATGATTCATCAATTTAACACGAGACAAAATTATGAAAAAGTCATAAAATAATGAATATAAAAATTTTATAATTCATTCCATAATAAATATATGCATTTTAAATTTATTTACAATATAAACTCCATATTCATAATATGGAATTATATTTTGATATATGATATTTCATGAAATGTAAAAATTTTATATTTTAATTTTTTATTATGTAAACATTTTACATAATCTAAATATGAGTTTTTAATATTATTTAATCCTTTTATTATATTAATTTGTCAATTTATTTTGATAAGGTTCAAATAATTTCCAAATAAGTCTCTCTAAAAATAAAGTTTTTAAATTAATCATTATGAACATATCACAATTTTCTAAACATAAACACTTTATATTTTTCCTTATTTTATAATTTATAAAATATTTATAAATTAAACTTATAATTTTTTATATAAAAATTTTATTTTTGAAATATAATATATTCCATATAAATTTGAAAAATATATTTTAATATTAAAAATTAATATTAATGAAAAATTTATAATTAATTTTTTAAAAAATTTAATTAATTAATCATAAAAATTTTATAATTAATCTATTGTTTTTATAAATTCATAAATATTCCTAAAAATAATTTTCCATTATTTATAAATAATTTATAAACAATTTAGATCATTTTATATTTGAAAATAATTAAAAATAATTTTTCTTTAATATATTGTATTCTACGATTCATCATGAACTGTAGAATACGTTTTATAGTATAATAATAGTTGCAATTAATCATAATTTATGATTGATAACTATACCACCTCCTATGAGATCCTAGCTATATTTTATGATAGGCTAAGATATCATAAGATAATTACAATACTCTATTTCCTATAAATTCAGCATTTCTATTATAAAATATGATATCAGGGTTTTGTATGGCACATCCAATGTGAAAACCAAATTTTTATTTAGCGTTGTAACTTATGATATCATATATCGTATGCTACAAAAAGATCTTGTAGAATAAAAACATGTACCATATTTAATGACTTAAATATAATTCATAATATGATAAGCTAAAACCTTATTCCTTAAAAATTAACATGAATCAAATAGCATGGATTAAATTTGATATAACTAATAGTGATCTATGCATTTATAAATTCTTAATATAAAGGTAGAAACTATAAAAATAATTAATCATAATAACTCCATGTGTATGAAATAGAAAATGTGTAAACTGAAAATGAATAACATGAATACATTTTCTCCTTGAACTTTTGCATCTAGTTGTGTTTGATAATGATCACTAAAGGAATAACCAAAAGGTTCTTCCCTCTGAAGTGCATCCATGGGTTATTAGGAATTATCCCAACCTTTTGGACTAGATCTCCTGATTACTTCATGAGATATAATAGTATCTAGGAGACATATATGGAATGGAGAGAGAGCTCTAGGGATGGTAGAGATTTGTCTAGGAGGTTTGCAACTCACCAATGTATTGGTCTTCCTTTATACAATATATAGGGATACTCCCCAATCCATGCATCTGTATCATGTCACTACTCATATTTTTCATGAATGTACAAGTTAACATTTGATAGGGTTCATGGTTTGTGACAATGCCAAAAGAATTGATCTAATAAACGACACTATGGTTGGATTATATTATACACTGTGATAAGAATTTATAGACTATGAAGCCTTTCATATGATTAAAATTGTCTCATATCTTAAAATTTAAGAAACTTCTCATTCAATCCTTAGATTATATATATCATATATATATATATAAATGGATTTTGGGAACATCTCCTTCAAGATAACCCCAATATTTACCTATAATGAACCCTATGAATGATGACATGATGATTTGGTTTAGAATAAAGGAGATTCAGCTTAAGAGGGAGAAGAAATTAAAGAAGAAGAGGGATTGAGAGAAAACCTCATAACGAAAATGAGGAAACCCATCATTTAACATAAATTAAAAAAATAATTAATAAAAAATAAAAAAAACCACCAAGAAGGTCCATTGTCACATGAAAACACTAATCATGGTGCAACGCATTATCCTTGGATCACATTGCAATGTGAAGACCCCAATTAATAGTGCGAGACACCCTTTATAGAAAGACACTAAAAACTAAAGCTTACCTGCTATGATATGATCCACATCATCACAATACAATGCACCTCACTAGGGTCTAACAGGAGAACCTAAATCCCCTAACCAATGTCACATTTGGGTGTGAACTTTCCAATAAAAATGAAATTCCATTTATAACTAGAAATTCATGGTGGAACCTCCAACCATTGTATCGTGACAACCCCCCATCCACCCTTCATGACACAATGCCTTGGTCGCAGCGTGATCAGCTACTAGCTCAAAAAATTCATCTCATGCATCCCCTCACCACACCATAATGTCCTATATTATGATATGGTATTATACCCATGATAAAATTTCATCCTAAAACTTGGATAATATTATTAAATTCCGACTCCAAGAATACCCTAACACCTTCAACATCCAGAAACCAATAAAATACACATGTTCTAATTGAGATTATACCTGAATTACTTACCGAAACACCTTAGGATATTTTAATAAACTTGATATAAAAAACATTAATAGTTAATAAATTAAAAAACATCCACAATTAGATATTAACATCAATGAAATATATAATTATAGTGCAAAAATAACCATAAATAAAATCTTACACCATGCAATGATAAAATTAACTCGTGATATGTTAGGCAGGTTATATGATGATGTGTAGTTTTATTAAATATTTCATCTAATATTACCTATTATTATTCCCCATTTCATGTTATTATCCTAAGTGAAATATATTTTAATCTTTTTTATGTTTTTAGGAAATAAATTTTAATTGACCATAATTTAATGATTTTAATATGTTTAATTATCATTTCAAACCGTTTTATTAATTTGAGAGTTTTTAAAATTTATTTTATGAACTTTGTAGGATAATTTTTTTATAATAATCTATTTAATAAATTATATAATAAAACATTATCCATTTAATAATAAATCAAGGTGAAAGAAACTATATATAAATAGCTTATATTTTAATCAAGGCGTGTAAGTTTTTTGCTGAATTATATCCTACATAAGAGTAATCATCCTATCTCTGTATAATTAAATAGTTTATTATGAATATTTAAATATTAAAATAAATAATAAATTATCAAGAACTACATAATAATAATTTTTTTCTTGAATATTAATAATTTAGATGATAATGGGTTGTGCCAGTAGTATTCATCAAGCCCTACACAAAAAGAAATTAGTTTTTGAAGGAGCTGTATAAGTGAAATTACACCTGGATAAGGAACCATGTAATATTTGTTTTCATATAACCTAGATCATAAATAAATAAAATTATCTTAAATGTGATCAATTATAATCAAAAGTAGATCCCATCAAGAATCTCTACAATGGAAAACCCAAATTTGATGATGATCTCGATATTTTTTTTGATGAATGAATTGATGAATGCCAATTGATGGTGTACTAACTGAGTTGGATTATACTAATATATTAAAGGCACAATAATAATATATGATGAATCCTAACTAGATATTGAATCAAAAATGGTTTATATCTGTATTATTTTTAGGTTTTAATTTCATGTGTTGGAGAATCTTTGATTAGGAGATGATTCTAAAACCACTATAATTCAAATTAATTTGAGCTAAAATCCAATGTTAGATTCTTCTTTATGAACTTAGGATATAATTAAGGTTATTTATAAATGTTTTATTAACTATATATAAATAATATGAAGTCCAGTATAAAAATTGGTTTCCCATTTCTTTTGGGATTGTTCTTCAATTTTCTCTATTTCTCTATCATAGTGTTTTTTGGTAAAAAGTGTTAAAATGTGTTTAGTTATCATCTTTTGATGTGATATGATATATAATATCCATGGATATGGATATATTATTAGAAATTATAGTCCAAGGGAGGTAACTATAGATTCTTTGAGTTTAAAAATTATTTTTTATGATTTTATTAATTCAAGTTTATAACAAATAATTAATTTGTTTATGATGTTAAATAACATTATTTTCTCTATTAATTGTAGTTTTTCTTACTTTTTCAACAATTTCCCTTCCCTTAATTACTTAATTCATTCAAATGATGGATATTTTCTATGGTATTTATGTTTAATGAAAGTTTTTCTTAACTAAATTTAGGAAGATATTATTAATTCTTATTGAGATCTTAGTGTGGGATAATTACTACTAGAAATGGAAGATTAATGGTGAATGTTAATGGTCTATTCATTTATATAGACAATTAAAGTAATTATATTTTCATAAAATAATAATTATTTCTCAGCTTTCAACTCCTAAGGACAACGATATTCGCACTGAATTCATTTTTATTTATATATCTGACATATTTTGTTTTATATTGAATTTGTAAATATATATACAACATATGAATTTTCATATACATCACCCATTAATTGTATATTTACATTATTTTAATATTAAATAAATAAATTGATATAAAAAAAAACATTTGTTAGTGGCCTTCTATTGAGAATAACCCTAGTTTATGAATTATATTTAATTTATGAGGAAAATAAAAATATAATGAAGTTGAATTCCTGATAAATTACTTTGATAATCTTGAATCATAAAGGATATTGCTTGATGTATCGATTATATACATAGTACATATATAAGAAAGAATAAAATAATCCAAGAGATACTACTATAATTACTCAACCTCACCTCAAAATTGTCTCCTTATCCCTATTAAGCTACTCTATCTTGATCACATGTTCTATAGTCCTTGCCTTCACCTACAATGAAACATATGATGAGGATGTACATCGAGGTGAATATACATGATATGAGAAAGAAAATCTATACGAAACCACCTCTATGCCCCTAAATAATCCATATATATATGTATTCACGTAAAATATGACTTTAAAAAAAATAAAACACATCACATATCTATTATGTCAATCCATTATGTGATTAACAAGCTTACAAGAAGCTTGACCATATCCAATTTGTCCCATAACTATAATTTATCATTATAGTTTTCACTAAAAGTTCATATTGTCATTTCATATAAGGAAACATCAAAAATATCCCTGGACTCTGGTGGATCATAGATATATCATAATATGATGGGATCAAATATAGCCTCAAGATACTAGGTTGGTGTAGAGTACACTCATAAAAATCAGGTCATGATAGAGTAATTTTTTATATAGTCCTAGGATACTAGGCTAGCACATAGTCTACATATCCAAACTGTTTTATGATTGGGTGGGATTAGATATAGGTTATTATATAGTCTTCACGTTCAAACTATTTCATGATAGAGTAAAAATATATATTAAATTGGGATACTAGGTTGAGATAGATTCATACTATAATGAACCAATCCCTTTACACATATTATTACATTTTTTAATATAAATATCCATTAATAGAAAAACAAGGATAACCAAGTCATAGTGTCTTGGGAATACTAGGTTCATAAAACACAAAAGTGAGACTAAAAATAATATGACTTTATTTTTTTTCTCTACAATGAAATCCTAAATCCATTCAAGCTTCTAAAACTTCATGGGATAACCTAAGGAATACATAAAAAAAGGGGTGAGCAAAAAATCAGAATAAGGGAATAACCATTAGAAGGAAATATAACATTTGATTCAAAGGTATAACTTGATATCATAAAAGAAAAGGAGCATGAGTTATCACACATATTCATAACATTAATAACATGAAATTATAAGATCATAGAATCATTGGAAGTATTTTAGAAATATATAACATGACATAAACATGAGTCAAGGCTAACTTCCTAAACAATATAACATGGTGGATAAATTCCCATTATAGATTAGGTTTACCCCATAATTCCATACATGATTCCTCCTGAGATTAAAGCTTTACCCAATGAATTGGAGTGATATATAGACACACCTATCATAACATGTTTATGATTATTTTTACCAACAAATGGAGGTAAATCATAAGACATAAACATAATAATTACCCATGAAAATAAAATGAGTTGCATACTTTTATCTCATATCATAATAAAATGAAATTTCATAGTGAAGGATTTTGAGATATGAACATAAGGCATGTATTACCCTATAAAAATAAGAGAGAATAAGCTAAGTATATTTTTGAGAGACATATATACATAATTAAGAATAAATAAATATTATCAAAGGTTTCCATTATTGAAGAAAATGTCTTTAAAAGACTAAATTGATTTTTTATTGAGGAAAATACACTTTTCTCTTTGAAATATCTTATTCAAAATCAAAAAATTTCCAAAATATTATAGAATTTTTTTATTTAAATGAAGAAATAGAAAATTATAAATAAATATTTAAATAATCTATCAATCTTTATTGTGGTAAATTATATACATACCATTTAAGTTAAAACACATTCATTTCACTTTATTGTAAAAAGGTTAAAAAGTACCTCATTTGGAAAATGATTAGAAGATTCCTTTTCAATTTTTTTAATAATTAAAACATGGGTAAAAATGTTTTCAATAAATCATTTATATAATGTTAAAAATATTAATGAAAATATTTTTAGAAAACATAGATATTAAATAAAAATGATTTTTGACTGAAATGAGAAATAAACTTTCATTTTATTAAAAATATAAATAATTTTAAGTACCAATGAGAGAAAAATGATAATATTACATGAAAATTTTATTAATAAATAGGGGACAAGAAAATTAAATGGGTTTATTATAAAATTATGAAATAATTTCTTTCAATGATAATTTAATCATAAACAGTCCCAATTAAACCGAGATTGAAGTAGAAATCCTTACAGCTTCAGTAACTTTTTAATCATAACCCCCATAAAAGAATTAAATTAAAATGAAAATTTAAATACCATGAATATAAATATATTAATGATATAACGTTAAAATTTAAGTATATACACCACAAAAAATAAATAAGTTTTCAATATGGAATAAGTCTCATAGAAGTAAAAGTGGGACAAGAAATTTCATACCTCAAGTCCAAAATTTTCTTGTATATATTTTATATCTTGTATAATAGTGTTATATAAATTATTTTTTTATTAATAAAATTTTAAGGGTTTAAAAACTTATCCATATAGAATTTACTTAATTTATTTTAATTACA
The DNA here is from genome assembly GCA_963277665.1 of Viscum album. Classification (NCBI taxonomy): domain Eukaryota; kingdom Viridiplantae; phylum Streptophyta; class Magnoliopsida; order Santalales; family Viscaceae; genus Viscum; species Viscum album. Next base: position 860,156,004 of record OY728156.1, on the reverse strand, counting down.
TATTTAATTAATTATTTAGTTATGTCCACGTTTGGTGTTTTAAGGACACTCAATTAATAATTTCAAAACTGAATCAATGTACTGACTGTGGTCAAAAGGGGTAATTGTTACATAATATATAGAATAATAATAATGAAATAATTATAATTTTTACACATAAATTATAATTTTTTAACCAACCATGAAATATAGTTATGAAAAATGAATTACGTTACAATCTGGGAGATGGTAGACCATACATACGCATGAGTAATGTTTCCATTTTTCAATGATTTTGATCAAAATAAAGAAAGTGTTATTTTATATTTATAAAATTATAATTATATAATAAATATCATATTATATCTATAAATACAATTAGATATACCATCCATGTTATGTGGTAATAAAAAATGAATCACATCGCTTTGCGAGGCGATAATACACTGTAAACACGAACGATGTTATCATTTTTCAATGGATGGTAAGGTAAGAACATATATGGTGTATTAATTTAAAAAAATGATTAATATTAAATTTATATTATATATAAACATTAAATATATCATCATGAATATCCATGATAGCCGACGATGAAAAACAAATTACATTGGGTAGCACGCCGTACACATGAACGACAGTTTTATTTCCCATTTGCTGGAAGTGGAGATGGATGTAGGTTATGAAATTAAAATAATAAAATATTAGTATATGGAACATAATTATTTTATTATATCATCATGGTTGAGTAATATTTTAATGAGGTGTAAAAATAAATAAATCAAATGTGCTCGGTTAGGAACACCACCTCTTCATCGGACCACCTCTTTAGGATGATACATAAAACCTTCATAGATTGAGTTTCTGATCAAACTAAGGACTCTAGAATGTGTTTTGTGGGGTGGGATATTAAGTAAGGTATTTGGGTATGTCTTGGTTGAACTAAAAGTCTTTATAGGTGTAAAGAAGAGAGTATAGGGGGTTCCCTTTTATAAGCAGGGGAGTGGACACACTTATAATATTTGAAAAGAAAAAGTCATACATACATTTTACACATACCACAGGGATAAAAAATTGATAATTATTGAAAATTAGATGATATATGGTCTAAATATGTCCATAAAATAGTTTTTAATGGGTTTTAGGTCATTTTAACCCTTATCTTTTTAGTTTAACCAATGGTAAACTCATTTTAACCTTAAATGTAGTAAACAATTTTTACTATTCTCACTATTAATTATGAAAAAAATTAAGTTTATCTTATTATAAAATATTAATTATTTTTATTAAAAATATGGAATTCATTATATCAAATTAAATTTATAGAATATTCCAAATTGAATTTAAAATTAAAACTACAAAATGTGTCAATTTTGTTTTAAAGAAATGTATTTTTCATGCATAAGATGGTATTACATTAACTATATGACTAGTAAAAATCATTACATGAATTAAAATTCATATAAATAGATATATAATATATAAATTTATGTGAAATATATCCTTATAATGGTTTATTTTAATTAATTAAAATTTATACACTTTATTCACTTAAAAATCATTTGCAAACAACCGTGTTTTTAAGCATAAAAAATAAAATTTTACAAAAATTATGAAAATTGATGATTAAAATGAAATTAATTTGATTATTTTAAATAAAATGGTTAATATTTAACTTTAATACAAAATCCATATTATAATTTAAGTTTTAAATTATTCTATTTAATGAAACAAAATAAGAGTATTTGGTAATTTGCACTATTCAATAATGAATCAAACAGTTCAGAAAAATCCAAAAATTTTAGCCTAAGTTTATTTTTGTATGATGATTTAAAAAATTATGTTAATTTTATAAATAAAATTTCTATATGTTTCATCAAATAATTACAATATTTTCTCAGAAAAATATATAAAAATCATTTTTGAAGGAAATGTATTTTTTTTGAAGAGTAAAATGTCTTTATTAAACTTTGAGTACTTTTTTACTGAGAATTTATTCATAAAATTATATAAATTAGTAAATATATATATATATATATATCATAAGTTTTTTAATACTATTTATACATTCCAATTTAGCATCTAGGTTATACTGGTCATGTTTAAATAATAATATTTCAATAGTACATCACATTTCGATTAAACTCTGTGTTGGATGTTGTATATGCTATCAAATGTAGTGTTATTTTAAAATATCAAGGTGTTTCACTTCCTATCCAAAAAATATTATAATAAGTTTGTATTTAATATATCCTATATATCCTATAGTGTATAGACCAACTATTTGAGTGATAGGAACAGGTATAAACTTGTACCCTCTAAAAATATCTTCCTGATAATAGATTTGACATATTTATTTCTATCTCTAGGTTAGTGAATTATGTATTATAAATGTTAGGAAAATAATGACAATAAAAAGGAAACAAAAATTCATCATCCTAACCCTTGGATAATATCCATATCTCACCTTTTATGTCATTTATCCTGATGTACTCTTTTTCCAGCTCTCAATCGACAACAACTATCACATCACACACTACATATCCCAATACATGTGATTCTAAGATCGATTGTCCCAAAAATATTCTCATGATTATAGATAATCATCTCCAAAAATAATATCCCTTAATATATAACTCTTCATTCCCACACATTAATTTCATGAAACAAACCTATCTCCTGATTGTAAAACCCACACACCACCCTTGGTAATTCATAACTCATAGTTTCATGAGACCACCCTTAGTTTATGTCATAGTTTATTTTCACCTCTCAAGTCACCCTATAAATGGATTCCTATCCTATATGGATCACATTTAAATCATCTCATACACAAATACCCTAGTAAAATTGATCACCGGGTGGCTAACCAACTAGTTTACCCTTGGTCTAATTCCCCATATGATTATATTAGGCTTTACAAGGTATCATGTGATAATCCTGATCTAATTTCCTAAGTCACCCATATGGGTGAACCTAACTCTTAAAAGTTAGACAATTAGCCTATAAATTTTCTCAAATATAGCTCACTACTATTAGTAGGACATTATACAATGATAAATAATATTTCTCTAGGTCACTCAAGTAATTACCCAAAGTTTGACACCCATTTTGGTTCCCTTATCAATTTAAACCATGACTCGAAATCCAAAAGAGTTATAGAGTGACATTAAAACATGAGGGAAATTATGAGAATATCCATCATGGACCCAATAGGTTAAAACTATCATTTCATATGTATTAACACCCTTAAGGTATACTTCCTCTATCACTCCTAACCATATCCCATTCTAACATATCTTAATTTATATGAAATAATAATTAAAATAATAAAATAATTTAGACCACTTACCTTTTTTCATATAGTTAACACATTTTAATAATGCTCATTCATTTTATCCAATGTTTCCTAATGATTCTTATTTCCATGAGACCCTATCTCATACAAAAACATAGCTGATTAGTTATAAAAAATTTATAATTAATGTTAAATTAATCTATTATCAGAAAAAATATAATAAATTCATAAAGTGGTGATAATATATTGGAATCCCATGAAATAAAGTATTAAAGGATCATAGAATTCCCCTATAATAAAAATATCTAATTTCCCCATCCTATTTTTTATCAATTTTATCCCAAATAGATAAAAATAAAAGAAATTGCTGACCTCTGAGTTTTAATGGTCACCAAATAATGATTATGATATTATTAATGAGTTTCATGTTTCTTTGTAACCAATATGTATTATGAGAACTTGGGATAAATCTATCTATGTATGAACACTGTTAACACAAAAACCATTGAGATATACACCATTATCTATGACACATATACATCACAAAAATATCTAAGTCTGAGATATCTCCAGGACATCACAATGTCAAAATTTCATACCATTAGATTGAAGAATTCACAAAGTATGAGACACAATTTATCGACATACCACTAAGATGTTATGTCAATAGAATGAAAATGCGGAAAAGTATGAGATACCAGTAGATGAGGCACCATTAATATCACATCGCCAAACTCATACCGCCAAAACTGAAAAATTTACTAAGTCTGAGACACCATCAGAGAACACACCACTAAACCATACACCATTACCTAAGACACCATTAACATACTAAAAATTTATCTATGTCAAATATACTACCTACTACATACTGCCTATGTCATACAGCCAGAGCGTGATACTGCCAGGTCTTAATACACCATCACTATTTCTATTACTTTACTTATTTTGAATTATATTACTCTAATGGATATATTTATAGAATTTAATTCAATTAACTATTTTAATGTTTTTTTATTAAATGTTCGATAGAAATTTTTTTAGAACATTTAGTACAAGGTATCATCTGATCTAGAGGTTCTTGATGCTGATAAAAGTTGACCAAACTCCCTCATGCAAACAGTGGAGAACAATGTGCAGAAAAGAAGCTCGCGATTCACTGAATATCTGAGAGCTAAAGATATGAACTTGATTGAGAACATATAGATCTCACTTTCTATGAAAAATTGACTGAGGAACTCAAGGCTCATCACATCTAGTTCTTTCCTCTATTCAAAAAGAAAGATAATGCAATACTCTGTTTTGAGAAGATTTTAAGAGAAATCTATAAAAGATTAATTACTGAATCAAATAAAGAGTCACAAGTTAAATTATAATAGACCGATAATCTCTAAACTCTATACTCATAAATTCCTCAATTCTCTTTGTATTTATTACATTTTGAGCAGTGTATGCTATACTCTGTTTTTATATATGCACACTTTCTCCTATACTAAACTGGAAGATACTTGATATCTTCTCAAACACTTTTCTTATTTGTTTCTCCCACATATAAGAGTGTTCTAGGTCTTTTTGTAACCTATTTTTATCTTTTCTCCCATGAATAACTATGGAATAGATCATGTGTGACCAAGATATTTGTAAACTATTGTAAAACCCTATCTAGGTTGTGGATCATTTATTTATTTTTATATAATCTTCTTGGTGGTAGGTTATCACCAAGTGGAGAGGACTAAGTCTTGACTTTATACTAAACCTCTTGTATTCAATATTTCCGTTTTATGTTTTAATTTTGTTTTACTTTGTTTACACTATAAAACTGAAAAATATTTTAACTATTAAAAATATATTTTTACTTTGATAGTTTATCTTAATTCATGTTCTTATAGTATTTTTAATCAAGTAAATTTATTTAAAAGGATTTAATAATACTGTATATTATTCATTTGAGAACTAAAAAATCTTCCGAGAAATATTTAGAAAGATTAATATATATATATATATATATATATATTATAAGACTTATTTTGATAAACTGGGATATTTTTAAATATTTAGGGGATTTCAAAATAATCCATTTTTAAAAGAAATTTTTATTGGGTACTCACTTAACCCCCTCTAGAGATACTCAATCCAAAAAAATATTTGGTATCAAAGGATTTTATATCTTTGGTATCTAAGTTTTTAATTTTTTTTAATTTTTATTTTAGTTGTTCTTTAAATATATTAAATTTCTATTAATTCTAAATTTATTTCTTTAAAATGGATAATCATTAAGAAGGTGTTGTTAAAAATAGAACTCCTTTCTTTAATGGGACTAATTATTCCCAATGGAAAATAAAAATGGAAATTCATATTGAAAGTATGGGTTTTGAAATATGGTCTTCCAAAGTAAGCGAGTATAAAATTTCTACTATTGCTAGAAATACTTGAGATGATTCAACTAAGGATGATTATAATAATAATTAAAAATCTATAAATCCATTATACTGTGCCTTGGGAGATTAAGAGTTTAATAGAATCTATGCATGTAAAACTACCTATGAGATATGGGATACTCTATCTACCTCACATAATGGAACTATAAATGTTACCAAAATGAGGCTTAATAGTTACACTTTTAAATATGATAATTTTAAGATGATTCCTGATGAGCCTATCTATTTCATGTATCTCAGGTTCAATGAGATCATGAATACAATGAGTTCACTAGGAAATCCAATGACTGCAAAAGAGTAGATCATGCGACTATTGAGATGTCTTCTAGAAAGATAGAGAGGAACATCAATGTAAATTATAGAATATAGTAACATTAATGAACTATATATAAAGAAGTTGATTGGAAATATTATTATGTAGAAAGAGATAAAGGTTAACTAAGAAGAAGATGATGGACCTAAGATAAAATACATTGCTTTCAAAACCACTGCATATAAGTAAAAATAAAAGTAGAAAGATCAAGTTCAATTTGAAAGTTAAAGTGATTAAAAATCATCAGCTGACAGTGATGAGAAAATGGATCACCTAAACATAAGGTTAAATAAATTTTACTAAAAGAAAAATTTATTCAGAAAACCAAACTATAAAGGAAATTATGAAAATAGAGTAAATTTAAAGAAATATTGGAAGAAAAAGAATGATGGTTCAAAGGATATTGTCTAATATGAATGAAAAATAAAATGTCACATAAAATATGACTATCCAAATATAAAATACAAAAACAAATATGAGGATAAGATAAAAAGATAAAATAAGGCTATTAAAGTCACCTAGAGTGAATTTGAAGATAGTTCAAGTGACTTAGATTCTTCACCTGAAGAAAATCTAGACAAAGAAAATATGTTATTTACGAATAAATTCATTAAGGTATCTATTTTACCCATTTTTTATGATATTTTTCTTATACATCTGTTTGATAATTATAAAAATGAACAAAATAATGATAATATTTCAAAGGATGAATAATTTTAATATTTCAACATACTAGATGAAACCTTTAATGAATTAAAGTATAATTATAAAAGTCTTAAAAGAAAAAATTATCTAACTATAAATATAAAGTATAAAATGTCTATATAAAAAGAGAAAAATGATTAAATTATCAAAGAGAATAGTAAAATTAAGATTTTTAATGATAAATTGAATAAAGACATAGAAAAATTCACAAATGGTAGAGTGAAATTGAAAAAAATCATAGGAAATAAATTGTTTTGCAAATAGGTTATTGGAATAGGATATGAACCTAGATAGAGGAGAATAACAAAAAATAATTTTGTTCTTAAATCCATACCTAAAAGATCCACTGCTAATCATTTTTCAAAAGGACCCAAAAAAGTTTTTATTTCTAAGAGTTTTCAATTTTTTTACCGGAAACCTATAAGGAAAATATGGGTTCCCAAAGATTTTATCTCTAACATTTCTGGACCCAAACAGTTTTGGGTACCAAAATCATTTCGTGTTTAAAATTTATATTGTAGGAAAATTTCTTGTAGAACTCCAATAGAAGTCTATAGTACTTTGATAGTGGCTGTTAAAGACATATGATAGGATATTATTCATGTTTTAGGAGTCTTATCAAGGTTAATGGTGGACATGTCACATTTTGTGTTAGTGAAAAAGGAAAAATCATCATCCTAGTCCATATTGGTAACAAAAACTCAGTTTTAATTTCTAAAGTTTTATATATTGATGGTTTAAAGTATATTCTTCTTAGTATTTATTATTTTTTTGATGATGGGTTTTATGTTAAGTTTTAGAATGATTCTTGCATTGTTTTTGATTCTAAAAATGATTTAATTTTTACTACTTTGAGAAATGATAATGTTTATGCTATTGTTTTAAATTCTCTAATTTATCAAAATGTTTCTTTATTAAGTTCCTTTTATAAGGAATCTTGGATTTGGAATATGAGAATATAACATTACAATATTCACTCACTTAGAAATCTAAAAACAAAAGGGTTAGTTAGTGATCTACCTAAAATCAAGTTCCCAATAGCTAAAGTCTGCAGCCCCTGTAAAAAAACAACACAAAGTTTCTTTTAAATTAAATAAAGAAGTGTCAACTTCTAAACCTCTTTATACAATTCATATGGATTTGTTTGTACCTTTTAGAGTTTCAAGTCTTAATGGGAAGCAATATGTTTATGTTCTTTTAGATGATTTTTCTTGGTGTACTTGGGTATATTTTATAGCTCATAAAAGTGAAGACCACTCTTATTTCATCAAGTATTCAAAGTATATAGAAAATATTAGTGGACTTAGGATCACGAAATTAATAATATATCATGGAAGTGAGTTTGAAAATGAATATTTTGAATCATTTTTCTCACAAAATGTCTAGACTCACAATTTTTATGCTCTAGGACACCACAACAGAATAGAGTTGTTGAAAGAATAAATTGAACCTTACAAGAAATAACTCTAATCTTGTTGAATTAGTATTGTCTTACAATACATTTTTGGGTAGAATATGTTAATAAAACCTATTATATTATCAAAAAAGTCACAATTAGACCTATCCTTAAGAGGAACCCTTATAAGTTATGGAATAATATGAAGGCTAAGGTTAATTACTTTAGAGTTTTTGGTCTCAAAGTATTTTTTTCTAAAACTAAGGATAATTTGGACAAATTTTCTTCCAAAAGTGATGAGGGTATTTTTCTTGGTTATTCAATATATAGAAAATCCTATAGAGTGTCCAATAATATGAATAAAACTATGGAAGAGTCAGTTCCTGAAAAATTCGATGAAACTGATACACATGAGCCTAGGACCTCCCTAGAGAATGTTTAGGATGGTTTATCTTCTCAAAACTTAAATTACAAACCCTTAGATTTTGCTGTAAAATAATCACAAAAATCATTCAGTTATGAAGAATTTCTAGAACTTCTAGAACCTGAACCTAACAATATAGAAGTGACCTATCCTTATTTCTATTGAATTAGTTATAACCATTAAGTACCATCCTTTTGATGTTGTTGTAGGTGATCTAAATATAAGAACTAAAACTAGAGAATCTGTTAGAAACCAGGTTGAACATTAAGCTTTCTTGTCTCATATTGAACCTAAGAACATCAATGAAGCAATTAATGATGAATTATGGGTAATATCTATGCAAGAAGAATTAAAATATTTTTAAAGAAACAAAGTATGAGAACTTATAGATAGACCCAATGAAACCTTGACTATTGGAACTAAATGGGTGTTTAGAAATGAAGTTGATGAGTCAGACACTATAGTTAGGAACAAGGTTTGAATTTTTTCACAAGGTTATAGTCAGGAAAAAGATATTGACTATGAGGAAACTTTTTCACTTGTATCCAGACTTGAATTTATAAAAATCATGATTTCTTATGCAACTCATCTATATTTAAAGATTTATTAAATGGATGTCAAGACTGCATTCTAAAATGGTTTTATAATTGAGGATATTTTTTAGAACAACCCCTAGTTTTCTAAATCCTAATTTTCCAAATCAAGTTTTTAAATTAACAAAAGACTTATATGGTTTAAAACAAGCTCTTAAATCTTGGTATGATATGCTCATCAATTTTCCAATTTCAAAAATATTTTCAAAGGAATAGCTGATACGAACCTTTTCATAAAACAAATTTTAGAAGATATATTATTAGTAAAAATCTATGTTGATGATATTATTATTGGATATTAAAAATATTCTCTATATACTGATTTTTCTAAAATGATTCAAAATGAATTTGAAATGATTTTAATCGGTTAACTTAAATTCTTTCTTGGATTTTAGATTTTTCAATAAAAAGAAGGAATTATTTTTAACCAAAGTAAATATACAAAATATCTCTTAAAACATTTTAATCTTCATATCACCAAAATAAGTTACACTCCTATGAGTACAACCTATAAATTGGATCTTAATGAAATTGGAAAACTGGTTAATCAAACTAGTTACATAGGTATTATTGGAATTCTTCTCTATTTGACTGCTAGTCGACTAGATATTATATTTAGTTTGTGCGTGTGTTCTCATTTTCAAGCAAATCCAAAAGAGTCACACATACTTTCTATTAAAATAATTTTCAAATACCTTGAATATATAATTAATTTTGGACTATTTTACCATATAGGAAACTAATTTGATTTCGTTAGTTATTCTGATGATGATTTTTGTGGATTTTAGTAAGATAAAAAAAGAACCTCTAGAACATGTCACTTTTTAAGCAAGTCACTAGTATCATGGTGTAGTAATAAGAACAATTATATTCTATAATCTACTTATGAAGATGAATATATAGATTCTAGTGGTTTTGTGTTCAAATTTTGTGGATGAAAAATTCATTAATAGATTATGGATATCAATTTTGGCATATCCCGATAAATTGTGACAACACAAGTGCTATTAAAACTTCTTAGAATCCTGTTTCTCATTCTAGGAGAAAGCAAATTGATATAAGGAATCAATTTTTGAGAGAAAATTTTAAAAAGGGAGATTTCACTCTTGAATTTTTTGTAAGATAACATTAGTTAGCTGATATATTGACTAAACCTTTGAATTTAGAGAGAATGAGTTATATTAAACCTGAACTATGAATGATAAATTTCTATTAAGTGTGATAACATACCATTGTGATGACATACCATTGGTCTATCATGACATCATCCTATCATGAAATTTGCCTTTAACACCATTGTTTTGTCACATCATTGACTTTTCATGCCGTTTCCTCTCATGCATTTGTGAATTTGCTGTTACTTGATATTTTGAACTGCCAGTTTATTTCCCACTTTATTATATTTACTAAAACCCGATGCATGTTTTCTTCTGATTTTGATTTCTATTTCATGTATAATTTTATTTTTAGAACCCCTAATATCCCAAATGATATTAAAGTGTCATATTTCTATTCCAAACTTACCTTGATACCTGTATAATATTACACATATCTGTCCCTTGAGCTGAGTGGAAACCTTTGCCTCCTTCATTTAAAACTCTCTCCTTACCCTCAAAAGAACGTGACGATATTATCTAGATACTGAGAATTAAGAACCTATTTATGGTTTCTCCTTATATTTTGAGACCCTAATAAATAGAAGAAAGAGATAAAATCACATTTTCCAGTTTCTCCTATCAACCCCAAGCCTTCTATTAGAGTTTTTTACCAGAAAAGGAAGTTAATTCAAAGTGACTGTGGTCGAGTAAGTATACAGTACTTAAGTTTCTTCAAAATCAAGGGTGGTTGGAATGTTTTTTTTCAAATAAGATGCCATTCTATCTGAATCTATTATATGAATTTTATCATCATGTGTATTTTTTGTTTAATGAAGATAGTTGAAATTTTGTTAAAAGATGTTTCATAGGGTAGGTGTTTGGTTTTTCATCAAGAAAGTGGGATAAGTGTTTGAATGTAACTCATGATGGAGTATTTGATGACCATCAAGGCAACATTCTAGAAGCAAGTGACATGTTTATTTATAAGGATTCCCTTTCCATGCTAATCGGAGATGGTTAAAATAGAATACCTCTCACTTATAATATAGATGGAGAATGTAGGTAGTTTTCAAGTTTGTGTATTATATAATATGACCAAGAAGGGTGATTTTGCTACATTGAGATACCAAGATATGTATCTTCTTTCCGTAATGATAGACAGTCATAAGATTAATCTCTATAGATATATAATGGTATATATGTGCTCAATGATAAAACCATCATACAAATCTAATTCATTGATCTATCCAAATACAATTTCTACTATGTTGAAGGCTAAGGGACTAGTTCATGATGAATATTTTGTGATTGGATGTGGTAGTTTCTACATAAAAAGTTCCATGTGTTCAAGAATGAAGATAAGCTAGAACCCATAGAAGAGATAATGAGTTGAAGATAGTGTGAAGTTATATGTTGATTATAATCAATTTAATCACTTAACCATACTTAAGGATGAAGTTGATCCAATGATATATCCTAATGAAGTTGTGGAATAATCAGATAAGGAATAAGATGCTATTAAATGGGAAAATGAACCATCTATTGATGAAGGGAGTGACCCTAAATATTCTCTAAAAGCCTCTCCCATTTTCTTTGGAACTCATAGTCCACCTAGGAGGCTACCAAAAATAAAGAAGTATGTTAAGAGTGATGAAGAAGAGACTGAGGTATATAGATAAGATCAATATAAAAGTCCCATGTAAATTGAAGCTGATGTTGATGATAATGATGAGGAAGATGAAAAAGAAGAAGAAAGTGGGAATGGAAAAATGAATTCTAGTAATGATAAAGTTACTGAAGATGATGAAAGTGATGATTAAAGTGATTCTTAACTCGATGATCCTAGTGGCCAATTCAAGAGGAAGGATATGGAAATTCCTCTTGATATTAAGGAAGAATTTGTTGAGGGGGAGAATTCCCCATCAAGGGATATTTTTAATGAAGCTCTAGTTGTTGATGATGTTGAGGTTAGCTTAGTTTTCGTCGATCATGATATTTCCGATTATGTCATAGATAAATAATTTAGTTTTACAGTTGCTGTGGAACAACATGTTACCAAGAATGAAAAAATGATCTTATTGAGGAATAATTTAGAAATGAATAGTTATCTATTCTAGATGTTCATAAGTATCTTGTGAATCAAATTTTGTAAAGTGAGTCCACTACTATTGTTGATCAAAGGGATGTTGAGATTAAATTTACACCAACTTCTGGTAAACAGTTGGAAGCCGAGCCTACCAGTTTTGAACACATAGTGGATACTCCAATTTCAGATGGTCAAGGAAATATTGAAGTTTCAGCTGTTTCTGCTAGTTTGGTACCTCCTGTATCAGTTTTTGTTTTAGACTGTTGGATGGATCCTATGGAAGAGGAGTGGGGAAATTTATTTGTTATTGAAATAATATCTTCAATGAATGATAAGACATAAGTTATTATTGAAGGTGATCCTATGTGATATTTGATATCCCAGGTTGATCTTGAAGGTATTATTGAAAGGTTCAGTTCTGTGAGACTTCCTATACTTGAACCTATATTTTCTCCTCCAGTTGTTTCAATGGATGTAGTCACTCAAACTAATTTGATTTTTTTAGTGAAAGGTTGATGTATGAGTTTCACAAGTGTGCACGAAATCAATCGCTTCTTTTGAAAAAGCTTAGTGAAGAGGATGATCATTATCTAATTGAGTTTGTTATCCTATATATCCAAAAAAATTTATGCATAACATACAAGAGGTATAAATTGAAAATAAACATATTGAAATGAGTTGGATTCTGTCAAGTCTTTTCTTGAATAAATAAGAACTGAGTTTAAAGCGTTCTTGGATAGTATTCTCAAAATTCTTAAGGATACTTCCTCATACCTTTCTTTTATTTCTACTCTATCCATGGATGTTGATCGGTTGAGAACCATTCTTAGTGAAGAAGTTGTATCTGCCTCTGGTTCCCCTTTCTGTGGAGAATCTATGTTTCCTTTAAAATTAATAAGGAAATTTGAGCAAGGAACTAAGAATGATCATATGATGATCCAAAAGTATGGAAAATACATGAATACTGAAAGAGAGACAATTAATAAATAATTTTTTTTACTATCTATCTCAAATACATACAAAGAATGATATGGAAGACAATTTCAAATTCAAGATTGAGAATCGTTGAGTGCCTCATGTGTCTCAAGAATTTAATGAGGAAGTCAGACAGATCAAAGGGATGACCCATGTGTTGAAAAGATTTATGTAAGAGAAGGGTGAATTTTTTAGTGTGATGGAGAGGGGTGGAAAAATAATAATGGATTTAATAAATCTCATGAAGCCATTTCTTCATGTTCATGACCAAGTAGTGGTTTCTATTTCATCTATTCTGATTACTCCTCAGTTCTCTTTTAGACGTGGTGTAATTGATGATTCCCCTGTACCTCTGCCAACTATTTTTCTTTCTTTTCCTATGAATCCTTTTCAAGCTGTGTGTTAGGCTAGAAAAATTGTTGTTTTGGAAGATCATCCTATTTGATATCTCCTTGATCATTATCCTGGCGCTCCATCTACTCTTCCTCAGGATTCTCCTACTTCCCCGGATAAGGAGAAAGAGAAATTCAAATCTAAAGGAAAGAAACCGATAAACACCTCTGCCAAGCCTTATCCTTTGCTTCTTGTTGGATTATATCATCATGTATTTGATGGGATATAGATTATAATATATTTCTGATTATAATTTTGAATATATTTCTTCCCTCCCCTTATGTATATTTACTTTTAAATGTCTTTCATATCTCTTATTTTTTTTATTCTTCATGCATTTCCTGTTATTCTTTACCATTTTGATAATCCCAAAAGGGGGAGAATTTTTATGGAATATATGAATTAATGGAATTTTGTTTTCTAAACATATTATCTTTGATTAATTTGTATATAATACTTACCTTTGATAATTTATTATCTCTATATTTGATACTATCTACCCATACCATGAATGATAATTCATGATCTATATTTGGATACTACCTTGGATATCCTGTTTAACCCATTCTAATACATTTTTTAAATTTATTATATTTCTTTGTTTCCATGATTTATGATCATAAAAAGGGGTAGATTATTGACCTATTAGTTTTTATGATCACAAAACCATGATTTTTGATATTATTAATGAGTTTCTTGGTTATCTATAAGCAATATGTCTTATGAGTATAAGCAATAGATTTGTTTAAATATGAGACACTGTTGACACATACATCGTTGAGACAGACACCATTGTCCAGGACACAATTCCACTATAAAAATATCTACGTCTGAGATACCTCTAGGTCATCACACCATTAGAATATTATACAGCGGGGCCGAATAATTGAGAAAGTATGAGACAACATTGATTGACATACTTCTAGGATGTCATGTTGTACAAATGAAAATGTGGAAAAGTATGAGATACCTCCAGATGAGGCACCATCAATATCACACCCCCAGACTCATACCACCAACACTGAAAAATTTCTTACGTTTGAGACACCTTCAGATCATACACCACCAAACCATATATCATTAGCCGAGACACTGTCAGAATACCAATTTTTTTTCTTCTAATTCTTAGATACCATCATCAACATACCGCTAGTGTCACATCGCCAGTTCCATACTACCAGAGCTTGATAACACTAGATCCTAAGACACCATAACTATTTCTATTACTTTACTTATTTTGAATTATATTACTCTAACAATTATATTTATCAAATTTAATTCCATTTACTATTTTAATGATTGTTTCTTAAATGATCAATAGAAATAATTTTAAAATTTGTAGTATGAGGTTTCAGCTCAGATGTTCCTGGTGCTAAAAAAAGTGAAGCACACTCCCTCTTGTATACAATGAGGAATAACATGCAGAAAAAAATCTTGTGATTCACTAAATATCTAAGAGATAAAGATCTAAACCTTATTGAGAACATGTAGATCTCACCATATTTGAACACTTGACCAAGGAACTCAAATCTCATCACATTCATTTGTTTCCTACTTTAATAAAATAAGTTTCTAAAACACTCTATTTCGAAAATATTTCAAGAAAACTCAACTCAAGCTTCATTGCTAAATAAAATCAAGAGTCACAAGATACATTGCAACAGACTGAGTGTCTCTAAACTCTATAATACTAGATTTCTCAATTCTATTTATATTTATTACAATTTGGGTAGTATGTGTTATACTCTATTTTTATATATGCACACTATATCCGACACTAAATTGGAAGATCATTGATATCTTCTAAAAAAATTATTATTTGTTTATCCCATGGATAAGAGTGGTATAGTTCATTATGGGTCTTATTTTTATCTTTTCTCTCATGAATAACTATAGAAGAGGTCATGTGTGACCTAGACATTTGTAAAATGTTGTACAAACCTGATATAGGTTGTGGATTATCTAACTTATTTTTATATAAACATCTTTCACTACTGGAATTTTGATTTATACCAACGCCAATATGCCAATAGTTTTATGAAACCATTGGGATATGACACCTTTCCAAATGGTTTTTTTAAAACCATTAGGAAGGGATTTTTTTTTGTTTCACCAATGGTTTTGAAAAACAATTGGGAAAGGGTTAAAAACTAGTCTATGCCAATGAGTTTTTGTAATCTTTGGTATATATGATATATCCCAATAGTTTTTAAAAAATTGGGATACATTTCCCCCAAATAAAATGCAACCCCCTCCCCATTCCAGATCTAGGTTTTATTTTTACCTAAGAGCAGTACAACTCTCTCCCAGCTAGTGACCACTCTTCCACAGGTGATTAATCTTGGTTTTAATTTGGTTTCTTCCAATTACAATTAGTTTATTCCTCTTAAAATTGGTTAGTGCCTATATTTATCTTAAAATTTGTGAGTTTTTTATTCCATTTATTCTCGGTTTCCCCATTGTCCTGCAATCACTTTTTCTTTAAATGTATTTATTATTTTTCACATACTGTATCTTTATACACATAGATTCATTGATTATTTTTCATATATGAAATATTTATACACTAATTTTGTAAAAATCCATTATATTGCATCTGTATAGATACACTGCATCTTTATACACATATATTATTATACACATAGATGATGATTCCATAAATTTATACACATAGATGCTAACTCTGAGTGAAATTACATGATTTTTTACCATCCTTGACTAGGGATTAAACCACCCCTTGGACATGTTATTAAAATTTATTGGAATGTTATAAATGATTTAATAAATTGAAATAGGTTTCAATTAACCCCTTTTCTCTTGATATCTTACTTTATGCTTGATGTTTATCTATGGGTAAATATTATTATTTTAATTGAATTAGATTTTGTTAATAATTTTTTTGATGAATTATATTAAGGAATGTGTGATATCATTGGATGTTATTATATTTTTAATTGAATTAAGATAATGAAGGTACAATGTACCTTGAGCTATGTTAGGTTCATCTTTATGGATTTACTTAGATAAGGTATTATAGGTAAAGTGAGACTACATTATACTGAATTATTACAGATGTAACTTGGTTAGTTTTGTGGACATGGAATTTAAAACCCCCTTGGTATAGGATATTTGACATGGAATTTCACACCACTTAGGGTGCTGGGAATGACATTCCATGCCTCTCTATTGATATGATGGGTTTGAACCCCATTAGGGTTATTTATAATACTTTTTATGGAATCCTACATTGATTATGATAATCACCATGACATACTATATTAATTATGAAATTCAATCTTGGTTCCCATTATTTTTCTATGAGAAACATGTGCATGGTGACCCTTATTTAAATTATGAGACTCCTATTATTATATTGGGACACTGGATTAAGGCCTCAGGTCTTGGGTAGTACTACATATCTAAATATATGGGTTTATATGTTAAAAAATATATAGTGAATATATATTCATACATAATTATATATATTTATATACACCAATATACATAGTGACACATCAAAAGAGGTACTCCAGCTTAGACCAAAGCGGGTATAGTGGGCTAGGCATCCCTTGAAGAACTCGAGTGTCCCTTGAAAATATTGGCAGGTATTGAAGTAAGGTATATATAACACATTTGGGTATACCTTGAAGTCCTTCAACCTTCCAATAACTCATCTTGAAGGATTTATATTATTTCCATCAAGCACCTACATGTTTCTAGTTCATTACACCAAGATGGATGCCTTTTAAATAACACTCTTTTTAAAAAATATCATTGATCACTAATACTACAATGACATAACTAATTAGAATTATATCATTAATTATTCAATAAAATGATCTCTATAAATTTAGACATAATGACAACTATTTTCTCATAATTATACTAGAGAGATCATTCTTTATACAATGATTTTCAATCACATCCACCATGTTTCAATTACACATCATGGTTTTATATTTATTGTATTTTTATATATATATATAGTATTTTATTTTCTTTCATATTATGATTCTCACATAGAGTAGTGTGTCAGTTATAGTTTTATATAAACTGAACAATTCCCATTTACTTAAACATATTTTCGATTGAACTTCAATATTATTGAATTTATTTCATGAAATGACTTATTATAATTTTTTTATAGAATAGATAAAAGCTGGATGTATAAAACTGATCAGATCTCAAGTGATTATCAAAACAATTTTTAGATCCTTTTAGATTTCACTTTTGACAATACTGAAGATAGTGGTCACATACACTTCCCATGTTATAATTATGTTGGAATACCTTGTTTGAGCCTTGAAGAAGTTAGCTACATTATAACAAAAAATGATTTAAAAAAAACTACTATGTGTGGCATCACAATGGGGATAAAATGGAATCTCAAATTGCTGATGATCTAAATGAGTGGACTAAATTGGAGAATTTTATATATGACCAATTTCTATTTATTTTTTATCATGAGAAGGAATGGATTTCAACCCAATAATACTTTGATATGAGTACATATGATGCGTCCAATGAAAATGATGACATTGACAGGGTGAAAAAATTGAATGATACCACAACAACGATAGTATATCGACAATGTGGTAAAATAAAAAAGTTAGAATTTATAATATGATTGTTTCATGGGAAAACCACGTATATAATTTCTAATGCTACTATCTATTACATTTTTACCTTCTTAAAGGAATTAATTCTAGATGATATAGATGTTCCCTCAAACCACTATTTGGCATGTAAGTTAGTTGAAGAACTTGGATTTTCAAAAAATAAAATTCATGATTTCCTGAAAGATTAAACTTGTTCTGGGAGGAATTTATTGAAAGAAATTATTGTATCAAATATAGAACATCATTATGGAAGCCAAAATCTAATAGAACACCATACCGTGTGCCACATAAAGTAATGTGGAACTTTTCATTGATCCCCAGACTACAAAATATTTTTGTGTCTGATGAATTATCAATATGAATGCAATGGAATGATACTGAGAGAAAGAAGAATAATGGAGAGTTGGTTCACCCTACATATGTATTTTCATGGCAAATATTTGATGCTCGATATCCTAATTTTGCAGCTGACATGCGTAATGTGAGGATGAGTCTTTCATGTGATGGTTTTAATCCTTTTGGGTAGATTCTTACTTCACACAACACATGAAAAATTTTCATCCACATTTATAACCTTCCCCCATGGTTGTGTATGAAAAAACCTTTCAATTTCATGAGTATACTCATATCTTTCCCTTATGATCCTGACAATGATATAGATGTATACATTCAACCTTTAATACAAGAGTTGAAACTTCTTTGGGATGTGGTTGTTTGTACATATGATGCATGCTTGAAAGAGATATTTCAGATTCTTTCTGTGCTTATGCGGATGATCAATGATTTTCCTACTTATGCAAAGATTTCTGGATGGATCATGAAGGGAAACTATCAAGTCCTATTTTTATGAAAAATACTCAATCCATAATACTAAAATATGGTCATTGTTTTAGTTTTATTGTACATCAACAATTCTTTCCAATGGACCATCCATATAGAAATAATCATCAAAGATTTAATACTACCATGGAGACTGATGATCCACCTCAGCCTATGTATGGAACTGATGTTCCCAATGAATTGTAAGATTTTATTTTTTTATTCGGGAAGGGTCAAATAAAATCTAGAAAGAATAAAAATATTTCCAGTGATAGATATTACAATTAGAAGGTGAGGAGTATCTTCTTTGAGTTTCCTTATTAGTCAACCAATTTTTTTCATCATTTCTTATACATAATGCACATTGAAAATAATATATTTGAAATGTTGATTTCTATTATTCTAAATTTTAAGGGAAATACAAAATATGATTTATGATCTTAGCATGACTTGGTGGATTTGGGGATCGAACCAGAATTGCATCCTATCTGTATCAATGAAAATAAATGGTAAGTTTCATGTGATTATTATATGATGAAACCAGCATAAAGAAATCAATTTATGGAAGTAATAGATACTTCTTTAAATTATCATGATTATCATATCATTCTGCATGAGTTGATTCTAATAAAAATAAGTCATATTTTTTTACAATAATGTAAGGGTTTCAGTTATACGGTTGTGCCATTTGTTTAGAGATCCTTATGTTAAAATGTTGTCCAAATATTACTTGAAACAATAGTTGGCATAGACACCATTAATTTTGTGTGAGTTATATAAAATATTTCCTCCATCATTTTTCACATGGATGTTGCATCTAACTGTGAACTATCCAACTGAAATAATTCTTGGGGGACCTATTACATTTCATTGGATATATCCAACTGAAAGAAATATGTACACATTTAAAACTTATGTCCATAACATGAATCATCCTGAAGGTTATATCATAAATGGTTACTTTGCTCAAGAATGTATGGATTTATATTCAATGTATTTGTCTGATCTTACTTTGAGAATGAACAGAACAAATGATAAATGAAGAAAAATAGTAAGAGAAAATTGAACCCAGTTTTTCATCACTTTATCAAATAGAGGGAATTATTAGATTATATACATTGATGACATTAAGCCTTGAAGAGTGGGAGATGGCACATCACATAGTGCTTTTCAACTGTGATTTGTTCGAGGAATACATCAAGTAAGTAAATTGAACATGTATATCTTATCTCAACTCTTGTAATTGTACATATCTATTAAACTATTTCTATTTTTATCTATAGGGAACATAAATATATGATAAATAGAAACATCTTTTTTTATCTTTGATATGGAGAGAGACTTTTCATAAAAAAGAGTTTTCTTCTTGGTTGAAATTGAAGGTAAAAATATTGATGTAATAAATAAATAAAATCAATATTTAATTAAGTTTAATATTTTTTTTAAATTTTAGGTATCAATTTTTTCTTCTTAAACTGTCTCTGAGGAAATAAGATCTCTGAATTTTGGTCCTAATACCATGGTTTGTGAATGTAAATCAATTGTGATCAATGGGTACAAACTAATTATCACTGAATAATCAAAGAACATTATAACACAACATGATAGTGTTTTACTAACCACCACAATAGAATATTATTCTAGTGCATCAAATAATAAAAATCATTTTGAAAATGTAACTTATTATGGAGTCATTGAAAAATAATAATATTTGATTATTACTCTCATGGGCGAGTCACAATGAAGAAATTTTAGTTGTTTGATTCAATGACGAGGTGGTTCACCTTTATTGATGATTGCGGATTTCTAGTTATTTACATGACTCACACTCTTGCTACCAAGGAACCATATGTATTAGAATCAATGATGAAATAGGTTTTTTATGTCAAAGATCAACTTCGACCTGAATTCAATGTAATTATTGAATTAATCCCAAGACATATTATTGATAATGACGATGATGTAATTGAAACCATACCTGCTCCTATTGGACCTGATACATTTATTACTTATGATGACTCTAATACTTCAATTGTTAGAGTTAATTGTGAAACTGAAGTTGTGGTGGTAAATATAAAGAATAATTCATCTGTGTTCTTAGTTCTGTTGGTTTAACTAGAATTTATTTATTGAGGTTTTTGCTATACAAATTGATTTACAATTGATGAAAAATATTTTGTATCCAACAAGACCTTCATGTCTGTTTTCAATATTTAATGGTTTCATTTTTCTTTAAGTTTCATTTTATAATATTTAATTGAATTATATTCAGACCTACCAAACAAAAAAAATGGGAACAATTAAATTGTAACAAAAAAACTAGATGAATTGAATTGGACATATTAATCTAATTAATATGAAAATAAAAACCAATGAAAATAATAACCTAACCAAAATAAATAGCTAAATTACCTAACCGAAAATATGAATTGAATGACCCAAGACAAATAATCCATGTATCAAATATTTTTTTTGTTCACACAATAGTTATCCTTTTATAATTACTTCCACATTTTTTTTTCAAATGAAGGAAATGAAACCATATGAGGAGTAGTGAAGAAAAAAGATGACAGAAAACAACCATCAAATGACTGAGATGGGAATTCCTCCATTAGTGTCTATTGTGAGTATTTTATTTCACAGATTTATATATATATCAATAACATATAATGTCCAGTGATTAATTTTTTTTAATGTTTTCTGCAGGATCTTCCACTTCGACACCAATTATTTGATGATCAGCCTAGTAGTGGTCCCCATAATCAGGCCAGTGGTACGAGGGGGGGGGGGGGGTGGTGGTATGAGATCTAGGATCTCTACTTAGCGTACAGATTTTGACCCTACCCCTCCTACTAATGTACCATCTTCCACACATTCTAATATTACTGTGTGGTTAGGGACACACAAGATATTTAGGCCTACCCTATTTTCACCACCCTTTACATCTAAGCCTACTCACCCATCTTTACCATATCCCATGATGATTCCAACTCCTCATCCATATCATGCATTTGGTCAGCCATCCATGTCATATTCTTTACCATCTATGTCCTTTTCTATAGGCTTCTACATTCCTTATTCAAATACTGCTTTGACCAAGTTTGTGGCTATAGAGCATACATTGGGACCCACTCCACTAGCGTAGGGTGATGTTCCTTCAGTGGTAGTGGATCTAGAGATTCCAACTGATCAAACTGTACTATGTATATTTGTGAACCCTAACAAATGTTTTTACAATAATTTATTTTCATTATAACATGTGTTGATTTAAATTTGTTTTTATATCATAAAAAATACATCTACTGATAGGTGATGAGGGTGGGGGCATACATGCACGTGTTCAGTGTGGAACCACTGCACCCAGTTGAGGGTGGACTATAATGAAGATAACCAATTGATCGAAAAAATAGGGTAGCAATGTTGGAGTTTTTTGGCGACTCTTTCCAAATACTCTAGCATCATTCATGTCAGCTCAATCTCATGGATAAAGTTTCCAAAAAATTCAAGGATAATTCTTGGGCATAGATATGGGTATAAAAATCTATTGTATTTAATGTAATAATTTTTTTGTATTTATATGAATTAATATTTTTCTATCAGCTTCAGTTTAAATTTCTCTATGGTGAGGGTGCACAGCAAACACATATAAAGGAGTTAGGTGAGCTTTAGAGAGCCTATAATAACGAGTTGTATATTGGATGGCATGCTAGAGTTGTCACAGAGTTAGAGGTGGTACCTTTCATGAATGATTGTTTGATAAAACATTATCGACAAATGATTACTCATTGGACTACTATCAAGTTTAAGTTATTAATCACATTTGAGGTATTTAAATGAAAATTTTCATGTTTAGAATTAATAATATTTTTTATATTATTGAATTTTATTCAGGGATCAACTATAAAAAATAAAAAATACATTGATTCTAAAAAATTCATCCACACTTTGGGGCGTACTACGATGTCAGATCATGAGTGGAAGTAGGTACGATAGTTGTTTGTAATTTTTCTTTAGGACCTGCACTTTATATTGTTTCCTCTATAATTTATTTGATTTCTAAATTTATCATATAATTTTAGTTATGAAGTTCATTATTTTTATCCTATTTTTAGTTATGGTTTCCTATATTCAATGTCATTGCAGAGGAAGATATTGAATATTGAAGGATGCGTGCCTCAAGAAAAACTATTTTGCTCGAGTGGAAGGAAAAAACATGGAAGTGTGGTTAAAAAACCGATACAACAATATATTTTAGGTTTTAATTTTTTTATTTTAAATTTTAATATCTTTTTTGTAACTTAATAATATATTTATATTTGTAATATTCTACTTTAGAGGCCCTTGATTCCCAAGAACCTGATAATTTTGGGCCAAATGATCACTTACATCAGGTGTGGGGAGATGAGCATCCTGATAGAGTATGCTGCCGACTTAGGAAGAGTATAGTCCCAATGAGGTATTGGACCTCTTCAGGTACTAGTTTTAATGACACCAAGTTTGAAATGGTTAAGGAACTGGTAGAACAGGCTGAAAAAGGGCCACAAATGTGGAATAATGTTCTTCTCGAAAAAAATCAGAAGTTATGAAACTAATGGAAGTTTTATGTCCAAAACATCCACCAGAGGTCACCAAATCTTGTGATGAATATATATCATCAATGAATTTAATATATAGAGAACCAAGTGAAAGATCTAGTGGTGGTATAAATAATGTCATTTCTGGTGATGAAGATGGTGAGGAAGAGGTTGAGGAAGAGGATGATGCTGAGACAGAGGCTGAAAATGAGGCTAATGGAGATGCAAAGGCTGAGGCAGAGGACGAGGGTGAGGATGAGGATGAGGCTAAGGACGGGGATGAGGACAAGGGTAGGGAGGAAGGAAAGTATGTGTATGAGGTTAATGATGGTAGTGATGATAGTGAAAATGATGGTGATGAGGGAAAAATTGTTCCGTTACATTTTTGACTGATATTATTGACATTTTATGTTTACTAATTTTATGTGACCAAATATATGTTAGATTAGATAGGTCACATTATTCTTGTATTGAGTAGCCAAAATACTATATAGTTTTAATCAAATAACATTTTACCATTGTGTTGTTATCCTTTGTTATAAAGTAATTGGGGGTATTTGGATATTTAATATATGATCCAAAATTCGAATGGTTTATTAGGTCAATTGTCTTACTTATATATTTATTTCTTCAACAATAATTGGATTCTATAAATTATCTTTTTACATGGTATCAAAGCTATTTCACAACCCTACCCATCCTTATCCCTGACACCCTCCCAAATTCACCACCCTCCTTTCCAAAACCACTCATGTCCATAGACCCTCCTAGTATCCCCTTCCATGTTATCTTATTATCAACCTCTCATAGTGCCATGACAACTTTTCAAAGACATGGTGCTGTGCACTATTCCACTACTCATAGACTTGCCTTTGGAAGTGTCCATAGACACATCGTTTTACAACATTATGGAAAGAAATTCCATCAAATTGAAATCTATTAGACTCTAAATGGATGCCCAATGGACCTTCACACGACCTGAGCAGCCTTCAGTGAGCCACAAGATCCACCAAAGCATACACTCAAACTCTTGGCTGATGAACTTGAGCTTATTCATTGTCATTATACCACTTCTTAATCATCTTAATCTGATTAATTTTCTTTTAATAATTTATATTATGGGACACCATTTTCATCCAATATCATTCCCAATTTCCAAAGGTGATTAGTCTCTCACCATCGGGGTGATGATTATGGATCCCTTCATACATAAATTCATGGATGGTTTCTTTAATCTCTCTTTGAGTAATAATTCTACTCAATTTCATTACAACCCTTCATTTAAATATTTTTATAAAAATCAGTATCTACCAGCAATAACCTATTATAAAAAATCCTTAGTGTTGTAAATACTAAACTCATCAATTAATAATAGCAACACAACAAGGATGTATAATTCTTATATGGTAAGTAAAAGAGATTTTATACCCAAGAAACCTGCATTTTTCATGTTATTTTCTAAAAAAGTAGTTTTAACTATGTCATGGTGTAGTAGATAACACACCATTGACTACTAGAATATAAAATATTTGTGAAAATTTTGAGTAAAGTCAAAATTTTGATATTTTTGAATGAAAGAAATTGAAATGGGTTAGTTGGAAGAGTAGTTTTCATATAAATATTGAAATGGGGAATACCATGGTCTGGTACATGCCATGGTTGGAAGAGTATTTTGTTTTTATGCACAATTGCATGTTTTTTTTTGTGTTTTTTGAAGTGTTTTATGTAGGTATATGAATTGGAGGAGATTCTGGATGGCTACTGTGCAGAATTATGGAACAACTCTATACCAAAGGTTTAAAAACATTGGTATAGTATTGAAATTCATGTCTTTACAAGTGGTTTACTAGAACTATTGTTAAAACTCCATACCAATGGTTTTAAAATCATAGGTAAACTGTTAAATTATACTATATACCAACAGTTAATAAAATATTGGTATAAATATATACCAACGGTTGTTCTAAAAACATTGGGATACTGACATTTACATAGCTCTATATCAATAGTTGAAGTAAAAACATTGGGATAGGCCTATCCCAATGCCTAACTATCCAATGGTTTGGAAAACAATTACTATAAGATATACCAATGGTTCAAAACCATTAGTATAGACCTCCTTTTCTAGTAGTTTTGTTGGTGGGTGATCACCAAGTGGAGAGGAATAAGTCTTGACTTGAGAGTGAACCTCGTGTATTCAATCTTTTTGCTGTGTGTTTTAATTTTGTTTTACTTTATTTTCTCTTTAAAACTAAAAACTGTTTCAATGGTAAAAAATATTTTTACTTTGATAGTTTATCTTAATTTGTGTTCATATAGTATTTTTAATCAAGTAAACTAGTTTTGAAGGATTTAATAATATTTTATATTATTCATCAGAGAAATAATCAATCTTTAGAGAAATATTTACAATGATTAAGATCTATATCATACTACTTATTTTGGTAAACTAAGATGTTTTTAAATATTTGGGGGATTTCAAAATAATCCATTTTAACAGAAATTTTTACGGGGAACTCAATTCACCACCCTATTAAGATACTCACTCCGTCCAATAAGAATAATTATTGAGTGACTGAATTTCAACCAAATGGCATGAAATGAATAATATTCATTTTCTCCCGACCACCTTCTAGCTTATGTATAAAAAATTATTTTCATTACAATGTGATTTCACTATGATTCGATGAAATCACACTCAAATCCCTAGATGAATATCCCAAAATCAGAGGAGGAAAGAAATAAAAATAAAGAAGAAGGAAAAATGGGAGAGACTACCTCAATATTCTATGGAAATAGTTCTAGATCAAATTATATCAAGGGAGTAGAAGGAATGAGATGGAAAGGGAAAGAGGGACAGTTTCCTCTCTATTGAGAAAAAAATATTGAAGATTCCCAATGGGGTATATTATTTTTAAAAAACAAAATTTCTCTTTTTACCCCCATTTTTAAAACATGTCTATTTTATGAGCAAGGAGGTGATTGATGTGATTTTTTTTGAAGGCATTGAAATGGATATGATTTAATGTGTTATTTATATATTCAAGAGAAAAGTTCATGCTTAAAAAATTCACGAATCACAACCATTCTTAGGTATAGTCACTAATTATGATCATTTTAGGTAGGTTGTAGTGCATTATCATGTGATTTTCAAATTTAGTGAAGTGAATTTAAATGGTGGTTGAAATTGAAAGAATTGGAGTTTTAGAGAGTAAGATAAGACTATTATACTGATTAAACATGATGTTTCAATATCCTAAAATTGTATATAGTAACATTTTTTATTTAATAGAAGTTTGAGTGTCACTACACTAGAGTTATAGCGGTATTTGCAGTGAGGTAGTTATTAAACAGTTTTGTTTAGTGGCCTTCTGGTGGTAACTACTAGCTCTCCAGTGGGTTTCTATAGAAAAATTTATTTTCCAAGTGTTTGGTGATTAATCTTTGTGGCTATAACATAATTATACCCAAATAGACTCCCAACACCCCTTAATTATATCAAAGGTGATATGATGGTATCAATTGATAAAATGACTCAAAATTGGAGTGAAAGTTGATGGTGGTTATTGATTGAAGTTAATTTATGAATTTGAATTTCAAAATTTAGAAAGGATATGGTGTTTTAATCTACTATTTTATTTGGAACAAAACTAAGTGAGAAAGAACTCAATAATATAGTATATCATAAGAATATGAAACCTAAATAATTGAAAATTAAGTGCAGTTCTTCATAAACACTTATCTTGAATTTGGAAAACATGGAAATTCTATAATAAAGGATTAATTTGAAAAGTATGAGGGATTAATTTTTTATTGGATGAAATATTGATTTTATTATTATTTTTTGTTGATCAATGAATCATATACAAATCCAAGAATCTTATTGGACATTTAATAAATATTTTAGGTGATTAAATTTTATTATTTTCTTATTAAATCTATAATTTTAGTGATGGAATATGAAGAGAAAAATTAGTTTTCTCTTAATGAATCTTGAAGTTTATTTTGGGATATTAAAGACTCTATTTTTGGTATCATTGTATAATTATATTTCATTTATGTGATACAAAATTACATTTGTTGGGAGACACTTATATGTAAATAAATTCAAGGATATATCTAACTAATTATAACCATTTGATGATACCAATGGAATGTATGGTAATATATTATTCTATGTCATGATAAGGAAATAGCTATTCACTTTCAATGATAAACATTTTAAATCATTGTGTTTAATATGATTGTGTGGATAAATTAATGAGGTCACTGAATTGAATTGAATAACATCATCAAATTTTGTAATAAATAATAAATGTTACTTGATAGCTTGATATTCATTAATTATAACCAATGATTAAGGTTGGATTTTAAGAAAATAATAAAATAAATACATTCCTTGATTCAATCACATATCAATGAATAATTATAATGCCTCTTTATAATTGGTATTAGGGTAATGCTCAGGTTTTCCTTTGATGACATTAAATCTATTTGATATTAAAGGTTTCAAGTGTTTTATTTTTTGAAGTGGAATTTGAGTTTTGAATTTTTATACCCATCACAGTTTATATTAATTTAGTAAATAGAAAATATATATTGACATTTTATGGAAAGAAATATCACATAGTTAATGGGAGTATCTTTTTTCATTTTTTATAAATAATTTTGGATTTTTTTAATGTTGTTTTAAATGGATATATTTTGATTCAATAAATTATTGCAATGATAATTATTTACAAGAGGAATCCTTAGGACGATGGTCATGATAAGAATTTGACACTTGCTTCACTTTCTGACAACTAATCCACTAAAGGGATGAGAATCAATATTGTTAAGGGAATATGGAATAAGATGTAGAACTTCTATGAATTAAATTTAAATGTCAAGGATGATAATTTAAAAATTTAGATTTCAATGTTGGAAAAATTTAGTATGATTGATGGTGAAACAATAGATTAATTATTTACAAGAATCAAAGAAGCAGTGAGTTACACTAGAGGTTATTAGTAAAAATACTTATAAGTGTTTTTTGGTTGTTATTATTGATAAAAATAAAGTTTAATTCTATAAAAATCATATGTTATCATTAATGACTCAATATATGGGGAGGTGTGAAGCTTGGAGGAAGTTTTGTGAGGATTTGGTTAAATCTTGTTTGACAGAACCAAACCATACCATGGAAGATAATACATTATATCATGATTTATACCATGTTTTGATAAAATTTATAGAGGATATGATCATGTTTCAATAGATATGTTTTACACATATACTTTTTTACTATGACCTAGGACCATGTAATAATGGTGTTGTGTTTTGGAGAGGAAAAAACTTTCCAAAACATAGTGAAAATAACCAAAACTACTTTACCACTATAAAAACTCAATTTTTGTTATTAGGACCTTATATATATATATATGGGTTTTATTTGGATTTGGTGCAATGTTACAGGTGTTTTAGGTTCCTAGAATCGATATATTAAAAATATTAAATATATTAAAACCATGAATTCATATATTTTTGGAAGTAATGGTTTTCCCATTAATTAGAGTTTTGAATGGTAAAAACAATATTATCATTGAATCCAAAATATAGGGTTTACCCTAGTTACAACATAATTTTCATATGCATCATGTTTCAGGATGATTCACTATAATGGATAAATTAAAATGAATAAAATTAATTAATTAATTTTATTTTATTTAAGTATTTAACCAAGTGGAGACCCCTATATAATCCCCATTTCAGCTAATCTCTAGAGTTTGCCACATAATCCTTTGATATTGAGAAGTATAGGAGACTTCACCATATGGAAGGACCTTTGATGATAAAATAAATGAGGAGTTAAGGATAAAAATCATGTGATCATGGGGAATCATGGGATAGATGATAAGTATAGCAGATTCTTCAATAAAAATGCTAGGGAATGCAATCTTCACGAATGATTGATGAGTTCTTGAGATAGAGATTGTTATTTGTGTATTTTTCTTCCCTATATTTCTTTATTTCTATCATGGATCAATTTTTCTTATATGAATCATGGTATCTTCTAATTTTCACTTTTCCCCTTCAATTTACCATTTGGATTTAAACTTTTATGATGAATTCTTCTATGTTCTCCAGTTTTCGTAACAATTATCATTGTTCAAAACTATATCGAAAAATGATGTTTCTCACTTTGATTCTTTTGGTTTTATCCCACCATTATTCACTATTTTTCCTATTATAGGTGGTGGTTAGATTATTTCCTATCTAGTTCAAATTGTGGTTAAACCCCTAAATTCATATTGATGTTTGTGTGAATGAACGTCTTGATCATGGTGTTTGGAGATTCAATTTTTTTTCTAGAAATGTGATTTATGGGTGGATTGGGTTTGGTTTTCCTGAATTTTGGCATAAGGTAATGAAGATATTTAATGATTATTTTCATTATAGTGATAAAATGGCTGAAAATAGACTTACACTAGTGGTAGATACATTTTTGGTGCATCTAGAGGTATCTTTGATGAGATTTTCAGTGGGATCAGGGGATGCAAGAAGATATGATGAGATATCATTTAATGTCTATAAAATTACTGACTACACGTTGTGTGTTACAGAATAACACATGTTGTGTAGTTTATTTTCTATAATGGATAGGGTTTCTAACCTAGTTAAATATCCCATGGCCATGTTGTTGGACGACACACTGTGTTACCCTACTTGGCCAGCCAAGATATGTACATTTAGTACATGTATGGGACCCCTAGTTGTCCCACACACTATATTACTTGGGTCACATGTCATGAATGTGAACCTCCACATGTCGAATGGATCTGTAGGATGTGAAGGCATGGATATGTGAGTAAACACTGTATACACCAAGGGATATGCCATGTAATTCTATTAGAAGGTTCAACCCTTTACATACCCTTATTTGGGGCCTGAATTTGGGCCTATGAGTATTTCACTCTGAGAAAATTTATATGTAGTATGTAATGGTGGTATTTGTTTTGGTATTAGTGATATGAAGAAAATAAATTCAAGTGGTACTCTTTTTCCAAAGATGCTTGAATAAGGACATGGATTAGGTATCATTATCAAAGTGATGTTGGGGACAATACTCCCCCAACGGTTGGGTTTTCTAAAAAACAGGTTCCCTAAATTATATATACCACTATATTTAAAACTCCCCTACATTATTGGGGCTTGATTCCGTTATCTATGATGTTGGTAATCCCTTATTTTTGAGATTCAATAAGGAGTGTGTCCTCTATCGAATTCATTAATCCCCTGACTGAGGCTTCTTCTAGAGAGGCATGGTTCTTATATTATATTATGATGAGGTTATATTGGGTTACTTACATTTGGAAAACACTACCTCTTGGTGGTGTTGAAACGCTCATCCATCTTATATGGATGTGAAAATCGAGTTTCCTCTCTCTTTGACTGAGATTTGTTTATGAGAAGGCCAGTTGTTGTATTTTCATTCCCCTCTTATCATGTGGGTTGATATGATCATCTTATTGTTATAACAACTTTTATATTGTTTAGAGCATCCTATTGGGTATGTATATAGTCACCCCTACATGGGTAGTTCCAGCATACGTCATGTCATATGCAGATGAAAGATTTATTAGTAGAGACTTTAGTGGAACCAGAGTAGGCAGAGCTTAGTTTACTTGGAGACCACGAACACATATAGCGGTTAGTTCCTAAGATCATGATCATGTATCTCTCTTTATTTATTAATATTTTATTTGAGTTAAGTTACTTTCCTTTTTTGGGTGTGTATATTTCCATATATTTAAATTTTATTCTTTTCTATACTCTGATGTTTTAGTAGAGTTTGTTTCTTGCATTTTTTTAATCTAGAGGTTTCAATTTTTTTCATTATCCCTATACTATTTTATAGAGATATGTGCATGAGTATTAGAACTATATGATAAGGAATCCCATCTTGTGAGGTATACATACTAAGTACTAGTCATTATCCCCTAGCCTATTTAAGGTGGGATGATGGTATTACTCTTATCTTACTACCATCTCAGGTGGGGCCCTGGTGGGCTAGGTATTGGGAGAGTTATATTTTAGGAGGTTAGACCTAGATATGGTGTTTAGATATAGATGTGTTGTGAATATTGGTTTCAGAACTTAGATAAATGGTGTGAATGTATCTTGAGTTTAGATCTCAGACCAAGGAACCTAATGATGGTGCAACAACTAGAATATCTATACACCATGACTCTGATAACCTATTTGTTGACTCAACATACTAAGGAACCATTTTCAGGAAACCAATGGAACATGCCTCATATAGTAATGAGCCTTTAAATTTAACGTACTTCTTGAGTTAGCTACCTAAATATGATCATCTAATCATGGTACATATTATTAAATTTTAGGATACCTTTGCGATGATGGCTAGTTAGGATACTGAGATAAGATCATGATGAAGACTATTTGAGTGATGAGGCCCCAGTGTAGGGACCCCTCCATGATGTGTTCCTTCCAAGTGAGTAGAGATAAGTGATCCCACCTAATGAGAAGTGCATGGTGTTGCCTCTAAATATTCAAGTTGATGTATATATACTTGTAGATAAGCTATTTATTCTTATTGGATAATATGATGGTGTATACATGCTTAATGAATTGTGTAAGTTTCAGTGATAGAGACTTCTTATGTTTCATGTAAATCCAAATCATCAGGAAGTATAAGATTGGATTAAGTCAGTGGTTTGAGTTTTCCAGATCATGATTACCCCAAATGACCATATGGATGTGCTTGTAACTAGTATTATTCATGGATCTGTAGGATTCTTGTGGATTCTAGTCACTAAGACACATGATGAGGAAATAATTTCATGGGAAGAGTTTCAATGCTTGTTTTGTGAAGAGTAATAACCATCAACTTTGTATTCTGTTTGGGTTTAGGATATTTTGGAGTTAAAAAAGGGAGAGATTAATATTGTGGAGTATGTTTCAAGTTTCCCTAACCTCACATGATACTCTCTTAACATGGTACAATATGAATAATTTTGGGTGTAAAAGTTAGAGAAGGGCCTTCACCGGGATATCTAAGCTTGTGTGGTTACTCTATACATTTCCACTTATGTTAGGGTGATATAGTGACTTGGTAATAGATATATTCCTATTAGTGGTGTGTTTGATATCTATATATGGATGTATAAATCATGAATCAATGTCATATTATGTTTTTGTAAGGAATAAAACGTCAAAATCTTGTTGCAGGAGGCATACAAATTCCCAATCTCATGCATGGGAATATATGAAATAAGGATTATAGAGAGGATCTATTCAACCTGGAGATGGATTATGCTATGATTATAATGTCCAGGGTCACATGGATCATGATTTCATAACCTGATACATTGTATATAGTGATCAAACAATATATAAATCATCATTGAAGAGGTAGAATAATGATCCGGTGTCTCCCATTGGTGGCTAGGGTGGACCCATGGGAGGTGATATTGATAGAGGAGATGATGAATCCCTAAGAGGAAGATCTATAGATATAGGAAGATTTTATGAACTACTTACACCACTATCCTCAGGTGGTCCATGGTAGGCCCAAAGAGTTAGTGGTAGAGGGGGTGGTCAGTTACAGGCTATGGAGGGATATGATCAAGAAATACATGAGATTATTCAAGGTACAATATGTATCTTCTCTATTTTAGCTTTGGTATTTTTAGACATAGGATTGAGTTATTCCTTCATTTCCATATCCATTATGAAATATATAGAGATTCATATAGAGTATTTAGCTCATAATTTATAGTTGTAGGTTCCTACAGGGAGAGATTACTCAATTTCATATATCCATCGAAAAAGAAAACTAATAATTTGTGAGGACAGTTTCATGTGAGACTTCTTGGTTATTGTAATGAAACCATATGAAATCATTCTAGTTATGGGATGAATATACATGGTGTAATCCTAGATATACTATCACCATAGGGGAGTTAGATGTTAATTCATGAATGAGATGAGAATTTCCTTTATCGACAAGAAGTAAATTCTAGAATAATGACTAGGGATTGAGAGAAAGAAGCTTTAACCTATATCCAAACAATTGGTAAATTGATACCTTGGTCTAGTGATCTCTTTATACATCTAGATTCCAATATTAGTTCATGATTATATGGATGTATTCCCTGAAGTTGTTCTAAGACTACCTCAACATTGATAGATCGATTTATGCGTTGAAATACATTACAAGACTATACAAATATCTTTAAAATCATATCATATGGCCTATGTTGAGCTACAAGAGTGGAGGGTGAAGTTTTAGGAACTTTAGGAGAAGGGTTTTACAAAACATTGTGTGCCCCCATGGAAACTCCAATGTTGTTAATCAAGAAGGAGAATATGATCTTAAGGCTATACATTGATTATTGATACCTCAACTAGGTGATGATAAAAAATTAGTTACCCTTATCGAGTATTGATGACATATTCAAACAACTAAATGGTAAGAGATAGTACTTTAACATTTATCTTAGGTTTGGATACCACCAGTTGCAGGTTCACAATGAGGATATTTTGAAGATGACATTCTGATATCGCTATAGGAACTGTGATTTCCTGGTGATTCCCTTTGGTATGAAGAATTCCACTTATTTTTTTATGAGTTGCATGAAATGAATCTTTCATACCTTATTGGACTAGTTTAAAGTTTCCTTTATCTATTATATTCTCATTTACTCTACATAATATGAGGACTACATTGAGTATTTGAGGATGGTCCTGGACTTACTTTGGGAATGATAATTATATGGTAAAATCTTTTAGTTTCAGTTCTATTTTAAGGATGTTCACTCTATGGGTTATGTCATCTCTAAAAATGGTGTATCTATGGACCATTTAAATATAGAGGAAATTTAGAATAAGAACCACCCAATAGGGTGTCAGAGGTGTAGAGTTTTATTCATTTGGAAGGGTACTATTTGAGATTTTTAGAAGATTTTTACAAGATTTCATCTCCTTTAATCAATTTTATATGTAATGGGAAGCCATTTAACTAGACCAAGAAATGTCAAGAAGCCTTCGAGGAGTCGAGGTAGAGGTTGAACAATGTTCCTACATTGAGACTATTAGAGGAGGGTGTTGCATATACAGTGTTCTATAATTCCTTAAAAGATGGATTATGGTATGTGTTGTTGTTGAGGTAGGTATTTATTTCTTATGAGTTGAGGAAAATAAGACCCCATGAATAGAACTATAAAACCCATGGTTTGGATTTATTAGTAGTAGTCTTATCATAGAGAATGTGGATGCACTATCTAATGGGTGAGCATTTTGTGGTTTGGTTTGACCATAAGTGTCTCATGTATATATTTTCCAAGAGAGACCTTTACCTAAGTTAGAGACATTGGATAGAGTTACTATAATAATATAACTTAGAGATAGTTTATACTCTAGGAAAGGGAAAATTAGTGACAGGTTCCCTTATAAAAAAATCTCCATATTTCTTGATGAAAGAGGCATTTGAGCAGTTGGGCTCATTGTAGATGACTATGGTGTAGGAGAGAGGCAAACCTTATCTACAGATAATGGTAGCTACTCCACTAATTATCTATCCTGTGAGAGATGATTATTTGGAAGATATAGATTGTGAATTTTTATATAAACAAATTTATTTATGAGATGCACTAGAAATATTTTTTGAAGGTGGAGAGAACATCATCCTTTTCCAAGGATAAATAGTGGTTCTGATTGTGTTGCATGAGCAGGTGATAATGGAGTTTCATATATCCCACTTAGTGTTACATCCTAGAGTGGTGAAGATATGATATGACCTTAATTGATATATTTTATAGGATATATGAGGTAGATTATTTCTAAGAATGTTTCTCATTACCTCACATGTCTGTATGTGAAGGCAGAACATGAGATTCTAGTAGGATTGTCTCAAACTTTTAAGATCCTTGAATGGATTTGGAATGGAATATAAATTTATTTTGTGATGGGGATTCCACATATAGTGAGAGGAAATGGTGCTATCTGGGTGATTTTTGACTAGCATAAAAAATTAGATCACTTCCTTACTGTCAAGGAGCATAGTTAGATTGAGAGTTTGAGGCACTTGTATATGCAAGAGATTATATGAATTTATGGATTACACTTGATAATTTTTTTTACCATGATATGCAGTTCATTTCTTGGGTGTTGATAGTTTTTTCGAAGGCTTTTGAGACTTAGTTACAGACAAGTTTGGTGTTTCATCCATAGATTGATGGCTAGACTATGAAATCCATCCATGTTTTAGAGAATATGTTGAGATCATGTGTGTTAAACTTCAATTATAGTTGGGAGGATCACATTAAATTAGTGGAGTTCACTTATAATAATATATATCACTCCACTATTAGTATGGAAGCTTTTGAAACTTTTTATGGGACACCCTGTAGTTCACCCTTGTGGTGGTCAAAGATAAGTGATTAATTTTTTATGGGACTAGAGATGGTTTATGAAATGATGGATAAAGTTCAAGTGATCTATGAATGAATGAATATTTCTTAGAGTTAGAATAAATCTTATGAAAAACAGTATCACAAACCCTTGGAGTTTAATCAGGGATACCACATTTTCTTAGAGGTCTCCCCATAATGAGTTCTACAGAGGTTTGGTTAGGGTAAAAATCTAT
Source organism: Viscum album (assembly GCA_963277665.1). NCBI lineage: Eukaryota > Viridiplantae > Streptophyta > Magnoliopsida > Santalales > Viscaceae > Viscum > Viscum album. Next base: position 860,119,643 of record OY728156.1, on the reverse strand, counting down.
CCCCGAGGTTTGTTGGGAAGTTCAAAATCTTACAAAGGGTTAGAGAGGTTTCTTATCACCTAGCCATAGCCACACAATTAGAATAGGTTCATGATACCTTCCATATGTCATATATTAGAAGATATTTACATAATATAACAAAAGTTATTGACTGGGGTGAGATTGTCATTCAAGATAGAGAAATATTTTCAGATTACCCAGTGGCCATCAAGGATCAGAAGGAGAGGATTCTTCTTAGGAGATCTATTCTAATGGTGTGAGTTCTTTGTCAACATGGGAATCTCAAGGAAAGACCATGAGAGCATGAGATCCAAATGCAAACTCATTATTGACACCTTTTGAGTAGGTTTTGTATTTATTGGGTGGAAATCCATAACCATGGAGAGAATATAACGACATTGGTTTTTTTCTTTAGACCCTTTAGTTATATAAATATAGGTTTTCTTCAGAGTTGGAGTAGCATTACAGATGTCATAGGGCCCCAAAATTGATATATTAACAATATTAAATACAACAAAAATGTACACACACATATTTTTAGAAATTACTTGCTTTACATTGATCAAAGTCTCAAATACCAAGACCGTGATTGAATTAGGAACATCAGGTTTACCATAGGCACAACATAAGTTCCATACACATTGAGTTTTAAGATGATGCACTATTGGGGACAAATTAAAATTAATAAAATTAATTAATTAATTTTATTTGTTTTTAATTGTTTAACCTAATGTTGAATCCTATATAATCAACTTTATAGCTAATATACAAGGTTAGTTTCATAACCCTTATATATTGAGAAGTTGAGGATATGCCATCATGAGGAAAGAACTTCATTGATCGAATGAATGAGGATTTGAGTATTGATGTTTTGTGACCATGGGGAATTTTGGGATGATTAGAGACCACAAAATATTCTTTAATGACATCACTGAAGAACATGTTCTTCAACAATGATTGATCTATTTATGAGGTAGGGATTTTTATTAATGGATTTTTCTTTAGTATATTTCTTAATTTCTAGAATGGATTAATTTATTTTCTATAATTCCCAATATCTCCCCATTTCTTCATTGACCAATCAATTGGAAAATTGGATTTAAAATTTTATGATGAATTCCTCTCTATTCCTTAGTTTCTACAATGATGATCATTAGAAGGAACTTTAGAGGCCAAATATGTTACTCACTTTGATTTTTTTTGGGTTTCTCACACCATTATTCACTTTCTTCATCATTATACCCATTACTTGTGGTATCTCAACTATATCTAATATGGTTTTATTAATGATAAAACACCAAGATTTTTTATTTATTTTTGTGTGAACAAATGAGTTGATCATTTTGCTTGTAGGTTCAGGACACATTGGTAGAAACATGATTGATAAGTGGATTGATTTATGTTTTCTTGAGTTTGGGAATACAATAATTACAATCTTCAATAAATATTTCCATTATAGTTATGAAAAGGTTGAAAATTAACTTATAGTGGTGGTATCTATATATTTGGTGTATCTAGAGGCATCTTTGGTGACATTCACTCAAAGATTAGAGGATGTGAAAAGATAAGAGATGATAAAATTTAATATATGTGGAATTTCCAATTACATGCCAGGTGCTCTTGAAGAACACTGATTATGTAGTCTTTTTTCTATGGAATCTAGGTTTATATTAGAGTTTATATATCACATGAATGTGTGGTGGGACCACATTAAGTGAGACCCTACCTGTCCAGCCAAGCTATGTATAGAGAGTAAATTTCTAGGACCCCAGGTGTCCTACACACCATTTCCTTTATTCATGCACCATGTACATGAAACTCCATCTTACAAATGGATAAGAAATACCTAGGTAGGCTTGGAATTTAGAGTAAACCTTGTATATAGTAAGGTACATTCCCTATAATTATCTTAGAAGGTTTTACCACTCACATCTCCTTCTTTGGGACCCAAATTTGGGTATATGAGTAGTACATTATGAAAATAATTCTATGTAGGAAGCAACAATGGACTTTATTTCAGTATCAATGGTGTGTAATGAGGTGATGTGAGTGGGTAAATTCTTCCATGATGCTTGTCCAATGACATGGCTCAGGAATGATCATTAGAGTGATATGTGGGTAGGTACTCTCTTGTTAATTGGGTCTTATAGGATATGGGTCCCCTAAATTATTTGTATTGGTAGAGTTAGTAATCTACCACATTACTAGAATGTGGATCCTCAATTTATGAAATAAACACCCCCTATCATTGAGTTCTGGTGGGGAGTGGGTCCTCCAATAGAGTCTATACTCCCTCAACTAAGGATTCTTCTAGCAAGTTCTGGGTTCTCCATTATATTCTGGAGAGGTCACATTGGGATACTATAATTTAGAAAACAATGAATTTTAGAGCTATAGATAAAAACAAACTTCTTATATTTTTTTATAAAATTTAAATTCATCTCTCTTCGACTGAGATTTATTTATGAGCATATCGGTTTTTGGGTTTTACATACCCTCTTTTCTTGTGGGTTGAGTTGAATATCTTCTTATTATTTCTCTATAATTTTGTTTGATGAGTCTTACGAGGTATGTATATAATCACCCATGTATGGTATATTATCACATGTTTCACATCTTATGATGATGACAAGAATTTTGGTAGATACTTTGTGGGCATGGAGTAAGTAGATATGTGTTGTACTTGGAGACCATGACCACATACGATGGTCAGTTCATGAGATCACAAGCCAAGATACCTCTTTCTTCCTCAATAGTTTATTTGGATTATGTTACATTATTTTTTGTTATTCGTGAATATTTCCATATTTTATACCTGGCTTATTTGATATAATTTAATGTTTACCTATAGGTTTTTACATGCATTTCTATTTCACTCTAGAGGTTTCAACTTTTATTATTTCTCTGGAACTATTGTGTGGAGATGTGTGTATTTGTATAGGTACTATAGGATAAACCCTTCCAACATGTGATATATGCTTACTCAGTGTTATTCAACAACCTGTAGTCTATTGGAGGTGGTCTTTGGGGTGTCACTCTCGACTTACTACTAGCCCAGGTGGGGCCCCAGTGGGTTGGGTCATGACAATCATAGAGTATTTCCATTTATGTTGGATTAAATAAAATGAAAAAAGAACAAAAAATATTTTATTTATTAATCTAATCTATCAAAGATATATAACATGATATTGATAAATATCATTGGAAAAAATCTAACAAACTCATTCCTCCTAGGGTATCTAAGGTATATGAAAATTTACCAATGTTTTTGAGGGAATAAATTCTATCCATGGTCAATTAAAACCTTGGTATTAAATGATGAAGAGAAAGAAACCAACAGTCATCTTTGGATCAATTATTTTTCACATCAACTAGAAACAAACTCATGTGCATTGGATATGGTTTGAACCTCATTTTATATCCTCTAAAGTCACACCTTGTAACTCAAACTTTCATCTATATTGATGGATATTTTCTAAAACATTATAGAAATTAAAAATATTTACAACATATGGTTCAATGTATATAACAATATTTTAACATTTAAGAAATAATTCTAGACATTCAAACTCCTAAAATCATCCTCACATTATAATTAATCAATTATGATATCTTAAAGAAAAAAAGACTAAACCACATATTATCAGATAATACACGAACTTCCAAGAAGAATACAATAATTTATTGACCCTCTCTACATCATTTTTTACCTTAGTATAAACCAAGACATGGTATAAACCACTATGTACTATTTTTTCTATTAGTATAAATTTATGACTGTCTCTCACTTTCACTAAAGCCTTAGAGACATAACCCATTTTCACTTTATATCACATAATATGTAATAGACCATGAATCCATATCATAAAACTCTTTACAATATCTTATAAATACCCATATTGTAAATTTATCATTCATTTTTAAAACATGTTGCATCATATGTAACAATTCTAAAAAATAAATCAAAAACCTCTTTTGAATATCCTCAAAAAAACCTTTGGGTTAGATCTTGGTGCTTTATGAAAACACCTTGTAACAAATATTAATATTTTTTATACAATCACTAAGTGTGACCCCATGTGATTTTATATAATTAAAAATTATCATGGATTCCATAATCCATAAATTTAATCAAAGAGTATCCTATAAAAAACCATCAATGCGACTTATGCTATAATAGGATCTACCATGATCTCCATTAATCACATATATCATTATACCTTTGTCTACCAACTATATCATATACAAGTATGTATAATAATTTAATCCCTGTATCCATAAAATCAAGTGACTATGAGACATTTATTACAAAAATATTTTGTAGAATAGTCATATGTTATAAATTCTATGAGTATAGATTGAATGAAAAAAATAAACACCTCACGTGTCATTCGTCTAAATAGATGAGTACATCGCACACCCCTAACCTGAATATAAAAGTACATCATATAAAATTTATCTAAGAATGTACATACACATATTTAGTAAATATTAATCAAGGTACCATATGCCATACTCTTCATATAATATGAAAAATCCAATCTTGGTTAAACCTCAACCAATGACATGATCAACAATATATCTAACCGCACCCCAATTATCTCAACCTTTAAGTTAGTGTAAAAAAGGTATAAAATTATTAATTCTATTATTCTATGTATCCTAGAAACCTTAGGTTTGATAATATTCACCCCTAGTATACCAATAATTAATTGATAGATGTTTTTATGATATTGATTCACATATATGTATGGTTTTAATTATGTAATAGATGAGTTAATTAATCCCATTAAATGCATTGAGTAATGATTGATATCTCATGAGGCAATACGAACTATAATAGGGAGTAGAACAAATTCATTTTGAGACTCTATACATTATGATAGTCTTTGGAGTGAACCTTGACTAAAGAAATGATGTAATGGAAAGTGAACCGGATCCACCATGGGACTTTTTCAACGATGATAACTAAACCATAACTAATGAAATGATTTTCTATGATTATAATTTTCCAAAATTTCTTATGAAATGTTCTTAGAATTATTATATACTCTCATGTATCATGATTGATTAATGATGATTCTTCAATCTATTGAATCATTACTATTAAAATGATAAATATTTATGCTATGACTCATGATTTATGATCTATAACTGATTGGGTATGAAATCCACATGTTATGATCATGGAATCATACCATTATGTTTATCTAATGCTAACATATGATCATTGATTTATATATCCCATGTTTAACTTTATCAATCTTCTATTCTCGCCCTTTAGTATGTTTCCATTTTCCATAGGTTATGAAGAAAGGTGTTAAATAAAAAACATTTAATAAGGGTACTATAAGAGAATAAATTTATGGGAGATGTTGAAGATATTTTATGAAATAATTTGATTATGTATATAGTATCCAAAGACACTAAACCTTTATAATTATAGGATATAAATTATTATGAAATGTATTTAATATTCATCTAAAATTATGAAATATTTATTTATGTTATTCTCAAGTAACCTTAGTTGGCATTAGAGAAGATTTTATTTATTTTTAGAGATTATGCTATGAAGAATATAAAGATAAAATTATGACAACCTATAAATAATTGAAAGTGATATAGAGTGAACCTAAACATTTCATAGGTTTATAAGAAGATATTATAATTTAGAATGTGTCAGGAATAATTTTCATGGTTATATGATTTCTTACTCTAATTATCATAGATTGATTCTTCCACTATGTTTCTTGGTTTTATTCAACGACTAAAACTAGGAGGAATCATGTTAAAAACGAACATGGAGGAAAATTTAATGATTTTTCTCTTGAGAAAACAAACAACATGGGAGATGGATTGAAATATAATATTACTATGCTCACATAGCTCTATCAATCCATGAATTATACTAATCTTTCAAATTAGAAAATTAGGGGCCAATGAACTATTGAGTCTTTCATGAGGAAACATCCACCTTAATTTAGTGAGTACTATGATCCACTTATGGATGAACAATGGATTAATACCATTGAAAATATATTTTCCATTCTCTAGTGATTGGTGTATGAAAAAGTTGTCCTACCAGTTTATTTTTTGGAAGGAGAAGAAGATTAATGGTGGAACCTTATTAAGAATACATGGTAATAGGAATAAATTGACTCTAGGCATCAATAAGTTTAAGAGGAAAATTTTGAGTATGTAAATTCCCTGAACACTTCACATGAAAATGGAAGGATAATTCCTCGAGATTAAGGAGAAGGTTATGAATCTGTTGGTACATATGAATAAAATTTTATGAGACTTGTGAGGTATGATTCTAGTTTTATCATCGAACTTGATTTTTTTTGATTCAACACTAGATTAAAACAATTATATGAATGAAGCTATCTATAATGGACTTTAGTATCTATAAAGAAATAATTCGATGTGATCTCAAGGTAGAAACAAAGATTAGATATTCCCATCATTCTTATGGTTCTGATAAAAAGAGAGAGATGAAGTTTTGTGATTTCCTAGACTCATTTCACTCATATTTAACTAAGATTAGTTGGGAACATGGCCTAAAGCATGCCTACCCATATACTAGAGGGTACTAACTAAAAGTGAGGGTCTATAGTGGTATTGTGGGGAGATCATACCCTCATAACCAGAGTGGATCATAATGATGAATAATATATGAATACATCAATGGAAGAAATATAATAAAATGAAAATTGTGTAAGTAAATCATCCATAAAAACAAATAACCACAATATAGAAGGCAGTGTGATAATAATAACTAGTATCATATAAAATATTAAGATGTCATGGTGCTATAAAAATGGTGTATAAGGGAATAGGGTAGCAAGCATACAACATCACATGCTATAAAACACACACTAAAATACTAGACTCTATCTCCCATATTATATCCTAGTATAGAAAATAATGAATTCAAATGGGGGAACATCCCTTTGTCCCTACCCGAATCCATGAAATCTATACGAGAACCAACCAGAAACCCAATTTGGGTGAGAAAAATTTGGTAGTCCAATGATGTCTAGAATTATTCAGTCTATGAATATAATATAAGTATTGTGAATGTATAATAAGTAAGGTCAATAAATAAAAAAACCATGTTGGTCTGAGTTCCTCATGGGATACCCATTCGACACTACCTTCTTTTACCTAATCCAGAATGTATCTGACCGCTTTACATTTTAAATTTATATATTAAAGTTTGGGACCTGAGTCATATAAACAAGGTGTCTATAAGTAATGATAATCATGTATGGTCTCATAATTTCCATTTCTTTTATATTTCTTATTATAGGTGAAATACATAGGGGTGAAATCTTGGTAATTCAACTTAAATGGGAGTTCTACTAGATCCTCAGGAACAAGTCACTAGGTAACCTTAGTATGAGAATTGAAAGGAGCCCAAAGAATGATCCAAGGTGGTATGTATCATCAATATGAATCCAAGGATAATCATCCAAGGAATTTAATTTAATTTTAAAAAATATATAGAACCCTTTATTCCAAGATTATGCATTAAAAATCTAAGATAAAGATCAAATCCATGTGTAGTCATTCAATTGAAAGACACATCAATAAATCTGTTGGAATCCCATGAGTCCATCCAAGCCAAATCCAAATAGGAGTCCTAGTATAACTTAGGGAATTCCACTCATTCAAAGGTAATTCAGTTTTGTGACCATTGTCATGCACGGTATAATAATTATTTAAGTGTCTATAATCATAATGATATCCATGAGCATACATCATAATAAAACAAGGTAGGTTACAAGGTTATCCCATTTATGTTTCATTCAATTAATTTAACATTTCAATTAATTCAATTACTCATTTAGATTAAAATTTATAATCCAAACCCACCTTAGGAGGCGATTTAGTGAAATGGTCATGGTAAAAGTGTCAAGGGAATTTATATCAACACACCCAAAGGGGTGGTTCAAGTCAAGGTCATCAACCATAAACAATGTAAAGTGTCTATGAGAGTATCTCATGAAGGTATAGAAATTTTATTAAGATTATTTCACATTTTAGAGGTGACACACATGATGTTCATCTCTCAGAACAATGACACACTTTATAAACATCAAAAATTTTTAGGGAAAAGTAATATACCACTTACCTAATACCAGTGGATGAATCATCATCCAGAATTGGTTTTGAATTCAGTCTATAATAGGAGAAACATGAAATATAGAAAAATTATATATAAATAGAACATATTATCTCACATTAATATAATATTCAATATGGTGATAGAAATAGAAAACAGAATTGAGAGGATTGATAGACATATGGTTGGTTATCCAACATGATGACTGGAGGCTTGATCGAAGTTCATATAGGGGAGATCTAATAAAGCCTATGTGGAGGAGGAGAACTCTACAATGAGAGGGATTATGTAAATAATGGAGAAGAGAAAGGGGTAAAAAATGGTTAAATAAAAGAATGTAAAAATGTTCATTTCATCAATTTTAAAGGGTCACATGGTTTGGCCACACAGTTGGCCAAACCAGGCACTGACTATGCACACCTACTGCCAGAGGTGACACACCCTCATATGGTTAGGCACAAAATTAGGAGAAACCTTATGCCAACTATGCTAGATAAACCTATAATAAAATGTAGGTTTTTTTATGACCACAAATCCCTCATTGAATGGTTGACCAATCCAGGATACTATATATTGTTTCCACACAATTGATGCATATGATTACTAATAACCATGAACCAATTATATGCCACACTTAGGTTCTTTAAAAACCCAATATTCAATTTCTAAACAATACCCAGATGCTCCTGAACCGTTCTTAAGTACCATAAAAACTATTATATGGGTAAAAAAATGGTTCAATAAAATTTTTAAATGATCCATACCTTATATAAAAGAATATTACAATCTCCCCTCTATAAAATAACTCATCCTCAAGTTTCCTTGAGGGTGGTTGATAATCATCTAAGAATAATTCTAGCCACTAAGAATGTATGTTGGTCTCTAAAACCTAGGTCTCATCCTATGCAAGGCTGTGCTACCACAACACCCAAACCAATTGAACTGGAATACCTCTAAGAATATTTGTTCTATGATCAATTATATGAACCAAACAGTCCTAAAAAAGCATCAACCTCTATCTTGAATTCCTTAGAATTGAAAGTATAAGATGGACCAGAATGATAACAGTGGAGATGTTAAAGATGGGTGATTTTGTTCATAGCCTGGTACCTCTAAAGAATATCTATATGATAAGAAAATGGCCCAAATCTCTACACTATTTCAAAAGGTCCAATGTATCATGGTAAAAACTTCCCTTGAATCAAAATCCATAGACGACCAAATATAGTCGAAACATGCAAGAAGATATGATTTACCACCTCAAATTCTAGAGGTTAGTGATGATGATAATCATAACACTTCTACCTAGAATAAGCTATAGTCATATTATTTATGATAATCTATTCCCACTATAATGTCTCCTGATGAGATGTGGTCCTAGTAGAGATACCTCACTAACCTATAACTAGCACAAGGGTGAAACACATGACCTATTATATAGATTCTTTAATAATCCATCTGAATAGTCACTTGAAAATTGTTATTATAAGAAAACTTATAAAGTGGTAAGTTCTTCTTACAAGAACCTAAAAGAAACAAGGATTCTTATTTAGAGAATTTTATTTAGTACCTGTATGGCATGATTGGATTGATTGTCAGTCTGTGGGTGATAGTCTGTGCGTAGAAACATCCATGAACCCAGATCCTTCTTTAACTTATTATAGAACCACGATGTAAAATGATCACCCATTTCTGATATGATGGTATGTGGAACACCATAAATTAATATAATTTCTCTTATATATATCCTTCCAAGTTTATCCACTAATAATTTCTATCTAATAGGAAAGAAATGGGAAATTTATATTAGTTTTTCCTAATAAATTCATACCGAATCACTTCTATGAGGAAATTTTAGTAAAATCATCACCAAATACTAAGTGAAATTATCCAATTTACACTTCAGAATAGGTAATGGATGTAAAATACTTGTAGTCCACTAGTGTTCCACCTTCTCCCACTGATAAGTGGAACATTGAGTAACAAAACCTACTATCTCCATTTTCATCCCCAACCACTAATATTGCTGGTGTATTTCACAATAAATCTTAAAAATTCAGGGATGTGTTGCATATTTTGAGGCATGATATTCTCACATCAGCTCTTATCCTCCTCCCAAATCTATTTTTTAATTTTCTAAAATCCACTTTATGGTTAGTGGTAATCAGAAAATTAGAAATTCAGAATAGAAAAATTACCAAGTTCAAAAACAAGAAGGCATTAAACACCATTACTAGATTTTAAAAGCCAAAGGCCAACTGAGTGTTGCAAAAAACATCAACATTTCCATCTTCCTGTCATAGTCATCATCACCATGATAGCTTTATCCACCAACAAAAGACAATTTTAAAAAATCAAAAATCAATAAAACATCATCATACCTCCTAAATCACCTCTCTCCAATCACCATCAAAACGTATTGGGAAATGAAAAACACACGTTGCAAGACACCTTGAACTGCGCCCCCTTATGGTCAATCACACCATTGACAACACCACTGATGGTGAGAACCCATCGACTTTCATCCCTTTATAGTATCAGAACACAATCATAGAACTCGAACCATCTCACAATCGACATAACCTTGGAATCGGACTGTAACCTTAACCATAAGCATCCATCAGAACCAAATGAGACAAACACCTTGCACAGATCTGAAAAAAAGCACATCCATCGACCACTGCTTCTTTCGTAAGACCTCGAATCAATACCCGGATCAAGGAAGAAACCTTCTCCATAATAAAACTTTCCACACCACAACTCAACCATTTTCCATCACCACATCGCCACACAAACCAGAAGCTCCATGCTTTAACCTATGGGAACCCACCACCACAATGCACCAAACACCAAAAACCTCTTACAGATCATCTTACCCTACCAACCTAGAAGGGGGTAATGGTCCTAGAGGCCAGAGATGGGTGAGTGGAGGGACTCCCACTATAAGACAGCGAGCAAGAATAATCATGTAAAACCATAAAGGAGGACAATACTAGAAGTATCCAGGGTGATGAAACCCTATAGAGAATGAAGAGAAAGAATAAATAGGGGAAAAAGCCCTAAAAAATAGAGATGTGGCACTGAGAAATCCACAACTCATATCCATTAGCAGGGTGGTGGGTCTTTACCTAAAATAACTTCCCTTTTAAACTAATACTTTGGGATTATAATTATATATCATATTCAATAGATCTAAAAGTGATGAGGTCCCTGCTAAATCTTTAAGAACAAGCTTACCATTATACTCTTGAACCTATATATGCATCTCAAAAAACAACACCATCAACTGCCACTCACTAATGGATTCCTGAACAACTTTTGTATTAGTCTTCCAACTCAGAGCATCACCCACAACATTAAATTTTCTAAGTGTATACACAATATCAAAATCAAAATATTTAAGGTATTAAACCTATCTTTATTATACAAGATTCATGTCATGTTGAGTAAATATGTATTCAATACTTTTATGGCATGTGTATTCTATAAACAATTATCCTGAAAAGTAATTTATCAACAAATGTAAAGCATAAACCTATACTTATAGCTCAAGGTAATGTGTTAGGAAATTACACTCACGAGGCCTCAATTATTGAGACCCATATAACACACCTCAATACCCTTGCGTTAAGATATCTCCCAAATCAATTTTATATGCATCACAATTAACAGTATAACACTTACAAGGATCATGTAAAATTAGTACTGACACTTTGTTAAGTCTTCCTTTCAACTCCTAAAATTATTTTTCAAAATATTTAGACCATGATAATTTAACAACATTCTTTGTAGATACTTTAAGTGATTTTTAAAGGTGTGATAAATTCTGAATGAAATGCCTATAAAAGCCATCCAGACCTAGGAATCTATGAATATCAGATATGTTCTTTGGATACTCCTCATAAACCACATCTATCACCTTATATGGGTTCACATATACCTTTGATTATGATATAATGTGATAAAGGAAGTGAAAATTTTCAATATAAAGTGGAATTTTCTAGGAAAAAAATATATTTGGATCTCCTTTAGTGTAATAAATATGATGTCAAAGTGTTTATAATGATTGTGTTTAGTTTTAGAATACACCAAGATATCATCCATGGAAAATAAAAAAAGGGAGTCTAAGTATGAGTGAAAAAACAATTCATCAAGGCCATGAAAAAAGTTAGAAATTTTTTGAAACTGAATGAAAATACCAAATATTAATTTATGTCATATCTACCATGAAATTTTATATTTGGTATATCTAAGGGTATGACTCATAGATGATGATATATTTACCTCAAATCAATCTTCAAAAAAACTCAATTTTTTTAAATCTAGTCAATGAGATCTTCTATTTGAGGTAGTGGATATTGGTTCTTAATGGTAAGAAGATTCAACTTCCAGTAATCCATACACAACCTGAGGGTGCCATATTCCTTCTTAAAAAAAGAATAGGTTAAACCCAAGGTGAAGTACCGGGTTATATAAATCCCTTGGATTCTAGGCCCTCAAACTGTCTATAGAGTTTCTAAATCCCTGTAAGAGCTATCCTAAAAGGAGGAATAGATATTTGTGCTACTCTTGGAACCATATCAATGATGAATTCTACCCCTCTCTCTAGAGGAAGTCCCAAAAATCATCAGAAAAAAATATTAAATAAACAATCCACTACTAGGATGAAGTTAGACTTTCATTCACCCTGATCATTAAGAAAAAGACTAGTAATATGGGCCTACACTCCACCCATCCCACAATGCTTAGGTCCATCTCAACTAGCATGGATTTTCCATTATACTTTGTAAACATATCTACCACCCTTTAATGATGATAAGGTTACACATCAATAAAAAAATGATATAGTTAAAAAAGGGAACTAACTAGTATATCCTAATAATGATGTAAAATCTTATCATGTAAAGGATGAAAAGATTCTAGAAGTAACTTTAACCACCAATCTCACGGGTAACTCCTTGCATTGGAATAAAATTTCCGATTTTACTCTTAATAGATTATCAAGAGTCAAAAATCCACAAAAATACAGAATTTTGAGCTCAATAATTTCTATAATTACCATATATATGAAGGAGTTTTAATTTATTATATCTAATAAAAAGATACTAAATTATTGGATACTAAAATTTTACCACTTCTTATAGAAGGATTGGTACTCTTATCTTCATGTGTCAAATGTACAACATGTTATTAGGATAATCCACGACCCAGAGCTATAATCTGAATACCTTGAGGAGGTATAATATGTTAACTAAGAATATACTATTTATAAATTTATTTAACATGATTAAATTATTATCATTATTGTCCAGTTGTAGTCAAGCTCCCTACCCTTTTCAGAGCTTCTGATCCTGCTCTAGAAATGGTGGTCAGAGCCAACCACTTCTCACTGGCCACTAGAGGAAAAGTTATGAAAAACCACTAAATATGACCTATACTAATACAATATTGGAACTCAACTAGGTACTTTCCACATTGGAGGTTCATGTGTCTTGGCCTACTGCACTGTGAAATATCACATGGATACCTGGGAGAAAACTACTACTTCCCCCACGAGAAAGCTCAAGACGATGCTTCCTGATACTAGAGAAACTGCTTCCTTATCGAGGTACTGAACAACTATGCCCCACACCTTGACCTTTCTTAAGTTTATTCATGGATAAGAGGGATTTGTTAACTATTTTTGTGATAGTATACAATATAAACACATTAAATTGAGATCTTATGGTGTATACTAGTACACCATCAAACCACCTTTCTTTGGTTAGGTCATCACCAGTAGGAATAAGGATGAAACATTGAATCTCTATGAAATGATATGAATAGTCCTTGAAAGACATAATACTCTATTATAGGTGTATAAACTCTCTATCCCATTCATTTATCAACATTTATGGAAGAAGAAATTATAAAAGGATTTCTATAAATCCCTATAGAGAATAAATCGATGTTGATCAGCATGGGTCAAACATCCCCCCACCTCTTGGAAGACCCTCTAAGAATATATGCTGCCAGCTTCACTATCCTCTATAGAGGTGTCTATAGATGCTTAAATATAGATAAAATGGCCTCCATAAATGAATTAGTATCCTGGATACTTCATTACCTAGAAAAGGTTGGAGGGTAATTATAATAACCCCACTTTTTCTTACATGACTATTACATTATTTCTAACATAAACAACATGATAATGTTACAAATCCCAGATCCAAATATTTAGTGTCTTTTATAAATTAGGCTCTTAAATTCCTTGTATATAAAAAAACACAAACATTTATTTAAATTATTATTATTTATCTTTTTATAATCTCATGTTATTCTTAATACATGTAATCACCTGAGGATATACATCAAATAAATTGGTGTACTAAAATCTGAGTAAGAGGATGAATAAGTAACACAAATCAATACGACATGAGTGATAAAAAATACTAATAATATCATAATAATAAGATAATCATCGTAATAATGAGTGAAAAATTAGATAAAGTCATGGATTATGTCATATACATAAAAATGAAACATCATGTCATAGTGGTCAAATTCCACATAGAGTTATGAACAAAGCTAGCATCATGTTCACGCATAACATATGTGCATAAATGAAAACATCATCATTGTTAACAATTATAGATTAATGTTTATTAATAGTGCACATAATATCATAAGATACATAACATCAGCCAATTAGTTGGAGGGATATATAATTCTGTGCCCACCCATCACCTCATAATAATTACATAATGATTCATGCCACAAAGAATGTATGACAATCATAGTCTTGGAATAACCCCTATAATGGAATAGGTTTCATAAGGATTTTATAAAGAACGATTTCATGAATAAACTTTGGGTTCCCAAATAAAAGATAGAAAAAATATTTGTCATAAACACTGTCAATCTTGAGTGAATAAGAAACAAATTTAGAGAAGTAAAAGTTGTGTCTTGGAAAACAAAGTATTTTTGAAAAATATTTGCATTTGAATTATAAATCTAGGTGGAAACACATATATCCTTGAATTAATATTTACAAATAGTGAAATTATTTTTACGAAATATTAGAGGAATATCCATATGTAAAATGATGTCAAAGAGGGATAACCGAAATAAATGGAGTTGGTTTTGATAATCCTATTACCTTAAATCCCACTTTATTTCACTACTTTTCTGCATCCTGAATAATAAAATTAGGATTATTAAAATATTGAAACATAATTAAATTAATTTATTTTATGTGTCTATTTAATAATTTCAATAAATGGATTTTATTTCTTATTTTACTTTGTTTACTTTGAAGCATTTTGATATCATTCATTCCTTAAAAATTTTCTGTTTCACTTCAATTTCACTATTTTTTCAATGTAATTTATATATTAGTAGAATTAATTTAATAATAATGATATAAATATATTAATAAATTTATATATTATAAATAATTTAGTATAACCATCCACAAGGGTTGTGGTATAATAAGTTGGAAACGTCCTTGTCGGCGATTAACTAAGCGTTATCAGAAACGTTGTCTAATAGAGGAGAAAGAGAGGTATAAAATATAAATACATAAAAATATAATTCATATAGTAGTTTAAAATATTTAATATAATGTTACAAAAATTTATAATTAATATTTGAAGATTATTTTGAAAGGGATAGAGAAAGAGAGGAAGAGAAGAGGAAAACACAAAGAAGAGTTGATTAAAACAAACCCTCTTCTGGGTGTTGCTTCCCATATATGACACTAGAATCCCTTGATGATTGGAGTCATATTACTCTAGAATACCCATAGGATTATAGAGGATTAATAGATTGTAGTTTGTATTATATTTATCTTTTTCAATGGTGGAAAGATTGGTTTTCCAAGGGGAGGGAGAGGAGTTATTTATACTTGAGGAGAGGGGTATTTTTAGAATAAAATATTGAATAAAATACTATATCCAAGGTACACCTTATAATAGTAAATTTTTTAAAATATTAATCATATATCAATATAATATAATATTTTTAAGACTTTAAAACCTTTTATAATTTTAATTCATTTGTTCATTAAAAATTAAGGTTAGAAAAAAGAAAAAAAGTTATTTTAAGGGAATACTTTTGACCTTAGACATAGGAAAATGATTTTTAGTTTTGAAAATAAATTTTATTTTATGTTAGTTAATTATTTATGAAATTTAATATATTTTTTCTCAATATCATGTTATATAAATTTTTAGGTCATTATTACATCATGAATGATGTTATTTAAGATACAACACTTATTAGAAAAATTGTATTTTTATTATTCACATGAAAATTGAAGTATTTCAAAAAATTATCAAAAAATATCCCATGGAAAATTATGATATTACAATTTAAAAAATGAAATTAATTTTATCAAGTTAAATTTATAACATAAATAATCTTTAAATTTAATATAAAAAATATTATTTTTACGAAATTATTTAAAATACTGTTAATTAAAAATGTGTTTATATTTTCTTGGAGTTTTTAAATAATGATAATTATTTTTTGGAGTTATAATATTTATATTTACATAAATAACTCATAATAAGTATTATTAACATTACATTTTATTATTTTGATGTCAAATTACCATTCCAACTATTATGTTACTATTCCCAATGGTCATGTTACTATCCCCAACTATCATGTTACTCTTCCCAATGGTCAGGTTACTATTACATTGGTAAAATTACTATTCCAATGGTAAAATTTCATCCTATAAATACTAATTAATTTATTTATTAAATATTCACCTCAATTCCTCTCAAGGTTCCATGTTTCCATTTTATATAATGTTGATTGGTTTACTAATATTTTTTTTCTTTTCTATTGTTTTGACCATGCGGGAAATGATTCTAGTAGACTAGGGTGATACATATTTTCCCATTATACTTTTAATAATTTATATTTTCGTCCCATTCCAATGTGTGGAATTTTAATTAGTTTAATTACCGATTAATGTAACAGTATTTATTAATGAAATAAATTGTTGTTGGCTTCTTTATGTGATATATGTGTATAATAATATATAATATAATATAAAACAATTTTTTAGATATAAATATCATTTATAAACTTTTGGTTGTTAAATTATTCCCCCATTTATAAATTTCATCCCTGAAATTTCAACTTATAATCTTGATTGAAAATAATTGAGGGTACTTCTATTTCAATATTTCCTCTTGTTACCATGAAACCTATTTAGACTTATGGTTCCTCCATAACACTTTGATAAGTTAAGTTGTCTTATTGCATAGATAATTGTCTCTATGGTTTAATATCTTCACCAGATACTCCTCATATGAGAGGTCATTCTCCATTTGTACCACCTCTATATTTAGTACACACGAGGGGTCAAGTATATACTTCCTCAAGAGTGATACTTAGAACACATCATGAACTTGATCTATATTTTTTGGAAATTCAAGTTGATGGGACACTAATACTATGCAATCAAAGATATAAAAAAGTACCTATGGATAAGATTCCTTTTATTTCTAAACCACATGAATCTAATCCATTGTGATATTAAAAATTTTTTTTTCTCCAAATTCAAGCTTCAAGTCCTTCAATGGTTGTCCAAAAACTCTTTTTATGACTTTGATCATCTTTTATATGTTTTTGGATGGAATGAACTTTATATTTCATTACATAAACAAGATCATATCCAAGTATCTTTATTTCTCTAACTTCATCCCAATAAGTTGGAGTACTACATCACTTCCAATACAGAGATTCATATGGATCCATTGGAATATTTGAGTAAAATATATTGTTTTATGAGAACTAAACTAATGGGATATGTTGATCCCATATACCTTTTAATTTCATTGAGTAGGATTTCAGCATATACTCAAGTGTTTGAATAATCCATTTAGATTGGAAATCAATTGGGGGTGATAGGCTATGTTTAAATTCAATTCAATATTCAAATGATGTAGAAGACTTATCTAGAATTTAAAAGTGAACCTCGGATAGTGATCAAATACAATTGAAATTGGTACCACATAAAGCCTCACCACTTCCTTTACAATGTATCTCATAAAGTTTTTCAAGTGATAAATATTCTTGAATAGCAATGATGTGGGAAATATTTGTGAGTAGATCCCCCAAAACCCATTCCACATCATTTTATTTGGATGTATTTGAGACACTAATGAAAAATTCCATAGTGACATTCTCCCATTTCCACATACATATATGAAATGGTTGCATGATCCCTTTGTAATTTTATCACTCTTATTTAACTTTCTAATATACCAATCACTTTGAGGTGTACTCTATGATATTATTATTAATTTTTTCATACCATAATTTCTCTTGAAAATAATGATGCATCTTGGTACTTTATATATGGATAGAAAAAGATAAAATATGCACATTATCCAATATATATTTCTTTATCTAAAGTGTTTTAGGAATACAAAGTCTAGTTCCAAATCTAATGACACTATCTTCATTGATTTGGAACTCATGTGGATTCCCTTATTTTAATAATTTCACCTTCTTTTGAATCTCCAGATCATCCCTTTATTCCTACTTGATCTTCTCTTGGATAGATGGTTAGGAAATTATTTGAGGGTAGGATATATTCCATAATTTCATGATTTTAAGATCCATATTTTTCATATCCATGATGATATGGTCTTTATCAATGTGTATCATAGATAAATTGGCATGTTTTTTTCTTTTAAGATAATTATCTACCTTGTTCAACATTCTCAGATGGAAGTGAATAGAGCAGTCATGGTCCTTGATTATCTCTAACAATCTTATTTGATGCATGTTGAGCTCCTTCAATGTGAATATATAATTTAGATTCTTATGATTGGTATATATGTCACACTTATCACCATAGAGGTTGTGAAACTAATGCTTCAAGGTGAAGATCATAGCCGCTAACTCAAGATTATGTGTTGTAGTTTTGTTCACAGATATTAAACTATTGTGGGGGCATAGGATATCACTATATCATTCATGTTATGGGTAGTTTTTTTTCATGGATCTTAAGCTATTTTTCATTTCCAGATACATATTTTTCATATCCTTGAAGACATGGTCTTTCTGAATATGTATCATAGATAAATTATCATGTTTTTTCTTTTAATATCATAAACTAACTTGTTCTCCTTTCTCATATCATAGTGAATAGAGAAATCATAGTCCTTGATTAGCTCTAACCATCTTATTTGATGCATGTTGATCTCCTTCTACATGAATATATAATTTATATTCTAATGATTGGTATATATGTCACACTTATCACCATAGAGGAAGTGAAAATAAAGCTTCAAGGTGTTGATCAAAACCACTAGCTCTAGATCATATGTTGGGTATTTTTGTTCATGGATCTTCAACTATTGTGGGTAATAGGATATCAATTTATCATTATATATGAGTACATAACCCAAGCCTTTCTTTGAAGCATAATTGTATATCACAAAACCTTCTCCACTATTTGGTAGTGTGAGTATAGGTGCAGTTATTATCCTATGATTGATCACATTAAATCTTTACTCACATTATTCTATCTCGACATAATTACCCCTTTCTATATTAAATTAGTTAACATGATAGATAATCATGAAAAATTTCTCACAAAACATCAGTAGTACCCTATTAAGCTAAGAAAACTATGGATATTTATGACACTAGTGGATATGGGAAATTCCTTAATAGATTTTATCTTTTAAGGGTATATATAAATTCACTCACTTGTGATCAAATTCCTGAATAATGTGACTTACTACATCTAAAAGTCACATTTTCTAAACTTAGCATACATTTTCTCCTTTATTAATATTTCTAGTAAAATTATTAAATGAACTTCATGTTCCTCCATTATCTTATAATAAATGAGAATATCATCAGTAAATACTACCAAAATTTTTCGATGTAGTCTCTAAATAATATATTCACCAAATCCATGAATATTTCATAGTAATTAGTAAGTCTAAAGGGCATTGCTATGAACACATAATTTTCATACCTTGTACGTATGGTTGTCTTTAAAATATATTCATTTTTTCCCTTTATCAAATGATATCCAGGATGAAGATCCACCATTCATAAGTACTGAGCTCTTAAAATTTTATAGAACTAGTGACCAATCCTTGGTAGGGGATACTTTTTTTTATGGTTATCTTGTTAAGCTCTTGATAATCTATACACAACTTCATTGATCCATCATTTTTCTTTGCAAAGAGCAATGGTTCATGCCAAGGTGATGCACTAGGTTGTATAGAACCTTTCCAAATGCTCTTAAAGCTATTTCTTTACCTCCTTCAGTTCAATAGGATCCATAGTTTAGTGGAATTTTGAGATAAGAGTGGATCTAGGTATAAGAACTGTTGAGAACTCTACCTATCAATATGGCATAATTGTATAGAAATCTTTTGGAAATAAATCATTATATTCCCTAACAATGGCCATTTCTCTAATTTTGATTATTTCCTTTGACTCAGCCATCTATTAAAGGTATTATTCTTCACATTATATCATTACCCACACCATTTATGAATTTTCCAAAAGAGATTCACGATATTACCTGCATTTGTATAGGAGCATACGATGGTTTATAATATGAAAAGTGTTTTATTTTTTATAAAATTTGATGAGCGATCTATATAATTAGAGATAATCCATTCCCATTATATAATCAAATTCCATAAATGGAATGAGTACGAGGTTCACTGGAAGAATCATCCCCCATATGGTAACAAGAGAAGAGTCCTAAACTTGTGTTGCAATCATCAAACCACTGGGAGATTTTATAGATATCTATACTTTAAGGTATCAAATATTTTATTCAAAAGTTCTATAAAATTTCTAGGATATAAAGGAATGTGTAGAACTAGAAATAAATAAAATTATTTTCCATTTTTGATTGAATAGTAAGTGTATCTTATAATATTTCATTTTCATGATCCAATTCAACAATAATGATGGAATAACATTCCCATTGATCTTTTGTCTTTAGTGGTTTATAATGCTGATTATCCTCAAGGACATGTGGTTTAGTTCACTATCTTTCATAATTACCTTTCTCCCTACTATAATGGCCCAAACCCTCCCAGTCCAATAATTTTCCAAATTTATGGAGTTTTCGGTATCTTGGGGACCACCAGTGACACATTAAAGAGTTTTACAAAAACTCGGTTCCACTAGATTCTTCCACCGGTCACGGTAGCACCGTGATGGTGGCACCATCACAGCTGCACCATCACAGTCACACACCGAAATGGTGGCACTGATTATGGTGTCTCACCAAACCGGTGGGACCTTTACAGTGGCACTGTGTCTCCCACCCCATGTTTTTTCCAGTTTCCCAATCTTTTATAGTTCCGCTCCCATAATGTATTTTTTGATGTAAAATTGTTTTAATACCCTTTTTAAAGACAATTAAAACTAGTAAAAGGTTTTTTTAAAACCCCCAAGAGTCAAGAGACCCTTCAGTTACCAAAAGTCGTGGCTTTCACACATTTCCCCATGCCTTCCAGCTTCTCCCCTGTTACGTGGTTTTCTCTGTTTAGAGGATATATATTAACTTCCAGCCATTATCTCCACCACCCCCGAGGATAATTTTTAAATAATAATTAATTACATCATGTGTAACCACCCAAATTCGTGGTGAAACCATGATATGCCTTTTTAGCGGTTCGAGATTTCATATCCTGTAACTCTAGGATCTGGCCTTTTATCACCCAAGATCTTCTTCTTCCCTAGTCTCTTTCCTTTCCTTGGGGAATTTGGAGTCCCTCTTCCAGAGATGAATTGTGCGTCCATGCTGGCCCATTTATGATCACTCTTAGAGTCCTTGTATTTCTTCCTCTACAAGTCATTCCACCATAGTTCTTGGTGCGGGGAGAAAACATCAATTGTGTTTCTTCCAGGTTGGGCTTTCCTTCGTCTCTCATTATTGTGTATCATGTGGGGAAGGTATGATAATGTTTCTCTAGAGAGCGTGGATGAAACGAAACCTTAATAAAGATAATAAATGTATTTTAGAGAATTAAGTGGTGTGTTTTTTGATGTTGCTGCAATACTCTTTTATCTCCGTTTGTAGGTTGGGAACTATATGGGATTATGCCAACTAAAAATCGTGGTCTTTGGTGGTCCTTTAGTGTACACTAATGAACCTATGTTTGTTTGTATAAACTTGTGATTGAATGGATGTAATATAGAAACTTGTTAATCACATAAATTCAGTTGATCAAATGGATATCCAATGAGTAGGAATCCTTATGTGATCACCCTAGTTAGCCAAATAGAAATAAAGAACCTAATCAATGGTGTGGATAAATCGGAAAATTCCCTTGCTCTATTAGGATAATACACATGGTTGTAATGATTGATGCTTGTGGGGTGATGTGGATGGGGATGAGATCTCCTATTTTTCAGTTTTTGGTTGTGGATTTGAGGATGTTTGGGGCCATATGTTCAGTCACGGTGAGGCTCTAGTACTTTGAGGGATGTCACAGATCCCTGTTTCTATCGTGAATTTACAAGAGAATCGGGTGTGAATGCTTAAATTGTTTCTTGGCTATTTTCCATCAGTTTTGTCTTGGATATGCCTATTAGTTTCTCATTAGTGAAGGAATATTTAAATTTATTCACTTTAACATGATAAAAATAATGGTTTCAATGGGGAATTGTCTTCCAGAAATGTGTTGTGCTCCTTTTGTGGTTGTTGCATATTTGTGCATGTATGATTAGTAACGAGAGTTTTTGTGTATGAGTTTCTTTCAGAACCCTTAGGTTGGGATGATTTATTATCTACCTATATGTATAAAATTTTAGTTGTTGTGTTACTTATTCTCACCCCACCCTTGTTGAGAAATTCATGATGAACACCCCCATTCACAGGGGAGGGTGTTTTTCCCAACATTCTTATGAGTGGATAGTTATTAGCTCCTTTTCTGCTCCCTCTCCTAGGTAGCCCATGACTCTTTGGGTAGTCTGTGATGTCCTAAGGTCCATTATATCCTAATAATATTTGGGTATGGTATGTTGTGGTGGTTAACCTAGGTGTGTGTGGTCAGGTTTGTTTTCCAAGTGTCTTCGTGATGAGGCCCAGGTGTCTTCAGGCATGACGGTAGTTGTTTGGGACCAGGTGTCTACAGGAATGGTTATGTATGGTTTTGGTGTCCTAGTTTTCTATGGGAAAGATATTCGGTTGTGGTGGACTAGATGTCTATGGGTGGGATGCGCGGTTGTGGTGTCCCAAGTGTCTGCGGGTGAGATGTGTGGTTGTGGTGGCCCAGGTGTCTGCGGGCGGGAGCTGTGGTGGTGGTGGACCAGGTGTCTGTGGGCGGGATGTGTGGTTGTGGTGGCCCATAAGGTTGTTGTTGGGGCAGTAGTGGGACTGTAGTGAATATGGAAGGGAAGGTCTTATGCATAAAAAGTTTTCAATAACCAGTGGGAAAGTGGTGCGGGGTACCCAAATATCGATGTGTTATTACTATTACTTTACCCAACTTGCGATATTTGGAGAGTGTGCCTTAGTGAGGCTGGGTGAATAGTTTCCTTGCTAGGTGATTTGGTTATCTATATTTTCTCACAGGGTATTATAATTCCTCCCCACTTGTGCACACGAGCTTTTGGTTTTCCCAATTGAGTATACTTGTCTACTCACCCAACGTATATAAAACTACTTTTAGGTTTCTAGGAGGACTTTGTGGACCATGCTGGACTTTACTAGCTTATACGTCGTGATAGTTGTCATTGATGCTTTTATTTTCTTTTGGTACTCCACTTTGAAGTTTTCTTGTATTTTTGCACTTTATTTTGAACATGCATGTGAAAAATGGGGTTTTGGATTTACTTTTACATTATGTATTTGAAGTTGTTTGAGATTTACCATCTTATCTTTTGATATTTTTATATAAAAAGGTTAATTACTTCCATATTACGTGTGATTTTATACCCTTGGATCTAGTCGCCACTCTGGGGCCTATTGATGGAGGGACTCGGGGGTCATTATCTCTCCTTCAACTTGAAGAAGTAAGGGTGTAGCAGTTTTCAGTCCATTCCATCATCATAGTGAAGTCTGGTCATGAAATAATGGTATCAGAGAGATGGTTGAGAGATAGGATGTAGTTAAGAGTTAGTCATAGTGAGGATTACATATAATGGTAGGGAAATAGTTCTAGGAAATCTTGGTGCATGAAATAGGTTAGGGAAGACCATCTAGGACATGGGATTTTAGGCCCTCCATGATCTGATGCAAGGACATTGGACCTACTGAACGACCAACTGGGGATAGACTGATTGTATGGTAGAGACCCTAGGAAAGGTTCATGCATCATAATGACTTGTGTTCTTATGTTTTTTGGGAGTTTAAAATGAATAAAAATTTTAAGAAAAATTTAAAAGAGATATTATACACTACTTGGGCTTAGGAATTTCATTATTCACCTTGTAGCTATAGAACCCGAATGATGACCATGAGTATTGTGGGTGATCTAGGCCCAGGAGGCTGATTTGGATGATTAGTAGAGAGATGATAAAGAGGAGGAGGATGACCAGTGACAGAAGACACTTTGTGTCTTTCAGTGGCAGACCCTAGGGAAGTACGAGGGTAGCGTCTCAGACATGGGGACAAAAAGCTAGATTGAGGAGCTAGTGATATATTTCTGCTTGATCTAGGCTCTGATAGAGTATTGGGTTCCTCTATCCATAATCCAAATACAGGAAATGATGTGTCAGTGGTGGAATCTCTATCTCAGGGAGAAGAGGGAGGCTGAGGTTCTATAGACTAACTTCAAGAGGGAGTTCTGGGAGAAATTCCTTTATTCCACAATGAAGGCTGAGAAGAGGCAATAACAGCTCTCCCTTCATCAGGGGGTATGTTAGTGAGGGAATTGGGGATCATTTTCAAGGATCTCCTTTGTTTTTTCTCCAGACCTCTTTCCGTATGAGGAGTCTTGGGTGAGATGATTTGAGGAGGCATTCCGACCCTCCCTTCCGCATGCAGTTACTACCTTCACTCTACTAACGTACTTAAAGGTTCAGAAGAAGGATGAATTGGTGTAAAGGATACACACGCAATGAGGTGTTCCATGATAGGGGATCCAATTAAGCTCATTGAAGGGGAATGCTGTCAGTAGAAGGCCTCTAGCCTTAGGGCCTTCTAGGTTTCGACTGATGGGGAGTAGGCCCCAATAGTTCTAGTTTAAATCTCTTGGTCCTCACCCATTCTTTACAGGTCTGGGACCAAGATGCTTCATCTATAGCAGCTGTGGGAACCTTCAGAATCAGTGCCCAGACCGAGTGTAGTACAGTGAAGGTGGGTAGGTTCAGGGCCTACCTTAGTAGCAACAGTTTCCAACTAGGCCCTTACAGTAGCTGCGGTAGAGATAGTGAGCTCCCACTCCTCTAAGAGAAGATGTTGTAGGGTAAGGCTAGCCTCAGGGTGCTTCTCAGGGGCCTCGATCAGGGTATGGTCAGGGAGGTGGCTAGTAACCGAGGGGAAGAGGCACTAGGCGTGGGAAGTTGCATGCCATAGAGGTAGCAGTCATTGTAGGGACAGAGGTTGTTTAAGGTATGATCAACTTGTTTTTTTACTCTTTCCTAATCCTTGTTTGATTCTAGAGCATCAAACTCCTTTTTTGCACATAGTCTATCCCACACTCTAGGTCTATACACAGAGAGACTTCTCGTGCCCTAGTATTGAGTACACTAGTTGGAGTTCAAAACAACTTATCTTATGTTTTACGGGGATGTAGACTGATGTTGGGGTCACACCAATCTAGTGGGAACCTTATTTTTCTATAGATATAACTATATGATGTCATTTTAGGCTTCGATTGGATGTTCTCTATGTTTTCTGTTGTCGACTGCTTCCAGAGAAGGGTCATGTTTTCTGATAAGGGTGGCATACATGTAACTTTTTGTTGGCAAGCGGGGTTTCCAAGAGGGCATCCAATTAGTGGAGCCACTTATTTAATTTTTAGCTGAACTATCAGCGGAGTCAACAGATATAGAGAAGGTGGAAGTCTTGGTGATCACCGGTGAGTTCCTAGACATCATCCTTGCAGAGGCGGTGACCCTACCCCCTTGACACGATGTTGAGTTCAGGATAGGCTTACAACCCGGTGCCCATCCAATTTTGATGGATCTCTATCAGATAATGACTTATGTTTTGTGAGAGTTGTGGATCTAGGTTGATGTCCTGATGAAGAAGGTTTTTATATGATCGAGTACATCACCATTGGGTTCCCCAGTCCTATTCGCAAAGAAGGCAGACGATGCTCTCAAACTGTGTATAGAATACTAAAGACTAAATCAGGTGATGCTCAAGAACCATTACCCCCTCCCAAGAATAGACAACCTTTTAAACTAGTTGAAGGGAGAAGGTTGGTTCTCTACGATTGATCTGTAGTCATAATATCACCAGTTGAGGGTGAAGAAGGGTGACATCTCAAAGACTATTTTTAGGTGTAAGTATGGGCACTTTGAGTTTGTGGTCATGCTATTCAGTATTACAAATGAACCATCCATGTTCATGTGGCTCATGAACTCTTTCTTTAGGGAATATCTGGACCAGTTCATAGTTGTGTTTATCGAAGACATCCTGATCTACTCAATATTAGAGGAATATCAAACCGAGCATCTGAGGATGGTTTTAGAGGTCCTCTGACAGCACCATATCTACGGGAAGTTTTCCAAGTGTAGGTTCTAGACACGAGAGGTGAACTTCCTTAGACACGTGGTGTACCAGTAAGGAATAGTGATGGACCCATCGAATGTCAAAGTGGTTGTTTCTTGGGCATCACCCAAGAAAGTATCATAGGTTTATAGTTTCCTGGGTCTAGCAGGTTACTACTAGAGGTTCATTCCCAACTTCTCTCAAGTTATAGCACCTTTGAAATCCGTGAACAAGAAAGACCAGGCTTTTTTATGGAGTGAGCAGTGCTAGAAATCCTTTAGTTATCTTAAGGGGAAACTGTTCAGAGCCCTAGTACTAGGGTTTCCAGAGGAAGGGGTATTGTTTGAAGTGTTCTGTGATGCTTCCGGCCTAGGCTTGGGGTGTGTACGAATGCAGAAGTAGGGAGAGATCTCTTATGGGTCCAGGTAGTTATGTCCCCATGATTTTAACTATGACACCCACAATCTAGAGCTTGAAGCGGTTGTGTTATCACTAAATTTGTGGTGGAATTACTTCATAGAGGAACTCTTCATGGTCTTCACAGATCACAAGAGATTATGGTATGTCTTCTCCCAGTGAGACCTGAACTTGCGGTAGTAGATTCAGATGGAGTTTCTCTAGGACTATGAATTAGAGATTTCCTATACCTCAGGAAATGGGAACTTGGTGGCTGATGCCTTGAGTTGGAAGTCAAATAAGGATGTGGTTTGAGAATCAACATATGCTTGGAAAGCGATTGAGGAGTTGGATGCCTTACACCTGGATGCAAAAGTGGATGGTCGTAGAGGCTATCTTTTTCAGATGATAGTGCAATATTCCTTGGCACAACAGGTGGGGGAGTCTTAGTAGGGGGACTTATAGGTTGAAGTGCTGTGCAATCATGTTACCCAGAGAAATGCTCCAGAAAAATGGTATAAAGATGGTTAGAATCAGATTCTGTTTCATGGAAAGCTATTTGTCTTGATGGAAATGCATGAGGAGGTTCTCAGTGAGTTCCATAAATCACCCATGGCTGTACACCGAGGAGTTTCAAAGATGTACCAAGGCTTGAGAGGTTAGTTTTGGTAGCCCGCAGTGACATGGGCAGTGGTGAAGTTTGTGGAAAAGTGCCTCATGTGTCAGCAGGTGAAGGATGAAGACCACGTCCCAAGAAGTCTGTTGCAGCATTTAAATGTCCTTGAGAGGAAGTGGGATGACATATCAATGGATTTCTTCATGGGACTACTTAGGGTTCAAGGAGGCTATGATACTATCTGAGTAGTGGTGGATTGGATAACAAAATCATCTCACTTCTTGGAAGTCAAAGAGTCGAGTGTAGTGGATGCCTTATCATAGATATACATGGGAGAGGTGGTGCAGTTTCACAAATCTCCTAGTTAAATGGTATCGTATCAGGATACAAGATTTACCTCATGAGTCTGTAAAGGATTAAAACATGATTTTGGAACCCATATATGCCTCAACACTGCTTTAAACCCCCAGATAGATAGGTAGATAGAGAGGACCATCCAGACATTGGAATATATGCTATGAGAATGTGTTTTCTATTTTGGGGGATCATGGGTATGACACTTTCCCCTGTTAGAGTTTGCCTACAATAATAGATATCACTATACCATTGGCATAGATCCATTCAAATCCTTGTATGGAATATTGTTTTGTTCACCCGTGTGCAGGATAGATGTTGGAGAAGCAGGTGTTCTTGGCCCGGAGGTGGTGGAGAGCACGACAGAGAAGGATCAACTTATTCAAGGGAGGATGAAGGCAGCTCAAGACCGACAGAAGTCGTATGCCGATCATTGGAGTAGACCCTTGGAGTTCAATTTTGGGGACCATGTATTCTTGAAGGTCTCCCATTGGAGTGGGAAACAAAGGTTCGATAGGGAGAGTAAGCTTTCTCCTAGGGTTTTTCCAACCCTTCATGGTGTTATGGCGGGTTGGCGAAGTGTCTTATCAACTGGTGCTACCATTACTGCTATAGAGGGTCCACAACATATTCCATGTGTCTTAGATCTATCTACATCTACATGATGATTCACAAGTCCTCGACTAGGGGGAGATGGATCTCTAGGACGACGTGAAATTTGTGGAGAAATTGGTAAAAATCGAGGATCATGAGGAGAATGTTCTTCATGGATGAAACAATCCCTTGGTTCGTGTGTTGTGGAGGCATGGTGGCCTCAAGAAGAGTACCTAGGAATAGGAGTCACAAATTCATTCCCATTACCAAGAGATGTTTTGAGTTTTGTTTTGTTGTTGTTTTGTACTTGACTGTGATGCAATTCTTGACCTTATTTCCTATAAGATGGGACGTTTTCCTTATTCTCTGAATGTGTGTAAAAATTCCAGACTATGGGGAGGGGAGGAAATGATCTCTAATTAAGATAAATTAATTTGGATGTGATTAAACCTATGTGGGTGAGTCAGTTCAGCACAAATTATATAGTATCTTGACATGGAGGAAGGAACTCCCTAATCCAAGTATCTGGATGGTTCGAATTTTGTGTTTGTGTGGCTGCTTAGTGTTTTTCAATTATTCAGGATATGGGTGAGAGAGAAACTCCTGGATGTCATGGTTTTTTCTTGCTTTCGAGGAGATCTAGGGTGGTTTTTTACCTGAGAGTTATCTTATGAGGTGGTTGTTCAGACCCCTCTATTTCCCTGGGTTTACTCTTGGATTCTCGAGGACAAGAATACTTTTAGAGGTATATGATGTAATGGACCAGACCCTCATAGTCCTTTAATTTTCCAAATTTATGGTTTTTAGGGTATCCTGAGGACCACCAGTAACTCATTAAGGAGTTTGAATAAAACTTAGTTCCACCCGAAAGTTACACTAGAACGGTGGCACCGTTAGGGTGACATCGGTCACAGTAGCACCGTGAGAGTTTCCCATTGACGGTGACACTGTGACGGCGACACCATGAAGGTGTCACCCTCACAGTCACACTTTCACAATCACACATCAAAATGGGGGCACCACTTACGGTATCACACCAAGCCGGTGGCACTGTTATGGTGGCATTGTGTCTCCCACCCTTATTTTTTTCCCATTTCTTGAGCTTTTATAGTTCTGTACTTGCAATGTATATTTTAATGTAAAAGTGTTATAATACCCTTTTTAAATCCAATTAAAGCTATTAAAATATGTTTTAAACCCCCCAAGTGTTGGGAAACCCTTCAGTTACCAAAACGTGTGGCTTTTACACCTTTCCCCATGCCTTCTAACTTCTCCCCTGTTATGTGGTTTTCTTTTTTTAGAGGATATCTATTAACTCACAGATGTTATCACCACCATATCTAAGGATAATTATTAATTAATAATTAATTCCATCATATGTAACCACCCAATAGTGTGGTGAATCCATGATTCGACTTTTTAGTTGTTTGAGATTTCATATCCCATAACTACAGGATCATGCATTTTATCACATGAAAATATTCTTCTTCCCTAGAACCTTTTCATTACTTGTTTCATTTGGAGTCCCTCTTATGGAGAAAAATCGTGTTGCCCTACTGTTCCCTTTCTGCTAACTCTTGGAGTCCTTAGAGTTCTTCCTCTATAAGTCATGCCAACCCAGTTCTTGTCGCGAGGATAAAACTTTTATCATTGATCATATAGGTGGGGTTTTCCTTCATCTTTATTTACTTTGTATCATGCAGGGTGGGTATGATAATGTTTCCTCAGTGTGAATGGATGAAAAAAACTTTAACAATGAAAATAAATAGATATTAAAGAATGAAGGGGTGTGTTTGTTGATGATGCTACTATAATCTTTTAGCACCATTTGTATGTTGTGAACTGTATGGTATTATGACCACTGAAAATCATGGCTATTGGTGGTCCTTTTGTGCACACTAATGAACCCCTGTTTCACTGTATAAACTTGTGATCGAATGGCTGTAACATGGAAACTAGTTAATCATGTAAACTCGGTTGATCAAATGGATGTCCAATGAGTAAGAATCCCTGTGTGATCACCCCTGTTAACCAAACAGAAAGAAGTAACTTGATCAATGGTGTGGATGAATCTGAAAATTCCCTTGCTATGTTTTGTTAATACACATGGTTGTTATGATTGATTCTTTTGGGGTGATGTGGATGGGGATGGGATCTTCTGTTGTTCAGTTGTTGGTTGTGGATTTGATTCTGTGTAGGGCCATATGTTGGGGGATTGGTTTTGTTCCACTACTTCAAGGGATCTCACGAATCCATTTTTCTATCATGACTTTACAAGAGAATTGGGTGTGAATGCTTAAATTACTGCTTGGTTGTTTTCCTTTAGTTATTGCCTTGGTTATTCCTATTAGTTTCCTTGTAGTGAAGGAATATTTAAATGGAATAACTTGAACATGATAAAAAGAATGGGTTCTATGGGGAATTGTCTTCCAAAAATGGGTTGTGCTTTTGTTGTGTTTGTTGCGTATTTGTGCGTGTATGAATAATAATGAAATTTTTTGTGTATGAGTTGGTTTCAGAACCCTTAGGTTGGTATGAGTTCTTGTTTTCCTATATGTATAAAATTTTAGTTCTCATGTTTCTTATTCTCACCCCACCCATGTTGAGCACTTCATGTAAAACACCCCCATTCATGGGGGAGGGTGTTTTTCCCAACATTCTTATGTGTGGATGGTTATTAGTTCATTTTCTTCTCCCTCTACTTGATATACCAAGAATCTTCGAGAAATCTGTGACAACTTGAGGTCCATTATATCCTAATACTCTTCAGGAAGGGTATGTTGTGGTGGTCAACCTAGGTGTGTGCAGGCATGTTTGTTTCCTAAGTGTCTTCGGAATGAGGCTCATGTGTCTTAGGGTGTGGTGGTAGTTATTCCGGCCCAGGTGTCTATGGTCTTGGTTACGTAAGATTGTGGAGTCCTAGGTGTCTGCCAGTAGGATATGTGGTTGTGGTGGCCCAGGTGTCTGTGGGTGGCCTACATAGTTGTGGTGGACCAGGTGTTTTTAGGTGGGATGTATGGTTGTGGTTTCCTAGGTGTCTATGGGCGAGATGTGTGGTTATGGTGGCCCAGGTGTCCGTGGTTAGGATGTGTGGTTGTGGGGGCCCATAAGGTTGTTTTTGGGGTGGCAGTGAGACTGAATTAAAAATGGATGGGAAGATATTATGCGTAGGATGTCATTAATAACCAGTGAGAAAGCGATGTGAGGTACCCAATTATCAACGTGATATTACTATTACTTTATCTGACTTGTGATATTTGGGGAGTGTGCCTTGGTGAGGATGGGTGGATAGTTTCCTTGCAAGGTGCTTTGGCTATCTCTTTTTTTTCTCACAGGGAATTAGAATGCCTCTTCACTTGTGAACAAGAGATTTTGGTTTTCCCTACTGAGTATACTGGTATACTCACCCTACGTATTTAAAACTTCTTTCAAGTTTCTATGAGGACTTTGTGGACCATGATGGACTTTATTCGCTCGAATTTTGGGACAATTATCATTGCTACTTTTATTTTATTTTGGTACTTTGGAATTTTCTTGTATTTTTAGTACTTTATTTTGAACATGCATGTGGAAAAAGGGGTTTTGTCTTAACATTTATTTTATGTATTTTGAGTATTTTGAGATTTACCATCTTATCTCCCAATATTTTTCTTTAAAAGGGAATTTCCTTACATATTACATGTGATTATATACCCTTGGTTCTAATCACCACTACCATAACTTTTAAAGTTAGTACTCAGGGGCCATTCTCTATCCTTCAATATGAAGAAGGAAGGGTCTTGAAGTTTCTTGTCCCTTCCCTCATCTTGGTGAAGTTGGGTCGTGACACTACAGTGGAAGCATTGAACCATGGGTGGTACATTTGGAGGTTCCTTCCTTTACTCCATCATTTTATCCAACTTATTCATGTATCTTTGACATTTATGAGCATGGTTACCTTCACTCTTGAACTTGAATAATTTCTCCATCCCATTGAGGGAATTCCCATTATGCTTCATCCCACATTTTTAACATGTGGGTTCTTGTTTTTTATTTTCTCCATTATTATTTGACCCACCAACTTGAAACTCCATTTGTATCTTATTATATCTATAAATATGCGAACAATCTCTTTATTCAATATCTACTTTTATGAAACATTTAACTAATTATTCATAACTTCCAAAGTATCAGATAGATAGATCCTTTTAATGGTGTGGTTTTAATCCACCAAAAAATCTATCTATTTTTATATCATTATTGATAACAAAACCTAAGGCGCATCATGAAATCCTTGTAAAGTTTTTCTTATAAGGCATGATATATTTAACGTTATTTTTCTTCAACTCTAAGAATTATCTCTCTATAATTATTCAGAGATTTCGAGGGGAATAATTATTAATAAATAGTTTCTTAATGTCTTCCAACTCCATCTCTTCCATTTAATTCTTTATCTGGGTGTTATTTATCAATTTGCCCTATTGAGTGGATTATCTATCTAAATCATATATGGAAAGAATCACATTCTCCTTAGAATAATGGGTTACATAAAAGAACTTATCCATTGAGTTAACCCACTATTCGGTGACTAGTAGATCTGAAAACACACTAAATGTCAGTGGTCATTGCCGTATAAAATACTTGATAAATATTATCTTCTTATTGTGTGTAGGAATATATTACACATGGTTCAGATTATTTTTCATACCTTGAGACAATTGGGTAAGTATCTCCATAAAGCTTTGAACCACACGTCCCATGGCATTGGGGATGTCGTTTGGAAAATCATTGCATTGTCCCTTACAAGGGTTGTTGTCCTGGTTTCCCCTGGTTCCCAACATTGTCTACAATATAAAAGGTTTGAACAAAACACAAGTCATGAAATCATGAATAAATAAAGGAATATCTTATGGGATCCTTATGTTTATAATTTTTCTAAAATTATTTCTATAGGATGTTTTACTTATAAATAGACTTATACTTATGGTTTTAACTAATGTTTTCTAATCCTAAAACCCAAATTAATTAAACCACCACTCTAATACCAACTATCATAACCCTACTTTTTCTTACATGTATATTACATAATTTTTAATAGTAAAAACATAATAGTGTTACAAATCCTGGATCCAAAGGTTTAATTTCTTGGGTAAATTAAGCTCATACATCCCTTGTGCATAAAAAATCATAAAAATTTATTTAAATCCTTCTTCCTTATCCTTCTAAAATCTTTCATTATCATTAGTATATGTAATCACTTGAGGATATACATCACAGAAATGGTTGAGCTAAAGGCCCAGTAAGAGGATGAATAAGGGACATGAATCAATATAAAAATAGATGAGTATAATAATAATCCTCATATCATAAGCAAACGATAATCATAATAATCATGAGGGAAAAATTTGATAAAGGCATGTAATGCTACATAAACATAAAAATGAAACATTATGTCATTGTTTCTAAATTCCACACATAGTTGTGAACAAATATAGCATAATGTTGACACATAAAATATGTGCATAACTCATAACATCATTATTGTGAATAAAAAAACATCGTGTTTATACATAGTGAAGATAATATCATGATATGTGTCATGTTAACCAATGCATTGGAGGGATATATAATTATGAACCCACTCATCACATCAAAATTTTACATAATCATGTATACCACATAGAATGTATAACAATAATATTCATGAAATAAACCATGTAAAGGAATGTGTTTCATTAGGACTTTATATATCATGATTTCTTGAATAAACTTGGGGTTACCAAATGGAAAATGGAAAACATATTTAGCATAAATATCATTAATCTTGAGCGAAGAGGAAACAACTAAAGATGAGTAAAATATGTAATTAGGAAAGATTATTTTTTGGAAAATATTTGTATTTGGATTATAAATTAAGGTGGAAACATGTATATCCCTAAAAGAAAATAGAAAAATAGTGAATGTATTTTTATGGAATATTATATGAATATACATATATAAAATAATGTAAAAGAGGGATAACACAAATAAAGGGAGTTGGGTTTGAGAATCTCCTTACATTAGATATGAAATTATTTCATCACTTTTCCACCTACTAAATAATAAAATTAGGTTAACTAAAATATTTAACCAGAAGTTAATTATGTTAATATATGTTACTATTTATTAATTTATATTGTTGATGTTGAAGTGTTTTGATATCATGCATTCCATAAAAATTTCAAGTTTCACTTAAATTTCCCTATTTTGTTTAATTTAATTTATATATTAGTAGAATTAATTGAAAAATATTGAAATAAATATATTTATACATTTATATATTATAAATAATTTATTATAACCATCCATAAGGGCGGTGATATAAATTTTTTTGAAACATATTTATTGGCAGTTAACCGATCATTATCAGGAACGTTGTCCAAAGGAGGAGAAAGAGAGGTATAAAATATAAATACCTCAAAATATAATTTTTATACTAGGTTATAATATTTAATATAATGTTAAAATACTTTATAATTAATATTATAAGTTTTTTTTGAAATGGATGGATAAAGAGAGTAATAGAATAGGAAAACACAAAGAATAGTTGATGAAAACATTCCCTCTTCTTGGCGTTGCTTCATTTGTACAACACTAGATCTATTATTGAATGGAGTTGGATTTCTCCAAAATACACTTAGGATTATAGGAGTCTTAGGAAGGAGTATTTTATCATATATTTGGCTTTTTCAAGGGTGGGAGGAGTGTTTTTCCAAGGGGAGAGAGATGAGTTATTTATACATGAGAAGATGGGTATTTTAGAATAAAAATTTTAATAAAATATTGTATCCAAGGTAAAACTTTTAATAGTAAATTTTTGAAAATATAAATAATATATAAATATAATATAATATTTTTAATACTTTAAACCCATTATATAATTTAAATTAATTAGTTTATTAAAAAGGTAGGTGGGAAAAAATGTCATTTTAAGGGAACATTTTTGACTTTCGATATTGGAATATGATTTTTAGTTTTGGAAATTAAGTTTATTTTATTTTAAAGAATAATTTATGAAATTAAATATATTTTTTATAATAATAAATTTCTTGAAATATTTAAGTCATTATTATGCCATGAATGATGTAATTTAACAAACACTGGTTATGAGAAAAAAATATTTTTACTTTTCACCTAAAATTGAATTATTTAAAAAAATTACTAAAAAAACCTTATAAAATTAAGATATTATGATTTAAAAAATGATATTAATTTTATCAAAATAAATTTCTATCATAGGTAATTTTAATTTTTAATTTAAAAATTATAATATTTATGAAATCCTCTAAAACACAATTTATAAAAAATGCACTTATATTTTATTTGAGTTAATTCATCATTATATTTATTTTTTGGAATTATAATATTTATATCTACATAAATTACTCAAGATAAATATTATTTATAAAACATTTTATTATTTTGAGGTCAAATTCCTATTCCAATAGTTTGGTTACTATTTCATACAGTCATGTTACTATTTTCAATGGCCAGGTTACTATTCCTAATGATTCTAATGATCACATTTCTATTCCAATGGTCACATTTTCTCCTATAAATAATAATCCTTCCTTTATTCACGATTCACCTTAATTAATTTCACTATTCCATATTTCCATTTTCTATAATGTTGATTGGTTTACAAATGTTTTGTTTCTTTTCTATAGTTTTGGCAATGAGGGCGATGATTCTAATAGATTGGGATGATCCATATTTTCCCATTCTACTTTTATTAATTTATATTTTTTGTACCATTATAATGTTTAGAATTTTAATTAGTTTAGTTTCTGATTAATGTAACAGTATTTGTTAATAAAATAAATTATTTTCAATTTTATTATGTGATATATGTGTATAATACTATATAGTATAATATCACAAAAAATTTATTTCAAGATAAAAATATCATTTATAAACTTTGGGTTGTTAATGTACTACTGCTAGAACTCTTGAGTCAACTCTTACATAGTCAATCCAAATCAGAGAGCTGCCTGCATATACTGAACTAATTACAAGAAACTCTCTTGAAACTGAGTTTTTATTCCCACATCAGGTATAAAAAAAGGTGTCATAGGTGGAACTATAATATTTAGTACCAGTGGTGTAGATCCCACCACCTCTAGAGAGTTTTCATCACCACCTCTCTAGTGTTTGACCCGAGTCCTTCATGGAGGTGTATATCTACAATTCCAAACACATGCCTCAAAATGAGATTCAATATCAGAATGATTCAGATAAAATAATAGGATAGGTACAAATCCTTCTTATACAAGAATCAATACCCATTTTCTTGCTTTTAAACTCAGGTATAGATATCTCAAAATATAAATAAGTAACACAAGAGATACTCCCAAATACCCACTAACTAGTCAGGTTAAATTCAAAGTCCTAGGATTTCACATTAGGTGTGTTGTTAAATAGAGTGTCAATTAGAAGTTATAGAAGAAAATTCTCTTAAAGTTTTCATTAGAATCCCCATTTAATCAAAACTATTTATTTTCACTTTTTATAAATCAATAATTTCATATGTGTGTGTGTATATATATATGTGCATTATGATCTATTTTGATGAGTTATCATTACCAAGTTATAAATTCACAACTTTATAAGTTACAATTGGTACTTCATGTTACTATAACCAA
The DNA here is from genome assembly GCA_963277665.1 of Viscum album. Classification (NCBI taxonomy): domain Eukaryota; kingdom Viridiplantae; phylum Streptophyta; class Magnoliopsida; order Santalales; family Viscaceae; genus Viscum; species Viscum album. The sequence continues at coordinate 860,082,243 of OY728156.1, read as the reverse complement.
ACATTTTCTTCTTGTATTAATATGTAAGAAGTTATAAATGATGATTTTATTATATATATCACCATTCCTAATATTATATTGTTACAATTTTTTAAATTACAATAGATATCCATTTAATCATAATAAACTAACATTTAGCTTGTGTAACCACAATTACACAACTCAAACATCTAATAATTTGTTAATTAAGGTGTTTCCATCAATATATCCAGGAAAAAATCATTTAGGTTGATGAAAAAAAATTTAAAAACCTATTATTATTTATTTTTCTATAAAAAATGTTATTCAATTCACAGGTATATCAATTAGGGAACATTTGAAAATCTTCCAGAAATGCACACAATATAATAAACATGGCATGGAATATTCATGACATATAAATCCTTAGGTGCCTATAATTATGCATGAGATAATACGAATTTTTTGTACCGAGCTAAGGGAAAATATCCATAATCATAACAAATATTAAAAAACATGTGCGTCATTCCATGGTAAAATTAGTACAACTTTAATAGGAAAAAGTTGGAATAATAATCCTCATAATTGGTAACTTGGTTTTTTCCCTATACATGGGATAAATAATCTGAATAAAAAAATTATTACCAAATTCTAACATGTTCTATTCTCACTTCTACTAACCCAAAATAGTAAAACAAGAAAAAAAAATCTAATACCACTTTTTGATGTCCCGGTTCTAGTTCACTCATAACTGAATCTAGTTGGCCACATGATCTCAAGTGTACCTCCTTGTATACTAGAGGATATTGACCAATAGTGAGGGTCTATGGTGGTATGGTGGGGATACAACACCCTCATAATTTGAGTGCTTCATAGCATTGAACAATAAATGAATAAATGAATAAATGAATATAAGAAATATAATAAAATGAAAATGGTGGAAGTAAGTAATATAGATAAAAAATAATCACAATATTTAAGGAAATGTCATAAAAATAACCATTATCATATACAAGATTATGATGTTATGATTCTATAAAAAATGGGGTATAAGGGAATATAATAGAATTCATAAAAAATAACATACTATACAAAGAATACTAAAAGACCAAAAGCTATCTACCATTGCATCATAATTACAATATCAGTCCTCTACTACCATAATTCATCCTAGTATAGAAAATAAAGCTTCCAAAGTAGGGATCTTCCCTTTTTTCCCTACCTACATCCATGAAGTCTATCTGGGTACCAATCGGTGGTCCAAACAGGTTATGAGTAAAACTCAATAGTCCACCACCAATGTTTTCTAGAACTATCTAGTATGTGAATATAAGATAAGAAGTGTCCATGTATTATAAATAAGGGTAGTAAATAAATAAACCATGTTGGTCTATGTTCCTTGTGGGATGCCCATCCGACCCTACCTACTTTTTCCTAAGATGTAATGTCTCTAAAAAGTTTACATTTATAATTTTTATATAAAAGGTTTGGATCTAAAGCATACAACCAAGGTATCCATAATTAGTGATAATCACATAAGGTCTCATAATTTCCATGGATTCTATGTTTTATTGGTTGAGTTAAATCCATAGGTGTGAAACCTTGGCAATTCACCTTAAAGGGGAGTTCTACCTGAGCCCAAGGAACAATTCACTAGGTATTCTCAGTGAAAGACTTAAAAAGATATGAAGGGATGATCCAAGGTGGTTCATAACATCATGATGAATCCAAGGAGAATCATCTAAGTAATTCAATTTAATTTTTGAAATATAGGGAAACCTCAGTGCCAAGATCAGGCATTCAAAATCTAAGATAAAGATCCAATAAAAGTGTGGTCATTCACTTGGATGACACATCATTGAATTAGTTGTTGTCTCATGAGTATTTATAAATAATAACATAATAGGAGTCCAATTATCACTCAGGTCATTCCACACCTTCAAATATAATTTAGGTTTGTTTCCATAATTGATCATGATATAATACTTATTCATTTGTCAATAATTATAATGATAACAATGAGTATAATTCATAATTAAACAAGGTATAGGTGACAAGGTAATGCCATTTACATTTTATTAAATTAACATAACATTTCAATTAATTCAATCACTCATTTATATCATAATTAACAATCCAAACCCACCTTAGTAAGTGGTTTGGTCACATAGATAGGGTAAAAGTTTCAAGAAAAATTATATTAAAACAACCAAAGGGGTGGCTTGTGTTAGGGTTATAAACCTCCAACAATTTCAAGGGTCAATGGGAGTATCTCATTAATGTATAGAAATTCAATTAAGAATATTTCACATTTTAGAGGCAAGATGTGGGAAGCCTAGATCATGACATAATGGTTCAATTTATAGAAATTATTTTTTCACTAAAAAGTAATAAACCAACTACCTAATTCAAGAGAATGAATCATCATCTAGTAGTGGCCTTTAATTTAGGATAGAATGGGAGAAAATGGAGAAATAGAAAAATTCCCTAAAAATAGGGCATATTAGCTCACATAAAGAGAACATTTAATATGGCTAGAGAAATAGAGAAAAAAATAAAGTGGATTGATAGAATTACTATTGGCTATCCAATGTGATGAATGATGGAATGAACAAATATCATTTAAGGGATATCTCAAAAATAATATATTGAGAATTATAGATCTCTAATGGGAGGGATGCTATGAGAAATGGGGAAGATAGAGGGGGAGTAAAGGGTTAAAGAAAAAAAATAAAAACTGCAATTTCACCCTTTTTAAAGGGTTTCACAGTTTGGGAACATGGTTGCCCAAACCATGCACCAAAAATACACACCTAATGACCAAGGTGACACTCCCTCATACGATTAGGTGCATGGTTAGAAGAAACCATGCACCGAACATGCTAAAGACACCTATACTAAACTGTAGGTTTTCATGGCCATGAAACCCTCCTTTAATTTTTAAACACATCATGCTCCTCTATATTTTGATATAATAGTTGAGAAACACTATTATTACTAACCATTCACCCATCATATGTCCCACTACAGTTCTTTATAAAGTAGAGATTTCGGCTATAAAAGATCCCCAATTTCTCCTGAACCCTTCCTTAGTCATTTTAGGAATTATTACAAGGGTAAAATAAGAGGTTTAAAGAGAATTTTAAAGGATATATACCTCATTGATAAACTAAGGTCTTACATGTTTTGTGGAAATTATATAAATAAAACCCATGGAGGATAGAAAATGAATCTTACAGTATACTAAAAATGTGGAAATTAGAATGGGGAAAATTATCTCCAAGGTGTTGATAATTGTTTCAAGTGTGGAAAGGAGGTCTATCAAGAAATTGAATGAGGATGATATATAAAGAGGAAATCCAATTATAAGAATTGGTAAAAATCTTAGTTTAATGTAAAACCCACACTCTAATTCTAGAACTACAAGAAATATAGGAATTATGCCAACCATTGCACAAATTTTAGGGTTAATAATGAAAATCAACATTATGAACCTCTTAATCTAAGAGATTAATGGAATGATCATGTGATAAAAACTACCAAAGTGGTATAGGAGAATGAAGTTGTGAAAGTTATACTTATCTTCCACTCTATAACCAAAAACATCTTATTTGATTCTGGTTCTACCCAATATTTTATATCAAAATAATTTTATAAGGGTATCACATAACAACCTCAACAATGATATGTTGTTTTATCAATGAAAACATCTAATGGAATGATTACTAAATCTAAATTCTATAACTCTTATCTTATATAATTTTGTAGGAACATAATTTCTGTAAATCTAGTGATTCTTCTTTTAGTTGAACTTGATGTGATTTTGGTCACAAATTTACTTTCTTCATTTAGATACCATATCAATTTGTAAGGATGGGTAGTCAAATTTAATATTATGAATAAACTAGTGATTTTACATCAGTTCATAGATGAATATAAACTTATATTATATGGGTATTATTACCTATTCATGATGGGTTCTATCTCAAATGGTTAGGGAGAAACTAAACCTTGAATATATGTATATTCCTTGGGAAAATGCCTATGCATTTCCTGAATATTTTCCTAGAAATTCCCCAAATCATGAATTTTAGTTCTCAATATAACTCGTACCTAATGCTATGTCTATTTCAATGACTCCTTATAAAATGACATATGATTTTTTGTAGAATTTGAATAAAAAACTCTAGGAGAATATTGATAAGGGATTCATTCATCCATGTGCATCACCAAGGGGTTAACCTATTATTTTTGTTAAGAATAAAGATGGTTCAATACATATTTTCCTATATTATTGATAAATTAATAAGATTATTATCGAGAAAAATTATCTTCTACCCTATATGGATGATAAATTTGATCAATGGTGAGGAGATGCAGAATTTTCAAAGATTTTTCTCTGATATAGATATCATCATTTGTGGGTCAGAAAGGAGTACATATCCAAGACAACCTTCTATACAAATGTATGGACAATATGATTTTACAGTGATTCCATTTAGGCTTACTAATGACCCTTATATCTCCATGGATCCAATGAATAGAGTCTTTAGAGATCACCTTGATTTGATTTTAATAGTACTTATAAATGATATTATTATATATACTAAGATCAAAGAAGATAATGAAGATCAATTTTGGATTGTGCTGAAGATCTTAAAGAAATAGAATTTGTATAAAAAATTTAGTAAATCTTAATTGTTTCTATAGAAAGTATCATTCCTAGGTCACATAATTATAAGCGTGTGTACATCAGTGGATGCCTTAAATGTGAAAGTTATTGAAAATTAGTACAGACCAACCATGGTGTCTAAAATTTAATGTTTTCATGGGTTGGATGGAAAATATTGACACACTGTGAGAAATTTATCACAACTATCAAATCGAATAATCAAGTTTATGTGGAGGGGATCCAAGTTACTTTGAAAAAATGAACATGAAGAAAATTTTAACGAACTAAAGATAAGTTTGGTTGATTAACCTATACTCACACTAACTTATAGTAGATAATGGTTTGTGATATATAATGACGCATCAATGAAGGTATTTTGATGAGTTCTCATGAAAAATGACATGGTAATAACTTATTCCTCACACATATTGAATGTTCATGAGAAAAATTACCTGACTCATGATTTCAAACTAGCAATAGTAATTTTTTATGGATATAGAGGAATTATATTTATGGTGAATGGTATAAAATATATACATATCCTAAAATCTTAAAGTATATATTCAATCAATAATTTGAATATGTGTTAGAGGAGATGGTTGAAACTTATTAAAGATTATAATTTATTAATATATTACTACTCTGAGATGTTTAACATGGTGGATGGTACTCTAAGTTGAAAGGACCATACTATTATGTCCATGATGTGTATTAAAAGAGATCCAATATTTATGGATTTTCATAGGATAGACCTTGAAATTATAAGGAAAGGAAAATGATCCTATCCTGTTCAAATTAATATTCAACCATCAATTCATGTAGTAATTAAAGAGGAACACAAGAAATATGTGGAGATTTAAAATATGAAAAGTAATGTTCTTAAGTTAAATCATGATATTAATGGAATGTTTTTATTTAAGAATAAATTATGTGTCCCATTAAAACCACAATTAAATAATTGGATGTTATATGAGGCTCATAGTTAATCATTCTCTATTAATTATGGAATTATGGAGATGTATAGAGATATTAAATTTTATTTTTATTGAGGTAACATGAATAAGGGTGTTGTACAGTTTGTATCACAGTTCTTGGTATTCTAGTAAGTTAAGGAAGAGAGATAGAATTCTAAGTGGATGTTACAACCAATTACCCATAACTGGGTAGAAATGGGAAAACATCCCCATGGACTTCATCATGGGAATCCCCAAGAAATATAAAGGCCATAATTCCCTTTGAGTAAGAGTCAATAATCTTAAGAAGTCATCATATTTCATTACTACCAAATAAGAATTATATATTGATCAAATTACTAGGGTATACATTAAAAAAGAGGAAAGGTTTCAAAGAGTACCAATATTAATCATATGTGATCAAGATCCAAGGTTTAACTTGATTTTCTATAAAAGGATTAAAAAATACTTGAATATGGGTTTGATCTTTAGCACTACATATTATACTAGGATAGATGGCCAGTCTAAGAGGAATATTTAAACCCAATATAATATGATGAGAACTTACTCAATGGATTTCAATGAAGGTTGGGATAAATTATTTCCTCTTGTTTAATTTTATTAAAAAAACATTTTTAACTCAAGAATTTATATGGGAACTTATGAAGGACTTTATGGAAATAATTATAGGACCCCAATATGATAATATATAGTTGGTGAATGAAAACAACTATGACCTAATCTTGTTTAGTAAATGGAAGAGAATACTGGAGCCTTTTGGAAACACATCAGGGATTCTTAGAGTCAACAAAAAATTTATGCTAACAATTATTATCAAGATTAAGAGTTCAAAGTTATTGATATGGTATTCCCTCCCTTATATCCTTATAAAATGGTTTTGATATTTATAAAGAATGAAAATCTAAGATCTCGTTATATCATCCCCTATGAGATCCTCGATTGCATCAGGATGGAATCTTATCACTTAATACTCTATTCAAACCTATACTAAGTTCATGACTTGTTTCATGTATCTCTTTTTGGAAAGGACATAATAGATCCTTCACATGTACTAAACTCAATGGCCATACCATTGGAGCATGATATTTATTATGTGAATAAACCAGTAGAAATATTTGATCATAATGATAAAGTTTTATTGAATAATCATACTTGACTGGCTAAGGTTGTCTGGAGGAATCATAAATATTAGGATGAAAATCATGAACTCAATGATGTGATGAAAAAGATGTATTACCATTTGTTTATATCAAAGTGATAAAATTTTGATGGTGAAATTCTTATAAAGGGGTTGAATGTTACACCTTGAGATTTTAGAATATATTTATATTTAATAACTAAATGTGGTTGATAGATTATAAAGTAAAAAACCATAAAATTATGAGAATAATTATCATTAATTATAAAATGAGTTACATTATATATAATTTAAATGTAATATAATATTGAAAATAATTTCTAATTCACTTAGGAAATACTGTTAATCCTGAATAATTGTTTTGAAATATGTTTTATGAGAATTTTTATGTCAAATATGTTAAAAAACAAATTATACAGAGAATTAAACATATGAAAAATAATTTTTTAGACATGTATAAATTTAATTCATTTCTTATCAATGTGTTGGAAATGAAAATAAAAACATTTGAATATAAAAGGAGATGTTATTATGAAAATATACATCTGTTCACATAATGTGTTCTTATCTTAATAAATTAATTTATTCACTATTAATAAATTATTTTAATGAAATGTATATATAATATGTTTAATAAAATAATTTAACATTCATATAAGGATTTTTACTAGGAAATTATTTGGATTAAATTTACTTTTTTTTGTTTAAAAAGAATAAAAAAATAGTTTTAATTGCATCATGAGGGGTTATTTTAAAATTAATATATAAAAACTATAAAAATTTAATATAGTAAAACGTTTTACAAATCCATAATCATCATGTATAAATTTATTAATATGTGAAATTTTATTTTTGGTCATTACAAATAGTAACCATGGTAAATATTTTTCACTATAGTATAGGTTGAAAGGGTTAATGAGGGGTTAAATTGAAAAAAATAACAACCAAAGTAAGCTAAAAATTTGTCAAGATCCAACTGGTTTAATGGATTTTGACCCAAAATTATATAATCTTCAAATTTTTGTTTACTTGTTTCTGTTTTCACTTGAATATTTCTTTATTTTATATTTATTTTTTTAAGTATTTACAATAATTCCACCCACCTCACTTATAAAATGACACCCCTCCCTTGACATATTCACTCACTTCGAACTCTTTAGTTTGAAAACTCCCAAAACAAATATCCTCTTAACTTATTTTTACTATTATTATATCTTCTAATATTCCTAAAGTTATAACCATTGAATGATTAAGGTGTAATGTAATTTTGGTTTCCTAAAGGAGAGGTATTTCTCTTTACTGATCTCTTTTGAGTTTCTTTCTTCCTTAAACTCATAAAAATACTATATAATAACATTAACATGTTAAAATCAGTATATTTACTATAATATTTTTTTTTATTTTAATGGAGAATTAAGTTTCTACCTCCTGTCTATCTTATGAGAAATGATAACGTCACTCGTGCTTATGTGTGGACTACCTTGTCCATAACGCTATGTGATTCGTTTTTCATGTCCTCCATATATAGATAGTCATATGAATTGTTTTAATGAATAAATATTATATTTATAATATTATTATTATTCTAAATATATATATATTTATTTATCTTTCTTTATTTCCATTATTTGGTAAATTAAAACATTACTCATGCATATGTACAGACTATCATCTCCACGAAGTGATGTAATACATTTTTCATCACCACCATATATGAATGGTAATAAAAGTTTATATAATGAATAAATATGATAATTATAAAATTATTAAAAAAAATTAGATGATGAATCCATGACCAATGTACAAGGACCAGAATCATTAAACAAAACAATGGATGGAAAACAAACCAGTTTTCAAAAAAATGTTGATTTTAAGGAAAAAATATTAATAAATAGGTAATTTGAGATTATAAGGGTGTGTTATATTATCTAAAAATTATTAATATTTTTTTTATTGATGTATAATAAATATAAATTTATTATAAAATAGATTATGATCATGAAAAAATAAATACAAGACTATATGTAAGGGTTTATATTCCAATCTCATTTCTTTTCAAGATTGTCTCTGTTAAATTTACATTAAAAAAAATTCTTTAATACCTATCCTTTAAACCCCATTTATTTTATTCTAAAATTTTTATTTCTATAATATTCAAGTGTTAGTTCAATTTTACTCTCTTTGGTATTTTAAATCATAAAGAAAATGTTTTAAGAAAAGAAGACCTTATTTCCTTCTTAGTTGACAAACCTTTTCTTTCATGTCAATGTTATTTAATATGTCTTCAAGAATGTAATTTGATAGAATAAAATGATTATTTAAATACATATTTCACTATATTATAATTTATTTTACTTATTTTAAGAGGAATCTTCTTATCATATTCTAAACAGGGTACTTTTCTAATTTTCACCAAAAGTATGAAAAGAATCTATGTTTTAACATTCACCATACAAATAGAATTTACCACCACCAAGAACATTATTTGATTTCAAGAATACATTAAAATATAAAATATTTATTTTCAAATAATTATTTTCACAATATTCTATAAATCATTACTTTTAAAGATACTGAAGGAGAATGATATTTTCTCATGTTTTCAAAGAAATGTTCAAATGATATTTGAAATTTATTTGTCATATATATAAAAATCCTTTGATGTTTTTATATTTAAATGGGTATATGATATAATGATACCATCCATTTTATTTCTTTATATGAATTATAATTATGTGAAAATGAAATGTTTATGAATCCCATTTCTTTTCCAAGGGTTATACTATGGTGAATTGATGAATGTTTTTATGATGTTGTGGCACACATATGTTTGGTTTTCATTATATAATGGGAGGGTCCATTACATAACTAAAATAAATTGGGTGATGATTGATATCTCATGAGATAATATGGACTATAATAGTGAGTTATCCCAAATTGGTATGGGATTATATCCACTATGATAGTCTCGAGTGTGAACCTTGACTAAGAAAATGGTGGAATAAAGAGTGAACCCAATACACAATGGGAATTTGTACAGTATAATAGTCATAGAAGTAAAAATTAAAAAGTAAAATTATTTTCTAGACTTAATTTTTGATCAAAAATTCGTTTGACATGTTCTTATACTTATGATATTCTCTAATGGATCATGTTTGATTTATGGTGATTCTTTACTCTTATGAATAATGAATTTTGAAATAGTAAATATTTATTCCAAGACTCATGATTTATGATATATAAATGATTGGGTATTAATTTATATGTTATGATCATGGTTTTATATCCTTATGCTTATGTTATGATTTCATAGGATCATTGATTTTTATCTCCCATGTTTACCCTTACTGAAATTTGGGCTCAACCTTTATTACGTGTCAATTTTCCCTAGGTTATGAAGAATGGTTTTAAGTATAAAATGTCTTTAAGGGTACTATTTGAGAATACAGTTTTGATAAATATTTAATATATTTCATTAAATATGTTAATTATGTATCTAATCTCCAAAGACACTAAAATTTTACATTTCTAGGGTATGTATTATTGTGAAATGTATTGAATATGCATCTAAAACGTTCCAATATTTATTAATTGTATGATTGGTTATCCTCGTATATTCTTGAGATGAGTCATTTTGGGAGACTTTTTGTTTTATCCCTAGTATTATTAGTAGTCTTACTCATTACCCTGACTCATGAATAGTAGAAAAATCAATCTTCTAGGGCATGAGGGATAAGGATTCCATTTCAAGTATCTACCTATGAATACATTCTAAAAATAGATCTAGATGAGATTATAATTTACGTTATCAAATAATATGAAGGAATAAATTAGAATTCATGGATATAGGTTACTTACAAACTTCCAAATATTAGTGAAAATCATGGAACTATATAATGGATATTGTGTAGTCTTAAGTGGGGGTCACTAAGAGTTTCTTTAACCCTTACTCCACATAAAAAAATCATTGTAAATTCTTAACGTATTATCATCTAAAGTTTTTTAGAATCATTATATAACTTTATCAGTGAAATTAATAATGAACCTAGAATATGTTTCCCTTGATTTATATATGTTATATAAGTACCCACTGATGAAATCCTCTCCGATGTAGTTCAGAAACTCACATGAGTTTCAGTGACCTATTCTCTTGAATTGAGAGATCCAACATATGCTTAAAAAAATTCTTCTTAAATTGTTGGAGCCTCTTTTTCAATAACTGGGGTATAATTTTGAGTTATTAATACTTTATTTTAAGTATTATAGGATTCTAAATGGATTTCTAGAATTTCCATTTAAGCTACTGAAGTCTCCACATGAAAATCATGCGGGGAAACAACATCCTTGTTTTCTCTAGCACATAATGTGTAAGGCATCCTAATAAAAGGAAAAAAATATGTTATTACTTGAGAAATATATTAAAATTTAAATTAAAAACCAAATTATATTTCTTAAGTGAATGTGTTTCATTAATGATGTGAACCATCTCTGAAAAGGGTAACATTATGGTGGGGGATTTGGTTGGGGATTATGATCTAATTCACTGAAAAGAGTTAATTACCTAGTGGGTTTCTCATTATTTCTCCATAATCCTATGATCTTAGTGTGTAAGGTTATAATTACAGAAAACTAGATACTAAAATTATAAAATTATGTGGTATTAGTGTCCAAATACATGAATATAAGAATGTAATTCCAAAACAAAACCCCCTTTCCCTTGTAAATATACATGGAAAGTCTCTCAATATGTATTCAGTGTTTTTATTTTTTTAGTAGTATATCATGTTTTATTTATGAGTAATACTCACTAGGGACTGGAAAATTATTATATGGGTCCCTCCCCATGGAATGTAACATCACCTTGAGGCCTAGAAACTATTCTGATTCCATTAGACTTCTTGACTCGACTGAACATCCAAGTAGGGTATCAATTGTCATATACAAAAGAGATAATTTCAACATACTTAAAAATTCACCTTTCTATATAAAAAATAATTTTAAAAATGATATTACTAATTCTAATTTTCAAGAATCCTATTTCAATAGAGTATTATATCATATATCAGTAGGATCGATGACATCATTCCATTTATTAACGATTGTATGATTTACAATAACTTCAATGTTTTCACAGTAAATCATATCCCATACATGTCTTGTGTGGGGATTAAACAATTAGTATAATTCATCAATATATATAATTATTTTATATAGATACCAACTTTTGTGGTATAATTTTGGGGTTTAATACTGATAGGTGCTCTCAGATTTATAATACAAGGAATGAAAACACTACCTTGGTAGGATGTCTATAGATTCTAAAGTATGCGTGTTTATACACTCTTTTACAAAAGACTAAGGATGTTAGAATATATATAATGTGAAGATACATTCAAGTATTCTTTTATAGTATTATAATATATCTCAGTCCCATTTATCATTAACTAAATTTATAATCACTCAGCACCAACTAGAGAATCAATTAATTAACTCAATGCAGATCATCTTAACTCAAGACCATGTTGTGTCTTTTTCTCAATCATGATATATAAAATAGACTATGGGTACTGATTTTCCATATTATATGATTACTTATATATGGAAATTTCTTTTTATGGTTTTATAATATTACGTTTCGCTTTTGACATAGCCAAGGAGTGGCTAACTCATGCCTCTTTCTTCCCTAGTATAGTGAAAGAATAAGAAGAGATATAAGAGTTAGCATAATTAGGTTTCAACACACCCCCATATCTATAGTGTAAACTATAATTTAAGTGATAATTTCATCCTAAATCATAATATTTTATAATTTTAGATCCACTATGAGATCTTTCCCCATACCCAAATCCTTAAATAATTCTAGAACATTCCTTTTAAATCACATGAATTGGAAATTTGATTAGTATGATATGTAAACTTTGTTGAAAATGTTACATTAAATCCACAATGATAATATGAAACCACTTAAATATATATTGTATGAATTCTCTTCATAATCACAAAAAATTTCAAGCCTAATTGTATTGGTGTAGAATTTTTTTTAAAAAGAAGTTAAACTCTAAGGATATAGTCAAATTTGTTTTAGTTATAATATAATTCATTATAAGTAACTATATCTCAATGAAAATTTGAATATATAGTCTGAATCTTCACCAAGGAATCTTGAAGTGGATATGAAATTTATAATCTTTTAAGTGTTACAAAACCCATATTCACAAAAATTATAATAACCCAAAGATTTAGAATAGAGAAATACCTTTTTTAGGTATAGTAAGAACTAATATATATTAGTAAACATTGGAAATGCTATGAAAAATTGCTAACCATCCACTAGACTCATAAACATCATAATAGTACCTAAACTTACAAAAATGTTTGAATAGAAAATAGAAAGCATATATCTACTAGTAAATATATTTAAAAAGTTGATAAGGTGAAATTTAGGATATAGTTTAGGGATGATCTTCCAAACCCATCTCTTATAATGAAAATGCCCCAATTCTAGCCAGTACGTGACTAGGTTCCCCTCTTTTTCATAGTGGGACACTATGTTGGGCACTAATAGATTGGACCCTCTCCATACATAGTTACAAATATCATCTTGCATAGGAAGAAATTTATATTAGTTAATGGATGAGTCTTATTCCTTATGATATCTTTAACTTCCCTTGATAACGATTATTCTAAGGGATTTGTAGTTTAGTATCTCTCCAACCAACCTTTTGTGGGAGAAATTCATTGTACATTTCCCCAAGGAACGTTGGAATACATATATTATACATGTCCTACAATAGATTCCCCTATTTTAAAAATAGGTGAAAAGTTATTATTTGGGGACTCTATCATCTTATTAATATAGGGATGAATCCTATATTCTTATATACATAAATATGGGTTATCCATACAACTTATAATATCTACACTATTTTGAGATACTTTCCAACTCAAAATATGTTTTCCACACCCAATATTACTATAACCACTTGAGATTAAATCCATATCCATTTAAAATATCCCAATTTAATTTCCAACCTTAATGTTTATTACAATATTATGGGTGATAAATAAATGTATAAATATGTTTTCAGGGATCTATCCCATGCAGGTAGTTATCTAATATTTTTAGCCCATATAAATTTGATTTTTGAGAAAACTAGGACCCTGTAAGATTATAATTTGGATGTGTAATTCTAGAATCAGTTAGAAACCCAATTCCATCCTGAAGAATAAGGTTTGACAATGGGTAATTCTGGTGATAATTCTATAGAGTTTATACAAGGGACAATATATATTCAATTATTGATGGAATTGTACTAGATTAATGTACCCTATAAAATCTTTAATATGTCTTACTAAACATTTTTTGAGATAATTTATTATGGTTTATACATTTCCAATGAATATTTGATGGATTTTTAGTGAATTTATTTTAAAATAAGTAAAAAAATAGAGAATTATGGAAAAATAAACCACAGGGTAGAGTATGGGAGAAATAATTTGAAATTTTAATAGATTAAAATGTTCACTTTACTCCTATCACATATACCTATACATATAGCTCCATTTCTCATACATCATTTAATAGTTGTAATCACACAATATACACATCATGTAATTACCATCTAAATTCAATGAGGCCTTAAAGGAACCAAAACACCTATAAATATAGAAGTAGAGTCTGTTTAGATGTTAAATAAGGCAAAAAGAAGGATATAAATCTATATGATTTAGCCATATCCTAGTTAACCTTGTTTCAATGGTCTCCTACTACTTATAGAAAAATATACCTCCTTTTTTATGTCACATTGGTTCCTATTTTTCTAGAAGTTAATGTCTCCTTGTCAAAAATAATGTAGGAACCCATGATTACACCAAAGTGAAATCCATCCCTCAAACATGGATTCATAACTTGCTTTAGGTTATAATTGATGTCCAAAAAACATTTTACTTATAATTTAAATTTTTTTCATCCTGAAAAAATTTAATTTTTTAGGTTTGTGTTGAGGGGGTATATGCTAGTGCTATTTTTTCCAAGTCAACTTTATGAATTATTAATTGAATTTGAAAAAATTAATGATGTGTATCCATGTTACCTTCTTGGAATTCAGGAACTAGGTTCCTAGGCATCAAATTCTAATAGAATGATCATATGACCTCCCACTTATAGGCTAAAGGAACGCTAAGAACCTAAGATCACAGAACTTCAAACTACATGCTCGCACCTTCCAAATCCCTCCCTCACATGATTTTGAAAATTAAAACCAAGGATAAGTAATAGAGTCTAGGAAATTGTGGGTCAAAAAAAGGTTTTGATTCACAAAACCATTATGAGAAACCACTTAAACCCATACTCTAACTAGGAAAGGGAAAATGATATATTTTTATGAGATACTCCTAGAAAGAGAGCTGATGTTTGTTAGCTCCTGATATTCTTCTATTTAATGATACTCCAAACCCTTAAGAGTTCACTAGTACACCATGTATATAAAATATCTCCCTAATTGGGGCTGCGTAAAGACCTTAGAAATGATTAACTATAGTTCTAATTATTTCCCATTGAAAAGAGGTTGAACCTATCTTTTAATGGTCCACTTGGGTACTTTAGTTACCCAGGTCACTCACTTAGGCTAAGATTCATCATTTCAACACTGGATTCTAGGACCTTATTGGAATCCTTTTACCAAGATCTACCCCTTAAAATTCCACTTTAACCATGATTTAACCTTATATACCTTAAATATATTATCATGCCACTTTCCACACCTATATAGTCTCTACGATCATGCATTCCTTTGATAATGGTACAATCTTATCCTATAATAGATCTACCCCAGGGTTTCCTCCATAACCATGTATCCTTGGAATAAAATTTACCCTATATAACATTAATAATGAGGATTTAAATTTTTGGAGAAACTCATGGAATATATCCTAGTCCATCATTCCTATCTCAACTATTTTGAACTATCCCCATATCCATGAAACTTATGGTTAGCCTCCATATGTCTAATTAAGGGGCCATCAAAACAAATAGGCAAGCTTTATGGTTTAATCCGTACCATATCTTCACCTAGATCATTTTACAGAGTAAACCAAAAATTATTTCACATGTACAAGTCCCACCTCCAAAGTTTATAATGGATCCAAGTGTGACCCTCAAATCTTACCTCCAATAGGCTATGGGTTAGCGAACAATGCCAAAGGTATAAATCATAGAAATGGAGAGACATCAACATTTAAATAATATATAAAAAATATAAAAAAGAAATTAAAAATACCTAATCATGAATAATAATTGATTCAATATAAATTTATATCATAATAATATGTAATTAAAAAATTTAATATTATATAACCAAAATAAAATACAACTATAAATCTGGTAAAACAACCACAAAATCCAAAAAATGAAATAAGTCTCAGATAATTGATATACCTCAATGAAACATGAAATAAACATGAAAAGATATCTCCAACTATCAACCTTATTCATTTAGATAACATCACATAGAAACTACACCAACATAATCTTATAAACCTATTTGTAAAAGTAAAGGTGATTATATGCACATACTTAACATATCTTCCCTGAGGATGAAAAAACAAGTCACTGAATGTATACTAATGATAACTATGAATTTTTAATATATTTTATTGTACCAATCAACCAAATTACCCATGATAACCTATAATAAATTTAAATTAGTGAACTATCACACCCTCATGCCTCATAAAACATTAAACCTGAATCAAATCTATTCATAATATATATATGTTCTTATTTATATAACCAACACATTCAAGTATTCATTCTCATGTTTAAAAAAAGAACCACTCACAAATAACATAGTATATATACACACACTATAACATGCACAACCAAAATATAAAAGGGTATATGAAAACAAATTACAAACAACTACAACCCTATATTACCCCAATTCCTGAAATTCCATGAGAAACCCACTATCATATATTAATCATATATAGTTTTCACTTTTTAACTAGTTTCATAAACACATCACATCCAGTTTCCAAACATAAATTAAATCATTTTTAATTTCTAAACAATAAACATGTTTTTTAACCGTAGACCCTTATACAGTTTGATGGGAGGGGAGATAAATTAGTGTGTTTAATTTTTAACATATCAAAATGGATTTTTTTTCTCATTTTAGAAATAATTATTCAAAATATTTAAATCTCTAAGACACTCAATATTGAATTAATGGAAAAAAAGAAAAAGTTATTTTACTTGGATCACTATTAACGGTCTACTCAAAGAAGAAGAAAATGAAACTACATAGACATACTAGGAGATATACCTAATCATTATAGACAACTAATTTTTTTAGAATAGATGACCTACTGATATAATGGTAGCTATCACTTTATCCCTATACACTCACTACATCAAATGAGATTTACATGGATTTCATGACTTCTTAATCACTCATAAAGATCATTCATAATGAATAAAAACTAAACCAACATGTGTGTCATGTTTTTCTTCATTTATTATTTCCAAATTTGGATCTTCAATAAAGTTAATAAGAATTTTATGATATCTAAATTATAATAGTCATATCAATGATATTTCCTACTTATCTCTATATAAATAAATCTAATTTAAATAATTAAATATTCAAAAAAATTTCTCAATAAAAGTTTCACATGTCAACCACTAATTGGGTATTTTAACTACTCATTAGACTCTAATTAATTTTTCTAAATAAAACCTAATCCCCTAAATTTTGAGTTGGATTTAAAATTTTGAAACTTCTTATATTTTACTACATAATTATGTGACTTCTTTCATTACATCCTAAATGTAATAAAAATTATCATATTTTAGTATGATATTGTCCACTATAACATGACCTTAAATCAAATGATATATCCAAAAAATATTGGTGAGATCTATTATTTAAACCTATAAAATATTGTGTTATGATCATCTCAAATTCCATTAAAATTTAGATATATTATGAAATGATTTTTTGGTAGTGGTGTGACCATAAGTTTTTATGTTTTCTTAGGTTTAAAACCATTATTCAAAACATATTCCCTTTTTATTATATATAAGTTTTTCATGGTGTGGGAATTATTATCTCTCGCATTGCTGTAGAGTAACTCACACACTATGACATGAACCAAACATCCCTCATAAAATATCATTTCACCAATATTTCATTGATAAAATTTAACTCTTGGATAATTCATAAAACCACTTTTATATTCATTCATATCACTGTTTGTGTCATAAAAAAGAAAGTTTTACAATAATTTATTTATCCAACATAAATAGAGATGCACCTTCCCTATGTATGGAATCTATTTCCTTTTATGTGATTTTATGGTCTTCTACATGAATTATCAATAACATTAGTATATGTACCATGTTAAAACACCTTTATATCCTATAATATATCATTACCTCATGATTAAACTCCTTTAGGATAAATTAAGTCCAAACAACCTCTATGGTTTTCCAAGTCATTTCCAAGTATCTTTAAATATTATATTATACCTAATATCAGAGATATCTCTTGATTGTATCCATGATTAACAATAATACCACACTTCTACCCTTCTAAATACCTTAGTTTTATATGTATCTCACCTAACCAACAAAAAAACCACTAAAAACCTTGATTCCAACATTCTACCCTTTCATATTTATTGCAATACCAGTTAGTATCAAGGGAAATTTCTCTCTAGTAAAACCTATAAAGCAATAAAATATCCCATATATCACTCAAATTCTAAAAAATACATGATAAATGTAAAAAACTTGATATCAAGGGAGAATTATACACTTACCTATAAAATTAATCTCATTCCATGATCATACAACCTTATACCACTTGTTAATAAATTATAAAAGAGAAAACTACCCCTATTTTAATCCCAAATACCACCCCACAAAAGTAATCACCCCTTGAGATATGAACCATACTTTTGAATTGTAACTAAATTTTATTTTTTTATCCCAACACTTTTATATCATTTATCCCCATATAAATATAAACATTAAGGTTAATGTCCTAGAAAAAAAAGCAATGAAGTTAGAAATTGAATTCATATGTTAGGAAGGGATTTTTTTGAACCTTATCATGTTGAGGGAGGTGGTTAAACCCTGATGTCAACATATTCTTCTAATAAGCCGATATGGCCAATGGTTTTATAAACATTTATTTTACATATTGATTTACACCAACACAATCTATCTTAATGATTCCTTTATCCTTCTTCTATTTAATAAAATTATTTCAGATCTTAATATTATTTGTGCATAAAAATTTTAATAGATTATTTGTTAGTTTAATCACACACTTATTTTCATAATGGACCATCATGGGCACCATAATATTTTCTCTGATATTCTATAATTATTATTTTATCTGTAATAGTTGGGTAAAAACCTTTTTAGCTGAAATGTTTTCCTATTTATCCATTATTAGTGAAGTAATTTATTGTTTCTTACTATACCAACCAATGAACTCTATCCCAAAAAATAATTCTCATACTATTATGGATTTTATATCATAAACATCCTTAACACAATCTGTGTCCAAATAGGCATACAATATTTCATAATTTCTTATATAATAAAAAAACCATAACTAACTATACCTTTAAGGTTTATAATGATTTGTTTCACATCCATGAGATATTCCACCTTGGAGTTTTTAAAATAATAATTTAATCATGTAACATATACTATATTTATCCTTTTCACTATGAGACATTAAAAATTTCCAATAATATTTCAGTATAGCGTGGGATCAAATGATTTTTCATATTTATGAATATTAATATTGGTTCTAACTAGAATTATATTAATATTAGTTTACTATTTTACATTTCAAACTTCATCAATAGTTCCTTAATAGATTTTACCTTATAAAAATTTGCATCCCTTCTTTTTATTTACTTTTACCCTAAATAAATATGTATTCTATCCAATCATTAACATTTAAAACTATAATCTCATTAACTAAAAACAATATTTGACCATTTTAAGATTTTTACCACCAAATATGATTCTATAAGCATAGATAATCATTGTAAAATACCTTTATTTGGTTGATTCCACATTAATATTATTATTTACACTAAATATTCTAAACTCATGTTTTTTTGAAAATGTGTCCAGATAACTATACCATGCATGAGGTATTTGTTTGAAACCATATAGTTATTTCTTTAATATATACACACTTGACTCATCATATCAAATTTAAAATCCTACTGGTTTTTCTATATGAACAGACAACTCGATCACTCTATTCATCAGTATCATCTTGACATCCATATGATAGATTTTGAAGTTCATTTTAATTTACAAAAAATGAAAAATAATTATCGGTTCAAGTGTCACCACTAGTGTGAAAGTTTCTTCCACATCAATGCCTTTGACCTGGATATATCCTTTTTATACTAATCATGCCTTGTTTTAGATCACTCTTCATTGTTCATAAAATATGTTCATGAAAACCCACTTGTTTCCAATGATGTTATATCCTATTGACATCTTCAATAGGTCACAAATTTTATTCCTTTCTATTTTATCCAAATCCTTATTCATGGCCTTGATCAATGATTCATTTTTTATATCTTTTTCAAATGATGATATATACATTTGAGAAAATATAGCATTATGATCTATATTTCTCATCCTCTATGTTTTTGTGGGAGTAACATTATTTAAAAATCTGTTTTATTCATTGAGATCGACTACTATATTATTGTATTGTGTTTACAGTTGACTCCCTTAAACAGATCATTTATCTACTAATTTAATCTCAAAATACTATACACACACAATATTTTTTTAGCCACTAGAATTCATATCAATATTATCTTATTCTTCCCTAGCATCACAAAAATTTTAAATTCTAGATTTATTTCAATCGTTCTCTTCAATAACTTTGCATAATTTTTTCCATGATTTTATTTAATCTCTTATTAAATCACTTATATTATTTAGTTATGAAGGAGTATACAATGAATAAACCATAACCCACTTTATCTTTATATTTTCCTTGATTTTTTTCTTTATTCCAAATATATCAATTAATTCCAATAATTTTGAAATATCCTAGTATTGGTCTCCCTTGATGCCACATTTCATATGAAATTTTCTACTCTTCAGGGCTCAATAAATCCCAATTTTATGTATACATTGACACATGTGTAGATTCCTTAAAATAGAATCAAGATATGATACTCTCAATGAGAAATGTTTTTATATGTTTTTCACCATCCAATTACTCTTTTTAGTGAAACCATTTTGTTATAGTGTTCTCACTGATGATTCATTATTTTTGATGCATTATTTTTTTGATAGATTTCCTCTACATTTTAGGTTTAATCTATGATATTTTTCAATCACAAAATTTTTATAATTAATACAATTTAATTTTTATTTATCCTTTAAAACAACACGATGCAATTAATTACCTATATTTTTACCTAGATAAACATGATACAACACATTCTATTATAACCATCAACAAATAGGTTTAAGTATCTCTAAAAAAATGTTTCAATAATCTTCATGGTATTGGGCACAATGGTGTGAATTAATTCCAATTTATTTGAATCTCTTATATTATTTAACTGGTATTGATTTCTCACTATTTTACCTCTTATAAATAAATCACATGTCTTCTCCCATTCATATCTCAGATTTGGAATTTTAACCACATCCTTTAACAAAAAAAATTCTATATGCTTGGTTGATGAATATGAAAATGCCTCTAATACCACATAATCATTTCTTCTTATACTATAAGTAAACATGTTTTATCCTTGATATCCATATAGTATAAGTTTTTGTTTATTCTCAACCGTTTTGTGAATGAATTTATAGCCTTTATTTTGACAATGAATCGATTTTTATTGAATGTTAATGCAAGACCCAAGACTCAGAGTTGACTCAAACTTACAAGATTATTATATAGACTATATAAATAGATAAATTCTATATTTTTCAACTCATTTCTTTCTGTCCTTGTCTTTTAATTTCTTTTGTTTTTTAATGCCACGTATTTTCTAAAGAAAACCATTCCATTAATATATCCCTTTACATTCTTAAATAAGTTAATGTTTCTGATCATGTGGGATGAACACCCACTATAAAGAATTTAGGTTTTTCTATTCTTCACTGTTTTGATAGAAATTTTGACCAATATTAACTTCTAATTATTCTTATGTTACTTATAAGAGATGACTAGTTGGGTTGATACGTGTGATGATATCTCCCCATTTCCTTTAGTATAGGAAATGATGTTATACTCTTCTTCCTCCAATGGGTAAAAGCAATTATCCAAAAAGAGAACACTCAATTACATAAAATCAATTTGTATTTGATTTCCATATGATTAATTTTGAATCCTTTATTGAAAAAAATATGTATACTTATGACTAAATTCATAACAATGATAAAAATATCTATAAAAAGTGTTCCTTTAATAAGGTTTGAGATATGTTCTCAACTTACTTTGTCAATTACCGGGAGATTATCCTTTTATATAGCTTTATTATTCCTTATAATAACTCATTATATTCCCAAGATAGCCACAAAATAGAAACATCATCAAGGAAAATATCTTCCTATTATCTCTTTACATATTTATGACCTTTGATTATTTTCTTGGTTTTTGATAAGTTATCTATGTTTGTGAGTTATCACTAATATTTTTTTCCTTTTTTCCTTTCTCAAAATATCCTCTAATTTTCGATGTCTCAGCTTAAAAAAAATCTATATTTTCCCATATTTGTGGGAATTTGTTAACTCATAATTTCCTCAATAATACTTTCACCTTATATTTATCTTTTATTAATTCATTATTAGAGAAATTTTAAAATTGCATAATACTTTTGTCACAACATACTTTTTCTTAAAATTAAAATTTATTTAATAATTTCATATATTTTTATTTAATGTATTCAACCATTTTCCTTTCTTATTTGATACTATCATTATGTTTAACAACCACCTTTGTTTTTTCTTCAACATTTACCTTAAAATTTACTACTTCACAAAATTAAATTTGAGCATTTCCATGTTCTCCTGCTATCTTCCCCTATCCAATAAATTTTAGCAATTAGTTGGTCAATATAATATGATGATTCCTTTATAATCTCACAAACGTTACCATTTTTGTTCAACTATAGTTCAATATCCTCAATAGTGCCTCCAAGTTATACTTTTAAATTGATAATTAATTCAAATCTTTAGTCTTTAGGATTTTCATATTATTTTCTCAACCATTTACATTATTAAATCCTCAATATCAGATATAAATTTTACCCCAACATAATCAAAGCATTCATTTTCATAGCTATTTTATTTTCCATCAATATTTTCTATTAATCCTTTTCATGGATGCATTTATATATTTTACATTTTTATTCATAGAATATTTTCTCTTTTATTTTGTTGTGTATTCATATTTATTTTCTCTATTATTTTTTATTGATCATTTATCTACAACATTAAAAACATTTCCACAGTAAAACATGATTGATATAGCTTAAGTTCATACCTCACATTTCCTTTCTAAAACTTTCATATACCAGTGATATAAATTCATCAATAAAATATTTTTCTTCATTTATAACATCATGTATATCAATTTTTTAATGGATTTAAATGTGATCACATTTGATGATTGACTTGATGTTCCCTTTTGAGTCACCTGAATTTCCAAGTACATGAATAGATCCAACAATTCCAATTAAATGGTTAAAGAAACTATCAATGTTCTCATTTGTGATCATCTATAACTTGTTAAATCTATTATGTAATAATTACAATTTTTCTTAATTTACATTAGTGTAACATTTTTAAATGTTTTCCAGTTTTTTTTGATAAACCAAAATTCATCACCTTCATTTATATTTTATTTTAATGATCTTAAGATTAATAATTTTAAGCATTTTCATTTGTGTTGAGAAGCTTCTCATTTTTTTCTGTCGGTAATATCTCTATAACATCACTTATGTGAATTAAACACACCACTAATAAGTAAACATGAAATATAATTGATTATAGATGTGATATCATTAAACTATTACATATTTGGTATCTATATTTATTAAATAAAGGAAATATTTTTTATCGAGGTTTTGATTTTTGAAGTTTATAATTGATATATTTGATAATGTTGAACCTCATGGATTTGATACCACATATCAAAACCACATGACTAAATACACCCTATATGGTGGTTAATTAGGGTGTTTAGAAAATCTCATTTCTAACTAAATCTTGATCTCATATTATAAAGAACACATTCAACCTACCAATATCAATCATATATAATTTCAAAAACAAAAAATTAAATAAAAATGAGATAAATATTTAATATGGTACACCACTAGGGGATGCTCTAAGAAGAATACAATGATGGTATGTCTATGTACTAGGAGATATCACTGTTCAATATATTTGGTTTCAATGTTTAAAAAATATGCATTATTGATCCAAGGGTTATTCCCTTATTCTCTATATCCACATACTACTTCAATGCGGACTTATATAGATTTTATTACTTGATGATCACCTTTAAGTATTATTTACAAATAATAAACAAAAAACTAGAATAAGTGCTGTTATTTAACTTTCATTTTTATTTCCAACTCTAAATATTCAATGATTTTTTTCACAAAAGTCAACTATATTAATTCTACCATTACTATCAATGAGGTTTCATACTTCTATTCACTATGATTCCTTTAATTTAAAGGTCTAAATATTCCCAAATTTTTCTCCATGGATTTTACACATGTCAAACCCTAATTGGATCTTTGATCCACTCATTAAAATCTTATTATTTATTTTAAAATTAAACCCAGATCCACTAAAATTTGAGATGGATTCAAATTTACTAAAATTACAAGATTTACTTTATTATAGGTGTGACTGACTTCATCATTGTGTGATTCTCATAAAAAACCCTCTGGTTAATGTGTGATGATCTTCATTATAGTATAAAAATTAGTCAATATCTAGATCAATAAAATATGGGTGAGATATATTATTTAATCCTTTGAAATATCACACTGTGATCTTCTCAAATTCCTTCAAAATTTATACCTATTATGGTGTTATCTTTAGGTTGCAGTTTAACCCTATTTGTTGGAGCTTTTTTAAGTGTTCAAACCATTCTTCCAAATAAATTTCCTCCATGGTAGATCAAATCTGGTAATTCCATGGGAATTCTCATCTATAACACTATTATAGACTGTCACACACAATCTAGCATTATATAGACATTCCTCACAAAATAATGTTTGTAATGAACCATTTTTTTTAAATTAACGTCCCCTTTTAAATAAATAATTGACTTATTAATGTAATGTAAATATAGAAAAACATTAACTAATTTGGTTATATTGGACCATTTTAAGTTATATAAAAATATATTCAAAAGTTTATTAATAATCATAAATGTTGATAATATAATCACTAAACAGTGATCATATGACTAGTATATGTTAAGGGTTATGATAAAGTATTATTGACACAAAAGAAGCGATGGCCTTGACCAGTAGGATTGTACACTATGAATCCCATTTATTGAGCTTACAAGGGAGATAGTATCTCAGATATTTACCATTGATAAATCAAAAAGAAATATCCAACAACTAAATCATGAGAGAAACCATTTATGATAGAAGTTCAGAATCACTTATATAATAGACCAAACTATCTTTTCGGAACCACCCCATGATAATCTCACCACCACGCACATTACCCTTAGGGTTTTTACTGGAGTAATAATTGGTTATGTATCTATACCCTAAAAATATGAATATTTATATGTTCTTTCTAATAAATTTATGATTATATTTATTCTTATTATTTTTACATTATAAATGATTAATTAATGTGTTTGATCAAAATTTGATTTTAATATGATAAAATGTGAATTTTATTTCTGGTTAATATACATTTTAAATTAAGATATTACATTTGATGAATTCATTAATTTTTCAAATAAATAATATTTTAATAAAATATTATTATTAAATAGTATATATTAAAAATAAATGATAATATAATTTTATGAAGTGAAAATGTAATTTTTATAGGGGTCAAAAACTGTTATTGCCAAAAAAACTTGTATTTTTCATTAAAAGGGGATTTTAGTTTAAAAGTTTAATTTATCATATTTATATAATTTTTTTATAAAATAAATATTATTTTTGGAATTAGCACGTCCTAATTTTCCAACCATGAATTTTTCATAATTTTTTGATAAAGTAAAATTTTTGAGTAAAAATTAAATACAATATAAATATATGGTGTGTATTATAACATCTTTATGACAAAAAAGCGATGTAATATGTTCCATAAAATGTATCCTTGACCAAAAATATGTATAATGTGTTTCTGGATATTTTATTAATATTATAAAGCATTAATAAATCCTCCAAATCCTATATTATATTTTATAGTTTTAATGTGCTTAGTACTTGGATTTATTAAATAATGAAAACCACTCCCCTTTATAAGAAGCCATGGAAAAAAACATGTTAAGGTTTTTTATTTTGATTAATTTATTTTATAGAGTCCCAAACCAATGATTGCAAAATAATAAATAACTCCCATATCTTTTCCTATATAAACCCACCCAAGCTCCTATTCCTATACAATAATAAACCTTAAAGAATGAAATTACTTTACCCTTTCCCCTTTATATCCCTTTCATAGTCCAAAAAATCTCTTAATAAGATCTTTCAAAGATTTTGGAATCACCCTCTCAAGGTAAGGGATCCTCTCCTTCTCCCTTTGTTCAAGAACCTTCTTTATGTAATGCCTTTTGATTCTAATTCTTGTTGATGAGATATGATTTTCCAAATCCCCATTACTTCATTTATGATGTTAAAGTGATTATATACCCATTTAAATATCATAAATACCTCCAATTATTCATTATGTACCCTTGTTATGCTTCCGAAATCATCATGTGAATTTTCCATGCCAAACATTTATTCAAGAACGCTTTTGGTATAATTCCTTTTAACTCTTATTTTTTCTTATTAGATTATTTTATTACATATCCATAATAGTAAAATTATTATTTCAAATTTATGCTAGACCACTTTTACTATCATTAATCCCTCAAATGATTCATTATATATCCCCTTTATTCTACCAAAATTATCCCGTATTTTTTCCATACCAAACCTTTGTAATGTGAATACCATTTCTTATTTCACTCAAGGGTATTAAACTAGACATACCTATCATAATTTAATTGAATAATTCCATGTATTTATAACAAAATACTTAATCATGGGATTAAATGTGATGAAACGTTATCTTATGCTGAATGAACTATATGGAACACTTATACATGTACATGATTTGAAAGTGATTGGTGAGAACATATTTATATATCACTCCAATCAATTGGGTAATGTATGAGTATCATGATATGTTATGTATGTGATTAGGGATAAAACCTATCCATTATAGTACTTTTTACACCATGTTATGATTCCTTGGTGTTTTTCCCTGACCTATGTTTATGATGTCATATTTAATTTTTTTGCCACATTTCTAAGTTTCCTTTATGCTATCATATTGTATCATGCCTCATTGTTAAAGATTATTATTCACACCCATTTATGTCCCGTTAAAATGATTATTAACTAACATGTAATACATTCATAATACTATTATTCGTTTATTCCCTTAATATTCTTTATAGATCACCCCTTTATTATTTATGTCACCAGGTTATCCTGTGCAGTTATAAGAGAGATGGAATTTTAAAGCATGTTAAGGAGGTTTTCAATAATATTTTTTTATCCCTGTATCACTTTTATGTTCTATGTACCTAATTTCTCAAAGAATCTAGTCTTCATGATCTTTTGTGTTATATGAAGTGTATCTTTATCTAATAAGTCCTGAAATAAAGTGTATTAAAGATAATGATTATCATAGTTGGTATCAAAGTAAAGTTTAGTCATTTTTGGGATTAGGATTTGAAAAATCTTGTGAAAGAATTAGGGATAAGACTAAGTATAAGAAAAAACACCATTTTTTTATATTATAGATTAATTGGTTTCCAAGTAAATACATCCCCATATGGATACTAAAATAGAATTTGGCTTTACCACTAAGGTACCTAGTGATAAAAACCTAGAAAAGGGTACATTGATCTAGACTCGATCATCACATAGTGAATGACAATGAGAATTTATACAAACCTATTTTGAAACTCTCATATTATATGATTTGTTAAATTCATAGGCTCATTAATTTTTTTTTATTAAGGGTGAAAAAATTAACATAAGATATTTTGTTAAGAAATAGATCATGGATAACAAATATTGAAAACCTATATACTTATAGGTTAAAAAATTAATGTCATTTATGAGTTATCCCTTGAATATTCATGTTTTCCCATTTATGAGTTTAATAGTTTTAAAATACTCATCCCTAATTTTCCCTTTATTCTAGTCAATGTATGAAAATATGAGAAACTAAACCCAAAAAAAATGTAAAGGGAAATGTGATGACTACGCAAATGAGCTGCCAAATATGATGGGATCTCAAGTAAGTAATATTGGGATAATTCCAAACCAGCTATAAAAAATTATGATTAACAATAAGAACATAGTATAATAAAAATAAAAATAAAAAAATGAGGACAATGTCTCAAGGAAGATTATCTGATAAAGATGATATGTAAAAGAAGACCCAATTTGCTTTGTGCAAAAATGTGGAAAGAGGCACTAAGGTAAATGCTCAAAAAGCACTAGGAGATGTTTTAAGTGTGTAAAAGTAGGGCATTAAGTAGAAATTTTACATGTAAAAATGAATAAAATGATAGAGGGGAATAATTTTCAATATAAGGTATCAAATAAATCTCTATGTCATAAGTTTGGAGAAGTTGGGAAATCTCCATGTCAATGATCTATTCCAAGGGATAACAAGCTTGAGAAGCATAAAAAATCTCCAATAATAAGAGAACAAGGTATGTTATATATTGATATAGATCATGAATATTTAATTACATGTATCCTATACTTAATATTTGGGCATGGAATTTTGTATTCAATTCATTCTATATTAGAACATCATGTAAATTTTCTATGAACATCGAGTCACCACCTGAAATGATTTTATATCATTTCGAAAAAATTATATGATTAT
The DNA here is from genome assembly GCA_963277665.1 of Viscum album. Taxonomy (NCBI): domain Eukaryota; kingdom Viridiplantae; phylum Streptophyta; class Magnoliopsida; order Santalales; family Viscaceae; genus Viscum; species Viscum album. The sequence continues at coordinate 860,053,318 of OY728156.1, read as the reverse complement.
TGCATCACATTTTGATGTTTATGGGAATATTTTTCTTTAAAATAACATTTTAATTCCTTTATTTTAATTCAAATTTATCCTAGTAATAGAATATTTTTTCTTTTATAAATACAACATAAATTTATGAGGGAAGGAAATTACCCTCTAAATCACAAATCTCCTTTTGATTCTATACATGTGCAGGGAGGAGGATGAATTTTCTTTTGTACCAACTTCTCAAGCATAGATATTAATGCCTTGTGAAAAATCATATCTAGATGAAATTATTTTGATTAAAGAAACATCATCTTTGAATACATGACCATTATAAGGGAATTTTATGGTGTATTTTTCAAATAATTACATGATCTTCCTCTTAGAAAAGACGTTACGGTCTCAATAAAACTAATACCAAGACCAACTAAAATTATGAGGGAGTTAATCACTAAAAAATGGATATCTATAGACCATTAATAAATATAGGCAATTTAAGGATGTACCAACCAATTTTTTTTAATGGAAATCCATAGTTTCCTTATATTAGCTTGGTACCACCATCGATTTGTAAGAAACTCCCCCTGATTACCATGCCCCCTAACCATGTTAACTCAAAAAGGAGTCATGTTTTTCTAGAATAATAAATGTTAGGAGAGTTTTAAATAGATGAATAAGAGGCTAATAAATACAACTACACTCACATTACTCACTAGTGGATAAGGTTTTGGGATCTACAATTATGCATCTAAAAAGGGCTTCAGTTGTGTACTAATGAAAAATGAAAGAGTTATAGCCTTGCCACCTTGATAACATTATATCTACAGGGATAATTCTGATATATATTGGACATAAAAACTATAAGTATATATTCACAAAGAAGAAGCTTAATATTCCCCAATATAGGTGGTTATATATGATCAAGGATTATGATTGTTCAATCCATTACCATCCTGGGAAGTAGAACAAAGTGGAAGATGCTTTGAGTAGAAAGTATCCTACAACCCTATACATGATGAGGATTGTAAGGGATCCAATCTTCTTGGACATGTAAAGGATTGATATAGTAATACTAAAAATATCTTCATCCCACATTTCTTAAATAACTTATCAAACATCCATTATTGAGAGGTACAAGGAGGATTATAAATATGAAGAGTTACTATAGGAGAAGGCAATGAATATTCCAAAGTTTAAATTTATTGAATATGGAGTTACAAGATTTGGAACCTAGATATGTGTCCCATAAAAAACATAACTGAATAGAGGAAATTTGGATGATTTAAATATCTTCACATTCTCTATTCATTCATGAAGAACTATTATGTATAGATATTTAAAGAAAAATTTCAGTTTGGATAACATGAAGGGAGAGATGGAAGATTTGTATCTTGATTCTTGGTATGTAATAAAGTCAAGGATGAATGATATAAGTATAAGGGTGTGATGAAACCATTTCCACCACCAGTATGGAAATGGGAAAAAATAACCATTGATTTCTTCATAGGACTCTCTGGGACACCAAAATGTAATAACTCTATCTAGGTGGTAGTGAATCACCTTAAAAATTCAATTAGTTTTATTGATATTAAGGAATATTTGTCTCGTGAACAACTCATTAAGATATACATAAATTAAGTGGTAATAATACATAGAGTTCCACTATCCATTTCATATGATCATGATTTGAGGTTTACCATGAGGTTTTGGAGAAGCCTTTAGTAAGCATTAAATACAAAATCTATCATTTACACTAATAATAACCCTCAAACAGATGGTCAGTCCAAAAGGACCATTCAAACTCTAGCGTATATAATGAGATCATGTTCATTGTATTTACAAGGTTATTGGGAACCAAACCTTCACCTGGTGGAGTTCTCATATAGTAAAAATTTACATTCTATAATCTAAATGGCTCCTTATAAGGATCTATATGGGAAGAGGTGATTGACTCTGACATACTGGGATGAAGTTGGAGAGTAGAAACTTATGAGACCAGATCTTGTCTAAAAGATGATAGAAAATGTTTAAACTATTCAACATCATATGAAATCCACTAAAAGTTGATGGAAAATGTATGTAGATAATCACTGATTTGATATAGATATTGAGGTTTGAGATAATATATTCCTTTATATATTTCAATGGAATAAATTCATGAGGTTCAGGAATAAGGGAATGCCTAGTCCAAGATATGTTTTCCCCTTTGAGAAACTCGATTGCATTAGAGCTATAGATTATCAAATATCACTTCCACCTAACCTATCTCAAGTACATGATGTGTTCCATGTCTCCATCTTGAGTGATTACATACCAAAATATTCCATGTATCAAATATTTAGGTGGTTCTATTATATAATGATATATCTTATGAGTAGCAGGTGGTGAATATCTTATATCATAGAGACAAATTTCTACAAAACTAGATAAAATACCTGGTCAAAGTGTTGTGTTGGAACCACATGCATGAGGAAGTGACATGTGAGCTAAAAGATGTGATGAAATTGAAGTACCTTCATTTGTTTTAGTCAATGAAATGAAAAATTTTAGGGTGAAATTTCTAAATCATGGAATAATATAACCAACCAAACTTTTATAAATGAAATTACATTTTAAAATGAATAAGTTCCTTATTTATGTAATGTAAATATAGAAAAAACATGCGCTTATTTGGTTATATTGGACTGGTTTAATTTATCCCCTATCAAGTTAAAAATACAATTAAGGATCATAAATATTGATAATATTTCCATTGAATTGTGATCATATAATTATTATATATTTAGGGTTGTGATAAAGTTCTATTGATAGAGAAAAAATAAGAGACACCTTTGACCATTATTATCTAACCTTATGAAGCCCATTTATCAAAGATTCCAAGGGAGATAGCCTATCCCGACCTTTCACTTGATTAATCCCTAGTTGAGATCTGATAACTAAAGTATGAGAAAAATAATTTATGAGTGAAGTTCAAGATCATCAAGATCACAACCCAAACATTGTTCATCAAACCACCACATGAGAATCTCTCCAATTCACACCTTACCCTTTGGGTGTTCATTGGTGTAATAATTTGTTATGTATCTCTACACAAATCATTTTAATATTTATATTTTTTTTCCAATAAATAAATTATTTTATTTATTCATTATTTTTTAATTTATAAATTATTAAGTAATGATTTTGATAAATATTACATTTTAATACCACAAAACTAGAATTTTATTTTTGGGTAATATGAAATTTTAATTAAGACATTAATTTTAATGAATTCATGAATTATTTTGAAAATATATTTTAAAAAATATTATTATTAAATATTAAATATTAAATATTAATGATAATATAGTTTTATGATGTGAAATTGTAATTTATATAAGGGCTAGAAAACTTTTATTGTCAATAGGAATTTTAATTTAAAATTTTAATTACTCATATTTAGATAAATATTTTTATAAAATAATAATTGGTTTTGGAATCATCACATCAAAATTTTATAGTGATAAATGTTTCATAATTTTCTGAGATAGATGAATTTTCAAGTAAAATTAAATATGGTATAAATATGCAGTGTGTATTATGACATCACAATTACCAAAAGGTAATGTAATATGTTCCATAAAATGTATCCCAAAAAATATATATTTACCGTTTAAAATAATTTGTTTCTTGGTTATTTGATTAATTTTATATATCATCTATGAATTCTCCAAAACCTATATTATATCTTAAGGTTTTAAAATCAATTATTTATAAACATGAGTCACTTAAACAGAATGAATGGTAATATTTTAATGTTTTAAGTTATTTTACTTATATAATAATGAAAAAAATACCCTTTGGTATAAACCATGGGAAAGGACTATGGTCAGGTTTGAGGTTATGATTACATTATTGTATATATTCCAAAACATATATTTGGGAACAAAATCCCATATGTGTGCCTATATAAACTCACCAAAGATCCCATTAATCTTCACTAAAATACCTGTATCATTAAATTAATATTTCCATTCCTCTATATATCACTCCCAGGGTTCCCCCAAGTTCTCAAGAAGATCTTCCCCAGCTTTTAAAACCACACTCTCAATATAAGGGATCCTCTCCTCCTCTTTATTCAATCACCTTATTTATGTAATTAATTTTGTCGTCCAATTCATATTTATGGGATATGATTTTAAACATCCCTATTAATACTATTATGATTTAAAAGTTATGAATTACCCATTTAAATCTTATTAATCCATCTCATGATTTATTATGTACCCTCATTTTGTTGCTAAAATTATCTTGTGATTTTTCCATGCCCAACTTTTATTGAAGCACCCCTTTTGTCTTATACCTTTTAATTAGAATTTTTTCCTATTTTATTATGATATAACATATCAACATTAATTCCATTTTTATTTAAAAGTGATCAGATACCCCTTTTAGTCTCATTAATCCCTCCCATGATTCATTGGGTAGCCTCATTATATTGTAGAAATTATCCTACATTTTCTTTACCAATCCTTTATACTATGAATACAATAATCATTTATAATCAATGGTATTCACTTAAAAATAAATATATTAATTTTATTTTCTACTTAGATTTATGTATTATTCACTCCTTAATTTTGGTTTTAAATATGGTTAAATATGATTATATGTTGAATGATTTATGTGGCACAATTATGAATGTACATGATATGGAAGTGATGGTTGCGTCCAAAACTATATAGCACTCAAATGCATTAGGATTGAGAAATAATGTATGGTTTTAGGGAGTAAAAATAATCTATAATGGGAATTTTTACACTAGGTTTTGATTTTATGGTGGTTATCCTTGACCTAGTTTTATGATGTCATGTATAATATTGTTTCCATATTCCCATATTGCCTTTATGATATCATGTTGAATCATGAATTATTGTTCAAGATTATGATAATCAAACATTTTATGTACCATTAAAATTAATATCGACTAACATGTAATACTTTCATTATGTTATACTTTGTTTATTCTGTTACCGATCTTTATAGAGCACCCCTTTCTTATGGGTGCTGCCATGTTATCCCATGCAATTTTAAGAGAAATTTAATTTTAGAGCATGTTAAAGAAGTTTTCAATAATTTTATTATATATATGTATCTCGTTGATGTAATATATAACTAATTTCTAAAATTTACTAGTATTTATGATCTTATAGGTTTTACTGAGTGTTTTTTGTAATAAATCATGAAATAAAGTGTATTAAAGATTTACGTTGTCATATGGAAAAACTAATTTTTTATGGAAATGTGTTGTGTTATGGATCATTAAAACATTTATTTATATATTTTTTTGTTTAACTTAATTATATATTATTAGGTGACCTATGGTGTGATGTATTCATCCAATATAAACATGACCACTCCAAAAATTCACTAGGCCTTCCATATATTGTGACTCTCTTACTTATGATATGATTTGATGCCCTTGGGTGTGACTTCTTAGTATTATTAGTAAATGTATTCTATGAAAAAAACATCATGAATTGAACTATAACATTTCCCTATGACAATACTTATTTAGATGAAAACAACTCAAGATAACATTTGAGATCTTCCATGTTTTCTTCAAGTATTTCCATATCTTTTTTCATACCCAATAACACCTAAATATCTTGGTTATATCTTTTATTGACCATAAATAAAAAAGTTCCAAAAATATGAACACCTTGGTTCCATATTTCTCCCATTTTGATATCAAACCCAACCAACAAAAACCTTAGTTCTAACAATGGGAATTAGTGAGGGTCTACCAATTTGGTGATTCCATTGACACATGCGAATTGAAATTTGGGTCACACCTCAGAACACAAAATTAGGTGTTTTAATACCTATAGAATGATACTATTATCATATAAAAAAATAAATAAAATAATTAATATATTTCACAATATCACCTATGACTACCCAATAAACTATTTAAAATTATCCTCATAATTAATTAATAATTCATGTTGACTAGTCAACACAAATATTCATATCATTATTGTATAAAAACTCAAATCTATCACAAGGATAGATCACTCATACCAGTAATTAATGAAAATACCTTACACCAATACATAAACCTATATGGATTAATATAAATAGTCTATCATCATAAGTATTCCAAATCATCCTCAAAATGACATCTTGGGGAATAACTCTCAAGGCTAACTCTTGATATTGGAACATGATGGTCAATTATAAATAAAAGTTGTGTCAATACTAAAATGATTATGAAACCCCATATATTAATATAAAGTTTCATTCCCTAATAATGAAATTAATTTTTATTTAATTTATAAATAATGAATCTCTAGTATAAAATAAATCATAAACAATAAAAATGTAAATAGACATTATTTTATTTTCTTAAAATATAATATTATAAATGAATGATAAATACATTGTATAATATTAATAAAATTGTAAGGATATAATAAATAAAATTAAATAAAAATAATACAATCTCTAATTATTTTTTCTTTTGGCCATTCACGATAATCACACCTTCAAGAAGAACTATTAAAATAATGAAAAACATTAAAAACGTTGTAACTATGTTTTAATAAGTGAATAAGATGTATGATTTTAGAGAATTATGTAAGGTTATATATAGGAACATAAAAAATGGAAATTTGAATATTATATTATCATTGAACATATAATAGTAATATATAAAGTCATTGGATACTAATATAATGTAACACCCTAATATTTTATATTATTTTTACTTTAAATGCATTCTAAGTGTTTGGTAGCTTGCTTTAAACGCAACCCAGAGTCTAAATAAACTGTGATATTGTAACCCTTTTTTACCTAGATATTTAATTATAATGAATGAATAATACTAACCACATTTTTAAAAATTTGTTAAAATTTCTAAATAATTTTAATGTATTTATTAATGCATAAAACATAAATACTCAATTTTTAGAAAAGTAATTTTATGCTTAAAAATGTATTTTCTTTAGAAACATTTTTATTGAATTTTACATGAAAAAATATAATTAATTTAAACATTTTTTAAGAATTTTATTCAAGGAAATGAATATTATTTTTAAAATCAACATTTCAATATTATCTTAGTGTGAATTTTAAGGATTTTTCTAAAAAGGTTTATTTTTCAGTGAATAGTGAAAAATATTGATTTTTTTGGTAACAAATATCATTTATTTTTACATAAAATTAGAATTATGTTTTTAATTTAATCTTAAATTAACAAAATAATAATTTAAATTATTAATAAACCAATTAATTACATATTAATACACATTATACATGTTTTAGTATAAGTTCATTTTTAGGCTTAGAATAAAAATTTCAAAAAAACAACTGTACAATGTGTTTTTATATTAATAACTTAAATTAATGCCTATTTATTAATTTTTAATTATTTTTTTTATTATATATTAAATAATATATTTTGAAATTTATTTTATTGTTCTTATAAGGAAATTAATGTAATTAAATTATGTTTTATGCTTAAAAATTCATTTCTCTAAAATAAGTTTTCATTCTTGGTTTCATGCCTATTTAAAATTAAATTTTCTCACTTAGAGTAATTTAATATATTAAACTATATTATATATTTATAATAATAATAATAATTAATATAATATAATATTTTGAAGATAATTTTTGTTCATAGTGAATAGTAAAAATAGTAAAATTTTGTTACCGTGATTGTGGTTAAAACGAATTTACTAGGGGGTTAAACCAAGATAAATGTGTAGTATTTACACAATAAAACTATTTAATTATTTTTTGTTGAAGATATTTAAACCTTATATAATCATACCTTAAAATAAATGTCCATTTTGAACCACTTTCCCAAGAAGGTGAGCTTATATAATTAAAATATTTTAAGAAATTCAATGTGTGTCCCTCCGCTCACAAATAAAAGAGAACCTATCATCCTACCTTACTAACACCATTTTATCCTTATATATCTTAAAATAAATTCTCTAAAACCTTCTTATATTCCTTAAATTTTTCCTACAACAAATTTTCTTCTCTCAAGACCAATCCTTAAAGGCTTAATTTGTAATCCAACGGGGCTCCTTAAAGAAAACATATAAATATTAATCAAGATCATTCAATTCCATTTATTCTTAAACATTAATTAAAGATTTTTTATCCAAAGGTAAATTATGGATATAGTATCATAAATATACATATATCGTATTATGATTATGTCATAACCATTTTCCACCCATTCTTTATCAAATGGAAAATAAATGTATCGCTTGTGCGTACGTGTGGACTACCACCTCCACATAGTGATACAATTAATTTTCCATCACCATATTCCATGGGTAAATATAAAGATAGATTTAAAATTTATTTATTATATTTATATAATAATTATTTTTTTATAATTATTTGAACTTATCTACCCTTTTACCTTCTGATCCATTAGTAAACGATAAGGTTTCTTTTGCGTACATGTGGACTAACACCTCCATGAAGCAATGTGATTTGTTTATTATTTCCGATTTACATGTGGAATACCACCTAATTAATTCTTGGTTTAGTGTTATTAATTCCATCAATGGATGCATCTTCGATCTCTTTTGTTGGCCATTGGAGTTCAACATGAAACATTATGTGCCTTCTACAATGGTATGGGTATGTTTTCCAGATCAACCTTTTCCTTTCCAAAATCCATCGACTACTTTTATGCTGGGGAACTGGGTAGGCTAGTATTTGTGTTTTTATATTCTCAATAATTCCCCTTATCGCCTTATATCCCATTGATTTTTTATTTAATTTGATGTTTCAAAGCCTCCAATTGAATGGATTTGGATCTCGGTTGCAGAATAATTTAGATGGAAGCAATCAATGGTCTTTTGAGTCATGGCCTGCATTTTTCTTAAACTACTGTCGATTAGGACATTAGTTCCTAGGATTCCATCTCAGAAATAGATACTAGAAATGATCAATATCTATCTCAAGATAACCATTTGGGTCATAGGCGTATGAAGACCCTACTATGAACCAAAATGTTTTGGAATGTTTTAGTTTTGGAGGGGATAAAGTGGTGTGTCTGGCTATCTTAGGGTATTTGGGACCCCTCATGCCACAATATTTACCTAGTGATGAGATCTTGGATTTTCAAGAAGGCTACTATCGGGAGGTTCCTAATACTTCGGGAGAGTAATAGCTCTTGTAGGTTTCATGTCCCCCTATGGTGGTACATTTGGGTATGAGGTTGTGGTTTCCTTCAGTCGTAGTGAAGGGAGAAAAACCTATGGATATATGGCTGCAGATCATGGATGTTTTTGCTCATTTTAGGTGAGATATGGTTATCAAACCCTTGTCATGATAGGTTAAAGGTAGGTTATGGGAGGTTATGCAGGAGTGTGGAGCTCCGACAATGAACTCCCCCTTATATGGAGATACTGGGCATGAGGAGAGCGAGTCCTTCATAGATGCTAATTTGGCTAGGAAACCAATTTTATCCAGTCATATCGATGAAGTTGAGGTGAACCTGGAAGTTTTTCATGACCAAGGTACTAGTAGAAATACTCAATTTCCTGTCTGGGAGTACACTAATAAGAAACCACAATTTATAGGATATGGATTTGTGCAGCCCATAGGTTCAAATATGCAAGTGTTGGACTAACATGCTAGAACATCCTATGATGATACAGTTAAGTCAGGAGGAATGGTTATCCATTCTCAAAATCTATTTGTAGTGCTAGGAGGTGAGGAGTGTCATTATTTTGAGGAAGGGAATGAAGTGGAGGCTATCCATGTAGAGAACCCCCTATGATATTGGTGGGTTATCATGGGGAAAGGGATTCTTATTCGGACTCCCCTATTAAGTCCAAGGAAGGTGAAATTATGGAAGACTATATTCGATTCTCTTCAAGGAAGGTAAAGAACACTATCATCAATTTAGGTGGGTTTATATAGCACTCTCAGAGGTTGTAAAGAAGGAAATATTTTTCTTACTTACATAGTCCTCCCATTACTCGATCCTCATGTAAAGGGAAGCTACCTCTGAAGGTTCCCAAGAAGGTGGAGGCAAACACTACTAAGGGGATAATATCTACAGTAGGGGAATAATCTATCTCCAAACCAGAGAATTTTGAAAAGGAGTTTTCTGAATCCAACATCCACCAAAGTGGAAAATAATTTATGGAGTTTTATGAGTGGGAAAACATAATCCCTTGAAATAAATATTTATTTAGAAAGGTCCTAGAGGTCATTAATATGCAAGAAGAGTTTGATAGGCTGGTTGGTTAGAGTATTTAGGTTAGATTTACCAAGGATCTGGGTGACTATATTCAAAAACAATTTATCATTCTAGTACATGGATTCAATGGGAATGATATTTTACTAGAAGAGTTCATTCAAAGTTAGGACAAGATGGCATACAACATTGAAAACATTCTTGAAGATGATCTGGACCAGAAGGCTACCATTTCACAATAGTGTATCTACAGAGGTAAGATATCTAAAAGGATTAAATTTAAATTCATTGATTCAGCTATTATATATCAGGTTGGGTGACTATATTTTGTGTACTTGACTAGTTTCCCACTTTTCCTTAAAAGTGATTTTTTATAAAAACATATATTTTGTGAAGTAATTAACACACAAAATGACAAATTCAATAGAGAATTATTAATAAAATTGTATCAAAATGATATAAGTGGATCATATATGATATTATATGTATGAATATTATTCTATTATATTATTATAATAAATATAAATTAATTATTTAGTATTTCAAAGCTCTTACAAATCTAGTGAGACATAAGGAATGGGTTTTGACTCTGTTTCTCTTTACTGAGACATGTTTTATTATAATGTACCAATTTATTATTTATGTAGTATATATAATACCCATGAATTTATTTTGGAATAATTTATTTTTTAATACAAGGTATTTATATAACCATATTATTTTCATGCTTCCAATGAATTTCCATTAAAAATTTACTAAAACATTATGGGCTCTTTGTCTCAATTTTGTTTCTTTGAGAAACATTTACTATTATGTACTTATTTATGTTTATGAGGTGTATACACTGAAACTTTTAAATATTATAACATTTATCCTTCCAAATTTATGGTATTTTAATGTTAAAATTGAAATTATTCCATTCAAGGGGTTTTTATCTGAAAGTTATGAAAGTGGTAAGAATTTATCATTTTGAATCATCTTCTTTGGTAAATATCTTATGTTCTATACCTTTATTAATTTATAAGGAATATATACTATCTCTTTGATATGTTAATAATGAATATACTTATTTTAATGCTGTTTAAATTTTCTTTTGAATTTATTTATTTCATGGTGTTCATGAATCAAAAGTTACCAAAGCGGTAAGGGTTTAATGTTACAAACTAATTTTTACCAGGATTTCTTATGATTAATTTTTTAGATGGTGAAATCATATGATCTACTTATCACAAATATTATTTATTTTATTATAATATATTTATTTATGAAGATTAAATTTTTCCATTCATTTTTGATTCTTTATGTACTCAAAAGACCAAAAGAATGTTTTTAAGGAAAACCAACTTCATTTCTCTCTTTAGTTGGGAATATTTTCTTCCATGTCCATATTTTATTTAATATGTTTTTAATAATGTTTTTACTATTATCCAAATAATAATTAAATTCATTTTTACCTATATTTTAATTTATATAAAAATTATTGGAAGGAATGTTCTTGTCATTTTCTAAATGAGGATCTTCCCTATTTTTATCAAAAATATGAAATGTTTTTTAATATACACCCAATGAATGAATTTCCACACCATCATGAATAATAATTTATTTAAATATTTCTATACATGATTTATTTTTTCATTTTAGATAAAGTTATTTCCCTAAAATTTTGTACTTTTATAGATATTAAATAATTTATTTAAAAATAAAAGGGTACTTCCCCCAACAATTGTTATAATGATATTTTAAAGGTATTTTCATATATTAACACACACTTTTATGCTTATTATGATTTAATAGGGATATGATAAAACATTACCATCATTATTTTAGAACCCCCAGTTTTAGGTAATTAACCCTTTATTTATATATTTTATGTATTTATAATGTTTACATTAAGTTTGGGGGGGGGGGGGGGTTCTGAGGGGGTTTGAAACTTGTTAGAGGCCTTTTTGGGAGTCCATAGTTTAAGGATGGCCAGTAGAAAACATGAAAGACCTATAATAAATAGTGAAACTAAAACAGTGAGCACTGTGTAGACACATGGTTTGGAAAAAACATACAGCTGCCTAGGAGATACCGTGAAATTCTTAAAAGAGGAGAATAACACAGTTAGTGCAAAATTTGTCTAACCATGCAAGACAACCATGTGAGGTGTGTTTTGAGGTTTTTTCTAATGCACAATTAGAGAATGGTTATCTTAACCATGCACCCTAATTGTGAATATGAAAGATTAGATCTAAAAATCATGGATCTCATTTGATTTACATCATAGACCAATCATTTTTTCCATAATTTGGCCATAACTGAAATTCCGCTTCTTCTGAAAGCAATATAGACAATTCCTTTAAATCAAGGATTGATTCCTCGGTGAATCTAAGTGCATTTGAGGCATGTATTTTTTAATAAGTGATATTTCTTCATTGTTTTCCTTATATTTCTTCTCTTTACCTCTACTGGAATCATCGGTCCAGTTTTTTGTGGATATATCCATGTTGTGTAATGTCAATATTGTTGGGATATGATTTTTTTGTTGAAAGGATTAATATCTAAGGACAATTTTAGAATTTTTAACCCATCTTTTTGAAGTTATTGTTCTGTTCTTAATTTTTTACAAAGTTTGAGATGTAGGTGGATTCTCCCTCATCTCCTATTGATTATAACTTGATGTATTGGTTTTAAATTTACCAAATTCCACGAAATTATTGTGAAATCCTACTGTGATTTTATGGAAACCTCTTCAGTGATGTTTTCATGGAAATTCTAGGAATTGGAAGGTTTTTTAAAAAGTGAATTTGGTTTTTTATTTTAAAATGATAATTTTAAAATTATGGTTTGGTTTTGATGAATGGAAAAATGTTTGTAAAATGTTTTGAATAAAAAAATGTTCTATTTAAATTTATTGGAATGTTTTTTTGGAATGGTATTTTACACACATGGTTGGTGTGAGTTTATTTTCATTAATGTGGACCTATAGAAGGGTCATGTTCCATTGGGGCACCATGTTTTGGCTACCTTGTAAGGACTTAGTTGATCGATGATAGAAGACTCATGAGTATGGAACTTCCACCTGGGAATGAATGTGTGGTTGTGTAAATTTGGTATTACAAATGGATTTGTGAAATGGTTTTAAAGGACTATTTTATTTCATTCCCTGGAAACTATTTTGGTTTGGAAAAAAATTTGGGATTTGATATAAACTGCATTAATTTTTTTAAACTATTTTATATAAATGTGATAATGTATTCTATCATAGAGGCATGAGTTAGGATATAGGTAAAGGAAAGGTATCCCAATTATGTAGTGATTCATTATTATACCATGGGTATTTCTTGTTTAGTTGTATATTGGAACATGTTGGGAGTTTTTAAGTTGGTGTCTTTGTTTTATTTGAGATTTTTTTTGGTTTTTGTTTCCACTTTGAACTTTGATATTGTTTTTTGTTTTTTTGGTTGAGTTTTATTCTGTACACATGCACCATATATTGGATTGTTTGGATATGTATTATGGTTTGGTTGTTTTATTTTAAAATGTAAAATCATTCCCTAATTTTTAATTAATATTTTGGAATTTATTTTCATCTTTTAGTGTCTTGGGGATGTCACCTTAGGTTAGTAACACACACCTGACTCTTCTTAATCCAATGGGTGATTGGCGAGATGTTACAAATTTTATCAGTTTGTTCCATCATGGATTTGGAAATTCAGTATTGTTTAGTCCTTGAGTAGGGTAGGTATCAAAGAGATATTATTTTTATAACTTTCAATATAGAGCATAAAAAGGCATAGCTAACCTATTTATTCCAAAATACACGTTACTAGGGAGTTTGTGTACATGAGTGTTTTTAGACACTTCTAGTTGAGTTATCACCTCATCATCATGGGTTTAGATAAAAATACAAGACCTAAATTAATTTATATTAATGAATTCACACTATTATTGGATAATTAATTTTGAGTAAATGATTTATAATGTATTAAAAAATTAATAATTTTGAAAATAGTTGAAAATTGTTTGATTTTCATAGATCATGGTGGAATTTTTAGAAATTGTTTGAAAACAGAAATTATTGAATTTAGGAAAGCCTTTTTGTTATATGTGTGAGGTGTTAAATTTTAAATTAATTATCCTTTAATTTCTAGAGAGTGATACTATGTGAACTTTTCTTTTAGTTATAGAAAATGGAACCTAATAGGTGTTGTGGAAACCAACTGGAAGAGGCATTTGAGAATGTGGTTTCACCTAATCCACAGGTGAACCAAACATTGGTACAACGTATTGTAGAGGATTTTCAGGCCATGGGTAGAGGGAATAAAATGTATGAACCAAGATAATTTGGTCATTTGGTTTAGTTCCAAAAGCAGAATCCACCCATCTTTTGGGGTGATTTGGAACCAGAAAAAGAAGAAGTTTGGCTAAATATGATGAATCAAATATTCAATTTCCTTGTCACACTAATAGAGATGATGGTGAAGTTGGAGACATATATGATGTAAAATTTATCATTTTATTGGTTGCATTTTGGAGTTCATGATTAATCAGACAAATAAATTTCATGAGATGATTTTAAGATATATTCAATAAATAATTCTATCCTCACACATTTAGAATTTATTGAATAAGGAAATTATTCAGTTTGAAGAAAGAGAATCTCATAGTGCCAGAGTATGTGGCAAGATTTATGAATTAAGTTCACTTTACACTCGAAGTTTCTATAAGTACATCCTTGGAGGAGCACATTTTTTAATTGGGATTGAGGATGAAGATTCAATCAAAGATTAAAATGTTTTTTATAACAGATTATATGGAGATGGTCAATAAAGAGATGGTGGTAAAAAGATAAATATCAAGTAATATGTTCAGACAGATCATGTTGATACCTATAATAACAAGTTGGAACTCCAATTTTGTGAAAAAAAGGGAAACTATTTACAATGTGGGGTATGACTCATCATCAGACAGGATGATCATTTAATCTTCCTCCTAAACCAAAGAGTATTCCAAGATGATTTTAGTGGGATTATTTTGAGCATATGAAACAAGATCATAAAACACCACCTAGAGTATGTCATAATTACAGCGATATGGGACATATTTAGTTATATTGTCATAATTCTTCAAGGTTGTGTTCTAGGGGAACATCTCAAGATTTTTAGGCATCATTTTCTTCAACAGGAAGAGTGAAGTAGAATAACTCTCATCAGACATACCAAGGACACCATGGTGATTCTAGTAATACATTGACTCCTCAACTAGTTCTATATCAATAGGGTAATAAATATTAAGGTGTTGTGTATATGCATAACACATCATGTATTTATGAAATATTTCTATTTAAATAATTTGATTTCTTTGATAGCTTGTGTTTCATGCAATGTCGTGTTTAAACAAAACACGATATATTAACACGATAGTTATAACCTAGCCACTGGATTAGAAGGAATGAAGAGGAAAAATATAATATGAAATATATTTATTAATTCTGAATAAATTAAAATTTAATGTTTAGTAAATAAATTTTAGTTTTCAAATATATGTTTTAATCAAAAACTGATTTTTATTTCTTTTTTGGGTAAAAAAAGTATATTTAAATTTTAAAAATTTTAGAAACTTTATTTGATAAAATAAAATTCATTTTTTCAATCATCATTCCAAAATTATTATATAGTGAAATTTTGAGAAGTTTATGAAAAATTTAAAAATTTGGTGAATAGTAAAAAATGTGATTTTTTATGAAATATGGCATCTTTTGTGATATTGTCAAAACATAACCGTGGTATAAAAATTTATTAAAATATTATGTATAATAATTTATGATAGTGAAAATATCATAAAAAAATAGTTCAGAACATATAAATTAAAAAATATTTCATAATAAATATAAAACTCATTTTCAGTGACAACATAGTGGCAAGAAAACATTGAAAAAGTCAAATTCAGTGACTTATATATATATATATTTATATTATTTTATAGGTAAAAAGTATTTTATTGACTTAATTATTTAATATTATTTATAAATTATATTATTTACTGATATTTTTTAATTTTTGACTTATATAACATGAATCTTATCCAAATGCTTGTGCAATGGTTGCACAAGGCTTGAAAAGTCAAATTAATAAATTAAATAAGTTTTCTTGAAAAATATATGAGTATATATATATTTAATGAATGAATATAATGGATTATATTTATAAAAATTAATTTATTTTTATGTTAGTAATTTATTTTTATTTTTTTATATATGAAATAATTACCTTTAATGCTTATGCAACACCGGCACAATGTTTGTGCAAGCAGAAGAAAAACCAATAAAATGATTTTAAGTAATTTTAGAAGAACTGTTAAACGACCTAATTTTTTTTTCTAAATATTATTTTATGAGTAATTATATACCATAACCATTTATGTTTCAAATTTAGTATATATCTATCCACTTAGTTGACAATAAGTCCCTTATATTATTTTAGTTAAAAGAAAGTCAAACTTATCATACTATAGTTTTTAATAAGTATATAATTTTTAATATGTGGTATTATAAGAGATATTTCAAACCATATATAATATTTGAAAATCTAAAAGATTTATCTTCTTCATGGAAATTTATTTTTAATTTTTATGGAATAAATAATTATCTTAAATGAATACACAATAATGATATATCAATTAATAAATTAATGGAAAAATCAAATAAAAAATATAAAAAATATTTAAAAAAATAAAATTTTAGATAATTAATAAGATCCATGAATTATATTCATGTAATGGACATGTATTTTATTTAATAGGATAGTTGGTTCTAATTTTTTTTAAAGTCATAGTAATAAATAGTATCAAATATTTTAATAATGATATTTCATGAATATAATATTTTATTAAAGCATTTAAAAATCATATGAATATTAAATAAGGAAAAAGGGGATAATATATGAACAAAAATGTTATCTTCTATAAATTTATAGGACATTTGGAAGGGTTTTACTATAGAATAGTCTTTAAATATTTTAATATTTTGAGAAATTTCAAATGTGCCCCTTACCTCAATTATAAAAGGGCACCCCTTCCTTCAATTTATTACAAAACCCAAAGCCTTACAGATTGACCATACTATAAAAAATTATCTAAAAAACTTACCTATCCACATTATAGAGGTTTTTGTCTTACCAAAAGTCAAATTCCACATCCCTTGTGGGATCGTTTGTGGTGGTGATATTCAAAGGGTAACTTTCTTAAACCACCTCTCTTAATTTATTTTCTTATACTACCTTATCCTCACCTAATTCATCCATCAAGGAATAAAAATTAAAATATAATGTATAAATTTTAATTTTATATTTCTAATGTAATATTTTTTATCCACCCCTTTTCTCATGTCCTCTTATTAAAATAAAGGAAACCATTGTTCAAATTATGGCGATAAAATGTTTCTAGGGAAAATGAGTATTCATTTTTCATTACCTCCTTCATGGATGGTAATAAAAATATTATTATGGTCAAATATTATTTTTATAGGTATATTATAACTTATTCCATTTTTTGGAATTAATATATAGAATAAATATTAAATAAAACTAAACGAGATCGTGATAGTTGGAAAGATCACCAAAACAAACTAAATATTTATGATTAATGTTTTATAAAATGAATCATACTCATGTAGGAAAAAAGATATATGGATACATTTAAACTTATGGTATTTCATTCATACCATTACATTTCACTTATGGATTGTTATTTCCATTTCACAAGAACTTCCGTAATTATACAAAAGTGATCCAACCATAAAACCGTGAAATGAACTCTCCCAGAATGATGAAATTGAACATTATAACTCTTTGAAATGGCCATAAATTAAATCAATAAAATTAAAATAAAAAATGAAATGTGTAATAGGTTCTTAATTAATTATATAATGAATCTATTTTTATAATATATGACATTAAGTTCAAGTGTAGAATGCATTTGGACATAAGGTAACGTATCCCTCTGAACCTCCATATTTAATTTGGATAACAATTTATCTCCCTTTCACACAATTTAACAATTATTTTTTTATATAATTCACCTATATTATATGTATATGTACCAAACATATTTGTTTAACTCAATTCATCTTTCTTTTATAGGTAATTACATGTTTTATAAGGTTCCTTTCTTAATTCCTCACAATAAGAAAACCTGATTAAAGGGAACTTCTTGTTTTATTATCCATATTCAAGGAAAATCCATAAAATATTTTAAGCCTACAATATTTTTTCTAAAATAACTCAATTTATAATAAAAACTCTTTTAGTTCATTTTTTATTTTATGAAAATTATTATTCCTTTATCATTTTTAATTACTCTTTATTCTTTTCCTTAAAACTACACTTAAGTGGAACATTTCTAATGTTAAATAACCACTATAATTAATTTTTTAACTTCAGTTGTATTTAATTATTCATGATATATTTTTATATTTCTGTTTCTAATGTCCAAAAATTATTTAAATCCCTTCCTTCTTGGATACCATTTTTTGTACAACATTTGGTTGTGCCTTATGACATCAATACATTAACCATTTCTTTCCATGAGTAACCATTATGTTTATTCCTTATGTTAAATTAATTATGTGGAAAACATATTCATGAACATTTTATTATGGCTTCCCAAGATAGTTCTCTAATTCATTGGGTAATGTTTTAGTCTCACGATACAATATGTATGGGATTAAGGAGTAAACCTAATCCATTATAGGACGTTTTCCACCGTGTGATACAATCTTGTTAGTTAGTTGTAACTTATGTTTATATCATATTATATGTTTCTTACACTTTTTTACATTTCCATGATAATATGATTCCATGTTCTAAATTATATTCCTCCTTATATTTATTCATGATCCATGCCTTTTATGTTATCATATTATGACTTCTAACTCATGTGATATTATTTATTCCCATGTCTACTCCCTTACTAGGATTTTTAGATCATCTATTTTTCTATGTATTCAATAGGTTATCCTATGAAGTCGTACAAGATAAAAGGGAGTTAGGATATCATTAGGAAGATTAATAAAATCTATTTTATTCTAGTTTCATGTTTTCTAATTATGTACCTAGTCTTCTAAATACACTATAATTTTTGATCCTTGGTTATTATATTATGTATAAATACACTTATAATTATATAATAATATTTTTAAAAGGATTGGGTCTCTATATTTGTTATCAGATCAAAATCTAATTGTTTATAGGGATTAGGATGAGAAAAATTTATTAAAAAACCTAGGGATAATTATATCACCATGGATAATCTATATTGAATATTAAGGAATCACATGTTAGGGTACACTTTTCATTTATAAGTGTATCCTTATAGACTCATAGTTTCCTTTTATATGGTCACTAACTAACGATTCAATCCCCCATAATTTTCATTTTAAATTTTTAATTAATGTTTTGAAATATGAGAACCTATGCCAACAACCAATGTGATAGAAAATGGGACGATATCTCTAATGGGAATGACATATCATAACTTCATTATAGTACTAGATCAACTGGTTCACCATATTAATAATAAATTTAATTTTGTGGAATTCCCTAATTATACTAAAAAAGATCATTTTTAGGTCTAATCATTTATTAGAAAGGGTTCCATATCTTTATTATATATTCTAATCACCTCATCATAGAAAAGTGGATTAACTCTACTAAAAGATATTATCTTTCCTCTAATACATTGATAAAGAGAAAGTCATTCCAGAAGCCTATCATTTTGATGGGGAAGAAGATAAATGGGGGAAACTGATCAAGAATAATAATTATAAAGTTGAAATTGATTTCATGGATTGGGAATGATTCATGGAAATATTTTTCAATAAAGATTTTCTCTGAACAATCTATATTAAGTTGGATAGGGAATTCCTCAGGCTGAAGAAAAATTAAGATGAATCTATCAAAGTATATGAGGAAAACATTACGAGGCTTTCTCTATATGACTATATTTTTTAGGAACACTGAAATCAAGGTGGACAAATTATTTAGTAGATTAACGTTAAGTATTAAATAAGCTTTAGAAATTATACACTTTGACAATTATTAAGAGATTGTATATTTTTACCTTAGGGTTGACATGGAAATTAAAAACTATCAGTGGTCTCACAGGATCAAAGATAAAAAGTGGAAGATATAGTTTAATATGGGAGGATTAATAGATAAATACCATAGAGTAAAGGAAACCCAACACCCCACATGTCAAAAGCATGGGATGAATAATCCTTGGTACTATCTAAAAGGAATTAGGAGATGATTCCAAGGTGGAAGAGAGGGGTATCATGCTAATCATTTCTAAAGGGATATAAAGAAGACTACTAATTTTGAAGAAGAAAGAAAGGTTAAAATAATAACTCAACCTATATTATAATTTTTCAAATACAAGGAACAAATACATTATGTGATCCAATTCCTTAATCCAAGGCTTCTTAGTGATTATCAATGAAAGAAACCTCTAAGGAAACAAGGAAGGGTATATGATATCACTACTTCTAAGGTGGATACTAACAATAATGTGGTGATAGGTATGTTGGATACTCATTCAAGAATAGAGAATTAACTATTTTATTCTGGTTCTATGTGTTCTTTCATATCTTTCACATTTAATAGAACTATTCAAACACCACCAAAAAATTTGGAAGTTAAGTTATCTCTGAGAAAAAATTTGAAATCATTGCATTCGAAGTATATTAATCATGAAAATTCTATTTTTTTGGGACTAAATATCCCCAAAAGCCTTGTATTACCTCATTTTGTAGAGTTTGATGTCATATTCTTCATGGATTGGTTATTTTTATACAAAGAAACATCAAATATCAGGAGAGGGAGATCACTCTACATATCCTGAAGAATCCTCCAATTCTATAAAAATTTAAGTAAGAGTATGAATATCATTAAGAAACATAAAATCTAGTGTGGATATTATTAAATTATGAGAAATAATATCTAGATTACATGGTTGAGATAAAGGATATGATCTAGCTTAAAGAAATTCCCATTGTGAGGGACTACACTGATGTGTTCCAAAAATAATTTCCCGGTCTTACTTATGACCAAGAGGTTGATTTCTTAATTGGACTTATACCGGAATCTGTTACCTTATCAAATAAACCATATATAATGGCCACCAATGAGTTGTAAGAACTACAGAATCAGTTATAATAGAATACAGATTAGGGTTTCGTATAATCGAGTGCTTCACTATGGGGGTGTTTTGGTCCTCTTTAATAAGAATAAGGATTAATCAATTATTCTATACAATAATTATATTGACCCTAACAAAATTATAATAAAGAATAAGTATCCCCTACCATGGATATATGAATTATTTCATCAACTACATGGGGACATGTGTTTCTATATGGTGGAACTTCGGTCATGATATCACCAAGTAATGAAGAAGAAGATCGATTTTCCCAACACTGCCATTAAAATGAGATATATAAACTGTGAGTTCATAGAAGTTCCCTTTGGAATCACTAATGATCTGTTAATATTCATGTACTTAATGAATAGAGTCTTTAGAGATTACCATGATATTTTTTTCCTAGTCTTTATAGATTATATTATGATATAATCCAAGAGAAAGGGGGAGCATGAAGAGAAATTGAATACTGTGCTCAAGAATTTGTGAAGGGAGAAACTATATGAAAAGTATAAAAAATGTGAGTTATGGATGAAGGAATTATCATTCATGGGGAATGTTATCACTATAAAAGGAATATATGGGTACCCTTATAAGATAATGTAAATTGAGTTAAGGACTAGACCATCTTTTGTAATAGAGATTTATAATTTCCTTGGAATATCTAGGTATTATCGACAATTTTTGATGAACTTATAATGATTATCAAACTCACTAACAAAGATAACTCAAAAGGAACTAAATTTTATTTGTACTAGTGAATGTAAATAATACATAAAAGAGTTTAAAAAGAGGCTTATCATTTCACCAATACTTACATTTCCCATTAGCAGGGAACTATTTATGGTATACAACAATGCATCAAAGAAGGTCTTAGGATATGTACTGATGAGAAATAATAAAGTTATTCCCTATAAATCAAGGTAGATGAATGTTCATGAGAAAAACGATCCTACACATGATTTGGTGTAGGTGGTTGTGTTCTTCACATCGCTAATTGGGCGACATTATCACTATGGGTATAAGTGTGAGACATATACTGACCACAAGATCCTAAAATACATACTAACATAGAAGGTTCTTAATATGAGCTAATGAAGATGGTTAGAGCTCATCAAGGATTATGAATACTCAATCCAATATTATCATAGTAAAGTGAATAAAGTGGAAGACTATCTATGTAGAAAGGATCCTATAACATTATCAATGATGGGAAAATAATGTTCTATCACTATCGATGGGGATGAATTGATTTGGGATCTATATGTTTTTATTATAGATTTATATGGATTAATCCTAGGTATAGATTGGTCAACAATGTTCAAAGAACACATCAACTATTGTACTTGAAGGGTTAGTTTTACGACTATAGGTGACATCGAGTTGCAATCTTGAGGATATTGACATGTGAAGGAATGTGGATCATTATTATTAGCACCAAAGTTTGGAAATCATTCATACTAGTTGGAAAATTTGAGTTTGGAATCTGTGGATGAAATCAGAAATAGTGTGGTTCAACCAATTATTGATTAGTTTTCAAATGTTTTGCTTATAATTTTTCGGGTTTCCACCCAAAATAAAATTAGTGTTTATGATTTATATCTTACTAGGGACTATTCCTATATCACTGATGTCTTATTTGATGGAACCTACATAATTATGGGTATTGAAATTCTAGTTAGAAGAGATGGAATGAAATGGGTTCATTCAGCCCAGGACGTCTCCATGGGTAGAACCAATATTACTTGTGGATTTGTATGGATTTTTTTTATGATTAATAAAGTTAAAATAAAGAATTGGTATCCTTTTACATGCATTGATGACTTATTTGATCAATCTTGGGTATCCCAGTGGTCCTATAAAGTTGACTTGCGATCAGAATATCACCAACATTGAGTTTAGAAGGGGTAAATTCTAAATTCAAATTTTAGAAGTAGATATGGGCATTATGATTATATAGTTATGATTTTCAGGCTTAAAAAATGACCAAAATTATTTAAGGAATTGATGGATTAGATATTTTAAAGCTATATAGATTCTTTTATGGTGTTTTTTTAGATTAAATACTATTGTATTCTAGGATAAAGGCTGGGCATGAAAATGACTTGGTGATATTTTTGGGTCTTTTGAAGAATCATAATCTATATGATAAACTTTCAAATTTTCATTTTTGTATACTATAGTATGCTTCCTTGGACATTTTATCTCTGAAAAATGTTTTTATTTGGATACGGAAAAGATATAGGATGTTATCTCTTACAAACCTCTAATAAATGTTTTTGAGATACGTAGTTTCCTTGGGATAAATAGTTTTTCTTAATGTTTTTTTCATTAATTTTTATGAATTGATTTATCAATGAAACCTTTTTACAAGAAAAAATGTTCCATTTCAAAGGAAAGAGGAATTTAAAATGTTTTTAAGAGTTTAAATTTCTATTTACATCAATACCAATCTTGATATTGGAAGAATCAGGATAATGATTTTTAGTATATTGTGACACTTTGGGATTTTTTTTGACGTGTTTTTTCTTATAGGGAGATCATGTTGTTGCTCATGTATCATGAAATTTTTGGTTGTATGAGAAGAAATAAGAAACTTATGATTTGGAACTAGAAGCTGTGTTCCATGATTTGAAGTCATTGCATTAATACCTCTTTGGTGAGAAATTTACAATGTTTATGGATCATAAGATCTTGAAATATATTTTATCTAAAAGATATTTTAATATGAGACAATGAAGATGGATGAATTATATTCAAATGTTTTACATTTAATTGATATATAAACTATGTAAATAAAATTTTCTAGTAGATTAATTAATAAATAAATCATATTGTAATTTATAAAGAAGTTTTAAATCAATGGAAGCTAATGTAAGTGATAACTGACATGCACTTGGATTTTGAAGACCGAGGTAGTGTTGTAGTTTTATATCTAGTTTCTTTTATTCCTAATTTGGTTGAGATGATTAAATAGGAATAAAAATCCAATTCTATATGTGTTTCTATGAGGTAAAAAACAAATGGGGGGGGGGGGGTTGACCATTATGGTATAGAAGCTTGAAAGAATATTTGTTTTGTGGTTTTGAGATCAGATGGCCATACCTTTGTATTTCTAGGAAAAAATACTTATTGGTTACCACTATTTGATATTTCAAATTAATATTGGAATAAAAAATATGTATAAGGAACCGAAAGAAATTTTTTTGTTGTATAGAATGAAAAGAAAAGTGGTTTAGTTTTTTTTGAATGCCTCACCTATCTACAGGTCAAGTCAGAGCACCAGTGGCCAGTGAGAATGCTATAGTATTCAACTATTCCCATTTGAAAATGTGAATAAATAGATATGTATTTTTTAATAGTTATACCATGTATGGTTCAAAAGTATGATTCCATATGGGTGATAATGGATCAACTCACATAGTTGTCCAATTTCATCCCTATTAGTTAATTGAATACGGTGGGAGACTTGCCAAAAATCTATATCCAAGAAGTGGTAAAAAAATGGAATGCTAGTGTCTATAGTATCAGACCATGATCCATGGTTTACATATCATTTCTAGAAATCCTTTGAGTAAGCCTATGGAACATATTTAACTATGATTATGGCATATCATCCACATTCAGGTGGAAAATCTGAGAGGATGATCCAAATGTTGGAGGAAAGGCTTAGCTATTATGTAATGTAATTTGGTGGATCATGGGAAGAGAATATACCATTTGTGAAGTTCTCATAAAATAATATTTATCAAGACTTGATATATATGGATCCTTTTGAATCATTTTATGGGAATCGTTGTCATTCTCTACTTTGTTTGGTGGAAATAGGAGAAACTTCACTGGTTGGACCAGGTCTTAGGAAAGAGACAACGAAGAAGATTTAGTTGATTGAAAAGAGAATGAAGATGATTTAGAGTCATAAAGAATCATATGTGTATCATCATGTATGACTGTTGTCATTTGAGTTGGGTGATCACGAGTTATTAAGAATATCTCCATGGATTTATCATCATTGTTTTGGTAGGAAGGTCAAGTTATCTCTTCAATACATGTCCCCTTTTTGAGATATTTTAAGGGGTTGTTGAGGTGTCATATAAATTTGATTTTCTATAAAGGTTCAGTTTAGTGTATAATGCATTTCATGTTTATCAATTGAAGAATTATAAACCTGAACTTAACCATGTTATTCAATGGAATATTGTTAACCTAGAACTGGATGATTCATTGGTTCATGTACCGGTATAGATTATAGATTGGCAAGAGATAGTACTGTGTAGTAAAATCATTGATCTAGTGCATGTTTTATAGAAACCTAGTCGGATTCAGGGAGAAATGTGGGAGTGTGAAAATGAAATGTTATAGAAGTGGCAAAAAATCTTCCAGGATGCCTATGGTTTTTTACTTTATAAGGATGGAAATACCAATGGAGGGAAGAATATAGAACTCCTAGTTTCCTGTACATGACTCTTTATTTATCTATTTTAAGTATATACAATGTTTGGGTTAGGTTTTGGGAGGTTCTGAGGGGTTTTTTCACTATTTGGAGGCTTTTATGGAGGTTCACATTTTGAGCCTGGTTAGTAGAAACCATGAAACACATCTAGGAAACCATGCAACTAAAATAATGGGAACTTGGTAGGTGCATGGTTAAGAAAAAAGTTTGGACAAACCATGTGTCTATCCAAGAGAAACCATGCAATGGTGAAAATATGGGAATAAAAAAATTTATATATAGTTTGGCTAATCATGTGAACCAACCATGCGAGGTGAAGTTTGAGGTAGTGAATAGTGAATGGTTAGTGTAAGGATTTCCTAACCGTGCTCCCCAACCATATGTTGTGAAAATTTAGATTTTGAAATAATGGATCTAATAAAATTTACTTCAAAAACCAACTTTCCCCTCTAATAAGGATATATATTTAATTCATCTTCCTCCTAAGACCTGAGAGATGATTCCCTTTGATCTAGGAGTTATTCCTAGGTGAATCTAAATGAATTGTAGGTCCATATTCATTAGTAAGTGCTCAATATTCATCATTTTACTTAAATCTATTCTCATCTACTCTCTTGGAATCAGAGATTTAGTTTGTTGGGGATATATCCATGTATTTTGATGTCAATATTGATGGTATATGATTGATTTTGTTGAAGGGAATAGGATCTAAGTATGGTTTTTGGAGTTTAAAGTTGGGTTTTTGAAGTTTTTATATCGTCATTTGTTTTCACTAATGTTTGGGAGGTAGGTGGATTGTACCTCAACTTCTATTTATTATAACATTAAGGATTTTCTTTAAATTGATTTAATTGATTTAAATATTTATGGAATACTTCTGTTTTTTTATGGAAATCTCTTTAGTGATGTTTTATTGGAAATTGTGGAAATTTTTTGTTTTTGTGGAAAGTGTATTTGGTTCATGATTTTAAAATGATAATTTCAAAATTATGGTTTTGTTTTAACGCATAGGAAAATAATTTTAAAAATGTTTCCAATAAAAGAATTGTTTTATTAAAATATCTTAGAATGGTTTGTTATAAATGGTTTTTTACAAACACGGTTAGAGTGAGTTCATTTTCATTAATGTGACCTTGTGGAAGGGGCGCGTGATATTTGGTAACTTAGTAATGGTAATCTTATGATGACTGGGTAGATCGGTGAGAGGTAAATCATGAGCATAGAACTGCCACCTAGGTATGCATGTCTGGTTGTGTGGATGTGTGTAATGTGTATACCAAAGGGATTTGAGAAATAGTTTTAAATTATTACTTTATTGCATTACATAGAACCTGTTATAGTTGTGAAAACTATTTTAGATTTGATATAAATTGACTAAATTTTTTTAAACTATTTTATATAAATGTCTAAACATGTTCTGTCCTAGTGGTTTGAGTAGGAAAGTCATTGGGTGAAAACCTACTAAGTTTTATATTCACTCCCTACTTGGGTACTTTGGTGTATTTATAGATGGTATTTATCTAGAAAAAAGTAAAGGAACTGTATCCCAGTTCTTTAGTGAGGAATCATTATACCATGGGTGTGGCTTGTTTAGTTTGACCTTGGAGCAGGTTGGGAGTTTCTGAGTTGGTTTCATGGTTGTATTTTATTTTTTGTTGGTTTTGATTTCTAATTTTATACTCTAATATTATTGTTGGTTTTTTTTTCATTCAGTTATATTTTGTACACATGAATCATGTAGTGGTTTTTTGGTTCTGTTTTTTGGTTTGGTTGTTTTGTTTTCAAAGGAAAAATCACCCCCAATTATTAATAAAGCCCTTGGAATTTATTTCTCTACTTTGGTGTATTAGGAATTTCACATAATGTTAGTAACACACACTCACTTATTCCAAAGATAATTGGTAGAGGGTGAGATGATATAATTATTAATTCATTGGATGGTTTATGATTATGTTTATGAAATGTTTATGTAACCCATATTCTTTTCATGGGTTATGATATGATGATATGATTAATGTTTTAAGATAATGTGGCATACATATGTATGGTTTTCATTATGTGATGGGTGGACCTAGAAATATATAGACTTATAATTCATTGGGAAAATATGGATATCTCAGAATATGATAAAGACAATAATGAGGATTGATCCAAATCCAATGTGATAGTCATGGTAGTGAGCCTCACATAAAGAAATTATTTTCTATGCTAATATGTATGACATCAATTTTTTTCTTCTCCTTATATTATATTCTCACGAACCAAGATTGATTATTGATGATTCCAAACTTTTATGTCTCATGTATCTTGATTGAAAAAACATTTTATCATTCATTATTATAGATATTTGACCTATTTTTTATGATTATTGCTTGTTTTTTCTTGTTATCATACCCTTATGATTATATTATTTTTACTCATGATCATTGATTAATATCTCTTATATTTACCCTTACTGAGAATCTGAGATCACCCTATCTTATGTTTCATTTCCGCAGGTTATAAAAATGTTTTCAAGTCTGATATGTTTAATAAGGGTGCTTGTTTTGAAAAACTTAATGGGAAATTATATATTTATTTTATATACATTTTTTTTATGTATCCATTTTTCGAAAGGCCTTGAAACAATATGGTTCTATCAAGGGTTATAATTTAATGTAATAAGCCTTAGTAGAATCCCAGTTATAGGAAAACATCTTATGTTATGGTAAATAAAGTACTATGGTTTACCCAAAAGACATACCTGTTAGGATACTACAAGTGGACATGGTTTTGGAATACTCACATCTAGGTGTAGTAACATTGAAAAGAGTTGGTTGAGTATATATTAACCATCATTCTAGTGTATAGTGAATCTTCCCTCACTGCACACCTAGTTTGACACAATTGGAGGATATGCATAGGTTAATTCACAACTTATATAATATCCATTGTGATGTATATAAAAAGATATTGAACATACATGAACTAGGTTAAACCTAAGGTGTTATGGGTTGAAAAGAAGGTGTCATGGGTTGGAAATAAGGATTCATGGCTTAGACATACAATGAATTATTTTTAATGATTATATGATTACTCATAAGTTTTTCTCACATAGTTCTTTTGGTTTTAGTTAATTTATGGAACTAGGAGTAATCATGTTAACATTGAAGGTGATATAAAATGCAATGATTATACTTATGAGAAACCAAATGAGTTAGGAGATAGAATGTGGAGGATTATGATTTTTATTAACAAGCTATCTCATTATATAATTAACAACATGAACATATGTAAAATTTTAAATGAACTAAATAAGAGAAAAATAGTATTCCCTAATGATCATAGATGGAAAAATATTTAGCTATCTACATGTGGATACTGTGGGATAAATAACCTAGGGAAATTTCTCAATGGAATAAGAAGATTTATTGGGTGTGGAAAAGGAGGACATAGAGAATGTAATTATTAGAAAAAAATGATATGTTTTGTTAACATAATTGATGGGAATAATGAATTCTATAAGCTATATTATAAGGTTAAATGTTTTAAATGTGGAATTTATGGGAATTATAAAAATAAATATCCTAGAGGGAAATCTCAAGAAAAGTATTAAAAAGCTTATATGAGTAATGGTTTTGATTCTGATTATGAAGAGACTATGAAGGACATAAGAAAGGGATAAAGTATCAAGGAACAAGATGACAGAGCTTGGTTAATGGTTTATTGTGATGACCCAGACCCCCCTTGGTCCCTTCCTTTGCCAAAATCCGGATCCTTAAAGGGTGCCGATCGGTGAGACCGATCGGTGAGACCGGCCGACGTCGCCCGGCCTTGCCAAGTTGTTCCAGTAACGTTCCTTTTTCGCAAATAGGGTTTTAAACCCTATTCTGCCTTGTTAAAAATATCTTGGGAATCCGTAACGTGCACAAAGGTTTTAATTAAATGCTTCATTAATTCATGGGTAGGTTTAAACCACCCAGCGCCTTTAATGATGAGTCAAGCCACGTGGTCAACCCACGACTCCCTCGTCTTACGTGGTTTTGTGTTTTCATCTCAACCATCCCCAGCTCTTATAAATTAAGGGTTAGGCCGTGGCTTCCCCCTTCTTCGATCGTGGCTCTTCGGGTGCATCGGGACCGCCGCGTCGTTATCCGTAAAGTTCTGCGCCCCCGGCCTAAACGTCGATCATCTATCAACAAGTAGGGAATTTCTTTCGTCTCTCACTTCTGTGTATCATGCGGGGCGGGCGTTATTCTTGTCCTTATGGAATGGGTTGAACCAAACCTAAATGAATATAATAAACGGAGTTCTAAAGAAAGAAGGGGAAGGGGTTATGATCGTTGTTATGCTTTATCCTGTGATCTTTCCTTTTGTTGTACTGGTTTATGTTTCTGAAAATTTAGGCTGTTGGTGGTCGTTGTATGTGCACTGATGAATTCCCTCGTGATGTTTTAAATGGGTTACTGAATTTGTGAACTCCTGCTGTGAAATTGGTTAATCACGTACATCCGGCTGAATAATTGAAAGCACCAGGATCAACCCCTCTGTGATAATTCCCGGTTAGAACACACGGATTTGGAAATCATGGAGTGTGTTAAGTCGTTTAAATCTGAAAATCCCTGACTGTGTTGGTAGTGGTGGTTGGTTGTCTTCCTTTCGGGCC
The DNA here is from genome assembly GCA_963277665.1 of Viscum album. Lineage (NCBI taxonomy): Eukaryota > Viridiplantae > Streptophyta > Magnoliopsida > Santalales > Viscaceae > Viscum > Viscum album. The sequence continues at coordinate 860,022,853 of OY728156.1, read as the reverse complement.
GACTGCTGGAAATGTGGGAGGGGATGGGATCCCCTGTTCTTTTATACTCTCCGTGGTTGTATGAATTTGGGGATGGGATCTCCTGTTGGTATGGATTCGGTGGTTGTGAGTTTTAAATCCGAGTGGTCACTTAAAATACCACAAATTGGGGAGAGATCCTCTGTTAACAAAACCGGGTGTGAGTGTTTTGGTTGATCTATGCTTTTGACGCTTTCCTTGGTTATGCTTATGGTAGTTGCCCAGTAGTGCTTAAAATCATTTGAACATTTTAACTGAACGTGAAACAAGAATTGGGACAAATTGTTTTGTGGGCAAGGGTCGTGAACTGTGACTTGGGTGCAGTGGTGTTGTGTTCTGTAGGTTGGCTAGGAAAACCTAAGCTTGGGTGAGTGTTTGTTACCTATATCTATACTTGTAGCTTTGTGTTTCTTATTCGCGCCCCACCCAAGTTGAGCACTCAGTGCCGAACACCCCCATTTATGGGGGGAGGGTGTTTTTCCCAACACTATCCTTAGTGGCTGGTTATTAGCTCCTTTTCCGCTCCCTTTCCCGGATAGCCCAAGTATCTTAGGGCAGGCTATGATGGCCTGAAGTCCATTATTAGCCCAAGAACCTTCGGGCGGGGTGTTGTGGTGGTTGGCCAGGTGTGTGCGGCAGGTGGTTTCCCAAGTGTCTTCGGGATGAGGCCCAGGTGTCTTCGGGCGTGGCGGTGGTTGCTCTGGCCTAGGTGTTTGCAGCCATGGTTATATGTGACAGTTGAGGCCCAGGTGTGTGCGGGCGGGTGTGGCAGTGGGACTGCGTGTGGTTGTGGCCCAGGTGTGTGCGGGCAGGATGGGCAGTGGGACTGCGTGGGGTTGTGGCCCAGGTGTGTGCGGGCGGGTGTGGCAGTGGGACTGCGGTGAGAATGGCGGGATTGGTCCGATGCGTAGGATGTCTCAATAACCAGTGGCAAAGTGGCACAGGGTACCCAAACATTGATGTGCTCTTATATATATATTACTTGACTTGCGTTATTTGGGGAGCGAGCCTTGGTGAGGCCTGGGATGGATATTTTTCCTTGTTAGGTGTTTGGTTTACTCTTTCTCACGGGACTTTAGTACGTCCCCCCACTTGTGCACGAGAGTCTTGGTTTTTCCTACTGAGTGTACTTGTATGCTCACCCTACGTATATAAAACTGCTTTCAGGTTTTCAGGAGGACTTCCAGGGCTGTGCGGGACCCTACTAGTCAGGCAGGGGGAGTTGTGCAGTTGTTGTTTTCTTGTTTTTCTTTTCGTACTGTACCCATTTGTACTTTCAGTTTTTGTACTTGTACCTGTTTCAGTTTATTTACACATGCATATGGGACTGGGTTGGGTTTCTTTTCAGCACCTTGTTCTTTTCTCTTTTGGTGGTTGTCTTGTCCTATTTCCCGATCCAAAATAATAAAAAGGGTAATGCCTCCCATATTTGTGTAAACTCATACCCTTGGTGCTAGTCGCCACCCCGGGGCCTATTGGAGGCGGGACTCGGGGGTCATTATCTCCCTTTCACCATTGCCAGCTCAGGAGGGGCATCTTTGATGGAAGGGGGTCGCGACATTTATGAAGGAAGAAAAATGATGTAAGTGTTTATATATTGGGATTTGAAAATTATGTTATATAAGGTTTTTAAAAATGATATTCTATTTATAATAATCCTGAAACATCTAATGACTTTTCCTTAGTAGTTCTTATTTTATGATTTGTAAGCATATGTTGAGTGATACTGATAACAAAAATGAGTGATTTAATGGAAATTTGATATTTTTGGAAGACACATTATTGAGAGATAGATTACCCTTAATATATGTTTGAGGTTGAGATAAAAATTCTTATTTGGGATAAATATTTGATTTATATTGATAAAGTAAATTGGATAATGTTAGTCTTCTTGAAATTGCTTAGTGATTTGATTATAGAGTGATTTATGTTATATTGGGGATGTTTGTTACATTTTTGGATTAATAGAATATATTTTATAATATGTAATTTTATTTAAGGAATAATGATAATTAAATATGTTTTCAGTGCGAGTTTTTTTCTTCTGATTTAGGATATTAAAATGTTTTATGAGAATATATGATCAAGATTTTCACATGTTTGGTATGTGACATTAAGAACCACTGTATATAGTTTGGGGATTAAAGTTATGATTATTTTAGAAAAATTATGAATTTTTTACTAAATTTTTAGGTTTTTAATTTGCTCAAACAAATTCCAGTGGATTTTTAAGATTAGATATTTATGGTATGGTTTAAATTGAACTTTGGGTGTTATTATTGAGGTTATAGAGATTAATATACTATTTCATCAATTGAATATTTATCTATAATTGATAACTTCTTCTAACAATTTTGGTTTTAGAAAATATCTTGATATATAAGGAATGAATTCTCAATCTTTTATGGATATTATGATACATTAAAAATTATTTTTTAATCTTTTGTAATGAAAAATTCATCTTAAATATTCATTTCTTGGAGAAAGATATGAGATTGAAGTAGAGATTGATCAAAGAAAAACCAAAATATGAAATTATTCTTAGAAAATGGAAAGAAATCAAGTAAATGTAGTTTATTATATTCTATGGTAAAATAATTACTCAACTCCAAGAAAAATGATGTTGAAAATATAGATGTTTTCCTTTTTAGAACTATTTTCGAGGAGTTTATTTTCATTTTCACCCCTCACTAATTTATGGTTTTGCGGAAATTAGCTTTATCATAGTTTTACTCTCTATCATTATCTATTATTCTTTGGACAATATCTTTATCCTAAATGTTTATATTTTCACATCCCACTATAGTTCACCATATCTAAGAATCTGATTAAGGGTTATTCTAGAAAACCATTTTGTTTCCCACTTCCTATTTTTAATGAAGGTTTTATTATCCCTTTGAACAATATAGGGTTTCAAAAAAGGCATTTTTAATCATTAAAACTTTTATTACTTGGATGAAAATTGTGAGGATGAAATTTATTTAAGGGGGGGATGACGTAACACCCTAATATTTTAGAATATTTTTTTCTTCAAATAAATTTCTAGAGTTCAATAGATTACTTTACATGTAATCCTGAGTCTAAATAAACAGTGATATAATAACCCTTTGTAACATAGATATTTAATTATAAGGTGTTAATAGTAATAAAACATTACTAAATATATGTATAATGGTTTTAAATAACGAAAATGTATTGATCAATTAATAATAATTAGTAATTCAATTTTAAGTAAAGTCATTTTATTATTAAAAAATTTGTTTTTTTCAAAAAATGGATTTTATTGCATTGTACTCGAATATAATTAGAACTTTTTTTATAAATTTTATTTCATGAAATGGACATAATTTTATAATAATAATTTAAATATTAACTTAGTCTGAATTTGTTAATTTTATTCTAGAAATATTTATTTTAAGTAAATAGTGAAGAATTCCATTTTTTTTGTAAAAAATATTATTTTTTATGTAAGTGTACTATTATTATAATAATTTGATATCAAAGTAATAAAAGTATAATTTAATTTTAAATAATATAATTTATTACATGGGAATCATCATATACTTTATTTTAGTATAAGTTCATTTCTGGAAATAGAATTTTAATTTTCAAAAAATTATTTTTATATATGCAATGAGTTTTTATATCATTAAACTAAATTAATCCCTATAGATTAATGGTTTTAATTAAAATAATGTATTATATATTAAATAATAAATTTTAACATTAATTTGGTGGTTTTTATAATAAAATAAATGAAATGAAATTATGTTTTATGATTAAATATTTTTTTCTAAAATGGTTTTTTATTGCAGGTTGTATGTTTATTTTTAATTAATTTTAACCAATTATGGAAGTTGAATATGGTAAAATGGATTCCATTTTTGAAATAATAATAGTTAATATAATCTAATAGATTCAAATTATTTATTATTAATAGTGAATAAAAAATAGTAAAATCTTGTTACCATGGTTAATGTTAAAACAAGTTTACTGTGGGGTTAAACCAAGGTATAAGGGAATGATTTCATCCAAAAACTATGTAATTTTTATTTTTTAGGGAGACTTAGACCTTATATTATCATATATTTGAGTCATTGTCCATTGTATTCTACCTTACCATTAAGGTTACCTTATATAATTGAAATATTTTAAGAAATTCCATTTGTGTCCCTCCCCTCACTTAAAAAAGGAAACCTCTCCCCCACACTAATTCACATAATTTTAGAATTATATCTTGAAAAATAACTACTAAAAATATTACTATATTCCTTCTATTTATCCTAGATCTTAGGTTATTCTCTTAAGATCTATCCTTACTACCTTGTTAAAAAAAATGTAGTTTTTTGTTTAGTGGAAACCTTACATCCATTAAAATAAAATAGAAACCCACCATTATAAGAAAATAATCACAAATAAAAATTATAATATAAACCTATGAAAAAAACAATAATGTATTAAAATTTAAAATAGATACAAATCAATTAGATTTGGTCATGGTTCATGCTGTCTTAGAATTCAAAATTCCGAAACAATATAATACTTCCCCAACAAAAGCTAAAATCCATCTTGAGACACACACTTGATTCATAAGACAATGTCATCTTCACCAACCCTAATGACGAGACCAACTACCAAAAACTAGCACTAATAACCTTTGAAATAATCAAAGGCCACCAAAACACTATCTCTTACAACTTTAAGAACCACCACCATCAAAGATAACCAGCCATGAAGACCATTATATCATCACAAATAGGGAATACAATGACAAAAGAGACCAGGCACATTGACCTAAGCATGAACCTAATAAAATAATAATAATTTTAACCAAACCATAGTATATTGTGATTAAACAATTAAAATTATTAAACAACATTAAAAAATACAGGATATCACTAAGATGATGGCATACACTAGCAGATACCACCATATGATTATTAGTAGAAAAACCTCAAGAAGATGAACCCATGAATAGATGTCGAGTTACACCACAATTATATACCTAAAACACCACAATTTCCTTCATACAATATTGTAAATGGGGTATGGAATAAATGGCTAGTAGTAATAATAGAGGAATGTGTGAGCATGATGATGAAGAAGGAACCTCCAAAAGAAACCAAAAACATAACCCTAAACCACTATATCACCATCATGAAAATTCATTATGGGGTTTTGACATGAGGGTTAGGCTATAATTGTAGTGAATGAAAATTTTAAGACCATGAAAACCACTAAGAGAAGATAAGAAAATAGATGTAAGATTCCACCAAAATCCACAAAACACAATCCTATACTACCTATGTTATATTGAATCAAACCAAAATAGGGTTAAACACAATATAAATAGTGATAAAAATAGATAGTATGTGTTAGATTCCATCAAAAACATCAAAAAATTAGCACCACCAATGAAATGTTGGAGAAAACTCAGAACGATGAGTGAATAAGGGATGTAGAGAGGAATCACAGATTGAAACACTCACTGAGAGAGGGAGAAAGAGGGGAAATGAAAGAAAATAAAGGGAAGATCTCATGTGTACTACCTAAGAAGTTATGATGATGATTAGGAGGAAGCACTAGAATATGTTGGGTAGAGAGGGTGATCAAGAGATCTGGGGGGAATGTGACGACATCAGGTGAATCAAATAAGAGGAATAAATCCTAATCAAGCTCTTTTAATTTTATTTTTACTTAAAAATTATCTATAATTTTTGTATCCATAAAAAAGTAATTCATCTATTATAATAAATATACTGAGATATTATTATTATGATTCAATAATTTTTTTACCCCTTTTCTTTCAAATGGTAAATAAAATTATCACTCATGCATATGTGTGTACTACAACATCTGTGTAGTAGTTCAATATATTTTCTAAAACTATATTTCATGGGGGGTTATAATTTTTGATTTAATGTTTATACATGATATTTATAACATAACTATTATTCTATAATTATTATAACTTATATATATTATTACCTTATAATCCATTGGTTAATGATAATGTCACTTGTGAATGCGTATGGACTACCACCTCCCTGAAGAGATTCAATTTTTTTTATCATTTCTAATTTATTGGGATTGTAAGAAGTATACATTTAATGAAAATATATAATATTTATGATATAATAATTATTTAGTAAATCTGAATTACCATTTACCTTTATTTTGTTCCATCCATTGAAATATGGAAACATCAGACATGTTTATGTACAAATTACCGTGTCCTTGAAGAGATGTAATTTATTTTTCATCATAATTTAATATGAAAAATTATAAAAATTTATGTAATTATTATATATTATAATTATATAAATATTAAAATTCTATATTTTGAGTAACCATGATCAAAGTGAAAGGATAATAACTATCAAACTAAAATATACAAGAAAAATGAAGAAATTAACACATGAAATGGAGAATTTAATAGAAAATTATTAATGAAATGGTGTTGAAATGATATAGGTGGTTAAAATGTGGTACTATATAAATATAAATTATTTTTGAATATAAATATAATAAATCTAAATTTATTACATAGGAGGTTAGAGATCTTATGAGAGAAGTTGTATATAAGGTAAGGGTTCTGTCTCAATTTCACTTCATTGAGACATGTTTTAAAGTTATGAACCAATTTATTGTATATATGATTTATATAATTCGAAAATAATTTATTTTAGAATAATATATGATTTAAATAAAGGTATTTTTTGAGCTATATTATTTTCAAGCTTTTAATGACTTTCAATTCAAAAATTAATAAACTCGTAAGGGTTCTACGTCTCAATTTTGTTTCATTAAGGCATGTTTAATGTTATGAACCTATTTATGTTACTGAGGTGTATATATTTATCATTTTACATGTAATAAAATTTATTATTATTATTAATTCATGGTGTATAAAATTAATATTAAAATCATTCCATTCAAGGAGTTTTTATTGGAATGCTACCAATGTGGTAAGAGTTTATTATCTCAAATCGTCTTCTTTGGGGAAAATCATATGTTATATAAATATATTCATTTATGCAGTGTTTTTTCTTCCCATTTGATGATTTTTTACCTTTTATATACTTATTCTTACAGTGTTTAAAGTTTTATTTGATTTTATTTCTTTCATGGGGGTCATGAATCAAAATTTACCGAAGTGGTAAGAGTTTTATGTTATAGTCTCATTTTTTCCAGGATTGTTTCTACTTAATTTTTCTGATAATGAATTTATATGATCTATATATCAAAAATATTATTTATTTTTTATCATGTTTTTATTAATTTTGATTATTTTTTTCCTTTTATTTTATTCCCTCTAATTACTCAAGAGACCAAAAGAATGTTATTAATGAAAAATGATTTCATTTTATTCGTCAGTTAGAAATATTTTTTTCCTTATCTATATTTTATTTAAAATGTTTTCAATTTTTTTATAATTATCATAATATTTATAAAATTAATTCTTACCTATGTTTTATTTTCTTTAAAATTGTTTTCAAATAATTTTGTTTTCAGTTTTTGAATGAGGTACTTTAAATTGTTTTTTCTAAGAATGTGAAATGTTTTTTAATTTTAATGTACATTGCATGAATGAAATTCCACACCACAATGGATACTATTTTAATTGAATATAACTTTATTATTTTCTTTTTTTATTTATAAATAAAATTATTTCCTTAATATTTTAAAAAAATTTAGATATTAAATATGTTATTTCAAAATGAAATGGGAATTATCCTCGAGAATTTTTAAAATGATCTTTTATATTTATTTTCATCCATAACAACATCCTTTTATATTTATTATTATTTAATATTGATTTGATCCAATGTTACCATAATTATTATTTCTCTGGAAGGTTTATGGTTATGGTGATGAAATGTCGATTTAACCTATATCCTTTTCATGGGTTATAATATAATGATATGATGAATGTTTTATGATATTATGGAACATATATGCATGGTTTTTGTTATGTGATGGGTTGGAATAAAATTTTATACCCCTCTAATGAATTGTTTAAATAAGGATATATAATGAGATAATAAGGACTATAATGTGGAGTGAACCCAATTTATTAAGGGAATTTGTCTAATAATATTATCTTAGGAGTAAACCATGACTAAGGAAATGATGGAATGAGAAGTTATACCAGCCTACTATAATAGTATTGAATGTGATACATTACTATGGAAATTAATTTATATTTTTTATGTCATAAAACTATTACTTATCCTTATGTTATGTTCTCATGGATTATGATTGATTATTGACGATTTCATAATTTCATGTCTCATGTATTTTTATTGAAAAACTCTTATTCTATGATTCATGATTATAGATCATTGATCGATTAGGTATGATTAATATAAGTTTTATAAATGTTCTCATACCATTATTATTATATTATTATCCCTTATTATTATTTATTAATATCTATTATGTGCACCCTTACTGAGAATCTGATCTCACACTTTCTTATATTTTATTTTCCCAGGTTATGTAGAAAGGTTTTAAGTACGATAAGTCTAAAAGGGTTGATAGTTTTTATAAAATTAATTAGAAATGATTAATATCTTTTATTTACTATTTATATATATATAAATGTTTCTAAAGGCACTAAATATTTACCATTCATGTGTGGATCATAAAGTAATGTAATGAATATTATTATATTATGATGTAATATTTATGTATAATGGTTTGAGTTTTATATATATAACCAATGGGTATATTAATGTTTTTATAACAGAAATTCATTACTTATATAATAGTTATTAATATATTATAAATAATATATTTTATATATAACAAATAAATATGAGAAATATAAAAAGGTAATAATTCATTAGTAAAAATATCTTATATTATAAACAATATGTATTTATATATGTATCATATTTTTATTTTAACAAGTTAAATCTATCAATACTAGAATATGATTTTTATGTATTGGTTATATTTATAAAAAATAAAATATCATTAATGGAATTATTGGTAATTAGTAAAAAATAATAAGAAAATTATTTAGTTTTCGAAAATGTATTTTTCTATCAATAGTTATTTCTATATGTTATATGCCTTCATTTAAAAAAAATTCTTATATTTTGAGTTGTAATTTAAAAAAATTGATATAAAATTTATAATAATGAAATTTAAATTAGGTAAGAGGGAATATATTTTTTATTTAGTAAAAAATTAATTACTATGGTAAGTAATTTGATATGGTAAAATGAGGGAAAATAAGGTCAATTTTACCCAAAATGAATTTTAAATAATCAAATTTATAGTAACATATTCAATAATACCTTTTTAAGTGTGTAATTAAATTTTACTATTAAAAAAGACATTACATCAACTAACTAACCTAACTTTCATATGATTTTATGTTTTCCTTTTACATACATCATGTTTCTAAATAAATCTCTTACATTTCTATCTATAAAGAAGAAAATTCTATTCCCATTCTAAAACATTTGGTTTTATACCCTTAATCTACCCAAATTCTTCACCATGGAAGCCTTTCCCACATTCTTTGTATTTTTTTTCATAATATGGGTATCCAAGTGCTTTAAAAAAACTAAGGCCATTAGGTGAGGAAATAATCTCTTCAATGTTGGTAACATCTTATTCACTTCCTATTTGGTTTATATATATCATTTATCTATATCTAATTATTTATGTATCACCTTAATAATATTTATGTACAATAAATATACCACAATAATAATCATATAATAATAAAATATTAATGGGATTATTTTCACTTATTTTTTAATATGTTCATGTTTGGGTTGGTTAAACTAAAAACTTGATCAATGCTACTCTATTTTATCAGTTATAACTATAGAATAAAAAAATCATCAATAATAAATTTTCTTGGTAAATATTGTAAATTTTCCTTATTATTTTTTGGGAATGGAAAATATGAAATGAATATTTTTTGTTAAGTGACTCTTCAAGGTTGGTAAAATTGCCTAAAATGAGGGAATTTTGGGTTTCTTATTGTGGGACACACCGATAAATTCCATGATATTATATTATTAATTTCAGACTCATTATGATATTATTATTCTAGATCCACATATATTTTATAGATGGCGAACTAACAAACAAGGAATGATGATTGAGACTACCATACCAAAACATGCATAAAATAATTAGTGTCACTAACTTTCAATGATAAAAAAACTATAAATAAATAATAAATGCATAATAAATGCATAATACTAAATAATATAAAAATAAATAAATAAAAATAATTTTCTAAAACTAATGATTAATGAGTCTAAGATGACGGTATAGGTATAATTAGCATGTTCGATCAAGTCATGGGTTAATGTAAGGGGCTCTCTTTCACAAAATTTTATCTTGTGACTAGAATTCCTTATTCATTATAAACATTAAGTTATGTATTATTAATTATATCATATAGATTTATATTTCTCCATTTTACTCTTAATTTGGGGGATATATATTTCTTTTATTATGAAATCTTTGATTGATCCTCCATACCTTATAAATTAAAAAATCAATAAGGATTTACTCCTTCAACTGTATCTATTTTGGTTTTTAATTAATTAACCTTTCCCATTAATTTTTAATATAATTTTTATGTATTAATATATTCATCCTTTTATTTTTTAATGTTATTTCTTCTTAATTTCCATTTATATTGATTTGAAACTTTTTAAAGGAGTTACTAACTCAATTTCCTTTCATTTAGTTATTCTATATATTATTTATCCTATGTTTGGTATATTATACCATTCTAATACAATGTGTTCTATTTCCTCTTATTTCTTAAGAGAATTTATATTTCCTTCTCATAATATATTTTTTATTGATTCTAACAAAATAAAACAAAAAGTTGTAGTAGAAAATTTCCATTCAACATTTTTGATATTCCTTTTCTACATCTATATTATTTATTACCAAAAGATATTGTTTTAAATATTTTAAAAGTTATATATGTATTTTATTTTATACCTCACATATTTCCATTTAATTTTATTTAAAATTTAATTTTTTATATCTTTTCATAAATGTGGGATATTTCATAACATTATAAAAATGATAAAAAAAATTTCATTTAAATATTTTAAAATTTATTATTTTCATATACATGTTACTTATACTTTAGATTTATTTATTTTAAAAGTTTTATTATTTGGATGTTTTATTATTAAAATAAAGTTTTAAAAGTCTGTGTCTTACCTTTTGAAAATAATTTCTATAGTGACTCATATATTTCTTTACTGAAATCATTATTAAAATGATAAGAAATTTCTTTTATATGATTTCTATACAATTCCCCCACCCCTCATTTTTATCAAGATTCATTTTCAATGAATTTAATTCAATTATATGTTCTAATTATTTTTAATATTTAAAGAATATTATTATATGTAAATATTCTTATATTTGTGTATTTTCATAAAAATATTTTAAACATCTATTTTATTTATTGGAAAATCTTTCAACATTTAATAAAAACTAAGGATACAACTTCTTAAATATTTTAAAATTTAATCTATGGTAATACCATTTTAAATTAAACCATTTTAATGTTATACTCTATCTTATTTTACATTTTCTTAAATTTTTTCTATGCTAAAAAAAATTATTTAATTAATTAGAAAAATACTTATGTTTTCTATACTGGGGTAAAAATAAAATCCATATGAGTGTATTGATCTATAACAAACTTTGTCTTCCATTATAAATTTTTTTCTTAATTATATGTTTTTTCCACTACCTTTCCACTGTGAATAACCTATAATTTTTTCTAATGATTAAAGAGTATTTTCCAAGATAAATAATGGATATGAAAATTATAAGTGTCAAGGTGAAGTCCTACCATAAAAAATGATTGCTTAACCATTTATCCCATAGAATATAAAGTAAGCATGAAAGGATGACATGGAGATAAAAAATAAGGTGAAATATATTTTATATTTTAACTTTAGAGAATTTGAAATTTATTCAATTTAATGGATGGATTTGGAGGAAAAAATCTCTTATACTCCCCATTTCTAAATTATTAGAGAGTTATTTGAACTCTAGTATAAGAAGAATTAATATTCATCCCTTATATGGTAACAATCTCAAGAGTTTCATGAACTACCTCTAGAAACTCATTCACTATTGAGAATCTTATTACATACTAAGGAAGAATACTTTCCAAACCATTTAAAGAATAATGGAAATGTCAAAATATGCCTATTTTGAAGGAATATTTTGTGTTTCCTTGTCCTACCACAGATATTGTAGATGAGTTATCAATATAACTTATATCAGGTGTATTATATATTTTAAGGATATCTTCATTTTTTTTTATTTTCAAGTTGATTTTAATATTTCAAATATGATTGGGGAGGGGGGGTGTAATAACCAGTATATTTTTATGAAGTTTGATTTTCACATAATGAAATTTATTTATATTTCTTCTATATAGAATATAAATCATGTATAAAATAAATTATACGTAACACACAAGGAAATGAGTATTTTCATTTTTATCTAAAATATAACAATACAAATAATTATTGAATACAAACCATAATATTAATTAAAATTTTATGGGATAATATACCAAATTTTAGAAAATATTACAAGATTGATGTATTGTTCATCATGATCTCAATTGATAATCATACCATTTTGTATAATTGTTGGAAAAATGTAAAACATTAGAAACATGGTAAACCTTTTTTAAGGAGGTAATATGATGAATGATTTTATATAAATATTAATTTTTATATATAGAAATGAGAAATGTAAATATGACTATAAAATGGTCTTTGGATATATTATTGTTGTATTTATAGTTGTTGGGTATACATATAAATAATGGGTAAATTTATGTTGTTATAGTTGGAGTGAAATCTTTATGTAAAAGTTACTAATGTAGGATAAATATTATCTTTCATATATAATAAATAATTGTGAAATAAAATAAATAGATAATAATTTATTAGTAAAATTATATTATATTCTATTTCTTATAATTTTGTATATATTAAATTTTTATTTTAATAAATTAAAAATATATTTTTTAAATAATTATTATAAGAACCCCTAACATAAATAATGCTTTTGTATGAGTTAAATATTAAGGAATATAGTTTATTACATTCCCATGTTCTTTTATATTTTGAGTTTTATAGAATTAGGATAACTATAATATTACCTAGGGAATCACCAGAGTGTAATTTATAATTTCTTCAACAAAAATATATTATTAAGTGGACACCCCTATTTTATTCATGAAAAATTTACATCATTTAAGATCATAAATCATACAATAAATATTAACCTCTATATCCTTAAAACTAACACTTAAATCATTTGAATTTTTTTTGAAAACATGGGATGAGTACAAAAATCTTTTTGAGGGATATAAAAATAAAATAAACTCATTAGTCCATTTAAAAATCAGAAAATCCTATAAGAAAATTTAAACTTTTACATAATAAACATTAATATAATATAATTATTCATATAATCATGAAATAAACTTTATTTACCAAAGTTTTTGATAAAAAATAACCTAATAAATCATAAAGGAAAAATAATTTTCATGAATGTTTCTTGGAAAACATGAGAACTCATGAAATATCATATTTGAAAAAGAACCATTCAGATTTAAAAGGTCATAAACCATTCTTTAATCATAATATCAATTTTTTACCTCATAAAATCAAAATATTTTCATAAAACCCATATAAATAAAAGAAAAATCAAGTAGGAATATTAGTAAATTACCTTTAAAATAACCCTTACATAAATTCTTACTAAATATCTTACAATATAATAACCAACTTGGTTAATTCCAACATATATTATTTGGAGAATATATCATACCCAATGCATTGAAGCTTTATATTATACCCACCCATCATCATATAAAATTTATAAGAACTATAAATTTTAAAACACATATAACCATTATATTTTCATCATAAAACTCTTAAAATATCATTTGATCCCATATGCAAAAATACTTTATGTTATCTCAAAAAAATTATAGTCTTATCCTTTTTTTATAACATTTAAAAAATAAATGTTCATAGAATAATGGGAATAAAATTATATTTTTGAAAAAATCAAGAAAATTTTGAAAATAATATAAATTAAAAATAAAGGACATGACAGTGGTAAAATCCATTCATGCTAAAAATGTTTAAAATATACTATTTTCATATATTTTTTAAATAAATACCAAAATGATTTGTATGAAAAACGTTAAAAATATTTCTTTTAAATCCTTTGTAATGAAAGTAAAATATGATATAAAATAAATTTAATTATTCATTTTGAGTAGAATAATAACATTATTTAAATTTTTTTTAAAGAATATTTACATTTAATAGAAATATTTTACAAAATTTAAATAACTGTTTTAAAGAAAAACCCCTTATGTATATTCTTCATTCACGTTGTACAACTTCTACCCTCTCGGATAATAACATTATATTAATGATTTACATAATTCATAATTTTTTTCATGTTAATTATCTTATTATGATTCTTTTTATTCCATTCATTATCATGTTTCACTCTCGTAAAAAATTTGAAAAGTTTAGGTTTGTTGTTTTGGGATTGTTCAATTCATAATCTCTAAAAAAACTGTAATATTTTTCATGTTAAAAATTATTTTCCAAATAGTTACATAATCACATAATGTTTCAAGTTATAGGTTCTATATCATTCCATGAATAGAGTAAGTTTATTGTTTTTGAAATAGTTACTTTTTTTGGATTACTCTTTGATAATGCTATTTTTATTAGTTTAAAGTAAAAAATGTTGTTTATATTTAATTCCACTACTACAATGGATGGTAAATTATTCCAATATTATAAAAAAATCATAAACTCATATTTATTACATAATAATACCATTATCTAGGTTTCTTTAATCATTCATGACATAAAAAATATAACATCCTTATTTTAGGTGGTACAACTGACCCAGACAAGAACATGTTATAACGACTGATTGAGTAAGAATATATAATTTTATAATGATAATATAAATTTTAAAAAATATTAATAATGTTATAAATATCATATTTATTTATTAAAATCATTTTCATAACTATCCAAGTAAGGCGATAATGAAAAATGAGACATGTCGTCCATGGAAGTGGTATTATGTATGAACACATGACTAATGATTTCATTTTTCAACATTTTAGAAGGAAGGAAATTATATAATATATTATCTTTATAGATAATAAATATATCAAAATGATAATTTATATTCATTAAATACATCTATATCAATGAAAAAATAAATACTCCACTTCAAGAAGCCAGTAGCCTGCATATATGAAAGAGAATCATTTTAATTTTCTATTGGATAGAGAGGAGTTAAAAATTGTTATTTCATTTACCTAATAAAATTTAATTATAGTATTGATATTGAATACATTATATTGTTAATTTTTTAATAGATTTTAATGAGGTGTGAGAAGAAAAAACTTGAAATAACTCGATTAAGGCACTTAGTTATTCATTGGGTATAATCCTTTGGATTAGGCTTTACTACTTTTTTTGGTATTTGGGTGATACCAGCACCTCCAGGATGTGGGAAAGAGAGTTAGAGAGGGATTTTGGTAGATACTAGTTGATATAAGTTTCTCAAATTTTAGGGTTAAGTTATGTGAGGAAGGATACTTTTTTAAGTTAGGGGAGTGATACTCATATAAATATTCATAACGTTAAAATATTATTATTAAATTTTATTGGTAAATTGGAAAATTGAACATATTTTAAAATATAAGGTAATTTAGGGTCAAAATCTACCAATCCAATCATATTTAGACATTTTTTTAGTGATATTGGAATCCTTACCTCTTATTTTAACCCCATTATTAAACAATTTAACCCTTACCATCATAAAAAAGTTTTAATTTGGAAACTATTTATTAAAAATAAAAACAAAATAGAAATTATTTCATAATTATAATATTTTATTTCAAAATATTGTATTAATTTTATAAGATTCATTTTCAAGAGGTAGTAAAAATTAGTTTTAATATATATATGAAAAAACACAACAAAAACATTTTTGAGAAAAATAAATTTAAGCACAGAACTAAATTGACACAAAAAATCATGTATAGAATTGATCCCCATGACATTTATTGGTTTATGAATAGAAAATAGTGATTTTTGGGACATTAAAAAAAATTAAAAACTGAATGCAACCTTGTAAATACCAAATTAATGAAATATATCAAAAATAGCTTCTTTATTAGAATACAACTTTAATTAAGTTTTAAAATGATAAAAAATGGTATCTAAATTCAACTAAATATTTTAATATTATTAATTTTACATTTTAAATATATATTTTGTATTGAATAAATGTGTCATAATAATTTAATAAATTGATAAACCATGATAATTTCAAAAAAAAAAATTGAAGTAATTAAAAAATTGATATATTTCAATATTCACCTAAGAATGAAAACATACATAAAAAATATTAAATAGAACATTAATATAATTTAAAAATGATGAATTAAAAAATTAAGTTCATTTCATAAATTTCAAATTCTAAAATTCTAAAATTTTGATTTCAATTGAAAATACAAAACAAAAAGAAAAATTGTTTTTATAGAAAAAAGGCCTTTCAAAAATTTAATTCATTTAATATTATTTCATATTAATTACTACTTAAATAAATATTAATATATTAATTTATACATATAAATAATAAATATTATAATAATCATCTTTTAAAAGTGATCAATTTAATTTATTAGGATAAAATACAAAATAATTTAAAATGATTCCTCTGAAAATCAACAATTTTTAATGTTAAGTAATATTAATTATTTATCCTTTAAATGTAATAATTGTATAACACCATATGTTTTTTAAAAAACTATGTCTGATAGTGTATAAGACATGAAACATTGAGCCTAAAAGAACTATGATTATTTATAACGATTATAAGATTTCAGTTAAAATGGTTGGTATGAATAATATTAACTAATTTATGAAATATATATAAAGGTTATAATATCTAAAAATTTATTGATAAATTCATAGGAAATAAGCATCTCATTTTTTGATGAAGACATTTTATTCTTAAAAATTTTTTTTCTTCAAAAATGATTTTTATTGTTTTTTGTGAGAAAATATTTATATTAATTACTAGATATTTTAGAAAATTTATTTTATAAAAAGCAATTAATTTTTGAAATAAATATATCTAAATTATATTAGGGTTAAATTTTTGATTTTTTTTGAAATGATTGATTTTTTAGGGAATAGTGAAAATTTCTGATTTGTCAAATATTGTTATTTCTTTTCATTAAATAGGTAATTTAAATGTAACATTATATTTTGGATTTGTTATTAAAGTTACATATAAACCATTTTATTTAAAATAATATTATTAATTTCATTTCAATCATATATTTTCATGATTTTTTCATAATTTTTATTTATGCTTAAAAACATGGTTTTCTATAAGCTGTTTTTAGCTGTATAAAGTTTATCCATTTTAATTAGTTAAAATAACCCAATAAAAGAAAATTTTAAAAGATATTTATAGATTTTATATATATTCATATGAATTTTAATTCATAAAATGATTATTTCTAACCACATAGTCAATATAATATAACTTTTTCCTTGAAAAATGTATTTGTTGAAAAACCTTTTTAGACACGTTTTATGGGTTTAATTTAAAATTAAATTGTTATAATTTATTGAATTTAATTTGATAAAATGTATTATATATTTTTAATAACCATAATTATTATTATTTAATAAATTCAACATAATTTTTTTCATAAGGAATTGTAAAATAATAAAAATTAATTACCACATTTAAGGTTAAAATAGTGTTTTGCGCATTATATGCGCTTATGTTAAAATTAATTTTCCAAAAACAAATTGTTTTAATTTTATAAATTTAATTTAATATTTAAAATAATTAGGTCTAAATTATATAATAACATTCATTTTGTTATTAAGCTTAAATGGTGATTTACATAGTTACAAAACTAATTATCATGGTGAAATAAAAAATGGTAAAATTGAGTAACATTAGAGTTAAAAGAAATAAAATGTTTAAATAATGTTCATTTTCTAAATTTTTAGGTTTTTATATACTATATATTCCATAAAATATATTATTTATCAATTGTTTTGGAACTTTTTTTGAGAATGGCTTCTACTTATTGAATAGTTTTGAGTATTTACAAAAATATCAATCCTCACTTATAAATGGACCCCTCCTCTCATATTTTTTTCACACCTGAAACTACTTTTCTAAAGACCTAAAAAAATAACTTCCATACTTCCCTTAACATTTTTTAGAGGTCTTTTTGTATTATAAAACCCTCTTAGGATGGATTTTGGTGAAAACATAAAATGATTTTTTGAAGAAGAGGCATCGTTCTTAGCCTAATGTTTTGTTTTATTTCTTCTTCCACATCCTTAAAATATTATTCAAACAAGATGATATAATATAATAGGTATCTACCATATGTTAACATGTTATTATGATAATTTAATTACGTTCATACACCTACTATTCCATCTAATGAAAAAAAAAACCACCATTCATGTGCACAGCGGACTACCGCCTCACATAATGATTTAATTCATTTACCATAATCTATTCGCACAAATGTTTTTATGATGAATAAAATATATATATATAATATTCATTATATATTTTTAATTATATAAAATTAATATATCATATATTTTATTACACTTTCATTCATATAAAAATGAAAACTTCATTTGTGTGTACCTATATATTACCACCTCTATGAAGTGATGTGATTCATTTTTCATTTACATAACACATAAATGGTATATATTGGTGTATTTAAAGAAATAATATTATATTTATGATATAATATACTTATATAAATATAAAATACCACTTACCATATTTTCATCATGATCATTGAAAATGGAAATGTTACTCATGCATATGTATGACCTACCATCTGTATGATTTTTAACATAGTTCATTTTTCTTGAAAATCCTCCATGATTGGTTTTAAAAATATAATTTTGTATAAAAATGACATTTATTTCATGATTATTATTTTTTATATTTTGAAATAATAATTTCTTTGACCTTAGTCAACTTTTTAAAGTGATTTTGGATATATGAGCCGATCATCATCAAAACATCCAACTTGAACATAAATTATCAACTAATTGAATATAACAAGATAATAAATAAAATAAAAAGAATAATAAAACTGAAAAACTACATTAAATAAGTAAATATTTAACATGATTTTATTACTCAGGTAAATAATGTATGCATGTGGTGAATCAAGCTCGAGGTAAGGGATATCTCTAAACCACCATTTTTATTGGGTTATGACCATTATCTATCTACATAATTTTATATATCTATATAAAGTTATGTAATGATTCTAAATTATTTATATATGTATCACACATGTATACCAATCTTATTCTGCCTTCTTTTTAGGGGGTAATACATTACTTACTATCATTTCTGAAATATATTCACTATAAAATTTTCTCTGATTATGATATGAGGTATGATTTTGAAACCATTTTTGTTTCCATGGTTAATTATTTTATTTATATATAATGATTCAATTCATTTTTGGGGAACTTATAAATTATTAAAATGTTATGATCAGTGATCCTAAAAAGAAATCAAATTCATTAGGTAAGGTTTTAGTCACATTAGTCGTTCTTTATGGGATTATGGTGCAAACATAATCCATTATGTAACTTTTTCCACCATGTGATATTAAATAGGAAGTTAGAATTGACTCATGAATATTTAATGTTATATATTGCTGCCACATTTCCGATTAGGTTATGATATTATGATATGATGTTTTTTATGTTATTATTATATGTGATTACTTATTATTCTTCTCTTTTTATGATATCATGGTTTACCTTTGACTCAAATGTTATGCTTCATTATCATATTTATTCCCTTACTAGGATTTCTAGCACATCCATTTCTTTTATGTACTGCCTAGGTTATCCTATACTGTTTTAAGAGCTTGAGGAATTTAAAATCTAATTATGGGGACTAAAATAAAGATAGGATTTATATAGTTGGTTTCAAAGTATAGTCTTGTTTTAGATATTTTTTCCATTAAAAATTTGAAAAGTATTAAGGAATATTTTTGAAGCATGGCGAGGAGATAACATGATATTTTGTGGCTTGATGATCCCATAATTAAATTTATAAAAATATTAAATATAATTATATCATGTGCATGAAGTTTTTAATAATTAAGGGAATATATTTTTATTGGATTATCATATATAAAATTTTAGACCATGGTTGAATTTGGAGTGCAATGATTACCCTAGGAACAACCTATGGATGGTCGGTGTCAGATGTCTGGTTGAGGCAACCGTTGGATGGTACATTTAATTAAAACAAACAAAAAAATTATTTATTTATTTTATTAAATTTAATAATTAAATAATATATAAACAATCAATTATAATAATTCTCCTGGGATATCCACACAAAATATGGAGTAATTGAGACAAGATCTGATGACCTTCATTAGTAAATCAACATTAAACAACGACCAATGATTGAATCAAGGTGGATTGATAGAAAACAATTTAAGTAGATCATCCTCATCACTGGTGAAGGAATTATTCTCCAATGACAAATCCTAAATCAAGGTAGGTATTTTCATTTTTGGTTTCAGTCCTTTATTAAAAGATTGATCATGTTCGTACATGATATTCATTGATCTACGATTAATTGATCCTTTACATGAGCCCAATTGCCAATTATTTTGTTAATTCAATAAATATACCATGTTTCCCATTATATCTCCCATGTTAATCCTTGATTTAGGATTTTTTTATAATTATTGATTAATTTTTTTTATGTTCTAATCCCCATATATTCTTCATGTTCTTTATCATTGGATTTTGGGGTTCTAGTCTGATATTTTCAGGCATGTTCAAGTGTATTCAAACACCCAGATATATAGTAGATTTATGTGAAAGTAATGGTTTGAAAAATAAAAGATGGATCATGATGGGATGCAGGTTTCATTTGATACTCCATGGTTCTACACTTTTCACCAATTATGGGATCGATCATCAAAGACATTGGGCAGCATACAATCTTTATACGATTGAGTGATTACTTATTTCTGACCACCAAAGGGAAAAAATTGATGGATGAATGTAGATCCCACAAATTTCAGGTAGTCAATAGGAACATATCATGGTGGTGAGGCTAGATCTAGAAGTCATGAAAAGATCTGATTTTTTTGTAGAAAACAAGACTACACGTCGTGTAGTGTGGAATAACACATATAGTGTTCTTCATATTTTGATGGTGGTAAGGGTTTAAACCAAATTAAAATATCACACAATATGTAGGTAATGTACATACCTTGTGACCATATCTAGGTATCCATGAAATGTTACATATACACATTCCCAGGGACTCATGTGGATGGAAACACCATATAATAGAGTGCACGAGCATGATCATTAATGCACAAAATAGGATGAGATGCACGGTCAGGACCCCAGGTGGTCATACATGCTATGTATCATATAGGAACTTCTATGTATCGAAACATGAATTTCTAAGCTATTTATATAGAAAAAATGGCCAGGAATTTCATTGTGAACATATTCCATGTAGACCCCATATATATCATGTACCATATTTTTGGGAAAATTATACATCTAATATCTCATTAATTTTGACTTGTATTTTGGGACATGAGTATCCTAACCTGAGTTTTTTCTATATATAATGCGATGGTGGTCTTCAAATTGGATTTTGAGATACAAAGTGAGATTTTCCAAGTGTAATAAGTTTTAGTAAGCACTTGACAATGGTAGTGAATGAGTAGAATAATTGGAGATATTCTTGTTAGAGATGGTACTCCCCTATTTATAGCATGAGACCTTTACCTATGAGGACAATACTACCCTATCAAACTAGATTTAATATCAACCATAATCATTATTCTCAGTATAGATGGTACTCCCCTCTTTATAATGCGGTACCTCTATCGATGTGGATGTTTTTACCCTATCACACCAGGGTGTGAGTCCCCCTTACTCCTTATTATAGGTAGAGGCAATAGTCCCCAATTCAGTACGTGGTTCTATCACTTCCATTATTTTAGTTATATATGGTACTCTAATATTTAGGGTGTCATTCCTCTATCTATAGGGATGATACTCCCCTATATCACTAGGTCGCGGGTCCCCTTATACTTGTTATTGAAAATTTAAATGATACTATACTATTCATTGGCATGGGCCCTCTAACTACTGAGTGGTACCCCCTATAATTATAGGGTGTGGGTCCTCTATACATTGAGGTGAATTCATATTTTGTACTAGGTCATGGGTCCTCTATAATTTGAATATTGTTCTCCTCCAAGCTATAGAGTCATGGTAAGGTGTGTTCCCTAATTATGACTTCTTTTTAAAGACATGAAAGATGCTGAGCATCGATGATGAACCTATGGAGCTATATGCGTAATCATCAACCTAGGATTGGTTATGAATTAGAGATCACATTTTTCTCTCATTTGGATTTATTTATGAGTACATATTTAAGTATTGGATTTCATTTTCATATTTTTTTAAGCTAACTACTTCTATTGCGTCTTCTTTTGTCCCCTCTATTGTTTTTAAGGCATCCTAAAGGGTATGTATATAATAACCTCTACATGGGATTTTCCCACATGTTTCTTGTCTTATGTAGAAGACATAAAGACCATAGATGATTTTAGTGGAGTATAGGGATAGTTGGGTTAATTTACCATGTGTGATGTTTGAGGCTTAGAGATCAAGAGTTTGGATCTCTTAGCTCTTTTCTATTCGATTTTTTGTCATTTTGGGACATATTTTCCAAGTGGGCTTGTATTTTTCCATTTACATTATGGATTACACTGTCAAACTATTTTTTATTCCCTATAAGTTATTAAATGGA
Source organism: Viscum album (assembly GCA_963277665.1). Classification (NCBI taxonomy): domain Eukaryota; kingdom Viridiplantae; phylum Streptophyta; class Magnoliopsida; order Santalales; family Viscaceae; genus Viscum; species Viscum album. The sequence continues at coordinate 859,999,858 of OY728156.1, read as the reverse complement.
TGGTTTTTACTCTATATGTTACTATCTTTTATTACTATTCCTTTGTACTTCTTTAGAGTTGGTTAGGTGCTTGTGTACAAGAACATGAGGAAAATTCATCCCATTTTATTTATTTTTTATTAGTGTTTTCTACATCCCTTGGACTATGGAGGTAGGATTAGGGTTGTGGCTGTCTAATCATCCACCAGAAAGGTGGGCCCTAGTGTGTTAGGCCATTAGAGAGTGGAATCATATTCGTTCATTCCGTGGGATGGTTTTCATAGTTTTTCCCTTATGATGATTGATTTGGACATAGGGGAATAATGTCAAAGTATCTAAAGTGGAGCTTTTAGGCTAGGGAACCCATGGTTTTTGTGATGGATGACATATCCATATTCTAGGAATCTGACCACATACTTTTTGACTTGGAATATCGATATATTGGTTATAGGGAACATTGGTACATGCATCATATAGGATTTAGTTCTTTGATTGTATTTCTCGAGGCAACTCCTTGTATATATTCCATTGTGATGTCATCCATCTGGGTTACCAATTCAGGATCACAAAGACTATCTCATGAGTGATGATGCTTCATTTTAGGAACTATATCATGAGATATTTCCTCTAGTTGAGCAGGTATCAGCAACTTAGCATTTTTAGAAGCATATTATACCATTAAAGTAGGCTAAGGATGAATGTAGTCTTAGCCCACTCTAGTGGTTCCAACACCGGGGGCTGCTATGGTCCCACAATGATCCAAAATCACTATAAAATAGAGGATTGGATTGATTCAGTGATCTATGTTATTATTCTTAAGAGAACCCCAATTTATTAGATGGTTTCACTGCAATATAATCTTTTCCATGGAGCAATTGGGCACTGGTGGATTTTAGTCACATAGATGCATGATGAGTCAACACTCTCATGGCCCAAAATCTCACAGTTTTTTTGTGAGGAGTAATACCCCTCATTCTTCTTTTCAATACATATTCAAGAGGTTATTAAATTTTAGAAGAGTATAATTATAGTATCTAGGTATGACATGAGGTTCACTAACCTTATATTGTACTACCTCAACATGGTTTGGGATGATTACTTCCAGGAATGAATGTTTGAGAAGGGACTTTGTAAAGAAATTAGTGCTAGTGTGGAACATCTGTGCATTCCCACCTATGATGGAATTATAGAGTGGGAATTGGTGATAGATATATCTCTATCTAAGGTATTCTATGTAACTAGATTCCGTAGTGGGAATCATGGGGATGAGCTGTCTATAGTGACTATAAGATGATAGCTTTTAAGGAACAAGAGGCGTGCACATTCTTATACTTAAGAACATGGTCATGAAACACAAGGATCACATAGAGTACAAGAGTATCCCATAGATGGGTGATGTTTTTCATGTGATGGGCATGGTTATACGGCCTCTGATTTCTCAACCCATAGATCAGAGGAGGAAAGGTAGATAGTGGATGGATCTCAATGGTAGAAACATCTCTGTGATCAAGGTTATCCCAGGTGTGACCAAGGTGGCCCCCAAAGTGGAGGATTTTTTAGTGGATAAGGTTAGGATCTAAGAGGAGGATATTTTGGTAGAGGGAGATTCTATGCTGTACTTCCACCCCCACCACTGGGTGGCCCATTTCTGAATTAGTAAGATGGTGGTTGGGGTTGTGGGCAGTTGTATTCCATGGTGGCTTATGACCTGGAAACTGATGAGATGATAAATGGAATAATATATATTTATTATAATCTTAATTAAAAAAATTTAAACACATTTGAGAGTCATTCATTCATATCTTAATTATTTGTGTGATAGATAGGGTTCCTAGTTGATACTTTATTCCAACAACTTTGGCTTTAGGTTCTTACAGGGAACGGTTCTTCAATATCACTTTCCTCTCAGTAGTGAAATATTTTTATTAATGGAAATAGTTTCCCATGGGACCTCTTGGTCATCAAAATGAGACCCTATGATTTCATCTTGTGTATATGATGTTTTTTATGTTGTGAACCCAAATTGACTGGCACTAAAGAAGATTAAAATTCTTTTTAGACATATGGGATGATAATACCATTATGGGACATAAAGATATCATGGTAGAGTGAGTGGTCTTCACAAATAGGAAGACAGAACCCATCAACCATTAGCTAGAAAGTTTATCCCATGGACCATTAGTCTCCTCATGCATCGAATTTCCTTCAGTCATAGAAGATTTTATGGATGCGTTCCCCAAGGATGTTTTAAGACTACCTCTGAGGTTGGAGATGGATTTTTATTCTTATTCTCTCCCTGGTTCCACTATGATATATTTTTTGTAATATCAAATGTACCCTAATGAGCTACAAGAGTTAATGGTATAGTTAGAGGACCTTTGGGAGAAATAATTTGTCAGACCCAATGTGTCCTTGGAGGGTCTGGTATTGTTTATGAAAAAAGTGGACAAGACCTTGTGGATTTGTGTTGATTATAATATCTAGAACTATGAAATGATAAATCAAATGTAATATGTGTCAAGTATTTATGACCAATTTGATTAGTTTTGAGGCATAATATGGTTCTTGAAGATCAATATTAGGTCTGGATACCACCAGTTGAGGGTTCCCAAGGCTGATATTCCAAAACTATAATTCTAATGTCACTATAAGCACTATGAGTTTTGGGTTATTCATTTTAATATGAAAAATTTCCTAACTGTGTTTATTGAATTTATTTACCAGGTATTCCAACCATATATAGAACAATTTTTGGTTTTATTCATTAATGATATTTTTATCTACTCTGTATCCGAGGATGAGAATGTATAACACTTGACGATTCTCTTGGACTTTATTTGGGATATAATTTCTGATCATGGATTAGATATATAACTTGTGAAGATTGATGTAGTGATTAATTGAGATCTATACAAGGACATATCATAGGTGAAAAGTTTTCCTGTCTTGACAGTGTACTATAGTAGGTTCATAGAAAATTTCTCTAGGATTTCATCCCATTTGACCATCCTAATACAAAAAGGGATACTGGTTACCTAGACTGAGTAGTTTCATAGATCCTTTTAGGATTTATGGAAATGTATAACTAGTTACACTATTATGAAATTACTAGAAGAGGGCATGGAGTATGTCGTATATTATGATACCTCTAGATTTGGTCTTAGCTACGTGTTAATGTTGAGGTAGGTAGTGATCACATATTGGTCTAGGTGGTTAATACCCCATGAAAATAACTATGAGACTCATGAACCATAGGTTGTAGTAGTAGTTTTTACTCTAAGGATATAGAGGAACTATCTTCTAGGAGAGTGATTTTTTATTTACTCAGACCATTAGAGTCTTAGGAATGTCTTCACACAAAGACATTTTAACCTAATACAAAGGTGCAGGTTACAGTTCCTATAAGTCTATGACTACAAGATAATATATACTTCTAGGAATGTTAATATGGTTGAATATTCCCTTATTAGGATGTCCCATTATCATCTAGTGGATGAGGTATCTGAGCAGTTAGATTCTTTACAACTAACCCTAGTGGAGGAGAAGGGTGAAACTTATCTTTAGTTGATGGTGTTGAATATTCCACTTATCTAGCACATTAGGGATACTAAGTTAGGATAAATCGACTATGTGGTCCTATATGACTATATATTCATTAGAGATTCACTATACAGATTCACCAAATTTGGGATTCACAAAATTATTTTCTAGATATGGATGGTGGTTCTAGTCACATTACAAGAGGAGGTGATGAGGGAGTTTCACACAACATAATTGGATACATATCCCAGTGTAGGGAATATGTAAAAATACCTTCATTAGAAGATTTTGTGGGTTGGAATGAGGAAAAGTGTACCTAAGTTCATCTCTCAATGTCTCACATGTCTGTTGGTGAAGTTTGAGAACCCAGTTTCTAAAGGTTTTTTGCAACCTCTTGAGATCATAGAGTGGAATTGTGATCAAATATACATTGAATTTTCAAAAGGGATTCCATATAGAGTTAGAGTCCACAAATCCATCTGGGTGATAACTGAATGACTTAACAAGTCATCACATTTCCTTTATATCAGGGAAAAATGTTTGGTGGAGAGTTTGGGGATGTTGTATATACATCATATCAACCGCCTTCATGGGGTCCCCTCAATGATTTTATATAAATGTGATGTGTAATTCACATCATGGTTTCAGAGAGGAAATAATGTGGAGTTGGAGACCCATTTTAGGATGAGTATAGATTTTCACCCCTATATGGATGGAAAGACCAAGCTTACTATCCAGGTGTTGGAGGATATGTTGGGGGAATGTGTGTTAGAATTCAGCTAGAGTTGGTAGGATTACTTATCATTGGTAGATTTTTCTTATAATACAAGCTATCACTCTACTATCGGTATGCCACTTTTTGAGAATCTATATGGGAGACATTGTAGGTTACCCTTATGCTAGACTGTGATTGGTGATGCATCTATTATTGAAAAAAATACAGTTTTGGTGATGATGAAGAAGTTAAAAGTGATCCATGAGTGGATGTGTACAACCCAGATCCCTAAGAAATATTACACAGACCATTATCATTGGCCTTTTGGAGTTCGATCTGGGTGAAAAATTTTTCTTGAGAGTCTCCTCATGATGAAGATTATGGATATTCATCCAAGAAGGCAATATATCCATGAGTTTTATCAAGTCATTCAAGATTTTATAGAGGGTTGGAGAGTTTTCTTACCTCATATCCTTACCCCTACAGTTGGAATGGGTGCATGACATCTTCTATGTTTCATAGTTAAGGAGATATGTGCTTGACCCTACACACATTATTGGATGTTATGACCAGAAATGGAGGATAAATCCACCTTCACAGAGTACCCACTAGCGATCGAGGATCAATAGGAGAGGATCGAACTTGGAATGGCAATTCCCATGGTTTATTTGTTATGGTAGAAATCTAGTTGAGGTAACAATTGGAGGTTTTGTTTAATTAAAATAAATAAATAAATTATTTTTTGGTTTTGTTAAATGGAGTAATTAAATCCTATATAAATACTATAGAATAAAATTTCACTAAGGTTATATGCATAAAACCTATGATAATTGAGAGATATTTGAAAAAATTCCTTGGAAAATCAACATAAAAAAATGATCAGGGATCAGATTGAGATGGATCAAAAGATAGAAAACACAACAGATCAGCCTCATTATGGAACATTATGAGGTACATGAACAAATTATTAGGTTAGAAAACCAAATAGGGAAAATATAAAAGATAAATTATATTAAATCTTAAATACTCATAATATAGGATATACTTATCATTTATATGTTATTAATCCCAGATTTATAAGTTTCTCTTTTGTATGTTAATATATTTTCAACCTATTTTTATTTTTTAGTTAATAGAGGGAAATAAGAGAACACGTGACAACAACCAATCTGATATGAAATGTAATAATTTATGCAATGCTATGCCTAACAATATGGGAGTATAAGATGAAAAATTTATGGTGGTACTATCTAAAATATATAAAGTTAATAATAATAACTTCAATCATACATAACACCCTCCACCTTCTATGAAATTATAAGAAGAAGTTGATTCTTTTATATAAAAAAGGAATCCTACCATTAGTGGATATTCTATTCCCCTCATATTAGAAAAATTTAATAAATCAATTGATAAAACACTCTCTGTCCTCCAATTCTCATAGAAATAAAAAGTTTTACTGACCATTTATCACATCGGGGGAGTAGTAGACCCGTGGTGGAAACTGATCAAGAACTAAAATTACAAAGATGATATTGATTCCATATAATGGGAATACTTCATGAAAATATTTTTTAATAACCATTTTCACCAAAATCTCTATCTTAAAATATAGATGTATTTCTTTAGACTGAATGAAAATTAATAATAGTCTATTGGGGTGTATGATGAAAACATTACAAGGCTTACACAGAACGCCTATGAAATTTTCATTAAATCTGAAAGTAATGTTGAATATTTGTTTAGTTTATTAAAGAAAAGTATATGAAAATAATTAGTGATTCAGGACTTTGAAAACTAAAAAAATGATTTTTGTTGTTCCCTAAATGTTGTGATGGAGATCAGAGACTCCCAGTGGTCATTTGGTACTGGATAAAAATACATAATATTGACATTTCATTATGAGTATCTATAAAAAATTACCATTTATGAAAAAAACCCAACATCTATCTTATAAAATGTGTGTGAAGAAATATATTGTAAACTGTCTGATGGGAACCATGAGATGTTTCAAATGTGGGAGCATTTGGATAATAAGTGATGAAGGGAAATGAAGAAATCTTCTAATGTGGAGGAATAAAAGAAGTATTAGATTATCACTCAACCTGAATTATAGTGTTTAAACTATAATGAACATGAGAATGAATTATCTATCCTTATATAAGGCCAAAATCAACTGGTGATAGAATTATATCACTCTCCACATCCCAAAAAAAATCATTTTACTTCCTTTAGTTGAGTTTGATTCTATATTGGGCATAGATCAACTATCCTTATATAAGGTCATCATCAACTATTGAGAGAGGGATATCACTCTCTACATCTCAAGTCATCCGATGATTTTATGAAAGTGTAAGGATGAGGATGAGTCTCCTTAAGAATATTATTTTCAATCATGGATATTATTTCCTCGCGAGAAAGAATATCTAGACCAAATGATTATGAAAATAGAGAGAATCATGCTTGATGATATTCCCATTGTGAGGATTATATTGATATATTACTTGTATAGTTTACTAGTATTCCTCCTGGATGAGAGGTTGAGTTATCAATTCAACTTATACATAGACATCTTACCATATCGAATAATCCTTATAGAACGGACACTATTGAGTTAAAAGATCTAAAGAAGTAGTTACAAGAGAATCTAGAAAAGGGTTTCATATGCCTGATTACTTATCCTAAGGGTGCACCCGTCCTCTTTATCAAGAATAATTATGGGTCAATTCACCTATACATTTATTATCATAAACTCAAAAAAACCATGATAAGGAACAAGTATACCCTACCATGGATTGATGAATTGTTCAATCAACTATGTGTGGCCTAGTATTTCCTTAAAAAAGACCATAGATTGGGAAATCACTAATTAAAGGTGAAGAAGGAAGAAAATCCAAAACTTCCTTTCAGAAAAGTTATGAACACTATGAGTTCATAATGATTCCTTTAGGAGTCACTAATTCTCCATCTATAGTTATGGACTTAATGGATAGATCCTTTAGATATTAAATCAATTTTTTGTAGTATTTATAGATGATATTATGATTAATCCAAATGAAAGGAGGGGGATGAGGAGGAATTTAATATTGTTCTAAAGGCTCTGATAAAGAAGAAACTGTATGAAATGTATAGTAAATGTGAGTTTCAGATTAAGGAAATATTATTCTTGTGGCATATTATCACCAGTAAAGGGATATATATGGGCCCTACTATGTTAATGAAAAATTAGGATGGGACTAGACAAGAATATGTAATAGAAATCCATAGTTTCGTTGGACTATTCAGTATTACTAATTATTTTGAGAATCTTATCACAATTATAAAACCCACTAACCAAGAAAACATGAAATATATTATAGATTTTCTAGACCAATGAATGCACAAAAATATTTATGGAATTTAAGAAGAGGCTTATCGATCACACTTCCCTTAGGTGAGGAAATTATTATTATATAAAGTGATGGCTACAAGAAGGGTTTGGGATGTGTAATAATGTTGAATGGTAAAGTGATAGACTATGCCTTAAATAAGTTAAAATTTCAAGAGGATAACTATCCCATGAATGATCTGGAGCTAGATGCAAATATATTTTCATTGAAAATATGGTGAAATTATCTCTATGGGGAGAAGTGTGAAATATATATAGATCATAATAACCTGAAATATCTATTCACATAGAAGGATCTTAACATGTTCCAATGAATATGGTTAGAGTGGATCAAGTACTATGACTGATCAATCCATTACCATCCCAAGAATGAAAACAAAGTGCTATACGCTATAGGTGGAATGGATTCAGTGGATTTATCGATGATAATAATTGTGAAGTATATAATATTCATAAACTTGTAAAGGATGGACATGGGAATCATGAATGGAAAATTTTCATCATTCATTTCTAAAATGATTGATCAACCATCCATTCTATCGTAGATAAAGGATTATCAAAGAGATGACATGGAAATCCAAGAGAAGGTGGAAGATATAGTAAAAGTGAAATAATCATAGTTAAAAATTGATGAAGGATTTGTAATATTTGGGTCACAAATATGTTTACCATAAAATAAGGAGATAATGAAAGAGCTATTGAATGATACACATAACTCTAAATTCTCCATCCACCAATGGAGCATGAAGATGTATCAAGATCTCTAGGAGCACTATTGGTGGGAAAATATGATGAATGAGATAATTAAATTTAAATCAATGTGTATAGTATTATAATAAGGAAAGGATGAAATTAAAAAGTTTAAGGGGATCATTCAACCATTACCCATACTTATATAGAAATTGGAAAAAATCACTATGGACTTTTTCACTGGTGTACCAGAGAAACAATATCATATGGTTTGTGTTAAATCATTTTTAAAATACTACTTACATCATTGCAATTCAAGAGTACTTCTCACTTGATCAACTTCAAAGGATATACATAAGAGAGATGATGAGTTTATATGGAACACCACTATCAATTATATTTGATTAAGATCTGATATTTTCCTCCAAGCTCTAGAAGATCCTCCAACAAGATCCAAATATTGAGTTTTACTTTAGTATAACTTATCACCCCTAAACTGAGGGCCAATATAAGAGGAAAAATAAGATACTAGAAGGCATTTTGAGAGAATGTTTGAAATAATTATAAGTAGTATGGGATTAAAAGTCTTCAACTAGCTAAGTTATTGTATAATAATACTTTCCAATCAAGAATCCTAATGTTTCCATTTGAACCCCTTTATGGGAAAAGATGTAGAACACCTATTTGTTTGGATGAAGTTGTTGAAAGTAAGATGTTGGGGCCTAAAATAGTTATGGAGATGGTAAAAAATGTCAATAACCTTCAATAAAACATTAGGACTACTCAGAGTCGACAGAAGATCTATGTTGAAAATCACTGATGACACCAAGAGTTTGAGGTTAGGGATAAATTGTTTCTCTACCAATCTCTATGGAAGAGAGTTATGAGATCTTGGAATAAGGGAACGATAAGTCCCATGTACATTATCCCCTTTTTGATTCTCAATCTCATGAGATTTACTAGCACTCCGAACAACCCTTTCTTAAGCACACAATGTATTCCATGAATCCCTCTGGAGGAAATATATACCAGGTCCCACACATGTACTAAATTCAAAGGTTGGATGAGAGAAATTGATCTATCTTATGATGAGAATTTGATGAAGATCTTGGACCATAGAGATAAAGTTCTATGAACCAAATCAACTCACCAATTCAAAGTACTATGGAAAACCATAAATATGAATTAGTGACCTTGGAACTGGAGGTTGCAATGAAGTAGATGTACCCTCACATATATACATCTTATTATGTAATATGAAAATTTTGGAGTGAAATTAATTAAGAGGGGATGTATGTAACACCAATATTTTTTTTTAAAAATAAAGACCATGTTCAATATCTAATATGACACACAATGTATCACCCCTCGGTTTCAGGTATATAACACTTGTTTTATTATTTTTATGTATGTAAAGTATTTGGGTGAAGTTTGGGAGGGTTTGGGAGAAGTTTGTAATTTTTTTGGGGGATTTTATAAAGGTTCACAGTTAGTGGAAACTATGAAACTTACCTAGGGAACTATTCATAATGGGAGAGAGGGCTCTTGATATGTGTATAGTTAAGAAGCATGGTTTGGAAAAATAGTGCAAACACCTTGTAGAAACTATGAAAAGATGGAAAATATGATTTAGCATGGTTGGTGCATTGTTTTGGAACCATGTGATCCAACCATTAATGCCTCCTAATTGGGATAGAAGCTAGTGCATAGTTAGTGCTTGGTTTGACTAATCATGTGACTAACCAGGCATAGTTTAATAACTAGATAAAAACAGCGTATCTAGGTTCAGATTATGTTTTAACCACTATTTTTCCCCAAACCAACCATAACTCAGGATTTATTAATCATTAAGTATAAGGATTATTCTTCCATCTATCTAAAGGGAATCCAAAGGCTTCTCTTGTTACATTGAAGCCATATTCTCATTGTAAGTCTTTGTTCTTGGTTGTATTTCTTGGTTTTCGTTAGATATACTTCTCCCACTCTCCCAATTTCTTTGATCTACTCCATATGTGAATATATATAAGTTATTTGATGAAAAATATGATTATATTTTTCCTTTTTTTTGATATGAGAAGATATCTATGGTAGGTTTCCAGAGTTTCAACCCGGTTTCATTGGTGTTTGAGTGTAATTATTCGTTTTATCCATAAAACCTGAGGTATGTTGCTTCACTCTCGATTACTCTATTTAGAATATGAAATATTGATTTAAAATATATATATTTTTGATTTAAATAAGTTGGGAAATTGATATTAATTTCATATTGAGATCTTTATTTGTAAATGATTTATAGAATTGTAAAAATTGGTATTTTTGGGGAAAGTTGTATTGGTAAAATGATTTTAAAATGGTGGTTTAATTTTGATGCATAGAAAAATTATTTAAATAAAATTTTGGTTTTATTGAAATGTTTTGTTTTAATGTTTTTTTATAAAAGTATAGTTTTATGGAAATGGTTGAAAAAGTTGTTTTGGCATTTTTTTTGAATAATGGTTGTCTGTGTTCATGTGTATTTGGGAAAGATAAGGGTAAGAAGTATCCCCCATTAGGTGATAGATTAGTGAAAGGATGAATAACCACTCATGAGTATAGGGAGGTCTAGGTTACAATCCTGATTGAATGTGTGGTTATTTGGAAGGAATGGATTATTCCAATATGGATTTTTATGAAATGGATTTAGAGAATTGTTTGGTTGTTTTCCTTGGAATTATCATGTTTTTTGAAAACTTATTAGTTATGTTACATACTTATATTTTGATATAAACTGCTTAGAAATTATTTTATATAAACTGCTTTATATAATTTTTTTAACATGTTCTATCCTAGTGGCATGAGTAGGGTAGTCATTTGTAGAAAGCCTACCGAGTTTCATTATGCACCCCTTATTTAGAACTTTGGTTCTTTTGTAGATATTGTTTATTAGTTAATGGGAAAAGGATAATTAACAAACTTCCCTAGTGGTTGTTAATGATAATTATCTATTTTGTAGAGCATGAATCATGTTGGAGATTTGGAATTAAAGTTTTTCTTGAGTTTTTTTTGGTTTTATGGTCTTCTATTGTGTACTTGGTTATTTTGAAGTCATCCTATATGATACACATTATAGTTGGTTTTGATATAAATTAAATTTTTTGTGTAGTGGTTTATTTGGTTGTCTATTTTTTGTTTGGTTTATTTATTTTAAAAGGTAAAATCATCCCCCACTAATTAATGGAGACTTGTGAATTTATTGTCAGCCTTTAGAATCTTGGGGATGCAGCTTAAGGCCTTATAATTTCATCCAATATTCCCATGTCAATGAGAAAAATAAAGAAGTTACAAGTGGTATCATCTTTTTTAGTCCTTTAATTACAAGTGTTCATCAGTTCTTTCAGTATCAGAGTTGAATTTCATTCTGGTCTGTTCCTTGTGTCAGGTTGGTAGATAGGAGTAGTGTTATTGGGGCTTGAAATTTAGTTCATAAAAATATGAAACTAACATTTTTATGATTAAATTAAAGTTACTAGGGAGCTGGGTACAAAATTGTTTTGGAGAAACTTATAGAGAGTGATACTTATGGATTTTGTTGTGTTTTTTAAAAATGGCACCCGATAGGTGTTTTAGGAACCAACTGGAAGAAGATGCTAAGAATGTGGTTTCACATGATCCACAGGTGAATCAAAAAACTAGTTCAGAGTATTGTAAAATAACTTTTTTATGTGGATAGAGGAAACATGAGGTATTAACCTAGAAAAGTGGATTGTTCCTTCAAATTAAATAAGTATAATCCACACATCTTTCGGGGTGATTATGAACCAAAGAAGGTATAGGTGTGGATGAATAGGATGAATCAAATCTTTGATTAATTGGCACACTAGAATAGTTATAATTCAAGATGGAAATGTATATGATGGAGGATAATTCATTCTAATGGTGGTATTTAGCTATCCAGGATAAATTGGACCAAAGATTTGCATTGGAGGATTTTGAGAAATTGTTCAACAAACAATTCTATCCTCACATGTTCAGAATTAAAAGAACAATGAACTTATCCATATTGAAGTAGGAATATATTTCAATCACAGAGTACATAGATAAATTCACAAATTTAGTGCACTTTTTACCCAATGTTGCTGCAAGTGCATCCTTGATGGCAGGAATCATTGAATTGTGGCTGAGGTAGAAGATTCACTCAAAGATTTTTGTTATCCATAATATGGATTATAAAAAGATAGTTAATTGAGTGATGGTGGAAGAAAGGGATATATTAGGAGCTATTAGAGGAGTAAGTATGTTGATACTTATGGAAAATGGTGGGAACTCGCATGTTGGGATTAAGCAGAAGAGGGACACATATTTTCAATGTGGGAGTAAGGATCAGAATCAAATAGTTGGATATGTAAATATTTATATAAAACCAAAGATCCATATGGGATGTTTTAAATGTGTTTTTAGACTACTTGATGAGATAGTGTAAAAACCCACCTAGATCATGCCTTAATTTCATGAAGATGGGACATATTTAGTTCCATTATTTCAGTGCTCTCAGGTTGGGTGTTTTGAAAATTCTTAGGTGTCATTGGAATCATATTATTTAATAGGATGAGGGAAATAGAACAATAATATTCAGTAGAAAAGTACTAGAAATGGTGATAACAAGAATTAAATAACTCTTAAATATAGTAAACATCAACAGGGAAATAAAGAACAATGTGTGCTGAGAAAGAAATTATATGGTGTTGAGCATGTAATTTTGGACGATCATTCTAGACCATCTATGATATGAGGTATGATTCTTTTAAATTATACCATTATATAAGATTGTTTTGAAATGGGTGAATCCCATTTCTTTATCTCTTCTTGTGTTGTTTATTTGATGTGTTTAGAAGTAGATATGATGCCTTATTTATTAAAACATCAAACTCTTCTTCGTTAAAGAGAATATCAAGATTTTTTATGCATATCATGTTCTATAACTGTTGATGGAGCTGATTTGAAATGGGATTCACTGTGCTTGAGATGGATATCTATGATATAATCTAATGTATGTATTGGTTGAAAATGTTCAAGGATCACATCGACTATTATACCAAAAAGGTCACTTTTACAACTGAAGATGGCATTGAGCATATCTTTCAAGGAGACCAGAATGTAAATGGAGGCGCAATGAGATTTTTTGAACCAATGGTTGTAATGATCTCATTATAGTTGGAAGATTTGACTTGGAATCAATTAAATAAATTGAGAATAATAGGTTTTCTGCAGTGGTTGATCAGTTTCTAGATGTCTTTCTTGAAAATCTCTCAATGTTTCCACTTATAAGGGAATTTGAGTTTATTATTGATCTATTTCCAAGGACCAATACTATTTCCATTACATCTTACAGTATGGAAACAATAGAATTGATGGAATTGAATTTTTTTTGGAAGATATGTAAAGTAATGGTTTTATTTAGATGAGCACATCTTTATGGGAAGCATAGACCTTTTTTTTTGTAAAAAAGGTGGATGGAGCTCTCTGGTTGGGTGTGGATTATCATAAGCTTAACCAAGTTATGATAAAGAATAGGTATCCACATCTATGAATTGATGATATATTCAATCAATTAAATGGATATCATTATTTCTACACGATTAACAAGAGAATAGGATATCACCAATTGAGGGTTCACAATGAGGATATTCCAAAGATAGATTTGAGGAGTAGATATGGCCATTGCGAATATTTATTAATTCCTTCCGGTATTACAAATGCACCAAAATTCATTAGGTAATTGATGAATTAGATATTTTATAGGTATTTTTATTCTTTTATGGTGGTTTTTGTAGAGGAAATATCAGTGTATTCAAGGACAAGGGCCGAGCGTGAAAAACAAATGGTGATAGTGTTGGGAATCTTGAGGGACCATCGTCTACATTCCATATTATCAAAGTGTGATTTTTGGATACAATAGTTACGTTTCCTTAGCCATTTAATCATTAAAATAAGTGTTTTTGTGGATCTAGAAATGAAAAAGGCTATAATATATTAGCAACCATGTAAAAATATCTTCGAGATATAGAGTTTCCTCAATATAGATGGATATTATCTTTGCTTTATTTAAGATTTTTCATGACTAGTATCACCTATGACAACATTGATAATGAATAATGTTCCATTACTATAGGATGAGTAATTCCATAAGTCTTTTCAAGATCTTAAAGTTATCCTTACAATGTCACCAAAATGGTTTTTTCTAGAATCGGGACTAGGGTATGTGGTTTATTGTAATGATTTGGGATCTAGGTTGGTATGTGTTCTCATGCAAGGATTTCATGTAGTTTCATATGACTCAAGGAATTTATGATTGCATGAGAATAACTTCCTAACACACAATTTGGAATTATATATCACAGTCAATTCTTTGAAGTCTTAGAATAATTACCTCTTTGGTGATAAATTTACTATGCTTACAGATCATAAAATATTGAAACATATTTTCCCACAATGAGATTTAAACTTGATACAAAGAAGATGGATAAAGTATCTCCAAATGTTTTAATTTTAATTGATGTATACTATGGGGAAAGGTAATTATATGTAAGATTTATTAAGTAGAAATTCATATACTCAGTTCAAAAAAGAATCTTCAGATGAGCGGTAGTTGATGTTAGTTCTATCTGACATGATCTTGAAATGTGAAGATCGAGGTGAAGGTGGAGCATTATTTATAGTTTCATTTATTCATTATTTTATGAATATGGTTAAAGTGGAACGAATATCTGATGAAAAATGTGCAGCTATAAGGTCAAAACTTAATGGTTGGGAGACCATTGAGGGCTGGAAGCTGGATGAGAGTTTAGTGTTGTGTTTTAGAAATCAGATAGTCATACCTATGGAATTAAGAATAAATTATTTATGATTAGAACCATTCAAGATTGGTTTTTCATCCTAGAATACAATGTATGAGGCTTTTCAGTCTTTTTTTAGCGGGTCAGTATGAAATATATGGTGAATGAGTTCATTTTAGATGCTTAAATTTTCAGTAGCCTAAGGTAGAGAATTAGTGACCAATAGGTATGTTGCAGTCTTTACCTATTATAGTTCTGAAATGGGAGAAAATAGCTATGTATTTAAGTAAAAGGTATCCCATGAAAGGTTTAGAAGCATGATTCCATATGGTTTATAGTGAATCAGATCCCAAATTTATCTCATTTCATCTCTATTCGTGAATCTCATCTGGTGGAGTAATTCTCAAAAATCTATATTTGAGAAGTGGTAAAGGGGGATTGCATACTGGTTTCAATAGTGTCTGATAGAGATCTAATGTTTACAATTTCATTTCTATAAATCCTTATAAAAATCCCTTGGGTATCAATTGACAATGAGTATGGTGTATCACCCTCAAATGGATGGAAAATACCAACAAATAATACAAACATTGGAAGAGTTGTTGTGGTCTTGGGTAATTGATTTTGATGTCTCATGGGAAGGGAACATGTTGTTGGGGGAGCTCTAATATTAAAAAACTATCAATACTTGTTAAAGATGGATCCTTTTGAATATTTGTATGGGAATCCTTTTCTTTCTCTATTTTATTTGGTGGAAAACGGTGATAATTCACAAGTTGGGCTGAGCCTTTTCCAACATACAACGAAGAAGATTCAGTTGATCAGAAAATGGATGGAGACGAACCAGAGACATAAAAAATTGTATGTGGATCATTTTCAATGATAGTTTTTATTCGTGGTGAGTGATCATATGTTCTTGAAGAACTATCCAAGGCATGTACATCTATGTTTTGGGATGTAGGGAAATAAATCCCCTGATAATATGACCTTTTGAGATACTTGAATGAGTTGGTGAGGTGGAATATCAGTTGGCATTTACCCCAAGGTTCAGTGTTGTGAAAAATGTATTTCAAAAATCTCAATTGAAAAAGTACCAGCTTGATCTTGACCATGTAATTTAATGTGATCACATCAACCTAGAGTTGGATGCTTTTTTGGTGCACATTCTAGTGCTGATTGTGGATAGGAAAGAGAACATCTTGCATGGGAAAAGAATTGGTCTAGTGTGGGTTTTGTTGAAACATGGTTAGATTTTGGAAGAGAACCTGTTAAGGGAGAAGGAAATGAAAGAGAAATGGCCATAACTCTTTTAGAGAAATGGTGTCTTTTTAATTTTTAGGGATGTATAGGGTAATGGAGAGGAGAATGTATCTCCCTTGGTTTCAAGTAAATAACCATTATTTTATGTTTTTCTGAGTATGTAAAGTATTAGGGTGATGTTTGGGAGATTTTGGAATTCATTGGGGCTTTTATAAAGGTGAATGGTTGGTTAATGGTTAGTGGAAACCGTAGAACTTCTCTAGGAAGTCCTGCACATTGAGACATATGGCTCTAGGTAGGATCACAATTAAGAAGAATAGTTTGGACAAACTAGGAAACCACCTAGTAAAAACCATGAAAAGCTATATAGTGGGATTTGGAATGGTTGGAACATGGTTTGGAAACTGTTTAAAACAAACATATGAGGTTAATTCTTGACATAGAAGCAAGATCATGGTTATTACATAGTTTCTTAACTATGCAACTAACCGTACAAGGTTTATAAACTAGATCCCCAAAAAGTGGATCTAGTTTTAGATTTTGTTTTAACCAAAAATTTTCTCCCAAACTAACCCCAACTTAGTATTTATTCCTATAAAAGCATAAAGAGGCTTCTCCCATCAATCCAGAGGTGATTCAAAGGCTTATCTTGTTGTGTTGAAGCTAAATTATCATGGAAAGTCTTTTTTCTTTGTAGTTTTCTCAGGTTTCATTAGATCTAATTCTCCCTCCCTCTCGGTTTCTTAGATCTACATTAGTTGTGGATATATCTATGTTAATTGATTCAAAATATAATTGTATTTGTACTTTCTGTTGATAGGGAAAGAGATCTAAGGTTTGTTTTTGGAGTTTCAACCTAGTTTCATTAGCTTTTGAGTGTTGTTCTTTGTTTTCACCATAAAACCTAAGGTCAATGGATTAAATCTTGACTCCACGATAAGAACCCAAACCTTCTTCTCAGGTATGTTTTTCCTTTTCTAGTTGTTTTTGAGGAAAAAGAAAATTTTGGAAATTTTCTAAGTACACGTCATGTACTTTATGAGTACATGCCGTGTACTTCCTTGTCCCGGGATGCCGTGTGATGGCCATGTAGTATCCACACACACGACCGTGTGGGAGTGACTTAGAAGCTGCTTAAAGAGGAATACAGAAAAGGCAAGTACACACCATGTACTTCAAAATTACACTCCATGTACTTCAAAAGTAAATGTCGTGTACTTTGTTTTTTTCATTAAATGCACCGGGGTCGTGTCTAATCACCAGAATACTCTTCTTTTAGGTCTTGTTCGATCAAGAGCTCCGTACAACCATGGATCTTTGACGAGACCTCGAGCCTCCATCCATCCTCCAAATCAAACACCATCGGTTGCATTGGAATCACATCATTGAGTTATCTCTTCTCCTAGAGCATCGTCTTCTGATTTCTACTCTCTCATGAGATATCATGGGTTGAATGTTTTAGACGTTTTTGTAGATCTTCAACGTTATAAGGATATTAAAGCTTATAGGTTCACGTATATCATTCCTACAACCCTGAGGTAGGTGGTTTGTGCCTTTCCATTCAATGTATTTGAGTATTATGTGAAAATTTCACCAATACCCTTGAACGAGGGATTGTGTGTTTACCGTTTTACCCTAGTTGATTGTCTGCTATGCTTTTATGCTTGTGTAGAGGTAATTTGTAGATGATAGGGTTGAATGCTACGATTTGGATGTTTTTCCCATGAATGTTCTATTTATGACCATTTGGTCCTATTCAACCAGTTTGGATTCCTTTCTTATTTTCCATGCTTGTTACTGTAGGATGGAGAGTTTGTATTCTGACATGCTTGATATGTTGTAGACTGGTTAGCCAAGTAGTTATATATATTTACTTTGTCCACTTTCACTATTATGCTTATTGGCCTACACAGGGCTATGAGAACCTAGTGTAGTAGATTATAAGGGGAACTGACTGAGTGAGGTTTCTCAGAGAGTCTTTGAGCACTTTAGGCTATAAGGGGGACTGACTGAGTGATCATCCTCAGAGATCCTAGTACCACTTGGGGCTATATTGGGAGTTGAGTGAGTGCACTTCCTTAGAGAGTCCTTTATTGCTTTAGACTATAAGAAGATTGACCGTGTGAGCTTCCTCAAAGAGTCTTTGTTTTAAATTGAACAACCTGGGCTATAAGGGGAATTGACCATGTGATCTTCCTCAAAGAGTCCTAGACATTGGGGATATAAGGGGAATTGACCGTGTGAGCTTCCTCATAGAGTCCATGAATACCGTAGACTATATGGGGAATTGACTGTGTGAGCTTCCTAAGAGAGTCTTGTTTTACCTTTGACTATAAGAAGAAATGACTGTGAGGGCTTCCTCAGAGAGTCTTTATATATTCTTATGACTGAACCAGAGGGGTTAGGCTGAGTGCACTACCCATAGTGTTTCTTTTACTTCTTAGGTAGGACCAGAGGGGATGGTTGTGAGTACGTCCTAGAGGGTTACCTACTTGGGGTTTTGGTATTTTCTTTCCTGTTGCTTGATATTGAAATTGTGGATTGTTTACTGCTTAGCACCTTCCTGTTTCCTATATTATATACTTTTAACTACCATATATTCACTGACTATTAGGCAAAGATCATTGGGTGGTTGACTACTAGGATTTAGTCTCACACCCTATTTGGGCCATGCTTTTGGGCCCAAACAGATTATATTGTTGTAGGTATAGATAAGGGCAAGCGCCCTTCTACTTCGGGTACATGATTTTCTATGGAGTTGGAGTGCAAGGGACCAAACTATGGCTTTCAATGCTGAGGAGTTTATCTACTTCATTTTCACTTTGGTTTAGCACTTTTGTATTCTAGCATTGTGACTTGTTTGGCAGTTTTCCGAGACATATGTATCATGTATAATTTTATATATGTGTTATCTAGTTTATACTCTCAGTTTTCTGCAATATGTCATTATTGCTGGTTCCTCTCTTGTATATATTTGTTTACTTCTACTGTGTACTCTTCCAATGAGGGTATAATTTCCCCACTATCAAACCCAAGGCCCTCACTTCTAGTCAGCAGCCTCTGGCGTTTGGGGAAATTCACTTGAGGCCATGTGATCAACTGGGTACGAGGCACGTGTGGGTGGCTTCCAGAACCAGGACACTACAAAGTGGTATCAGAGGATTCTTTTCTCTTGACTTTCTATTTAGTGCCTTAGATAGGGATATGATGGAATGGATATTTAGTAATAATATGTACCCGGGAGTAGCTAACCCATGTATAGGGAAAATCCAATCTACCTCATTTAATTGAAATTTGTCTTGTTTTTAAATTATTATAGTTGATTTGATTTCACCTTGAGTGATTCACATGAATTGTGTTGTTATTGTTGATGTTATTGAGGTTCTATTTCTGTTTCAACCTGATGATATGAGGTATGCCATATCATGCATCATATAAATAGTTTCTAGAAATCACATTCCTCCATTTTTTCATGCATCTAGGATGCATTAGTGATTTCATTCTGTTGTGATAATGGCCTTTATAGATATACCTGCTATTTGATAGGGTACTGTTTGTGTAGATGTTTTCTTGAATGAACACCAAACTTTGGTTCTTGAGATGCTATGGGCCCTCATGGACCAGAATTTGTCAGATAATTGTCTTGTTTTCCATGTTATAATATGTACAAGACGCCAAACTTTGATTCATGAGGATTATGGGCCCTCACAGATTGGAATTTGGAACTTTCTTTGTTCATTTCAGTGTTTTCTGGATTCCAAAGTAGTTTCTGAGGCTTACTATCTAAAAAAAAACCAGAATACACACTATGTAATGTTAAGTACAAACCATGTATTATTCTATTCGGGAATAAAATGTTTTTCTTAAGTACATGATTTGTACTTTATGTACACACCGTCTAGTCTCTAACCGTGTCATAGGCCGTGTGGGTAGAGACATGGGATGGGGAAAATCTGGTGGGAACATGCCATGTACCAGTCAAACACGCCGTGTAGTGTTGAACCTCTATCCTCCTGTGTAACTAACAACACATACGGATAAAACCTTAAGCTATACATGCCGTTTTAGGATTGAACACGCCGTGTAGTATGACCCAGGTATCCGACCGTGTCACGAACAACACGGGTTGGTGTCATCCTTTCACGTACACGCCATGTCTACCATGAACATACCGTGTAGTTTGACCTAGGTACCCAGCTGTGTCACAAATAACACGGGTCAGTGTTATCCATTCTTGTAAACGCCATGTCCGTCTGGAACACACCGTGTAGTGTGAGCCATGTGTTAGGTCGTGTCACTAACATCATGAGCTAGGTGAAGCTTGTCTAGAACATGCCGTGTCTATCTTGAACATGCCGTGTAGCCTTGTATTAGGAGATCCATGTGGCTTAACAGTGTAGAAGAAATCAGGCATGGAAAGAGGATTCAAGTACATGTTGTGTGTTAGGACAACACACCATGTGTTTGGGGTGTTACACGACCACTTTAGGTAGGAGTACACACCGATATAAATGACTTAAGGGAACACGCCATATAGGAATGTACATGCCGTGTAGTCTGGTTCTGTAAAACTTGAGTGCTTTCTTTCTCTTGTTCCCTTATTACACCCTTTATTTTCAGTCCTTGATAATATTGATCTAAGGTGTGTGCTTGACCTTGCAGATTCATGCCACTTAGATGTCCTTCAGTTATGTGTCAGTTGTCAGGTGATGATCAGATACCGAACATGGCTGATCAGGGACTACCTGCAGATCCTCCAGTTGTGACAGCCTTGGCACCGACCGTTGTAACTGACATAAGTGCTGATTCACGGTTTAGGGAGGGCTTTTTTGTGGATGATGTAGACCTTTCAGGGAGCACCGCCCCCTGCCATGTCGATGGATTATTTGACACCGGTCTTTCAGCAGAAGAATCCTCCCACTTTCTCATGGGATAGAGGACCCCCGGATGCATAGTCATGGATAGAAGCCACGCTAATGATTTTCGAGCATCTGGAGATACATCCAAAGAAGAGGGTGAAGCTCAATACCTACATGCTTCGAGAATCCTCCAAGAGGTGGTGGGATTTGATCTCATAGGCGAGACACCAGAAAAACATGACTTGGGATGAGTTTTGGAGGATCTTATAAAATTAATTATATCCAGATACCTTGAGGACCGATCAAGACCAAGAGTTCACGAGTTTGGAGAATGGTAGTATTACTATTATGGAGTCTTCCTCTCGCTTCATAGATTTGCAGCATTTCATGCCTATTCTAGGAGGTGACGAGTTGTTACTTGAAATGAAGTTTGAGGATGGTCTGAGGCATGACATCTGATCTCAGGTGAACATCTTATGGTTGACTTTGATATCCTCTATCATCCACCAGGAGCTGATTATATAGTGTAATCTGAGGGATTATAAAGCTGTGAGCTAGGGCAGTTCGACATCTAGAGTTAGTGCTCCTCCAGCTGATAATAGGAAGCGTCGTAGGGAGACTGTACGAGGAGATTAGAGTAGGCGGGATGCATCTTACGATAGCCAGGTGGTGTGCTACCAGTGTAGGAGAAGTAGGAATATGAGGCCACATTGCCTGAGAAAAACAAGTGGAGTGAAGATATTGCGGCAAGATGGGTCACCTTCAGTGATTTTTTCAGTTCTTCTCACCAAACACTGGTGACAAGGGTTCATCTATGTATCCTCATTCAGGAGCAGTGCCACCGGTTTTTCACCAGTCTAGGAACTGGAGTTCTTCCAGCCATTCTGGCTGAGGTGGAGGTAATGGCCATGATAGTCAGTCACTGTTTCTTCAGCGACAGCAGGGTGGATCAGCTCAGAGTGGTTAGGCAGGGTCATAGGGCCGCGACATAGGCCAGAATTTTGCAGTGGAGAAGACTCAGCAGGAGCAGGATCCCGAACCCTCCACAGTTCTAGGTATGATCATTGTAGACTCAGTTTTAGCTTCTAATATTTTCGATACAAAATCTTCCCATAGCTTTATATCTGTTTCTATTATAGAGAGCCTTGGTCTCTACATCTTTTCTTCTGCTGATATCATGATGTTAGACACTCCGTTGGGGACTAGAACGGCTAGTGTAAGTCAGTGCAGAGAGTTCCCTCTACAGGTTGGTGGGTGTCACTTTTTATGGGACCTCTATGTCCTAGAGATGATGTGGTATGATGTCATTTTCAGGATGTACTGGTTAGTTCCATTTTTGGAAGTTGTTGACTGTTATCGTCATAGGGTGATTCTCACATCACCAGAAGGTGAATCATTTCATCATAGGTGTTAATGAGATGTCCAGGAGAGCAGATCGAGTCCAGAGCATCATGGGTTGGGAGGAGTTACATCCCATATTACTATTCTATATCTGGATGACTGGAGGACTTCACAGATGGACTTTACTCCATTAGTGGTCCGTTTCATAGATGTATTTCCAGAGGAATTTTTAGGTTTATCTCCAGAGTTCAAGGTGGACTTCTCGATTAAGCTTGTGCTAGGACTGGAACGAGTGTCTATTCATCCTTATAGGATGTCTACACTAGAGTTTTCTGAGCTTAAGACACAATTGGAGGAGTTGTAGGCAAAGGGTTTCATCCAACCCAATACTCCCCCTTGGGGTTTGCCTGTCCTGTTTGCAAAGAATGCAGATGGTACCCTCAGGATTTGTGTGGACTATCGGAAGCTGAACCAATTGATGAACAGGAAACAATATCCCTTACGGGGGATTGATGATCTCTTTGATCTGCTTCGAGGAGCCCGAGAGTTTTCTAAGATTTACTTGAGGTCCGATTATCATCAATTGCGTGTTAGACCATCAGATATTCCTTTTACAGTATTCTGAAGAAGGTATGGTCTTTACGAGTATGTGGTTATGTCGTTCAGTCTCACGAATGTGCCTGCTATTTTCATGGCACTGAGGAACCAAGTGTTCTATCCATACTTGGATCCGTTCGTGGTTATTTTCGTTGAAAATATCTTGGTTTACCCTCACACTCGACATGACAATGCTACCCATCTTGAGATCATTTTGAGTACACTGAGGGAGAATTAGTTATATGCTAAGCTCTCAAAGTGCCACATTTGGATGGATCAGATTCACTTCCTGGGTCATATCATCTCAGAGGAAGGAGTATCAGTAGACCTAGAGAGGGTGATAGCTTTAGTTTCCTGGGAACAGCCGAAGAATGTCTTTGAGGTGTATAGTTTTCTATGGATGGATGGATACTACATACATTTCATACAGGACTTTTCACACATAGCATCACTGCTGGAAGGTCTGACTAAGAAGGGTGAAAAGTTCTTTTGGTCAGATTCTTGTGAGTCAGCCTTTCAGGAGCTGAAGGGGAGGTTGACTTCCGCACCAATACTAGTCTTGCGAGAGCCAGGCAAGAGCTATATTGTTTACTGTGATGCATCAAGTATTGGTCTGGAAGCTGTTCTTATACAAGGAGATGGAGTCATTGCATACGGGTCCTAGCATTTGAGGCTACATCAGAGGAATTACCCAACACACGATCTGGAGTTGGCAGTCGTTGTTCATGACCTATGCTATTAGGGAATATATCTTCTAGGAGAGAATTTTTTGGTTTTCAACAACCACAAAACTCTTAAGTACATTTTCACTTTGTGTGATCTAAATTTGAGACAGCATAGGTGGGTTGAGTTCCTACAGTCCTTTGACTTTGAGCTTGCCTACACGCCTGGGAAGGGCAATGTAGTGGCTGATGCGTTGTGCAGGAGGACGCAGATACATGTAGTTTAGGAGGCCAGCAGTGAGTGGAAGCTCATGGCTCTATTCTCTTAGATGCATTTGGAGGTGCATGACATTTAGTGGCATACATTTCTTTCTTCTATATCTGTTACCTCTACTATTCTGGATCAAGTTATAATGAGGAAGCTATCAGATTCTGAAGGCCTAGTCCTCAGAGGGTCTTGCTTTACCTTTGATTATAAGGGGAATTGACTATGAGCGCTCCCTCACAGTGTCTTTATATATTATTATGACTGAACCAGAGGGTTAGGCTAAGTGAAATGCCCAAAGGGTTTCTTGTACTTCTTAGGTAGGACTAGAGGGGATGGCTGTGAGTACTTCCCATAGGGTTACCTACTTAGGGTTTGCTATTTTCTTCGCTTTTGCTTGATATTGAAACTGTGGATTATTTACTACTGAGCACCTCCCTGTTTCATGTTTTCTATACTTTTACCTACCATATATTCACTGACTATTAGGAACAGATATTCGAGAGTTTTTCTACATGGATTTAGTCTCACACCTTGTTTGGGCCTTGATTTTGGGCCCAAAAAGATTATATTGTTGTGAGTATAGATTAGGGAAAGCACCCTTATAATTCATGTATTTGATTTGATGTGGAGATTGAGAGCATGGGACCAAGATATGGCTTGCGATGCTGAGGAGTTTATCTACTTTCTTTTGAACTTTGGTTTAGCACTTTTGTATTCCATCATTGTGACTTTTTTGGCTATTTTACTAGACATATGTATCATGCATCATTTTATATATGTGGTCTACAGTTTATAATCTTAGTTTTCTACTATATGTTATTATTACTGCTTCCTCTCTTGTATGTATTTTTTTACTTCCACTTTGTACTCTTCCAATGAGGGAATAATTTCCCCACTATTAGACCCAAGGCCCTCACTTCTATTCAGCAGCCTCTGGCGTTTGGGGAAATGCACTTAAGGCCATTTGACCAACCGAGTACCTGGTTCCTCTAGGTGGATTTCGGAACCAGGACATTACATCCGCTATTTAGAATATGAAGGTTTTATTTGAAATTGATTGTTTTTCTTGAAATTGGTTTTAAAATTAATATGAATTTCTTATTGAAAACCCTTTTTGTTGATGATTTATAGAATTATGGAAATTGGTTATTTTTGTGGAAAGTAGAATTGGTAAAATTATTTTAAAATAGTGGATTGGTTTTGATGCATGGAAAAGTTTTTTCAATAAATGTGTTGTTTTATAGAAATGGTTTGTTTGATAGTACTTTTATAAAAGTCTGATTTTATCGAAATAGTTGTTTTGGAATTGGGTTTCATAATAATGGTTGTGTTTGTTCATATGAATTTGGTAAGGATAAGGGTAAGAAGTCTCTCCCATCATTAGTGGGATGAATAAGGGTAAAGGATCTCCCCCATAAAAATGGTTCATTAAGTGATGGATTAGTGAAAGTATGAATAACCACTCACGAGTATAGGGAGGTCCATGTTGCATGCTTGTTTGGATGTGTGGTTATGTGGAATGGAATTGATTATGAAAAAATGGATTTTTATGAAATGGTTTTAGAGCATTGTTTGTTTGTTTTCCGTGGACTTTATCTTTTTTTGTAGAAACTTCTTGGTTATGGAACTTGTTTATATTTTGATATAAATCTAATAGAAATTGTTCTATACATACTTTTTTACATAAATATTCTGACATGTTCTATCATAGTGGAATGAGTAGAGAAGTCATTTGGGGAAATCCTATTGAGTTTCATTACTCACCATTTCTTTAGAACTTTGGTGATTTTGTAGTTTTTTTTATCAAGACTTGGGAAAAGGCAAAGTAGCACACTTCTTTAGTGGGGCTTAGTGATACATGGGCTGTTTTATAGATCATTGAGTAGGTTGGATATTTGGAGTTATGATTATCCTTGAGTTTTGTTGGGTTTATTGTCTTCTACAATTCATTTAGTTGTTTTTTATTATTCCATTGTGGTACACTTTGTAATAGGTTTTAATATAAATGAAATGTTTGTGTTGTCTTTCAAAGTCATCACACATCATATAGTGGGTTATTTGGTTATGGATTGATTTATTTAAAAAGGGAAAATATTCCCCCACCAGTTCATGAATCTATTGAAATTTATTTCCAGCCTTTGGTGTCTTAGTGTTGTTGCTTAAGTAAAACTAAAATCCTCCCATTTTATCTATCAAATGTGAATAATATGGATGTTACATGCAACACCAAACCTAAAAAACCCATAATTATTTATGACCATTATAACAGATCCATTAAATTAGAAATTATGAAGTGTAAATTAATTTATAAAATATATAAAATGGTCATAATCCATATAAATTTATTGATAAATTTATAGGAATTAATAACTCAATTTTTAATGAAGACAATTTATTCTTAAAAAAATGTTTTCTTAAAAAATGTTATTTTTTTATGAGACAATATTAAAAGAAATTAATTGAACTTTTAAAAATTTTATTTTATAAAATAAATATCATTTTTGAAATATTATTATCAAAAATAAATTAGGATGAAATTATGGTATTTTTCTGGAATGAATTATTTTTTAGTTAATAGTGAAAATTAACAATTTTTCAAATACTATCATTTATTTTCATTAAATAAAGAAATTTTAATGTCTCATTATATTTTGGATTTGGTTTAAAAGTGAAATATGAACCATTTTATTTTTATTATTATAATTATTTTCATTTTGATAATAAGTTTTCATGATTTTGGTATAACTTTATATTCATGCTTAAAATATGTTTTTTAAAGAGTTTTTAAGTGCATTAATTTTTTTCAATTTTAGTTATTTAAAATAACCATATTTAAAAAATATTTAAATTTATGCATTGATACTATATCTATTAATATTAATTTAAATTCATATAATTATGATTTATAGTCATAAATTTAATATTATATGACTTATTTCTTGGGAAATGCATATATAGATAAAAAAAAATTAACACGTTATGTGGGTTTAATTTTAAATTAATTTCTACCAATTATGTGAATTTAATTTGATAAAATTTATTTCATATTTTGAATTATAATACCTAATAAAAGTTAATAATTTCAACTTAATTTTTTGTCATAATTAATAGTAAAAATAGTAAAAATTAATTACTGTAGTTAAGTTTAAAATTAGGTTTTGAAAATTACATGCACTTGTGTTAAAATTAATTTTACACACACATAGGATTGTAATTTGAAATTTTTTATTTCATATTTATAATTATTTTTTATAAATTTTCTAATAAGTATCATTTTATTTTTTTAAAGGATAAATTACCATTATAAAAAACTAGTTACCATGGTGAAAACTAAAATTGACAAATTGAGTAACCTTAGAGGTAACGGGAATAAATTGTATAAAAATGATTATTTTTTAATGGTGGAGGTTTGGATTGACCATATATTCCCTTCAGTACATTATTTTTTTTATTTTAATGAAATTTATTTGATAATGACTTCTTATTATTGAATAGTTTTGGGTATTTATGAAAATGCCACTCCTTCTCACTTATAAAGGGGAACCTACTCTCCACATTTATTCAAAATTAAAAATAATTTAGGTTAAGTAAATCCCAAAAAAATTCCTTTCTAAATTACTATTAAAAATCATAGAGTCATTTTTTTATTATAAAACCTTCCTAGGAATTATTTTATTGAAAACAAAAAGTTGTTTTCTGAAGAAGATATATTATTCTTAACGAGTTGTTTTGTTTTATTTATTATCAAACCTCCTAAAATTATTATTAAAACTATATAATATAATATAATAAATATATCCCATATACTGAGATGATATTATGTTAATGGAATAATCTACAACCATGTATTCTTCCATAAAATTAAAATCAAAACAATTTTTATTGTGTACGGCGGACTACCACTTCGTGAACCAATGTGATTATTTTTCCATAATCATCTCTAAAGACTTTTTATAAAGATGATTTTAATATATATATATATATACTACATTCATGAAATATTTATCAATATAGAAATTTTTTATATCATTTATTTTCTTACCTTTCCATTCATAAAATAATGTTAACTATGTTCGTGCATACGTGTGGATTACAGCCTCCAAAAAATGATGCAATTCATTTTTTTATTACCGTGTCAGATGAATTGTATATATAATTGTATTTAAAGAAATAATATTATATTTATTATATAATTTTAATTATATAAATATAAAATAACAATTTCCTTCTTTCCATCATGATCATTAAAAAATGGAAACGTTACTCATGCGTACGTATATCCAACCCTCTCCATGATTTTAACATTGTTAATTTTTCATAACCATCCTTTATGATTGGTTTTAAAAAATATATATTATGCATAAAAATATAATTATTTCATGATGATTATTCTTATTATTATGAAGTAATAATCTTTTTTACCTTAGTGAACTTTGCCAAGTGATTTTGGACATATTAGTCGAAAATCATTAAAACATTTCACATGAACCTAAATTATTAAGTAATTTAATATAACATTACTATATATAAAGTAAAAGGAATAATAAACATTAAAAATTTTATTAAACAAGTAAATAATTAACATAACTTTATTACTAAGGAAGATAAATAATGTATCTGATGAATGAGGCTCGAGGTAAGGGGTCTCCTTAAACCACTAGTTTCTTTAGGATATGAACATTATATATCTAACTCACTTTATCTATATATGTTTAAAGTTTTGAATTGATTAAAAATTCTATTTATATTTCTCGCACATATATACCTATATTATTATCCCTTCCTTTTATAGGGTAAGAGATGCCTTATGATCATTTATCAAATTCCTTCATTATGAAATTTCCCTTGATTATTGAATGAAAAAAGATTTTGCAACCCATTTTATTCTAATGGTTAATTTTTATTTTTATACCTTATGATTGAATTCTTTTTTATGACATAGATAAATTATTAACATTTTATGATGGGAGATATTATATATAACATAAATGAATTGGGTAAAGATTTAGTCTCATAAGACATTATATATAAGATTATAGTGTAAACCTAATCTAGTATGGGACTTTTTCAACCTTGTGATGTTGTCCAGGTAGTTATCCTTGACTCATGTTTATGTCATGTTATATGTTACTTCCAAATTTCATTTTATGGTATAATATTATGATACAATGGTATTTATGTTATGATTCCATATGATTACTCATGATCCTTCTCTTTTTAGGATATCATGTTATAACTTTGAGTCACATGTTATGCTTCATTGTCATGTTAATTCATTTACTAGGATTTTTAGAACATCCATTTCTTTTATGAATTCCCTAGGTTATCTTAAGAATTTTAGGAGATCAAGTAATTTATAAATTCATTATATAGATTCAAATAAATATGTTTTATTTTAAATGATTCATATACCTAGTCTTCTAAAGACACCAAGAATTTCGATCCTCAGTTTGTATTTAATGAATATTTATTTAAAAATCACGTAATATGTTTTTAGAAAATATGGGTTGATATACATTGGATACTATATTTCTATTTATTATAGGTTTTATTAGTCTTATAAGCTTTTTAATTATATTAACCTAATAAGTCATGGTTCATTTTAGCTTAGTGTTGCATGTATCCTATGCTATCAAACAGAGTATAATTTAAAGGAAAATACTTTCTAAAATCTTGAGGTGTTACATTATCCTCTCTTAATTAAACTTCATCCACAAAATTTTAAATTTTTCTTACAAAAAATAGTTTATATTGTCAAATTATTTCGATATATATTCTCTCATGATATGTAATTTATATATCACTACTATGAAAAATGTTATTTCTTGATTAAATATTTATAAATCCATTTATGTATAATTATAAGTCTCATTCTTATAATGGGTTTTACAAGAATACATTATTATTGAGTGATATTTTACGCATAAGATTAGATTGATTTATCATCCTCTTGGTTTATTTTTAGGAATTATTTTACCATTAATGTAGATAATGATAAAATATTCTTACTTGATTTATTTTTGTTTTTATAAGTGTAATTTCATCCTTCATTTTAGTGTTTGATTATTTTTCAACAATGAATAATTTAACGTTTCAATGAAAAAAGACTAATATGAAAATATAATGCCTCAATTATGAAGATATAAAATTTTAATGGAATATTTTATCTATTAATAGATGTAAATATATTCCTCTTGTTTCCATCTGATTACTAAGAAATATCATAAGAATAAATAAACCATTATATGAAGAAGAAATACATTAATATTAAAAACCAAATAAAGAACACTAAAACTATAATATTAAATTACATCATCACAAAAATAACTAAAAAAATTCAAAATTAATCAATTCAAATCAAAAATCCAAAAAATAGGAAATTTTGATCATATACTGATATGCGTGGAATACACCATTATTTTCTCTTGGGTCAGTGCCAATTTTGAATTTTAAATGCCCAAAACTATAACTCAATGACTCTATAATTAAGTAGTATAGTATATTTTAAGTCTCTAGGATTTAATGAACATGAGGTGAATGATAGAGTAATTTAATAGTTAATACCTAAAACTATGAATTAATTAAAGATTATATCCAAATTACCTGAAATGTGGGTTTTTAGAGGGAGAAGAAAATATAATGAACGTAATGAATAATCCAAAATATAGGTACATGAAATAATAAAACATAAAATAATTAATGAACAATTATCTGTTTATTGGAATGGATTATAGGTTAGTCCCCTGGTTTATATACACACTCATTGCCTCATGAATCTCCTTTTCTTTTAGTTGAGTACTTCAAAAAATAAAAAATACGTAACCCAAAACCCTTTATAAAAAATAGAAGAAATTTTTTCCAATGGTCATGGTAAAAACTATCTACTAGTTTATTCACAAAAAATCAACCTCTCTCACAAATAAAACAATGTTCATTCCTCATATAATGGTATAAAGAGATATAAAAATAGATATGAATTAAAAAAACCACGAAGAATTTTTTATTCAAAATAAATAACCTATTACATCAATTACCCTTCATTGAAATCATCATGAAATTAAATAATTCACCCAATAATTCTATCTATGAGAGGGTAATAAATAATAAAAGTGAAATCCTATAGAATTGGTGGAGACAGTCATGTCAATGACCCTTAGGCGAAAACACCTTACCCCACATCCTAGTATTTGTTTCTCTTTATTGAAGTGGCTAGAACCCTTTATTTATAAGAAAAAATATCTCCAATACTAACTATAATCTCCCAAAATAGTCCATTAAATTTATCCACATCAATACATAGAGTCTAAATAAAATTCAATACATGTATGCTAATGATACTGAAAAAATTTGAATTTTAATTCCAGGGTTGACCAGGTTTACAACATGACAAGAGGTGCCACACCATGAATTTTCATGATTCTCTTAATATTTACTTTAATCACAAAAATAACACATTATGTGATCATATCAATATTCATGACTTGAATTTTATAATCACAACATGAATTTTTTTAGGATCAGTTTGTTTTCTTGTCCTATATTATTCATCTGGTTTCATGCTACACCACATCGTGTCCCCGGGAAAATTCTCTACAGCCCATAAATTTCATATTTTATTGTTTTTTTACTATATATTGAATTAAAATACATCTCAATATAAAATGAAAAAAACAATAAATAAATTTCATAAATAATTATGTTTAATTCCAAATGCAATGAATTTTATGTTAAAAACATTATGCATGAAATGTAACTATCACATATCCTTTCAAAATCAACTTATATTTTATCCCCAAACACATATATAGTAACATAACCAAATATTCATATACCTTAATCATATTTTATCCAAAATATAAAAAAACATATTAAAAATAACTTGAATCACCATGAAATAAAACCCCCACAAAATCATATATACATTCAAATTATTACTTAATATTTATTCTCCAAATTGTATCATCTATTTAGACATAAAATCCCATATTATAAAATGATTTCCCATTCAAATTAAAACTATAATGTTTATACATAAAAATTTGACAACCCTTTATACCAATTAACCATAATTACCTCAACATAAAATAATATATTAAGCCTAAATTTTATATTTACATTTCAGCTTATGTCCCCAAAATATAACAACATTCTTCCTTAAATAAACATCACAATAAATATCATGTTAAACCTGAGGTTTATATACACCTAAACCATTTATTTTAACCAAATAATCCTCTCTAAAATATCTCCTTGTCACAAAATAATTTTTGAAGGTCATCAATACCATTTAACATATGTTTACAAACAGTTAAATAAATAACTACTACAACAATACCAAGGAAATTTTATGACAATTATTCTCATCAGGTTTCAATTGTCCTACTACATATGTAACAACATGATCAAATCACAACCAATTAATTTCAACAAATTATCCCCATAAAAAATTCCCTATATCTATATGATAAGGAAAATGTTTTATCATCTAATATTTTTTTGATTTTTTAATATTATTTGTTACACTCATTTTTTCAAAGGAATTTAACTCCATTTTGAGTTAACTTGGTTAGTGTGTTAGATAACCACATAAATATTCCATAGAAGCATTGATAATAACTCATTATTCCTAGAAAAAATCTAAACTTAGTGACATTAACAGATCTTCACATTATTATAACACTTTATTTTTAATATGATCAACCATTATGACTACTTTTCCTACAATATACCAAAGGTATAAAAATTTTTTATAACCAACATTCACATATAATAAATTTTTGTAACAAATTAATTTTTTTAAGGTTAGTAGAAAAATTAAAATATGTTTTTAATAATCCTTATAATTTATAAAGTATACAAAACAATAATCAATAAATACGACTACATTATAATTATCAAAACCAAATATATAGAAAGAGTAACCATTTAAATTCCCTCATACAACTTTAACCAATATTTAACATTTTATTTCATAATAATTTCTTTATACATTCAAAAACAAGTTTCACATCCCAATATTCATCAACCTCAAAATAATCATGTATCCTCCATTAAACATAATAAAAACTATTAAAATAATCCATACCTTTAATATGTTATTCAAAGTATATTCTTCTTTAGCTATAATAACATATGAATCTGATAAAACTTTCTTCATACAATCTTTATGATCCCCTTATTATGATTTCCTATTAGAATATTGGTTTTAAAAATTCACATACTCCCCACATTTCAAAAATTTCAATTGTTAGTGATGCCTTTGAAAAAAATTATTACCCTTACATTCATTAACAAAACTATTCATTTATCCACACTAGTTTATTTCTATATTCCCTCATTTATGACATATGAAACATCTTCCTATATTTTAGGCATTTACCTTAGTCTTTATTCCTATATTCTTGACATATAGTTTGTTGAATCATTTTTCCTCTAAGGTATTTATCACAAGAATTTCTATGAAACTTAACTTTACTCTTATTTGGTATGTTAGGAAATTAAAGTAGGTCTGTATTTTAAAACATAACTTGAGATAGCTGGTTAGGAATAACCACAAGATTTCTCACTTCAGATTATATCTTGTTTGGTTTCTCATAAGAATGACCTCCACATTTTCCTTCACACCCATTGTTAACATTGTCCATTATGGTTACAATTATTTAAAAAAACTAAAATGGTTATTATAGTTATATCAAATAAAATCATAATAAACCATCTAATTAATAGAATGAATACTATGATGTGCTTAACATTGTTATTTTCTATTCAATTCTTCAAATTCAGTCAAAAATAACTATAAATATCGATAACATACTAACCTTTGAGGTTATAGAATAGTTATAACTTATGATAACATAATAATATATTCACCCCTAAATTTATCAAAATAATTTAAATTATAATCTTCTAATAAAATCCTAAAATCTAATGTTATCTGAACCCTTTCTAGATACCAACTATAAAAACTTGTAACTTAGAAAACTAATAAGTATTAGTTTAATATAATAGATAAAAATTTCTTAAATTTCTATGTTTTTTTAGATTTAGAGTTTTAGAGAATTAGGATAACCATTACATTATATAAGGAAACACTACCTCATATTATATATTTTTCCACAAAAATGGGTTCTTAAGTTTACATACTTGTTTAAATCATGAAATGTTTTATTCATTTGAGATGTGTCATCATAATAGAGATATTGAACTTTTTATAGTTCATAATCATCCTTAAATATTCTTTTTTTAAAAATTTGAGATGAGAAAAAAAACAATTAAGTGATAAAAAATAAACCCATTAGCCCATTTGAAAATCAGAAATCCGATAAGAAATTTTTTCCTTTTAAAAAATAAAATTTTTGTACAAATAATCATTTAATTACTCATGAAATCAAATCCATTTCCCAAATTTTTTATAAAACATATTATAATAAAACATAAATCTAAAATTATATTCATTAAAGCTTCTTAGAATATATGAGAGCTCATGAAATATTTTCCTTGAAAATAAACCTTTCACCTTTAAAACATAATAAACCTTTCTTTAATCATAATATCATTTTATTACATTATAAAATAAAAATACTTCCATAAAAAAATTATAAGTAATATAAAAATCATGTAGTAATCTTAGAAAATTATCCTTATAATAACCCTTAAAAGAACCCTTATAATATAACAATCTACCTGGTTAATTCCAACATGTCTCCTATAATTAACATATCATTATCCATGAAATTATAGAGTTATATTAGACCTTATTGGATTATAATATGGATGCATATGTATATTAGATGGCACAATAAAAGTGGGGGGGGGGGGGGGTGAATTATAGGTTTAAAAGCAATGGATTTAAACACATAATAAAGGGCTTAGTTTAAGAGATCTTAAACTAATACAATTCAAAATCAACACAATAGATCATATAGGGATTGGATTCGATGGAAATACTAAGATTTAATACTACATGTAATGTAAAACAATTTCATTTGAATTGAATACAATGATCATAGTAATACAAATGTTATTGATTCTACCATATAGTGTATAGAATCTCTTAATACAATATCAATCGTAATTGAAACAATTATAATTGAATTTAATATAAAAAGAAAGAGGAAACAATAAAATTCCCTTTCTAATAAAGATAGAACCAAAAATTTAAAAGTATTATAATTCATTTATCCCAATGAGTAAGATATCCTTTCAGCCAAGATAAAAGTATATCTTACCACCACCTTGGTAAGCCCTCGATATGATGATCATCACGACTGTCTTCCTATCCCCAGAAGCCCTCGATTAAGAAGGTAATCGACATATCAATCTTTCAATAAATTGAAATCCCTCGATACGATGATTGGTGACACATATTCATATCCCCAGAATCCTACGATCATTATCACAATGACCAGTCACAAAAATTAGAAACAAAGCACTTATAGAAATACACGAACATGGAACAAGATGTTTACTTCTTGTATCTTCAAGGATTTCACACGAAGTAAGAGATATGTAACAACACCTCTCTCTAGAACTTGATAGAATAAAAATTTATGTATTCTGGTTTTAATGACCTTCTATTTATAGGCTTCAGGTTCCAAAGGTCATATTTCCTCCAAAGGTCACATTTCTTCCAAAAACTTGGAGGTTGTTTGTAAAGACCCGTAAAATTCAAGGGATTTTTTTCTTAAATTTCATGGGAATTTTACATGAACGCAGTTTCTGAAGGCACCTGATTCTGAGGCCCAGTGTGCCCGAAATCATTTTCCAAAGTTTGGCTCGGGTACGTTCAGTGAATGAACGAGCGGGTTTTTCTAACTTTTGAACCAATGCTCGGAATAGAATTCCGAGGGCACCGATGGAATTGCAGCCCCAGTTTTTTCTTAGAAACGCCTTTTCCGGAGTTGCATTTGCTCGGGTGTGGTTTTTAATTTTTGGAGTTAAGTGAAGAAAATAAAAATAAAGTGATGTGACAACTTTATTTTATTTCTCTTAAAGCCACTTAAAATCCACTTAATCTAAGTTGAAGCGGATAGGGTGGAACCCAAAATATCCTACCCACCTGGTAGGATATTTGTGAGGTGGGGCCCGTATGAGCCCCACCATTTCTTTATCCCTAAGTAACGCACCCATGGAAACACCTATTTAATGAAAGTCAACTCGTGCATTATCTAAAATCTTAACGCTTCTATTAATTGGACAGTTAAGATGTTACCATTAATTCACTGAATTAATGGTTCGTTTCTTAACTTGTTTTCAAATTGTTGGCATGTAAATGAAATAAGATCAACACATGTCTTTCTTGAGGATTGCTCGTTGAGAGGATATGGAGAAGACTCAAAGGCTTGAGATCTTAATCCTCCTTCACGAAGAACGCGAAGAACGCGAAGAACATGAAGAACGCCTAACCCTCAGAGATTGACGACGCGACACCGTGTTCCGCGACGCTGACGATTCTCCTTCCGCGATGCTTCTTCCACGACGTTTCTTCCCCGCAACAATCTCCGATCATCAACTGCTTGAGGTAGAAGATTACGGTTCTCTAATTCTTTTTGGATTTTATCCTCAACATGGGTTTATGTGTGCATTTAAATCTGTGTGTTTTCTTTAACCCTCAGAGATCGCCGACGCAACGCCGTATACCGTGACGACGCGATGCCCCCTTCCGCGACGCGACGATCCTCTTCTTCCGCGACGGTCAATCCCGCGAAGGACTCACGTCTGACGACAACGATGAGGTAGGGGTTTTATTTGAGAATAATATTTATTCCCATGGCTGTTTCCTTCTAAAACAAAGAACCCGGATCGACTCATCATCAAGTTGATCCGCGATTGTTTTTATATGCAGGACATGAATTTTTATTTACGAGAGTTTTTTTTGGGAACTAGGTTCAATTTTAATTTATTAAAATTGTGCCT
The DNA here is from genome assembly GCA_963277665.1 of Viscum album. NCBI lineage: Eukaryota > Viridiplantae > Streptophyta > Magnoliopsida > Santalales > Viscaceae > Viscum > Viscum album. The sequence continues at coordinate 859,962,832 of OY728156.1, read as the reverse complement.
TGTTATGTTTTCATGTGTTGATTATTATTCCCAATTGATATCACCTAACGCGGAGGGTGCGGGCCAAACAAACATGACCCGACAACCCTCCACAGGTTTTCGTTGATGCGTGGATGAATTTCGTCTACGAAATGGGATTAGAATGGCGATTGGAGGCCTTCGCAGCAAAGTTCGGATCTCAGGAGAGCTGTAGGCGCAAACCGCAGGCAAAACGGACCACCGGAGCGCGTCCGGTGGTCCGCGGAAGTTCCCGCCGGCGGCCGGAGGCGGCGGGCGGCCACCAGGAAGCGGCGGGGCCCGATGCGCAACCGGGAAGACCCGCGGCGGCTGAAGCCGCGGTGTCAAGCGCCGGTACCACGGCCACGCGGGACCACGGGGAAGGGACACGGCCTTGCACCGCGTCCGGTGACACGGAGCGGCCTCCGCGCGGGGGGTCACGGCTCCTTCGGCGCGGCCGCTCGGCCAGCGCCGAGCCGCCCGGGCCGGGCCGGGCCTCCCAGGCCGCGCCGCGCCGCGCCGGCTGGGTCGGGTCGCGCCCAGCTAGGTCGGACCCGGACCCAGTTTGGGTCGACCCGGTTCGGGCCGACCCAGGGGGGGTTGGGCCGGGTCGGTCCGGGCTCAGAACCCCCGTTTTCGAACCCTTTTCGGTCTTTTGCCCATATCTTGGGCTACGAGCCTCTGATCGATGTACCGTCAGCGGCGATGCGATCCTTGGATCTAGTCGGTCGTTTTGGTATATCTCACTCAAGGTTTTGGAGTTCTTTGGGTTTGGCCGGGTTGGTTCGTTCACGAAACCAACCGGGCCCTCGGAGCGGAAACACCCATATCTTGAGCTCCGGACGTCCGATGGACGTGCCGTCGACTTTTTTGGATTCCTCTAAATGAGACGGATCTTTTGGCTCACTTCGCCCGAGGTTTGGATGTAGGTGGAGTACGATCGGGTTGGTTTTGCCTTAAAAACCAACCGGGCCCCTAGGACGAAAAAGCCAATAACTCTCAGACCGGGCGTCCGATTGACGCGCCGTCTGCGATGTTGAGTTCCTGTTGACGATACGGAACTTTTGGATATATCAAATCTGGACTTTGTGTCAGTTGATGTATCAGCCTCTCGGCTCGGGGAGCGGACCCTCCCGAACGAGCTTGCTGTGTGCGGGAACCCTAGAGCTGGCTGCGACTGCGACCGTGACGACGACGACAGTGCATAGATCCTCAGTGGATTCGACGACGATGACTACAACACTCAGCGATCCTACGTGGATCTGTGCTACCGATCCTGTGTGGGTTCGATCCTGTGTGGGTCAGCGTTCAGTGGTCCTGTGTGGGCCAGCACCTATAGATCCTGTGTGGGTCTGATCCTGTGTGGGTCTTTGTGGGGGTTAGTTACCTATCGATCCTTTGTGGGTCTGATCCTTTGCGGGTCATTACGGGGGTTAGTACCTATAGATCCTTTGTTTGTTTGATTACTTAGATGATTCAGTGGCAATATCTGATCATCTCCATCGTCATTCAAAGAAATATTCCTGTGTGAGCTGAATCCTGTTTTTCTTTCCTATGTGGATTGTGTTGAGCTATCCTGTGTGGATTTACATTTTTCTTTCTTGTGTGGACTGGGTTGTACTTGGGCTCGGATGTTGAAGCCGAACGAGAATAGATGACTTAGGTATATGTATGGGCATATACCTAAGCAGTGTCGGATGTTACTTCGTGATTGTATCATTCCTTTTTGGATTATCCTTTGTGGATTTTGGGAGACTTTCGGGGGTCTCAGGGTCCCTACTGAGTAGCTTATACTCACCCCTGCATGAGCTATGCCCGCACTACGTTGTGTTGGTTGCAGACGATAGAAAACGCTGATCGTGGTTGAGGCTTACGGAGCAGGACGGTACCTGGAGGTGGACCACTGGGTGGGACATACTCGGAGCGGTCGACTGGACCCGAGGAGCAGTGGAGGCTATCTGTACCCACCCTTCAGGTGGGATTTCCAGTGGACAGATCGACGTTGAGGCTTTAATTTTTAGTTGTTGTTTTCCCTTCCAGTTGTACTTTACTTTCAGTTTGGGTTTGTATACTGGACCACTTACTTTTCCACACTTACTGTTGCACTCAGTTTTTACATAGTGTTTACTTCTACTGCTTGCTTTCTCTGTATGTTTGTTTACATTACAAAGGAAATGACTTCCCTTTCTACCAGGATTTATGCCTTGGTGCTAGTCGCTAGCCCCTGGCCTATGGAAGGCGGGCTTGGGGTAGTCACGACACGGGCCCCGAGGATGGGTCGTGACAAATTGGTATCAGAGGAGTTCGGTTCTACCGTAGAACTCAGGACTCTGATCTTTTCTATGTGAAGCAACAGTGTTAAGAGTATTGAGCGTGGTGATCAGTCCAGGGAGCCCAGTGTTGGTGCGACGACTGACGTATCCGTACACTAGGACCCTGACTTCTGATTTCCGACTTAATGCACGAAAACTTTGAATGCATGTGTGTTTCAAGTTTTCTTTGTGATTACTTTATGTGAGATCACCAGGTATACTGTTCTGACCGTGGCACACCTATTTGTTTTTCAGGATGGCCCCACGACGGCAGCCAGCTAGGGTTCCAAGAGTTGTACGTGACGACAACCTGCCGAGCGACGAGGCCTCAGTATAGGTCCCTTTGATAGCTGAGGCACCGGCGGTACCTTTACCCGCCGAGCCACCGATGCTTTCGGCCCCAGCCGCTGACGATGCATGTCGCCTTAGTGCACTGCTCGAGTTCCAGCACCAGCGACCACCCAGGTTCCACGGGGAGACAGACCCCCAGGCAACTGAGGACTGGCTGGAGGCAGTGGTATGAGTTTTCCGGTTAGTGAGGACACCAGCATACCTCATGGTGATCCTCGCAGCGAGCCTACTACATGTGGCAGCGGGCCGATGGTGGAGCTTGATGCTCCAGGTGCACGATGAGGCATCTCTTCTCTGGACATACTTTGAGAGACTCTTCCGCTCAGAGTTCGTCCCGGCCACCCTCTGTGCGGTGCGCATCCAGGAGCTTCTTCATCTATGACAGGGCAGCTTAACAGTAGCCCAGTACTCGGCGAGATTTACCGATCTCTCGCGCTACTCGACAGACATGGTACGAGACCCATTCTTCTTGGCCCAGACCTTTGAGCAGGGATTGAGGCATGAGATCAGGGTGTCGCCGATCTCCCTCAGCATTCTGACTCAGGCAAGAGTACTGGAGCGAGCCCTTTTGATCTAGAGCTTTCTTGGTGAGCCTTCTTCAGCAGCGAGTCCTACCGCAGGATGACATGTAGCAGATTCTTCTGCAGCAGGCAGCCGACAGATGACTCATGGGTCCAGGCAGACTAGACCCTCATGCAGACGACCTCAGGACACTGGCTCACCAGTGTGGGGCACACAATGTGGAGCCAGTCTTTCGAGAGGCAGGCGGTGCTACACATGCGGCAGATAGGGCCACATGGCTCGTGACTGCCCGACCCACCGTGCCGAGGAGCAGCATACGGTTGAGGGGCCACCCAGGAAGAGGTAGAGGGTTGACCGTGGAGGTCCGCAGGGAGCAGGTGGACGAGGCAGAGGAGCTAGCTGAGCAACAGGTGGTGGGCGACACTTTGAGGCTCTACCACCACCACCACTAGGAGGTCCACCCCGGCCACAGGGAGCTAGCAGGTAGAGACAAGCACAACTCCAGGAAGTAGAGGCCTACGACCACAGCGCACCCGATATGATTTGAGGATCTATCTGTGCCTATTCCACCCTTGCTGCAGTTCTTATAGACACAGATGTGAGTCACTTTTTCATAGCCGCTGCCCTTGTTCGGAGCTCGGAGATTCCGATAGATCCGTTGGCTCGATCCTTACGGCTGGAGACTCCTACGGGAGCAGACTCGATGATTATGCACTGGTACCGGCAGTGTGAGCTTACTCTAGGAGGCGAGAGATTTGGCTGAGATCTTCTTGTAGCGGCGTCGATGCCTTACGACGTCATCTTGGGCATGGATTGGTTATCTACAGTCCATGCACAGATTGACAGTATTAGGCGCAAAGTGCGATGTGTACGCACCGACGGGAGCAGGTTCACCTTCACTGGCGAGAAGGGAGACTTTGCAGCACTGGATGAACTCTCATAGAAGAGAGATCATCCCATCACTCATCAGTTGGCTAGCCTCATCCTAGGAGCTGTTGTCATGCGAAGTCCTGGTTTTCCTGAAGTGGTGGATCAGTATGCAGACGTCTTTCCCGACGACGTCCCAGGGCTACCTCCTCGTAGATAAATATACTTTTATATTGATCTGTACCCCGGGACAACCCCAATATCCACTCCAGCATATCAGATATCCCCTGCTAAGCTTCAAGAGATACGGGTACAGTTAGAGGACTTACAGGGCAAGGGTTTCATCCGACCCAGTGTTTCACCCTAGGCTTCCCCGATATTGTTCGCCAAGAAGGCGGACGTGAGCTTGCGACTTTGTGTCGACTATCGTCGCCTAAAACAGGTGACAGTGAGGAACAAGTATCTGCTACCGAGGATTGATGGCCTCTTCGATCAGCTCAAGGGTGCACGATGGTTCTCGAAGATAGACCTCAGGTCAGGCTATCATCAGCTCAGAGTTCGGGATGAGGACGTGCAGAAGACGGCCTTCAGATATCGGTATGGACACTATGAGTTCTTGGTTATTCCATTCAGCGTAACCAATGCTCCAGCAGTGTTCATGGGACTCTTGAATAGGATCTTTCAGCCATGCCTCGATCGATTTGTCATGGTCTTCATCGACGACATTTTGATATACTCGACGACTAAGGAGGAGCACGCCTACCACTTGCGGGGTGTACTGGACACACTCCGAGAGCACCAGCTTTATGGAAAGCTCTCGAAGTGTCAGTTCTGGATATGTGAGGTCCACATCTAGGGACACGTCATCTCTGAGGTGGGAGTTGCAGTGGATCCTACGAAGATCGAGGAAGTGCTAGCTTGGGAGCCACCCAGGAGCGTGACAGAGGTGCAGAGTTTCTTGGGACTAGCTGGATACTATCGAAGATTTGTGCCAGACTTCTCCAGAGTTGCGACACCACTCTAGGCTTTGACAAATAAGGGGAAACCCTTTGTGTGGTCAGACAGATGTCAGCAGATCTTCCAGGAGATGAGACAGAGATTGACCAGCACACCTATCTTGAGGTTGCCTGAGGAGGGAGTAGGATACATAGTCTACTACGATGCATCAGGGACCAGAATCGGATGTGTCCTGATGCAGGAGCAGGAAGTGATCGCCTATGGATCATGTCCGTTGAGGCCGCATGAGCAGAACTATGCTACCCATGACCTGGAGTTAGCAGTAGTGGTCTTCGCTCTGAAGACATGGCGACACTACCTGATGGGCGAGCACTTTATAGTCTTTTCTGACCATCAGAGTCTCAGGTACATCTTCTCTCAGAAGGACCTGAATCTGAGACAGCGGCGATGGCTCGAGTTCCTCCAGGACTACGACTTTGAGATAGTCTATACTCCTAGGAAGGGGAACTTAGTAGCCGATTCTCTCAGTAGGAGGATGGGAATTCGGCTGCTTGAGGAGGCGACGGAGCAACTAGCCGCTTTTCATATATCCTTCATGGATAGGGATGGAGCATCCTTCCTTCAGTCACTCATAGTCACTCCTCCACTACTGCAGCGGGTCAGAGAGGCATAACTTGGGGACGCTGACTGTGAGATGCGGCGTGCACAGATATCCTTAGGTCAGGCATCTGATGGTTTCTCCTTTGGAGCAGAGCACAACGTCCTTTTCAGAGGACATACCTTGGTACCAGTTTCTTTACGGGAGGAGGTGATGAGAGAGTTTCACACTTCTCCTTTGGCGGTACATCCTGGAGTGGCGAAGATGTACCAGGAACTCAGACGACAGCACTGGTGTCCAGGCATGAAGAATGCTGTGGAAGAGTTCGTTTCTCGATGCCTCACCTGCCAGTAGGTGAAGGAAGAGCATCAGGTACCGGCAGGCTTGGTACAACCCTTGGAGGTCCCAGAGTGGAAGTGGTACGGGATATCTATGGAATTCGTGACTGGACTTCCACGCACTTCCAGAGGTCACGACTACATTTGGGTGATTGTCGATCAACTCACCAAGTCAGCTCACTTCTTACCCATCAGAGAGCAGGGCTCGATGGAGAGCTTGAGACGTCTCTACGTTCAGGAGATTGTACGGCTTCACGGTGTGCCATCGTCTATCGTCTCTGATTGAGATGCTTTTATTACTTCCCGGCTTTGGAAGGGGTTATAGGGGGCGTTCGGGACGCAGCTACGTCTGAGCACTGCCTTTCACCCTCAGACGGATGGTCAGATGGAGAGGACCATTCAGACTCTAAAGGACATGCTCCGCGCATGTGTTCTCGACTTTGTTCGTAGCTAGGAGGACCACCTACCCTTGGTGGAGTTTGCGTACAACAATAGTTACCACTCCACCATCGGGATGACACCATACGAGGCGTTGTACGACCGACCTTGCCGATCTCCTTTGTGCTGGACAGACCCTGGGGAGTCAGCACTTGTGGGACCGGAGATGGTTCGGGCCACGACAGAGACGGTCCAGGTCATCCAGGAGCGGATGAGGATAGCTCAGAGCCAGCAGAAGTCATATGCTGACAGGAGGCGGAGGCCACTAGAGTTTGAGGATGGTGACCACGTCTTCTTGCGTGTCTCACCTCGACGTGGTTTAAGGAGATTTGGCCGAGACGACAATTTGTCTCCACACTTCATCGGACCCTTCCAGGTCCTTAGCAAGATTGGCGAGGTGGCTTATCGACTGGCTCTACCACCTCAGTTGCACCGGGTGCAAGACGTCTTCCACGTATCTCAGCTGAGGAGATACGTGCACGACTTGACGCATATCATTGACCATGGGGAGATAGACGTTGATGATGGGGCGACTATTGTGGAGGTCCCGGTGGAGATCAGGGATCGACAGGAGCGGGTCCTATGTGGACGATCGATTCCTCTTGCGTGCGTCAGATGGCAGCACAAGAACCTCCAGGAGAGCACTTGGGAGCGGGAGGCTCAGATGCATGCTCAGTACCCACATTTGTTTCCCTAAGTTTATGATGTATCTTGACGGGGACGTAAAGCCCTGAGGTGAGAGTGATGTAAAGACCCGTAAAATTCAAGGAAATTTTTTTCTTAATTTTCTTGGGAATCTTACAAGAACGCAGTTTCTGACGGCACCTGATTCCGAGGCCGGTGTGCCCGGAATCATTTTCTGAAGTTTGGCTTGGGTACATTCAGTGAACAAATGAGCTGGTTTTTCTAACTTTTGAACCGGTGCTCGGAATCGAATTCCGAGGGCACCGATGGAATCGCAACGCTGTTTTTTTGCTTAGAAACGCCTTTTCCTAAGTTGCGTTTGCTCAGGTGTGGTTTTTAATTTTTGGAGTTAAGTGAAGAAAATAAAAATAAAGTGATGAGACAACTTTATTTTATTTCTCTTAAATCCACTTAAGCTAAGTTGAAACGGATAGGGTGGAACCCAAAATATCCTACCCACCTGGTAGGATATTTGTGAGGTGGGGCCCGCACGAGCCCCACCATTTCATTACCCCTAAGTAACGCACCCGCGGAAACTCCTCTTTAATGAAAGTCAAATGGTGCGTTTTCTAAACTCCTAACGCTCCTATTAATTGGACAGTTAAGACGTTACCATTAATTCACTGAATTAATGGTTAATTTCTTAACTTGTTTTCAAATTGTTGGCATGTAAATGAAATAAGACCAACACATGTCTTTCTTGAGGATTTCTCGTTGAGAGGATTTGGAGAAGACTCTAAGGCTTGAGATCTTCATCCTCCTTCGCTAGGAACACGAAGAACGCAAAGAACGTGAAGAACGCTGAACCCTCAGAGATCGACGACGTGACGCCGTGTTCCGTGACACCGACGATTCTCCTTCTGCGACGCTTCTTCCGTGACGTTTTTTCCCCTGCAACAATCTCCGGTCATAAACTGCTTGAGGTAGGAGATTATAGTTGTATAATACTTTGTGGATTTTATCCTCAACATGGGTTTAAGCATGCATTTAAATCTGTGTGTTTTCTTTAACCCTCGGAGACCACCGACGCGACGCCGTATACTGCGACAACACGACGCCCCCTTCCGTGACGTGACGATCCTCTTCTTCTGCGACGGTCAATCCCACGAATGACTCACGTCCGACGACAATGACGAGGTAGGGGTTTTATTTGAGAATAATATTTATTCCCATGGTTGTTTCCTTCTAAAATAAAGAACTCGGATCAACTCATCATCAAGTTGATCCACGATTGTTTTTATATGCGGGACGAGAATTTTTATTTACGGGAGTCTTTTTTGGGAACTAGGTTCAATTTTAATTTATTAAAATTGTGCCTTGTTATGTTTTCATGTGTTGATTATTATTCCCAATTGATATCACCTAACGCGGAGGGTGCGGGCTAAACAAACACGGCCCGACAACCCTCCGCAGATTTTCGTTGATGCGTGGATTAACGGCATTTACGAAATGGGATTGTAATGGAGATTGGAGGCCTTCACAGCAATGTTCGGATCCCCAGAGAGCCGTAGGTGCAAAATTCAGGAAAAACGGACCACCAGAGCGCGTCCGGTGGTCCGCGGAAGTTCCCGCCGGCGGCGCCCGGCGTGCCGCCAGGAAGACCCGCCCCGGCTGAAGCCGCGGTGGCGAGCCCCGGTCCCGCGGCCGCGCGGGACCGTGGGGAAGGGACGCGGCCTTGCGCCACGTCCGGTGACAAGGATCGGCCCCCGTGCGTGGGGCCGCAGCTCCTTTGGCACAGCCGCTCGGCCAGTGCCGAGCCACCCAGGCCGGGTCGGGTCTGTCCGGGCCTAGACACCCCGTTTTCGGACCCTTTTCGGTCTTTTGCTCATATCTTGGTCTACGAGCCTCCGATCGATGCACTGTCAGTGGCGATTCAATCCTTGGATCGAGATAGTCATTTCGGTATATCGTACTCAAGGTTTCAGAGTACTGTGGATTTGGCCGGGTTGGTTCGTTCACGAAACCAACTAGGCCATCGGAGCGGAAACGCCCATATCTTGAGCTCCGGACGTCCGATTGACATGCCGTTGACTTTGTTGGATTCCTATAAGTGAGACAGATCTTTTAGCTCACTCCACCCAAGGTTTGGATGTAGGTGGAGTACGGTCAGGTTGGTTTTTCCTTAAAAACCAACCGGGCCCCTAGGACGAAAAAGCCAATAACTCTCAGACCGGGCGTCCGATTGACGCGACGTCTACGACGTTGAGTTCCTGTTGATGATATGGAACTTTTGGATACATCAACTCTATACTTTGTGTCAGTTGATGTATCAGCCTCATGGCTCGAGGAGAGGACCCTCCCGAATGAGCTTGTTGTGTGCGGGAACCCTAGAGCTGGCTGCGACTGCGACTGTGACGACGACGACTATGCAGAGATCCTCAGTGGATTCGACGGTGACGACTACAACACTCAGCGATCCTACGTGGATCAGTGCTACCGATCTTGTGTGGATCCGATCCTGTGTGGGTCAGCGCTCAGCGGTCATGTGTGGGCCAACGCCTACAGATCCTTTGTGGGTCCGATCCTGTGTGGGTCTTTGCGGGGGTTAGTTACCTATCGATCCTTTGTGGGTCATTGCGGGGGTTAGTACCTAACGATCCTTTGTGGGTCCGACGACTTAGATGATTCAGTGGAAATATCTGATCATCTCCATTGTCATTCAAAGAAGTATTCCTGTGTGAGCTTAATCCTATTTTGTTTTCCTATGTGGATTGTGTTGATCTATCCTGTGTGGATTTACGTTTTTCTTTCCTGTGTGGACTGGGTTGTAATTGGGCTCGGATGTTGGAGCCGAACGAGAATAGATGACTTAGTTATATGTATGGGCATATACCTAAGCAGTGTTGGATGTTACTTCGTGATTGTATCTTTCCTTTGTGGATTATCCTTTGTGGATTCTGGGAGACCATCGAAGGTCTCGAGGTCCCTATTGAGTAGCTTATACTCATCCTGCACGGGCTATGCCCTCACTATGTTGTGTTGGTTGCAGACGACGGACAGCACTGATCGTGGTTGAGGCTTGCGAAGCAGGACGGTACCTGGAGGTGGACCACTGGGCGGGACGTACTCAGAGCGGTCGACTGGACCCGAGGAGCAGTGAAGGCTATCTGTACCCACCCTTCAGGTGGGATTTCTAGTGGACATCTCGACGTTGCGTCTTTACTTTTCAGTTGCTATTTTCCCTTCTAGTTGTACTTTACTTTCAGTTTTGGTTTGTATACTGGCCCACTTACTTTTCCGCACTTACTGTTGTACTCAGTTTTTACTTAGTGTTTACTTCTACTACTTGCTTCCTCTGTGGTTTTTGTTTATTTTACAAAGGCAATGCCTTCCCTTTTTACCAGGATTTATGCCTTGGTGCTAGTCGCCAGCCCCTTTCCTATGGAAGGCGGGCTTGGGGTAGTCACGACACAGGCCCCGAGGACGGGTCGTGACATACTTGGACACCTGTCATTACAACGATAAAAAAAACAAAATACATGACATCATTTTAATTGGTAAATAACCAAATCAACGACATCATTTTAGTTAGAAATTACTATGTACAAAAGTATGAAACAATGAGAATAAGTAAGATGTAATAAGAATTGAAGTTATGATAAGAGTGTAATGTATTACAAAAACACAATACATAACTAGGTTACTAGGCTTATCAAGAAAAAAATGCATATCATGATTACACTTTAAAATATGGTTACGATTCTTAACATGGTTATGATTCATGATATTTAAGCTGATTACGATTCTTGAATAAAATACATAATTAGAGTATGATACATAACCTGGTTATGATACATAACTTGGTTACGATTCATGATTAGGATACATACTCTTAATCTGGTTACGATTCATGATTACAATGCAGTACTTAACTTAGTTACAATATTTGATTATAATGTATTAATTAACCTGGTTACGATGCATATGGTTATGATACAAGTGGTTATGATTCATGTGGTTACGATACATGTGGTTATGGTGCATGTGGTTATGGTGCATGTCAAAATAATGTAGTACAAAGTCAAATTACGATTTCTAATTTTTATGTAGTGTATAATCTGGATAAAATTTCTGATTACAATGGAATACACAATCTAGTTATGATTCCTCATTATGATGTAATACATAATCTGTTTACGATTGTGAAACATCATATAAAACAATGTGAGTGAAAAATATACATGATTATAAAAAAATTATACATATAATAAAGGCAATGTGAGTGATTACTATTGTAAAACCACACAAATGATAAACAATATATATGATTACGATATGTGTGGTCTATGATTTCCAAAATAAATGATTTATGGGAAAGTCAAAACACATTTGGACTCAACAATCTCCCCCTTTTGGAAAGAAAAAAACAAAACAAAACAAAACAAAAAACAAAGAACATATCTTCATTGAGTTTAATAAATCATCTAAACGTAATAGTGAATACCAATGATTCCACTCTTGTTTTAAAAAACAACTCACAAGTGATCATATTCCCTTTACTTATACTTAAGATTCCTCCCCCCTTGATAAGGCATTCATAAAAAAATCTATTTTCATAACCATTCTCCACCTTTGTGATGTTAAAAAAGAATAAGGGAAAGAATTAATTTTCCGGCAAAAGGTTAGATAAACAAAGTACGAAATAATAGTTCCCAACCGGACTGAGTCGCACCTAGCCGGGTCGGACCCGGACCTGGGTCGGGTCGACTCGGTTCGGGCCGACCCATGGGGGTTGGGCCGGGTCGGTCCGGGCCCAGACCCCCCGTTTTCGGACCCTTTTCGGTCTTTTGCCCATATCATGGGATACGAGCCTCCGATTGACACACCCTCAGCAGAGATGCGATCCTTGGATTGAGACGGTCGTTTTGGTATATCGTAATCAAGGTTTCAGAGTACTTTGGGTTTGGCCGGGTTGGTTCGTTCACAACACCAACCGGGCCATCAGAACGGAAACACCCATATCTTGAGCTCCGGACGTCCGATTGACGTGCCGTCGACTTTGTTGGATTCCACTAAGTGAGAAAAATATTTTGGCTCACTCCGCCCAAGGTTTGGATGCAGGTCGAGTACGGTCGGGTTGGTTTTGCCTTAAAAACCAACCGGGCCCCTGGGACGAAAAAGCCAATAACTCTCAGACTGGGCGTCCGATTGACGCACCGTCTGCGACGTTGAGTTCCTATTGATGATACAGAACTTTTGAATACATAAACTCCGGACTTTGTGTCATTTTATGTATCAGCCTCTCGGCTCGGGGAGCGGACCCTCCCAAACGAGCTTGCTGTGTAAGGGAACCGTAGAGCTGGTTGCGACTGCGACCGTGACGACGGCGACTGTGCAGAGATCCTCAGTGGATTCGACGGCGACGACTACAAAACTCAGTGATCCTACGTGGATCAGTGCTACTGATCCTGTGTGGGTCCGATCTTGTGTGGGTCAGCGCTCAACGGTCCTCTGTGGGCCAGCGCCTACAGATCCTGTGTGCGTCCGATCCTATGTGGATCTTTGCGGGGGTTAGTTACCTATTGATCCTTTGTGGGTCAGATCCTTTGTGGTTCATTGCAGGGGTTAGTACCTATCGATCCTTTGTGGGTCCGATGACTTAGATGATTCAGTGGCAATATCTGATCATCTCCATCGTCATTCAAATAAGTATTCCTGTGTGAGCTGAATCCTGTTTTGTTTTCCTATGTGGATTGTGTTGAGCTATCCTGTGTGGATTTACCTTTTGCTTTCCTGTGTGGACTGGGTTGTACTTGGGCTCGGATGTTGGAGCCGAACGAGAATAGATGACTTCGGTATATGTATGGGCATATACCTAAGCAGTGTCGGATGTTACTTAGTGATTGTATCTTTCCTTTGTGGATTATCCTTTTTGGATTCTGGGAGACCTTCGGGGGTCCCGGGGTCCCTACTGAGTAGCTTATACTCACCCTGCACGGGCTATGCCCTCACTACGTTGTGTTGGTTGCAGACAACAGACAGCGCTGATCGTGGTTGAGGCTTGCGGAGTAGGACGATACCTGGAGGTGGACCACTGGGAGGGACGTACTCGGAGCGGTCGGCTCGACCCGAGGAGCAGTGGAGGATATCTGTACCCACCCTTCAGGTGGGATTTCCAGTGGACAGCTTGACATTGCAGCTTTACTTTTCAGTTGCTGTTTTCCCTTCCAGTTGTACTTTACATTCAGTTTGGGTTTGTATACAGACCCACTTACTTTTCCGCACTTACGGTTGTACTCAGTTTTTACTTAGTGTTTACTTCTACTGCTTGCTTGCTCTGTGGTGTTTGTTTACTTTACAAAGGCAATTCCTTCCCTTTTTACCGGTATTTACGCCTTGGTGCTAGTCGCCAGCCCCTGGCCTATGGAAGGCGGGCTTCGGGTAGTCACAGCATGGGCCCCGAGGACGGGTCGTGACATACTTGGACACCTGTTGTAGAGACCCGAAGCTTGACGTACATGGATATTACATTACTTTTGCGGAATACTTAGTACATAACAAATGCACACACACAAGGATCGTAATAGTTTAGTGTCTTTGGAAACTCGGAATATAATCTTCTAATCATGGCGAAAGATTTTCAACATCTCCCATAAATGTCTTCCTTTTTTTTTTACCTAAAACCTTTCTTTATATCCTGGGGAAAATAAAAAATAAAAGGGTGAACTCAAATGCTCAGTAAGGGTATACAAAAGAAATATCAATCACATCATTTTCATAAGAACATAACATTTTGGAAACCTTAACCTGCAAAAGAGAGCATAATTTCATAACATGGGATAAATCATAGTAGTGAAATGAAATCCCAATAATTATAACTTAAAACATGAAACTTTGTGGCATACACACATAATCATAGAGAATCATATCTTATTAGTAAAGACTCATTGCCAAGACTATCTTAGTGGACAAAGTCCATTTCTGAACTGAGTCACCCTCATTTCAGTCCTGTTTCACTGAACCGGTATAACCTATCGTTCCAGCCATGTCTATCTCATGAGATATAAAATCTTTACCCAATGCATTTGAGGGAGATATAGGTCCCACCCATCTCATAATGATACCATTCTTATGTGTGCCACAAAATCATAAATCATACATCATTGTATAACCCATGTAATAAAAATGGGAATCTTAAACATCATGACATCATAAAACAATTCATATAAGATAAAGGAATTCATAAAAATATTTCCATCACAACATAATCAAGTAAATGTAATAATAGGGATAGAAACATAACCCTATATTATCTTAGATGGAAAATAATTTTGATAAAACACTTGAACTCTATTTTTGAGGAAAATATCCTTTTTACTTGAAAAACACTTTTCCTTTCTTAACATGTCATAAAATTATAAACTAAAAGAAGTTGATTAAAAATAAACTTGAAAACTTGTAAAGGAAGCTTCTTGGAAATAATGTTTTAAAAATCCATTCATGCTGTATATGTTAAAAAAACATTCTTCTCGTACTTTTGTCAGAAAAGTCGAAAAGTACCTCGTACGAAAAACGACAAAAGATTCCTTTCATATCCTTCACTAAAAACTCACCGAAGGGTAAAATTGCATTTAAACAATTGTAGGTGGATGGAAATAATATTACATATTGAGGAAACATGGATGTGGATGAAAAAATACACCCCAGTAAATTTCAAAGTATAAACAATCTCAGATAAAAATGAGATTGTGATATTTCCCTTACCTTTGGTCCGATATGCTTTGTACGTGTCCGAACCTCATGTATAATGATTTAAATAATGTTATTGACTTATTACAGAATCATACTTATTTTTATGATATCATATATGGTCATATTCTTAGCTTATTATTAGTAATATTTCATTACTACTTGTTATCCGGGTGTTTATTACTTTTTGTTCTTATGCGTGTTTTGTCGAATAAATTCTTATTCTTCTTTTTAGGTTATAGATAACTCATTTCCAGAATTTTATTAGTGTAATATATATCATATTCATTCATTCAATTCATTTATATAATCATTAAGAAATGAAGATCATGTAGAACGAGTCATATCACACCGTGAAGACGGTATTCCGTACGTACGCACGAGTGATGATATCGTTCCTATGATCGTGGAATTGTATTGGAGTGTATGTATACTATTTCAGAATCAATATTACTTTATAATAGTCATATATAGTCATTATTTACACCATTATACCCATCCAAGTAAGGTGGTGGTGGAAAATAGATTACACCACGACGTGGAGACGGTATTCCGTACGTACGCACGCGCGGTGATTTCTTTTTCCGTAGGATGGATAGATGGTGAAATAGTGTTGTTTCATACTTATAATAACATATCATTATATGAGTGATACTGATGTTATTACTTCATAATAAAACAACTAAAGAAGAAGAAGTGGAAGAAGAAATAAAGATGAAGGAATCGGTAGCGGACATTACCTCTTCTTTGAAGTGCTTCTTTGAGACCTCCTTTTAGGGCACTAAAATAGGTCTTTGAAGAATACAAGAACCTCTAGTATGTTTCTAGGGAAGTGTAGAGAATAAATTGGAAGGGTTTGGCCGAGCTTGAAGGCTCAAAGTGGTGTGAGGAAGAGGGGGAAGAGGTTCCCTTTTATAAGGGAGGAGAGGGGCACCTTTGGAATAACTAAAAATATTATTTTATTATAAAGTCAAGTTCGGTTTTAAATAGATCCAAATTGAGTTATTTCGAAGATAAGGTGGGGATGGGTCTAAATCCTTTCATCCAATATAATTTAAACAAGTTTAGGTCATTATATTAACCTTATCCTTTAGTTTTAACTCTTAGTTAATTAGATTGACAATTACCATGTCACTTTGTATTTTTATATTATATAGTTAATAAACCAACCATATACATCCAAGCGACCCCCAAGTTGTGTTTTATTAATATATATAACCTTATCTAATTCATTTGGACAAACCTTAGATTTTTAGGAATAAAATTACATTAATAATATAATATTTGTTTTAAAAACTATTTTATGTCAATTTTGACACTATTCAATAGTTGATTTTTTTGAAACTCATAACAGAATGATTACTTCGACAAAAGTTAATTAAATCAATCCTAACATGTCATATTAACCTAGAAAATTAGTTTAGTTCATATAAAGTCTCAAATTATATTTATTTGGGTATTTATAACATCAATTATGTCAATATTTCATTAATAAGATAATTACTACATCATCGTTGTGTCATAAATAAATTAAATTATTTAATGTCTAAAAATTACAAATAAAATACCATTATGTAGGAAATAATTTTATATTTCTAATGAATATTTATAGTCGAATTTATCTTATGTATAACCCCATATTAAAAATGATTTACTTATTAAACATTGATTTTAACTATTTTAACCCTTCTTTAAATAAATTAATAATAAATGTCCTAATATAATCCAAGTGGGCCTAAATGGTCATATTTTATTCCTAAGGTTGTTTTTGGTCGAATTACATTTGTCCAATAAAATTAGGACATGTGTTAGGGTAATAATAATATCATTTTTACCCTTAATTACCCTATTTACTTTTAACCGTGGTAAAAAGAGTAAAAAGTTACTATTCACCTAAAAACTATTTTCATCTCATTGAACCACATTTTACTTACTGACATCAACCGTGTCTCTCGGATTTTCAAAATTCCACTCACAGAAGCGGTAAAATTAAGTTTTATGAAAAATTCAGTTTTTTAACTACCACTTAGTGGTTTCACTATTCATCAAAAAAATGAAAGTTTCCAGAAAAATACCAAAAATTAGATCTAAGCTATATTTGATATTATGAATTAAAAAATTATGTCTATTTTATCAAATTCAAAACGTATCAGTTGCATTAATTAATTTAAAAATTAATTCCCGTCGTCAAAACAAATAGCGTGTTCTTAAGAGATAATAACTATCAAAAGATTGACACTTGTTTATGACTGGTTTAAATGTGAAATTACATCCAATGACCAAAATTGTATTAAATTGTAAAAATATATTCTAAATATACTTTAAAACCACTCAAATTAATAATTTGTCACTATTAATTATTTCGATTAAAAAAGTTGTTTTTAATTATAATTTAGTAATTTTCACTATTCATCAGAATATGAAAGTTATCCGAAAAGTACCAAAATTTCACCTTAGGCTAAATTCGACACTCCGAATCCAAAAATGAAGTCCATTTTGAGAGCTAAAATTTCTAAAATTTTAAAAGGTGGTTATTACTATTCATATCGGCTAGTTTTAATAATATTTTAATAGCATATCGTTGTTTAGTGAAACTCGGTATTGCGTACTACACACGCTATCGAGGAAGGTCGCGATTGCGTGTAATGCAAGGCAAGTCAAGGATGCGTGTTGAGCAAGCACCTTTTGGTGTAGCGTACAACACAAGAAATTAATGAAATTAAAAACAATATTTTTTTATAAAATCTCAGGCTGTTACATTTTACCCCCCTTTAAAATGAATTTCTCCCTCGAAATTCGTCGGGGTTATAAATGGTTTACTACTCGAAAGTTTCTTTAATAGAAACCCACATCGTAAAAAGTAATACCAAAACTTTTCTTTAAAAACTAAAGTATGAAATGTAACGATTACCCAAATAAACTAATCACTGGGTTTCCACATAGGTGAGAACATTGATATGGAAGAGAAATCTGACCATCATGTTCTGATGGAGAGTGGTAGAGAACATGGATATGGAAAATCCAGCAATCACAAAGCCATAAATTTGTGACGATCTAAGGTACCATCTGATTCATCAGATATAATAGCACTAGGACAACATTTTTGGTTTTCAAGATCATTTCTCTAAAGTTGATGAAATTGGAATTAGAAGAAATAATTTCGTGATTTTGGTATAGTCTCACCGTTTGCCGTTCATTGGACAATTTCCACTTCATCTCTTAAAGAAATGAAGTTGAATTTGTCATTCGTGATGTGTTAGCAGATCATGTGATAGAATGATGGGTCATTCCATCTGTCTCAAATAAAAGGTTAGAAAAGTTATCAAAAAAATACATAAGTCCATCTATAGTGAGATTAATCATATATAGTTCCTAAAATGGACTTATACTTCATATATCATACTTATTAATATAATAAAACTAGTTTCTACTAAACAGGGACTTCCTGTAGGCCGGTGGTAGGTGATAAAGGCCAGTCGCACTTCGGTTGTGGGTTCGATTCCCACAGCCTTGTCTGACGCGATGGGCTGTCGCCCGTCCTGTAGGTTGTCTTTTTTCTAAAACTACATCACATAAATAATATCAAAAAAAGTTATATCCTTAAACAATACTAACTTATGGTTAACATAATCCATTCCAATCTTTAGGCATATCTAAAATACTTCGGTCCAAGCTCATAGTATAAAGAAAATGATAACTTGAAATGTCGTCAACCAAGCATGTGAATACCATCATTTATCCCCCATATATCTTGTTGGTCACATTCCAATCAGGTGAATACCTTAATGATGCATTCTCTTGAAAAATGAATACCCATTAAACCTTAGTGAAAACATGAATGCTGTCAAAAGTTAACTCTTTCCACATACCAAAATCCAAAAATTCTATATACTCAAACCATGATATAACCTTCTCCTTATATCAGTCATGAGCTCATGAATACTATCAAACATTTAATTTTCTCCTTATCCCTTCATTATGAGCATATCATCTACATTCCAAAAATATCGGAATAACCTTTCATGGATATTGGTAACATTAATCATACACTTTCAAAACTCAAGGAAAGACAACAGTGTAACAATCCTTAGATGTCTCTTTATTCCATAGTACCAGGAGATTACATATACAACATTACACATGATAAACATGTAATCATTCCACTACATTCTTAAACCATTGACCAAGCTTCAACAATTCTTTCATCTCACATATCATTTGTAGTCTCTTCATCATCATCCACATAAATACTACCCATACGACCATACTGATTCTCTTCATGAGACTTTCCCTTAGGGAATTGGTTTTCATAATGACCGTACATTCCACATTTAAAACATTTAACCATTGTTGATGTCGTAGCAATTCCATTATCCTCATCCCTGGTGTTAACTGAACCTTTTCCTTTGCACTTACTGGCTTTGTGTCCATCTTTTCTACACCCAAAGCATCTTCCAGTTCCTTTGAAACATTCTCCTTGATACCTCTTCCCACATGATTTACATAGGGGAAATTGAACTTTCTTTCCTCTATGATCATCATGAAACTCCATCTTTCTCTTATTAGGCGAGTCAGAAAACTTACCAAATTTTACATTATTGATCATATTATGAGATTGCTTATTTGGCATAATAATGATGTTTGGACTTCCAAATCCCATTTCATTTGGTTGCTCATAAAAATATCATTCCATTGTCCATCATATCCTCCATTATCGTGAATCATCTTGTTTCCATCCATTTTCTAAAACCCAAAAAGATTAGTGTGAGAGGCAAAAATCATAATAAAGTGTTAGTAACTTCAATATCTAACATCTTTGGTTTAATCTAATATCGTTACCATAGTTCTAGGACTATATCCTATACGTATACTTATCCTTAGGGACATCCCTAGACATACCTTAGAAATATCTCTAGGGATCTCACTAACGTTTTCGCATCCTAGTTTCCAACAGTTGACTAAACCTTTCCTCTGATACCAACTGTAGAGACCCGAAGCTTGACGTACATGGACATTACATTACTTTTGCGGAATACTTAGTACATAACAGAAACACACACACAAGGATCATAATAGTTTAGTGTCTTTGGAAACTTGGAATATAATCTTCTAATCGTGGTGAAAGATTTCAACATATCCCATAAAGATCTTCCTTTTTTTACCTAAAACCATTCCTTATATCCTGTGGAAAAGAAAACATAAAAGGGTGAGCTCAAATGCTCAGTAAGGGTAAACAAAAGAAATATCAATCACAACATTTTCATAAGAACATAACATTTTTGAAATCTTAACCTGCAAAAGAGAGTATAATTTCATAACATGGGATAAATCATAGTAGTGAAATGAAATCCCAATAATCATAACTTAAAACATGAAACTTTGTGGCATACACACATAATCATAGAGAATCATATTTTATTAGTCAAGACTCATTTCCAAGACTATCTTAGTGGACAAAGTCCATTTCTGAACCGAGTCACCCTCGTTTCAGTCCTGTTTCACTGAACCGGTATAACCTACCGTTCCAGCCATGTCTATCTCATGAGATATAAAATCTTTACCCAATGCATTGGAGGGAGATATAGGTCCCACCCATCTCATAATGATACCATTCTTATGTGTGCCACAAAATCATAAATCATACATCATTGCATAACCCATGTAATAAAAATGGGAATCTTAAACATCATGACATCATAAAACAATTCATATAAGATAAAGGAATTCATATAAATATTTCCATCACAACATAATAATGTAAATGTAATAATAGGGATATAAACAGAACCCGATATTATCTTAGATGGAAAATAATTTTGATAAAACACTTGAACTCTATTTTTGAGGAAAATATCCTTTCTACTTAAAAAACACTTTTCCTTTCTTAACATGTCATAAAATTATAAACTAAAAGAAGTTGATTAAAAATAAACTTGAAAACTTGTAAAGTAAGATTCTTGGAAACAATGTATTAAAAATCCATTCATGCCGTATAAGTTAAAAAAAATTCTTCTCATACTTTTGTCGGAAAAGTCAGAAAGTACCTCGTACGAAAAACGACAAAAGATTCCTTTCATATCCTTTACTAAAAACTCACCGAAGGGTAAAATTGGATTTAAAAATTTTTAGGTGGATGGAAATAATATTACATATTGAGGAAACATGGATGTGGATGATAAAATACACCCTAGTAAATTTCAAAGTATAAACAATCTCGGATAAAAATGAGATTGTGATATGTCCCTTACCTTTGGTCCGATATGCTTTGTACGTGTCCGAAGCTCCTGTATAATGATTTAAATAATGTTATTGACTTATTACATAATCATAATTATTTTTATGATATCATATATGGTCATATTCTTAGCTTATTATTAGTAATATTTCATTACTACTTGTTATTCGGGTGTTTATTACTTTTTGTTCTTATGCTTGTTTTGTCGAATAAATTCTTATTCTTCTCTTTAGGTTATAGATACCTCATTTCCAGAATGTTATTAGTGTAATATATATCACATTCATTCATTCAATTAATTTATATAATCATTATGAAATGAAGATCATGTAGAACGAGTCGCATCACATCGTGGAGACGGTATTCCATACGTACGCACGAGTGATGATATCGTTCCTATGATCGTGGAATTGTATTGGAGTGTATGTATACTATTTAAGAATAAATATCACTATATAATAGTCATATATAGTCATTATTTACACCATTATACCCATCCAAGTAAGGTGGTGGTGGAAAATAGATTACACCACGACGTGGAGACGGTATTCCATACGTACGCACGCGCGATGATTTCTTTTTCCGTAGGATGGATAGATGGTGAAATAGGGTTGTTTTATACTTATAATAACATATCAGTATATGAGTGATACTGATTTTATTACTTTATAATTAAACAACTAAAGAAGAAGATGTGGAAGAAGAAATAAAGATGAAAGAATCGGTAACAAACATTACCTCTTCTTTGAAGTGCTTCTTTGAGACCTCCTTTTAGGGAACTAAAATAGGTCTTTGAAAAATACCAGAACCTCTAGGATGTTTCTAGGGAAGTGGAGAGAATACATTGGCAGGGGTTGGCCGAGCATGAAGGCTCAAAGTGGTGTGAGGAAGAGGGGGAGGAGGTGCCCTTTTATAAGGGAGGAGAGGGGCACCTTTGGAATAACTAAAAATATTATTTTATTATAAAGTCATGTTCGGTTTTAAATAGCTCCAAATTGAGTTATTTCGAAGATAAGGTGGGGATGGGTCGAAATCCTCTCATCCAATATAATTTAGACAAGTTTAGGTCATTATATTAACCTTATCTTTTAGTTTTAACTCTTAGTTAATTAGATTGACATTTACCATGTCACTTTGTATTTTTATATTATATAGTTAATAAACTTACCATATACATCCAAGCGACCCCCAAGTTGTGTTTTATTAATATATATAACCTTATCTAAGTCATTTGGACAAACTTTAGATTTTTAGGAATAAAATAACAATTAATAATATAATATTTGTTTTAAAAACTATTTTAGGTCAATTTTGACACTATTCAATAGTTGATTTTTTTGAAACTCATAACAGAATGATTACTTCGACCAAAGTTAATTAAATCAATCCTAACATGTCATATTAACCTAGAAAATTATTTTAGTTCATATAATGTCTAAAATTATATTTATTTGGGTATTTATAACATCACTTATGTCAATATTTCATTAATAAGATAATTACTGCATCATCGTTGTGTCATAAATAAATTAAATTATTTATTGTCTAAAAATTTCAAATAAAATACCATTATGTAGGAAATATTTTGAGCTTTATAATGAATATTTATAGTCGAATTTATATTATGTATAACCCTATATAAAAATGATTTACTTATTAAACATTGATTTTAACTATTTTAACCCTTCTTTAAATAAATTAATAATAAATGCCCTAATCTAATCCAAGTGGGCCTAAATGGTCATATTATATTCCTAAGGTTGTTTTTGGTCGAATTAAACTTGTCCAATAGAATTAGGACATGTGTTAGGGTAATAATAATATCATTTTTACCCTTAATTACCCTATTTACTTTTAACCGTTGTAAAAAAAAGTAAAAAGTTACTATTCACCAAAAAATTATTTTCATCTCATTGAACCACATTTTACTTACTGACATCAACCGTGTCTCTCGGATTTTCGAAATTTCACTCACAGAAGTGGTAAAATTAAGTTTTATGAAAAATTCAGTTTTTTAACTACCACTCAGTGGTTTCACTATTCATCAAAAAAATGAAAGTTTCCAGAAAAATACCAAAAATTAGATCTAAGTTACATTTTATATTATGAATTAAAAAATGATGTCTATTTTATCAAATTAAAAACATATCAGTTGCATTAATTAATTTAAAAATTAATTCTCATCGTCAAAACAAATAGCGTGTTCTTAAGAGATAATAACTATCAAAAGATCGACACTTGTTTATGACCAGTTTAAATGTGAAATTACATCCAATGACCAACATTGTATTAAATTGTAAAAATATATTCTAAATATACTTTAAAACCACTCAAATTAATAATTTATCACTATTAATTATTTCTATTAAAAAAGTTGTTTTTAATTATAATTTAGTAATTTTCACTATTCATCAGAATATGAAAGTTATCCGAAAAGTACCAAAATTTCACCTTAGGCTAAATTCGACACTCCGAATCCAAAAATTAGTCCATTTTGAGAGATAAAATTTCTAAAATTTTAAAATGTGGTTATTACTATTCATAACGGCTAGTTTTAATAATATTTTAATAGCATATCGTTGTTTAGTGAAACTCGGTATTGTGTACTACACACGCTATCGAGGAAGGTCGAGATTGCGTGTAATGCAAGGCAAGTCAAGGATGCGTGTTGAGAAAAATCCTTTTGGTGTAGCGTACAACACAAGAAATTAATGAAATTAAAAAGAATATTTTTTTTATAAAATCTCGGGCTGTTACATTCTACCCCCCTTAAAATAAATTTCGCCCTCGAAATTCGTCGGGGTTATAAATGGTTTAATACTCGAAAGTTCCTTTAATAGAAACCCACATCGTAAAAAGGAATACCAAAACTTGTCTTTAAAAACTAAAGTATGAAATGTAACGATTACCCAAATAAACTAATCACTAGGTTTCCACATAGGTGAAAATATTGATATGGAAGAGAAATCTAACCATCATGTTCTGATGGAGAGTGGTAGAGAACATGGCTATGGAAAATACAGTAGTCACAAAGCCATAAATTTGTGACGATCTAAGGTACCATCTGATTCATCAGATATAAGATCACTAGGACAACATTTTTGGTTTTCAAGATCATTTCACTAAAGTTGATGAAATTGGAATTAGAAGAAATACTTTCGTGATTTTGGTATCGTCTCACCGTTTTCCGTTCATTGGAAAATTTACACTTCATCTCTTAATGAAATGAATTTGAATTTGTCATTCGTGATGTGTTAGCAGATCATGTGATAGAATGATGGGTCATTCCATCTGTCTCAAATAAAAGGTTAGAAAAGTTATCAAAAAAATATATAAGTCCATCTATAGTGAGATTAATCATATATAGTTCCTAAAATGGACTTATACTTCATATATCATACTGCTTAATATAATAAAACTAGTTTCTATTAAACATGGACTTCCTGTTGTCCAGTGGTAGGTGATAAAGGCCAGTCGCACTTCGGTTGTGGGTTTGATTCCCACAGCCTTGTCCGACGCGATGGGCTGTCGCCCGTCCTGCATGTTGTCTTTTTTCTAAAACTACATCACATAAATAATATCAAAAAAAGTTATATCCTTAAACAATACTAACTTATGGTTAACATAATCCATTCCAATCTTTAGGCTTATCTAAAATACTTCGGTCCAAGCTCATAGTATAAAGAAAATGATAACTTGAAATGTCGTCAACCAAGCATGTGAATACCATCATTTATCCCCCATATATCTTGTTGGTCACATTCCAATCACGTGAATACCTTAAGGATGCATTCTCTTGAAAAATGAATACCCATTAAACATTAGTGAAAACATGAATGCTGTCAAAAGTTAACTCTTTCCACATACCAAAATCCAAAAATTCTATATACTCAAACCATGATATAACCTTCTCCTTATATCAGTCATGAGCTCATGAATACTATCAAAAATTTAATTTTCTCCTTATCCCTTCATTATGCGCATATCATCTACATTCCAAAAATATCTGAATAACCTTTCATGGATTCTGGTAACATTAATCATACACTTTCAAAACTAAAGGAAAGACAACAGTGTAACAATCCTTATATGTCTCTTTATTCCATAGTACCATGAGATTACTTATACAATATTACACATGATAAACATGTAATCATTCCACTAAATTCTTAAACCATTGACCGAGCTTCAACAATTATTTCATCTCACATATCATTTTTAGTCTCTTCATCATCATCCACATAAATACTACCCATACGACCATACTGATTCTCTTCATGAGACATTCCCTTAGGGCATTGGTTTGCATAATGCCTGTACATTCCACATTTAAAACATTTAACCATTGTTGATGTCATAGCAATACCACTATCCTCATCCCTGGTGTTAACTGAACCTTTTCCTTTACACTTACTGGATTTGTGTCCTTCTTTTCTACACCCAAAGCATCTTCCAGTTCCTTTGAAACATTCTCCTTGATGCCTCTTCCCACATGATTTACATAGGGGAAATTGAACTTTCTTTCCTCTATGATCATCATGAAACTCCATCTTTCTCTTATTAGCCGAGTCAGGAAACTTACCAAATTTTACATTATTGATCATATTATGAGATTGCTGATTTGGCATAATAATGATGTTTGGACTTCCAAATCCCATTTCATTTGGTTGCTCATGAATAATATCATTCCATTGTCCATCATATCCTCCATTATCGTGAATCATCTTGTTTCCAGCCATTTTCTAAAACCCAAAATGAATAGTGTGAGAGGAAAAAATCATAATAAAGGGGGAGTGACTTCAATATCTAACATCTTTGGTTTAATCTAATATCGTTACCATAGTTCTATGACTATATCCTATACGTATACTTATCCTTAGGGACATCCCTAGACATACCTTAGAAATATCTCTAGGGATCTCACTAACATTTTCGCATCCTAGTTTCCAAAGGTTGAATAAACCTTTCCCCTGATACCAACTGTAGATACCCGAATCTTGACGTATATGGACATTACATTACTTTTGCGGAATACTTAGTACATAACAAAAACACACACACAAGGATCATAATAGTTTAGTGTCTTTGGAAACTCGGAATATAATCTTCTAATCGTGGTGAAAGATCTTCAACATCTCCCATAAAGATCTTCCTTTTTTTACCTAAAACCTTTCTTTATACCCTGGGGAAAAGAAAACATAAAAGGGTGAGCTCAAATGCTCAGTAAGGGTAAACAAAAGAAATATCAATCACATCATTTTCATAAGAACATAACATTTTGGAAATCTTAACCTGCAAAAGAGAGCATAATTTCATAACATGGGATAAACCATAGTAGTGAAATGAAATCCCAATAATCATAACTTAAAACATGAAAATTTGTGTCATACACACATAATCATAGAGAATCATATCTTATTAGTCAAGACTCATTTCCAAGACTATCTTAGTGGACAAAGTCCATTTTTGAACCGAGTCACCCTCGTTTCAGTCCTATTTCACTGAACCGGTATAACCTACCGTTCCAGCCATGTCTATCTCATGATATATAAAATCTTTACCCAATGCATTGGAGGGAGATATAGGTCCCCCCATATCATAATGACACCATTCTTATGTGTGCCACAAAATCATAAATCATACATCATTGCATAACCCATGTAATAAAAATGGGAATCTTAAACATCATGACATCATAAAACAACTCATATAAGATAAAAGAATTCATATAAATATTTCCATCACAACATAATCATGTAAATGTAATAATAGGGATAGAAACAGAAACCTATATTATCTTAGATGGACAATAATTTTGATAAAACACTTGAAGTCTATTTTTGAGGAACATATCATTTCTATTTCAAAAACACTTTTCCTAACTTAACATGTCATAAAATTCTAAACTAAAAGAAGTTGATTAAAAATAAACTTGAAAACTTGTAAAGTAAGATTCTTGGAAATAATGTATTAAAAATCTATTCATGCCGTATAAGTTAGAAAAAAAATTCTTCTCGTACTTTTGTCAGAAAAGTCAAAAAGTACCTCGTACGAAAAAAGACAAAAGATTCCTTTCATATCCTTTACTAAAAACTCACCAAAGAGTAAAATTGGATTTAAACAATTGTATGTGGATGGAAATAATATTACATATTGAGGAAACATGGATGTGGATGATAAAATACACCCTAGTAAATTTCAAAGTATAAACAATCTCGGATAAAAATGAGATTGTGATATTTCCCTTACCTTTGGTCCGATATGCTTTGTACGTGTCCGAAGCTCCTGTATAATGATTTAAATAATGTTATTGACTTATTACAGAATCATACTTATTTTTATGATATCATATATGGTCATATTCTTAGCTTATTATTAGTAATATTTCATTACTACTTGTTATTCGGGTGTTTATTACTTTTTGTTCTTATGCTTGTTTTGTCGAATAAATTCTTATTCTTCTCTTTAGGTTATAGATACCACATTTCCAAAATGGTATTAGTGTAATATATATCATATTAATTCATTCAATTCATTTATATAATCATTATGAAATGAAGATCATGTAGAAGGAGTCGCATCACATCGTGGAGACGGTATTCCGTACGTACGCACGAGTGATGATATCGTTCCTATGATCATGGAATTGTATTGGAGTGTATGTATACTATTTCAGAATCAATATCACTTTATAATAGTCATATATAGTCTTTATTTACACCATTATACCCATCCATGTAAGGTGGTGGTGGAAAATAGATTACACCACGACTTGGAGACGGTATTCCATACGTACGCACGCGCGGTGATTTCTTTTTCCGTAGGATGGATAGATGGTGAAATAGTGTTGTTTCATACTTATAATAACACATCAGTATATGAGTGATACTGATGTTATTACTTCATAATGAAACAAATAAAGATGAAGAAGTGGAATAACAAATAAAGATGAAAGAATTGGTAACAAACATTACCTCTTCTTTGAAGTGCTTCTTTGAGACCTCCTTTTAGGGAACTAAAATAGGTCTTTGAAGAGTACCAGAACCTCTAGGATGTTTCTAGGGTAGTTGAGAGAATAAATTTTCATGGGTTGGCCTAGAATGAAGGCTCAAAGTATTGTGAGGAAGAGGGGGAGTAGGTGCCCTTTTATAAGGGAGGAGAGGGGCACCTTTGGAATAACTAAAAATATTATTTTATTATAAAGTCATGTTCGGTTTTAAATAGCTCCAAATTGAATTATTTCGAAGATAAGGTGGGGATGGGTCTAAATCCTCTCATCCAATATAATTTAGACAAGTTTAGGTCATTATATTAACCTTCTCTTTTAGTTTTAACTCTTAGTTAATTAGATTGACATTTACCATGTCACTTTGTATTTTTATATTATATAGTTAATAAACTTACCATATACATCCAAGAGACCCCCAAGTTATTTTTTTTAATATATATAACCTTATCTATGTCATTTGGCCACACCTTAGATTTCTGGGAATAAAATAACAATTAATAATATAATATTTGTTTTAAAAACTATTTTATGTCAATTTTGACACTATTCAATAGTTGATTTTTTTGAAACTCATAACAGAATGATTACTTCGGCCAAAGTTAATTAAATCAACCCTAACATGTCATATTAACCTAGAAAATTAGTTTAGTTCATATAAGGTCTCAAATTATATTTTTTTGGGTATTTATAACATCACTTATGTCAATATTTCATTAATAAGATAATTACTGCATCATTGTTGTGTCATAAATAAATTAAATTATTTAATGTCTAAAAACTAAAAATAAAATACCATTATGTAGGAAATATTTTTATCTTTATAATGAATATTTATAGTCGAATTTATCTTCTGTATAACCCCATATTAAAAATGATTTACTAACTAAACATTGATTTTAACTATTTTAACCCTTCTTTAAATAAATTAATAATAAATGTCCTAATCTAATCCAAGTGGGCCTAAATGGTCATATTATATTCCTAAGGTTGTTTTTGGTCGAATTAAACTTTCCAATAGAATTAGGACATGTGTTAGGGTAATAATAATATCATTTTTACCCTTAATTACCCTATTTTATTTTAACCGTGGTAAAAAAAGTAAAAAGTTACTATTCACCAAAAAATAATTTTCATCTCATTGAACCACATTTTACTTACTGACATCAACCGTGTCTCTCGGATTTTCGAAATTCCATTCACAGAAGCGGTAAAATTATGTTTTATGAAAAATTCATTTTTTTAACTACCACTTAGTGGTTTCACTATTCATCAAAAAAGGAAAGTTTCCAGAAAAATACCAAAAATTAGATCTAAGCTATATTTGATATTATGAATTCAAAAATGATGTCAATTTTATCAAATTCAAAAAATGTCATTTGCATTAATTAATTTAAAAATTAATTCCCGTCGTCAAAACAAATAGCGTGTTCTTAAGAGATAATAACTATCAAAAGATTGACACTTGTTTATGACTGGTTCAAATGTGAAATTACATCCAATGACCAACATTGTATTAAATTGTAAAAATATATTCTAAATATACTTTAAAACCACTCAAATTAATAATTTATCACTATTAATTATTTCGATTAAAAAAGTTGTTTTTAATTATAATTTAGTAATTTTCACTATTCATCAGAATATGAAAGTTATCCGAAAAGTACCAAAATTTCACCTTAGGCTAAATTCGACACTCCGAATCCAAAAATGAAGTCCATTTTGAGAGCTGAAATTTCTAAAATTTTAAAAGGTGGTTATTACTATTCATAACGGCTAGTTTTAATAATATTTTAATAGCATATCGTTGTTTAGTGAAACTCGGTATTGCGTACGACACACGCTATCGAGGAAGGTCACGATTGCGTGTAATGCAAGGAAAGTCAAGGATGCGTGTTGAGAAAGCTCCTTTTGGTGTAGCGTACAACACAAGACATTAATGAAAATAAAAAGAATATTTTTTTATAAAATCTCGGGCTGTTACACCTGTCATTACAACGATAAAAAAAACAAAATACATGACATCATTTTAATTGGTAAATAACCAACTCAACGACATCGTTTTAGTTAGAAAGTACTAAGTACAAAAGTATGAAACAATGAGAATAATTAATATGTAATAAGAATTGAAGTTATGATAAGAGTGTAATGCATTACAAAAACACAATACATAACTAGGTTACTAAGCTTATCAAGAAAAAAAAATGCATATCATGATTACACTTTAAAATATGGTTACAATTCTTAACATGGTTATGATTCATGATATTTAATCTGGTTACGATTCTTGAATAAAATACATAATTATATTATGATACATAACCTGGTTATGATACATAACTTGGTTACGATTCATGATTAGGATACATACTCTTAATCTAGTTACGATTCATGATTACAATGAACTACTTAACCTAGTTACGATATTTGATTATAATGTATTAATTAACCTGGTTACGATGAATATGGTTATGATACAAGTGGTTACGATTCATGTGGTTACGATACATGTGGTTATGGTGCATGTGGTTATGGTGCATGTCAAAATAATGCAGTACAAAGTCTAATTATGATTTCTGATTTTGATGTAGTGTATAATCTGGAGAAAATTTCTGATTACAATGGAATACACAATCTGGTTATGATTCCTCATTATGATGTAATACATAATCTGTTTATGATTGTGAAACATCATATAAAACAATGTGAGTGAAAAATATACATGATTATAAAAAAATTATACATATAATAAAGACAATGTGAGTGATTACTATTGGAAAACCACACACATGATAAATAATATATATGATTATGATATGTGTGGTCTGTGATTTCCAAAATAAATGATTTGTGGGAAAGTCAAAACACATTTGGACTCAACAATCTCCCCATTTTGGAAAGAAAAAAACCAAACAAAACAAAACAAAAAACAAAGAACATATCTTCATTGAGTTTAATAACTCATCTAAATGTAATAGTGAATACCAATGACTCCACTCTTGTTTTAAAAAACAACTCACAAGTGATCGTATTCTCTTTACTTATACTTAAGCTTCCTCCCACCTTGATAAGGCATTCATAAAAAAATCTATTTTTATAACCATTCTCCACCTTTGTGATTTTCAAAAAGAATAAGGGAAAGAATTAATTTTCCTGCAAAAGTTTAGATAAACAGAGTACGAAATAATAGTTGTTACTTTAAACAAAAGTTTATTATAATAAGAGTTCAACCATCATTATTTTCCCTATTGTTTTTCCAAAATATTAAACAATGAAAGTTTCATATTCTTGAACTATTTTGTATCCTCCATGAGCTTGTCAAGAGCTTCTTAATGAGCCTTCATCTTATCATCCAATTCAAAAATAATCTTTTCTTGCTTCCATAGCCAATCTTCATGAAGTCGATTAATTTATTCTTGGGATTTAAACATTACTTCTTGAGTTTTAATCCTTGCTTCGGGGTTATTAAAATCATCCAACCTATGATTTTACGATTTCTCAAGGATAAACAGTCTATTTGAGAGTGAAAGAATCTCATTATTCTCATGTTGAAACTTTTCCCTTAATGTCTCAAGATCATCTGAAGCTACTCCTTTTGAGGTACCCAGTATTTGAAATTCTGGAAACTTTTAGTTCAAATCAACAATTATCTTTGGATAGAGAGAGTGTAGTTTTTTTTACCCAACGTACCAATTCTTTCTACTTACCCAAATGTTTCTTAAGGCTTTAATCAACGTTGTAATACAACTTCACAACCTTACTGAAAGCCTTACTATTCTCAGCAGTACGTTCCTTGAAAATCTTGAAATCAACTTCAAGAATTAGAAATTTTTCCATAAAAACCTCAATAGAATCCATTTTATCATTACGGGAATTAAAATGAATTTACAACCCGGGTTCAAGTTTGGTAATAAATGGTAAAATATTCTCTAATCTATTCAAGGCTTTTTTAATGAACTGAACCCCTTTTACAATGATTGTTCTTTCAAAATCTATGTCTTCACTGTATTGTATAAGATCACTAAAATGAGTCTCAGTGCCGATCATTTGAGCTGGATGGTTTCAATTCTTATCGAATTCTTCCTCATCTTATTCTTCCTCTTCTTTATCATTAATTTGAATGACTCTTATTGAGGAAACCTTTTTAGATACTCTCTTGGAGGGATGAGGATCTGGAGATAGATAAAAAAATATGGTACTTCTGATTACTCTGTTGTATGACTTCTCTTATTTTTATCTTCTTTTTCTTAAAATTATATTTCCTCTTGTCCCTATTATTATAGATCATGATCCACTTTTCCTTCTTCTTCTTGTTATTATTCCTCTTATTCTTGTTATTTAGCAAGATATTGTGTAGCCGATTGATCAGAAACTTGTTTCTCCTCACTTTTCCCTACTGGAACCAATTGAGTTTTACTAGATGGATCCCTTATTTCAATTACAGATTTTTGTTTCTCAACTATTTTGAGAAGACTATCAATGTCAATAGCCTCAAAATTTCTCTTATTCAATATTTTCTTTCGATATTCTTCTTTAAATTTTTCTTCTGAAATTACTTTCAAATCCAAAGCTTCAGCCGGATCCAATCCAAATAGAGGATCCCCTTCTTTCCTTTCATTCGTTTTCTTCCACCATTCTACTGAAACATCATTAGATACAACCTTTTGTTTATTTTAAGGCTTTGAAGTTGTATTATTAAGTACCGTTCTTTTATTTGAAGTATAATTTTATGGATTAAGAGGTTTCACACTACCTTCAACAACTTCCTTTTCTTTCTTAGCATCTGGATCTTTTTCAAAAAAATTCGATTTAGGATTGAATTGTAACTTGATCCTCCTTATAGAATCCTTACTAATTAAGGAATCCTTGAAATAAGTGGGATATGAATTGATTGAAATATTACACAAGGCCAATCATTCTTTCATAAACTTACTAATAATGGTGGAAAACATTATCAGCTATGATTTTATACTGCCAAATTTGAGATTATTAATTTTTTGGAACATAAACCCCATAAGATTAAACATCACCATATTCGCCAAGTAGTCAAGCACATAAACATATGAAACTTTTAAATTTTCCTTATCATCTTTTCTCAGCACCAAAAAACCTTTTATCTAGAGGTCTGTGAGTCTATTATCTCCAGATAAATGAAATAATTTTCTTTTGTCATCATGTATCTCAAAATGTGTTTCTTCAGATTTAGACCTATCAAAAGTTCCATCAGCTTCCAATTACTTATGAGAAGGATGTAATGCTTCTCCCTTGAATGGAACATCTAGAAATATAGCTGACTATTTTGAGGAGGTTGTATACTTCTTATCATACATCACAAATGAAATATTAAGATCCTTGTCTATTTATTCTAATTCATAAAAAAGTAACACCTCATAATGATAGACATGATCTTGATGAGAACCCGACCTTTCCACACAAATTGATTACCATCCTTGAAAACTTATAATCCCTTTTAAAGATGAATCAATAGACTTCTAAAAGTCTCAGGAGGCTAAAATTTCACCCTGAAAGGTCATGGAAGAAAAATATTTTGGATCTATTTCTTTGGGAGAAGAAGAAGCAGACTCAGTCATTAAAGACTAACATGCACCTTGAATATCCAGCTAATTACAAAAGATGAGTATATCTCTAATTATGAAAACTGAGGTAGGAACCGATATCAAACCATGCTGACTACTTATAAAGAAATAAATCTTGAGAGAAAAACAGATGATCTTGATGTGGGATAGGTTCTTTTAAAAATAAATTAAAGGTCCGAATTAGATCTGAGAGATCTAATGGTCAAGAACGATTTTGAACTCTTGAGTTTCTTCTTAAAATAAAAACTTTTTTAGATTGAAATTGTTTAAGAATTAAAAGAAATAATTGAGAAACAACTATTGAAACAACCAAAATAAGGCTTTATAAATTTTACCTATTGGACTACCAAGATAGATGTATTGGTTTTTATATATTTTTAATATAGTAAAAAAATAAAAATTTTAAACTGATAAGAATTCTAAAAACGATATAATCAAATAGGATGATACCGATTACTTAGTACCGATAAAATGATCAAAAACCGATAGTCTAATCTAGTGATGATAATCATGAAACAAATAAAAATATGAAACTAATAAAATCATGAAAAAAATAAAATTATAAAATTGATACAGTGAAAAACTAAAGATTAAAACCGATTATAGTGAAACTGATAAACTATAAAACAAAAAAGTTAAACCAACAAGCTGTTAAACAAAAAAGTGAAACTGATAAACTGTAAAAAAGTGAAACCGATAAACTATAAAAAAGTGAAACTGATAAACTGTAAAACAAAAAAATAATATGTATAACCCCCCTTTGAATAAGAGTAACTCAATGTAAGTAGATGGGTTAAACAAGAAATATATTTGAATGATTACTTTACATTAATCACTCCTAGTTTATGTTTAATGTATTCAAATATATCAGAAGATAATGGTTTTGTAAAAATGTTAGAAAGTTGTTGTAGCATTCCAATGAATTGTAAAAAAATATCCCTTTTCTGTGTGTGATATCTAATAAAATGATGCCTAATATCTATTTTTATCATGTGAGTGGTGTGCATGGTTTTTACTAAGAGAAATGGCACTAGTATTTTCACATAGTATTTTAGTTTTAGAAAAACTCATTCCATAGTCAGTTAGTGTGGGCTGTATCCACAATACCTGAGCACAATAACTTCCAGCTGCTACATATTCAGCTTTAGCAGTGGGAAGTGATACTGAGTGTTGTTTCCTACAAGAACAAGAAACCATAGAATCTTCTAAGAAATGACAAGTTTCAGATGTACCCTTTCTATCCATTCTACATGCACCAAAGTCATCATCTGAAAAACTTTTTAAAACAAAAGCATTTCTATTAGAATTGAAAAGTACTAATTCCAAAGTTCCCTTTACATAGTGAAAAATTTATTTCACTGCTTTCAAATGGGATTATTTTCGATTAGATTGGTATCATGTAAATAATCATACTAAAAACATTAATTCTGAACGACTAGATGTCAAGTATAACAAGATTACTATCGTACCTCTAAAAGTTGATTGATCCACTGGTTTCCCAGATTCATCAAAATAAATTATATTTTAGGTATCAATTGAAGTGTTAATAGTTTTAGTGTTTTCATACACATACTTTTTGAGAAAGTAATTGATATTATTTTGTTGAGATATATAGGTTCCTTCTGCATTTTGAGATATTTTAAAACCTAAAAAGAATGTTAACTCACCCATCAAACTCATTTCAAACTCATATTTCATTAGATTCACAAAAGAATTAGTTAATTATTGCTAAGTTGAACCCAATATATTGTCATCAACATAGATTTATAAAATAAAAACATTTTTCCATTTTTCTAAAAAGAGTTGGGTCAATAGTACCTTTTTCATAATTGTTTTGTAAAAGAAATCCTACGAGTCTATCATACCATGATCTTGGGGCCTAATTAAGACCATAAAAAGCTTTGGTATGTTTTAAAATAGGATCAGGATGTTTTGTATCTATAAAACTAGGAGGTTGTTTTACAAAAACTTCTTCTTCTACAAAACCATTGAGAAAATCACATTTTAAATCCTTCTGAAAAAGTTTGAAATTGAATGTAATGACCCGCCAATTCTCATTGGCTCGAGAGTGTAACAAGTCATTACTTGGACTTAAGCGACATCCCCAAGGTTCCAAATCCTGGCAATAAATGCCAAAGGGTTTCAATACAAGTGGGGGATGATTTAACCTTTAAGAAAAAACCCATATCCCTACCATAACTAAAGATTCACAATATGATGCATGAACAAATGTAAGACCAAATAAACAAACATCATTTATGTCAAACCACATTAGAGTACACAAAAGTGTAAGACCAAACCAAGAATCAAAGTGCACAACAGATAAAAAACTCAAGACTCTCAAAGGACACTAATACTTCATGCTCCACAAGCTCCAAGTGCAATAACATCTCTCAAGCGTCACCATGAGCCACTAGCTCCAAGACTCTCTACCTATACCTATGTCCCGGAACACGACATCTGTAAAAGCACAAACATGCCAAAGAAGGGGTGAGTATAAAACTCACTAGGTTTTCCCCAATGACTTCCCTACTCATGCCACTAGGATAGTAGAGTTAGCCACATTAATATAAAAATAGTTTATATAAAACATTTTCACTAAAGCAGTTTATAACTAAATATAAACAAGTTTTCCAAAACCATCCATGCTCAAAGCATCAAAGTGCAATTTAAACCAGCTTTTCCAACAAGTTATTTTTCCAGAAAAATAACCAAACGAATTTCCAAACCATTTCACAAACATCCCGGTTTTGCATTCCCAACCACTTCACAAACTCGTGAAATCTGCCAAGCATGCATCGTTATGACAGTTCTATACTCATGAGTGGTCTCTCGTCGATCTACCAAGTCGTCACAAGGTAATTATTCCCATGTTTCATTACACCTTTTTCACCAAGAACAAGGTCCTATTTCAACCAAGAATCCTACAATGCAATATGAACACACACTTCACATTTCCCACAATCATTCACAACCATCATTTCAATAAAACAACTTTTATTTAAAACCATTTTCCATCCCAACCAAGTGTTCAAACAATCCAAACCATTTCAATAAAGCTGCCTTTTTATTGAAAAACAAATCCCTCAAAACCATTTCAATAAAATACCCTTTTTATTGAAAACCCCTTTCTCATCAAACCATTTCAAATTTCAGCAATTTCATAATTTAAAATAAACATTTTAAATTCAAATATCCAAGTCACTTTGCACACAATTCACCAATATTTTACAATTTCATCAAAACCATAAATCATCACTAAAAAAGATTTATTCCATGCTTTTCACAATCAATTCCATTCAAATAACCAATTTGAAACTTAGACAACCAATTATATCAAGAGGAGTCGAGAGTGAAGCCACCTACCTCAACAAATTGGGCGAAACCAAGCCACAGACAAAGAACGCTCAAGAACACTGGGTCAAAACTCCAAAACCCTCCTTAGATCTCTTCTCCTAACAAAACCAAGACCAAATATTGTCATATTTGGCATCCACACCCTTAGATATACCCATAACGGGTATAGATCTATGAAAACGAGATAAGAGGAAAAGTATATCTAAGAAGATCTATGAAACCCATCAAGAATGATCACATACCTTAAGAATCCAGCTTCGATTCACCAAGAGAAGCATTCGGATCGCCTCCGGAATGCTTGGGAGAAGTCTTCCAACCTTCAAGGGAGAGTAATCCCAAGTTAGCACCTCTTAGGAGGTTTAAAAAAAGAAATTAAAGGCAAAACGAGTTAGATCCACAATTTTAGGATCTAACTTTAAGTGACCGCATGGTTAGTCCACACAGTTTGACAAACCGTGCGCTAACCGTGCATTAGCTTCTGCTTCATCCCTCCTTCACGCACGGTTTGGCCACATGTTTAGACAAACCATGCACCGACCGTGTGGAATTCACTACCTCCAAGACTCACTGTGCACGGTTTGGCCAAATGGTTAGACAAACTGTGCGCCGACTGTGCGACTTCCCCTTTGCCTCCAAATATCACTCCAAGTTCTCCCGACTCTCCCATTCAACACCCTTAACATTAAAACCATGAAAAGAATCAATAAAGAGTTACTTAACAGAAACTGGGGGCACTAAATTCTCCCCACAATTGGAATTTCTGTCCTTGGAAAGTAGAAAACCATCGTTTGACTGAAAGAGTTTTGTCCACTACTCCTTCATTTCCTTCTCGCGTTCCCAAGTCTCTTCCTGAGTCTGACCATGTTGCCACAAAATCCGCACCAGGATGATGCTTTTCCACGCAATACCTTATTATAAATATCCACAATCCACACCGAGATATGTACCAAAGAAGAATCCGGCTCTAGGTCAACGTGATCCCCTTTGATCACATGGTCCGGATCGGGTTGATACTTCTTTAACTGAGATACATGGAACACATCATGCACTGCACTGAACCGTGGTGGTAATGCCAATCGATACGCCACCTCTACAACCCGTTCTAGTATCTCAAAAGAGCCTATATATCGAGGATATAATTTTCCCTAATTCCTAAAATGACGTTGTCCAAGCCTTGGAGAAATTCTCAAAAATACGTGATCACTCACTGAAAACGACAACGGTATTCGGTGATGATCCACATAATATTTCTGACGACTCTGAGCCATTTCCATCCTCTTTATAATCAACTGAATCTTCTCCGTTGTTTCTTGGATAAGGCTCATCCTGACTAGTGATTTTTCACCAGTTTCCACCCAGCATAGTGGAGAACAACAAGGATGCCCATACAATGCTTCAAACAAAGCCATGTGTATCGAGGCCAGATAGCTGTTATTGTATGATAACTCCACTAAGGGTATATGGTCCTCCCATGAGCCACCAAAATCCATTACACAATCCCAAAACATGTCTTCCAACGTCTGGATCATCCTCTCAGATTTCCCATCCGTCTGAGGATGATACACCGTGCTCATAGTCAACTGAGTCGTAAGGGCTTGTTGTAAGGATTTCCATAAACAAGATATGAACCCCGGATCTCTATCTGAGACAATAGACAATGAAATGCCTTGTCTCTTTACCACTTCTTGGATATAGATTTTTGAAAGATCTTCCACCGTATGGGTTTCACGAATTGGGATGAAATGGGCCGACTTGGTTAGACGATCCACTATCACCCAAACGACATCGTGTTTCCGGACCGTTCTTGGAAGAACTGTAACAAAATCCATTGATATCTGCTCCCATTTCTACACTGGGATAGGTGAAGATTGTAACATACTAGCTAGTCGCTGATTCTCTTCTTTAACCTGCTGATAAGTTAAGCATCGCGAGATGAACTCGGTCACCTTCCTTTTCATGAAGCTCCACCAAAACTGTGCCTTTAGCGCCTTATACATCTTCTGTGTACCCGGATGTAAATCCCATCTTGAATAGGGGTAAGCATTAAGGAGTTGTTCCTGAAAAACTATAGGTACTACCATCCGATCTCTGAAACACAAAACTGAACTCCCATCCAGCTTCCATCCCTCAATGGTCTACCCACCATTGAGTTTTGACCTCATTACAACACACTCTACATCGGATGCTTGTGCCTCCTTTACTATCTTCACCAAATTAGGAAAAAGCACAACTAGAAATAAAAACACAACATTACCTCAATATTCACATTCCATAAGCATGTCAGCTAAGACCGACATCAACTGCCAGTCGTCTGAAGGTTCTTTTTCCAACTGAGCATATGCCTTTCTACTCAATGCATCGGCCACCAAATTGACCTTAAATAGTGTATACATCAAGTCAAAGTCAAACATTTGAAGATACTCCATCCATATCCTCTATCTTAGATTCAAATATCGTTGTGAGAAAATGTGTTTCAAGATTTTGTGATCCCTAAACACAGTAAACTTTTTAGCAAAGAGATAATGTCTCTATGTTTTCAAAGCATGGATGACTGCAGCTAACTCCAAATAATGTGTTGGGAAATTGTTCTCATGAACCCTCAACTGCCTTGAGCCATATGCAACGACATGGTCTCCTTGCTTGAGAACACAACCCAACCCTGTTCCCGAAGCATCACAATACACCACATACCCCTGTCCTGATTCAGGCAAGATCAAGATCGGTGTTGATGTAAGGCAAACTTTAAACTCTTGAAAATATCTCTAACATTCCTCATTCCATTGAAATGCACTGTTCTTATTTGTCAATTCTGTCATGGGAGAAGCTAGTCATGAGAAGTCATGGATAAAGCATCAGTATTAACCAACTAGACAAAGAAAACTTCGTATTTCAAAGACATTCTTCGGTGGTTTCCAAGAAAGAACAGCTTTTATCTTTTCTGGATCCACTGAAACACCTTTCTTAGAAACAAACTGGCCCGGAAAACGTACCTCTTGTATCCAAAAATTTCACTTTGATAACTTGGCATACAACTGATGGTCTATCAAGATTTCAAACACTATCGTCAAGTGTTGCTCATGCTCAGCCCTTGTTCCTGAATACACCAATATGCCATCCACAAACACCACAACAAAAGAATCCAGATATTGATGAAATATCTGATTCATCAAATCCATGAAGACCGCTGGTGAATTCGTAATACCAAAAGGCATGACTACATATTCATAGTGTCCATATCTGCTTCTAAAGGCTATCTTCAGAATATCCAACTTCCGAACTCGCAATTGGTGATATCCTGACTGTAAGTCAATTTTAGAGAACTAATGAGCTCCCCTCAATTGATCAGTTAGGTCACTAATGCATTGAAGTGGATATCTATTATTTATCATAACTTGGTTAAGTTTATGATAATCCACACATAGCCTCAATGTTCTATCTGCTTTCTTTACAAACAAAACTGGTGCTGCCAACGGAGACACACTTGGCCGAATAAAAACTTTGTTTTCCAACTCCTCTAACTGCACCATCAATTCCTTTAACTCTATTGGCGCCATTCTATAAGATGGAAGTGAGATAGGACTAGTCCCGGGAAGGAGATCAATCGTAAAATACACTTCTCTTACAGGTGGTAACCCTGAGAAGTTTTCAGAAAAAACATAAAGAAAATTGATCCACCACAGCTAGAAAACTATTTTCCGCAATCTCTTCCATTGATTCCTAATTCAATGCTTCTAGTTGGTAAGATATCATTCCGACCATTTGTTCCAACAAGATCTTTGCACCTTTATTTACCATCCTCTCTCCTCTGAAGAGATGGTCGATTCCGTCCTCCATTGTGAAACTAACCATTCTCCCATAACAGTCGATGTGAGCCTTAAACATTGTCAACCAATCCATACCCATGATTATATCATAGACATCCATCTCCAACATGTAGAAATACAATTTCATCTCTGCTTCATCAACCGTTATAGCACATACTCTACACACGAAGGCTTCACGTTCTCTTTCACCAAGAGGAGTTTGCAGTTTAAATACAGAAGGCATCATTTCAAGTTTTAAGTTCAGAAAATTAGAAATCCGAGAAGAAAGAAAAGAATGGTATGCGCCAGTATTGAAAAATACTTGTATGAGCGTAGAATTCAAAAGAATAGTACCTCTCACCATAGACGGTCCAGACCGCTCATCCACTACAAATTGCTCAGCTCCATGCAGATGCGTGCTTTCCATGCTCTGCTCTTTATTTTCCTGCTGACACTTCCATTTCTAAAGAGTGTCATGAACACCCAACCTCAAATCATTATGGCAATAGCATTGAAGGTTCCCCATCTTGTTACAATTATGACATTATCGAGGTTGTGCCTTACAATCCCACTTGATGTGGCTCGTAGTGCCACACTGGAAACATCCTGGCTTACTCTTGGGTCTCGGAGGAAGTTTTAGAAATCTTGTGGTCCGATTTTGATGTGTTCTTCCTCCTTGAGAGAAGTTGTCTGATTACCTCTAGCTCTTAGTGTTATAGTTCTCAGCTCATCTAGTGAAGATAACCGTGCTTCCTCCACTTGGATTTTCAGTAGTGACAGATATCATAAACAAGGTATCCAGTTGCAGTCCTAACTCAATGGTTTTAAAATCCGGAGCGATGCTTTAGACCAACTGTTGGTTCACCTATGGTTCAGGTGCAACCACATTCTCACTGGCCTCTTTCAACTGGTTTCTATGATGCCTACCGGGTGCTATTTCCTAAAGTAACAACAGACTCCATCAATCTCACTCTCTAGAAACTGTTGGCTTATCATTTCAAATTCTGTCACATCAACTATCACAACATCGTTTTCCAACCATCATGATTTCCCACATGTTCAACCATTTTCAAAAACATTCACATGCTTTTTGAAAATCAACCCATTTTAAAAATACACCAAAAATCCTCTTTCCAAAATCATTCATTTGAAAATCATCTTCGGCATTTTTTTTTAAAATTTACACCTTTCACAAAATTCTTAATCATTACTCACAATGAGATATGAAATCCTAGTGGGAAGTCATTCCTCTAAAATGCATGTCATGCTCCTCTCATTGGATAAACCCATGAAAATGAGATTTCCAACATCCTAAAAGTGTATCCATAACACTTATGTACCCAACTTCCTGGTAACTTGAAGTTCAACATAAACGGGTTAGTTACGTCCTTTATGCTATACATTCCTAGTTCCGACAATCGTACTCCTATCTAAGATGACCACCCAAGGAATAGACAAGATGGAATTTCAACTCTAAGACCAAGAACATCGATGAACACTTGTTAGTCAAGGACTGAAGAAGTTGATACCATTTTTAATGACCTGCCAATTCTCATTGGCTTGAGAGTGTAACGAGTCATTACATGGCCTTAAGAGACATCCCCAAGGCCCCAAAGGCTGGAAATAAATTCCGAAGGGTTTCAATACAAGTGGGGGACGATTTACCCTTTAAGAAATAAACCCATAACACAACCATAACCAAACATCCACTATATGATGCATGAAAAAATGAAAGACCAACTAAACAAACTTTATTTATGTCAAACCACATCAGAGTACACAAAAGTGAAAGACCAAACCAAGAATCAAAGTACACAATAGATAAACAACTCAAGACTCTCAAAGGACACTAATAATTCATGCTACACAAGATCCAATATCCAAAACATATCCCAAGCATCACCACAAGCCACTAGCAACAAGATGATTTACCTTTACCTATGTCTTGGAACACGACATCTACAAAAGCACAAACGTGCCAAAGCAGGGTGAGTATAAAACTAAGTAGGATTTCCCAAATGACCTCCCTACTCATGCCACTAGGATAGAAGAGTTAGCAACATTTATATAAAAACATTTTATATAAAACAATTTCACCAAAGAAGTTTATAACTAAATATAAACAAGTTTTCCAAAACCATCCATGCTCAAAGCATCAAAGTGAAATTAAAACCAGCTTTTCCAACACGTTATTTTTCCAGAAAAATAACCAAACAATGTTTCAATCCTTTTCACAAAAATCCCATTTTGGCATTCCCAACCACTTCACAAACCCGTGAAATCATCCGTGCATGCATCATTTTGACTATTCTATACTCATGAGTGGTCTCTCGTCGATCTACCAAGACATCACAATGTAATTGTTCCCATGTGCCATTACACCGTTGGCACTGAGCACTAGGTCATATTTCAACCAAGCATCGTACATATAGTTACCATGCGCCATTACACCTTTGACACTGAGCATAAGGTCCTATTTCAACCAAGCCTCGTACAATGCAATATGAACACACACTTCACATTTCCCACAATCATGCTAATCCATCCTTTCAGTAAAACACCTTTTATGGAAAACCATTTTCCATCCCAACCAAGTGTTCAAAAAATTCAAACCATTTCAATAAATCTTCCTTTTTATTGAAAAAAAATCCATCAAAACCATTTCAATAAAACACCCTTTTTATTGAAAACCCCTTTCTCATCAAACCATTTCCAATTTCAGAAATTTCATAATTTAAAATCAAAATTTTAAATTCAAATAGCCAAGTCACTTTGCACACAATTCACCAATATTTTACAATTTCATCAAAACCATAAATCATCACTAAAGAAGATTTATTCCGTGATTTTCACAATAAATTCCATTCAAATAACCAATTTGAAACTAAGACAACCAATTCTAACAAGAGGAGTTGAGAGTGAAGCCACCTTCCTCAACAAATTGGGCGAAACCAAGCCACATATGAAGAACGCTCAATAACACTGGGTCAAAACTCCAAAACCCTCCTTAGATCTCTTCTCCTAACACAACCAAGACCAAATCTTGTAATATTTGGCATCCAAACCCTTAGATCTACCCATAAAGAGTGTATATCTAAGAAAACAAGAGAAGAGGAGAAGTATATCTAAGAAGATCTAAGAAACCGATTAGGAACGATCACATACCTTACGAATACGTCTTCGACTCGCCAAGAGAAGCCCTCAGATCGACTCTAAAATACTTGGGAGAAGTCTTCAAACCTTAAAGGGAGAGTAATCCCAATCTAGGGCCACTTAGGAGGTTTAAACAAGGAAATTAAAGACAAAACGAGTTAGATCCACAATTTTAGGATCTAACTTTAAGTGACCGCACGGTTAGTCCGCACGGTTTGACAAACTGTGCACTAACCGTGCATTAGATTTTGACTCGGCCCTCCTTCACGCACGGTATGGACGCACTGTTAGACAAACCGTGAACCGACCGTGTGGAAGTCACTGACTCCAAGACTCACTATGCACGGTTTGGCCGCACGATTAGAAAAACCGTGCGCCGACCGTGCGACTTCCCCTTTTCCTCAAAACATCACTCCAAGTTCTCCCAACTCTCCCATTCAACACCATTAACTTTAAAAACATGAGAAGCCTAATGAAATGGTTACATACAAGAAACTTGGGGTATTACATTGAAGTATGTTGCAAAGGATAATAGAATTCGAATAGATTCATGTCTATCTACTAG
Organism: Viscum album; assembly: GCA_963277665.1. Lineage (NCBI taxonomy): Eukaryota > Viridiplantae > Streptophyta > Magnoliopsida > Santalales > Viscaceae > Viscum > Viscum album. The sequence goes on along the minus strand of OY728156.1, from coordinate 859,918,363 downwards.
AGAATAGGTTTCTTCGCAGTCTATTCCCTCTTGTTGATTATATCCCTTAACAACAAGTCTTTCTTTATTTCTTATTATGACTCCATTTTCATCACACTTGTTTTTGAAAACCCATTTTACACCATTTAAAATTATTTCTTTAGGTCTTTCAACCAAATTCCAGAAGTGATTCCTTTCAAATTAATTAACTTCATATTGCATTTATTTAATCCAATATTCATCATCTAAGGCCTCATTAGAAGTTTAAGGTTCAAATTGATATTGAAAATCAATATGTATTGTTTCATTTATTAAGGAATTTCTAGTCTTTACAGGTTGATTTACATCACCAAGGATATTTTCACTGGGATGATTCTTAAGAAACAATTGATTCTAGTTTTGTAAAACCTATTCATCAACATAAGAAAGAAAATATTATGGGGTAAATATTTCAGAAACATTTTCTTGAGTAATCCCCTTATCATAAGAGTTTTCAATCAAATGTTGATAATCGGTTTTTAAAAATAAATTAGTTAATGTGGGAAGGGATTGTTTAAAAACAAAGGGGTCAGTTTTATCAAACATAACATGTACTATTTATTCAATAGTACTGTAGTTCTTATTGAAAACTCTATAAGCCTTAGAAGCTGTGGAATAACCTAGAACGATTACTTCATTTGATTTGGGTGAAAATTTATGTAAGTTATCTTTTTTATTCAATATTAATACTTTTCAACCAAACACTCTGATGTAAGAAACTTTAGGTTTTCGACCAGTCCATAATTCATAAGGAGTTTTATTAAGAAATTGTCCAGTTAAAACATGATATATAGTATAACATGCAGTACTAAAAACTTCATCCCAGAAATACTTAACAATTGAGTATTCAATCAACATGGTTATTTTCACTTTTTGAAGAATACGATTCCTTCTCTCAACAACACCATTTAACTGATGGGTTCTTAGAGTTGAAAATTTGTGAGTAATACCTTTCTTACTACAAAAGGATTAAAAATTTGAATTTTGAAATTCTCCACCATGATCATGACGTATAGTTTATCAATGGTAGGTTTTTCTCATTTTTAACCTCATCCTTAAAAGTTTTGAAATATAAAAAGGATTTAGATTTCTGTTCTAGAAAATAGGCCCACGTAAATATAGTGTAGTCATCAAATAAATAAAATACATAGTACTTGACTCTAATGATTCCATTTTGTATAGGACTGAAGAGATCTATGTGCACTAAATGTAATGCGTTAGAAGTTTAAACTTCATTTATTGATTTAAATCTAGTTTTATGTTTCTTGCCATATTGACAAGGGTCACAAACTTTTGAAGAATCATACCTTAAATCTGGTATATCCTTAAATGGTCTTTTCTTTGAGAGTTTACAAAGTTCCCATAGATTATAGTTTCATATCCTTCTATTCCATAACCAATATTAGTCTTCCATTTCACTTAAGCAAGGTTAGTTTTTGCTCTTATGGTCTTCTAAGATTATTGTGTATACATTATCATGACTATGGGTAGAAAGAATGAATTTATCCTTGGAATTGTGAACTAAACATTTATCATTCCTAAAATTCATAGGGTAGCCTTCATCACATAATTGAATTATGATGATAAGGTTGTTCTTTAGACCATTGAAAAAAGAAACATTTTAAATTAAAACATTTCCTAAAATAACAATATTACACTTACAAGTGATCTTTCCCTGAGCATTATCTCCGAAGGTCACTCTTCCACCTTTCATTTCAATAATATTTTCAAATAAATATTTGTGTCTAGTCATGTGTCGAGAACAAATACTATCCATTTAATAAATATTCTAGTTGTTGGAACACTTCTTGTTTTACTGAAAAATAAATAATTAGTTTTTCAGAACCCAAACTTGTTTGGATCTAGAAATGTTAAATAATAGAATTTTTGGAATACAAAATTGTTTTGAAAAATGGTCTTTATGAAATATTAATGATTGAGTTCTATTCAAAGGAAAATTTCTTTCCCAATGTCCACCACATTGACATTTAGTATAGAATGTGGAATTTTTTGGAACAAAAGAGTTATATATAAAAATTGGTTTTGAGTGAGTGAAACCAATTCGAGAACTATTACTAAGAGGAAGAACTATAGAATACATTTTACCAAATTCTTTTCCTCCCATGGTGAATTTTGATAAATGTTTCTTAAGATAAAAGATTTAAGATTTTAGTCTAATGATTAAATTATCATTCTCACTAGAAATTGTTTTGGAATTGTTTTCAGTTTCAAAAATATTTTTCTTTAAAAATAGTTGTTCAAAGTCCTTAATAAGTTTATCCTTCTCAGAATGTACTTCCTTAAGGGGTTTTGAAATATTTTAAAAGTCAAGAGTTTTCATATTATGATCTTTTGAAATATATATAACTTCTTTTGTAAGAATAGATATTCTAGAATTTTCCTTATCAACCTTTTTCTTGAGTTTAGAATTTTCATTCACAAGTAACTTGGAAAATCAGGAAACTTCTTAAAAGGAAGATAAATTATCCTATAATGAGGAACATTATTTATCCGAAGAGTAAGAATGTTTCTCATTAGGCTAATTTGCATTTAAATATACATTTGCAAGTGATTTATCATTGTGTACCTTAGCCATGAAACAATGATCTTAAACAAATAGTCTGGCTATTAGTCCTACATTCTTTTGACTAAGAGATTCATATTCTAAATATCCATCTGATAAATCACCACCACTTTTACTACAAGTATCATTTTCATTCAAGACGTTCTTTGTCTTTGACTTGTAATACTTTTTCTTGTTTCTTTCAGAATGTTTATCCTTTTTGTCTTTTCTTTTCATTAGAGTATTATATGGTCTAATATGAACTTCCCTTTTATATTCATAACATGTTACTTATGAGTCTTTCTTTTCCTTTCTATCATTCTTTTTGAATGCGTATTTAAAGTATTTATTTCCACCAATATTTTTCAACCTTGGAGAAAGATTGGCTAACTCATTCTCTAAGTGATCACTATCACATGATTCTAATATGACAACGACTTTATTATCTTTGTATATAGTTATCCTTTCTAGTGTCTTAACTTTGTATGTAGTAGTAAAAGATACACTCCCATTACCATTATTCTTCTTATTGAAATAATCATCTCGCTTAATTCTTGTCTCATGTTGAAGAAGAGTTCCAAATCACTCATCAAGAGTAATTTGAGTAACCTTTCTGTTATCATCAATAAATTTCCTTTTTGATTCTCATTCATTGAGCATTATATCAATTATCATGTCCACAATTGATTCATCATAATGTCCATTTTCACCCATTGATTATAGACTATTGAAAATTGTCATAAATCTTTGTTTCACCTTGGATAATGGTTCTTCATAAGGAAAAATAAACCCATGATATTTTTCATGAAGCATTTATCTTATTGTTTCTAAAACTTTGGATGTACCAAAATGCGTGACTTCCAATTTCATATAGATACAATTGTCTACTTAACATGTTGATATCTGACTATATATATTCCTGGTCATGGAACACAACAAATTATTGCATACATTGTAGTTTAATTGATATTCTTATTTCTCTTGATTGGTGAAGTTACTAACTTCCTTGTCTTGGATTTTTTAACCTCCACTAAGCATGATAAAGTTGTCTACTCCAATATTAATAACAAAAGACTTCATTCGATCTCTCTAGTACTCATAATCATTTCCATAAAAAATAGGTGGTCTTTTTGGATTCATATTATCAATTGTTCCAATATTAATTCATTCCATCTTATAAAACAATACATATCCACTCCACTCATTAGTGTAGTAAGTAGTTATAAACAATATTTTTGTAAAAGAAATGAAATTGTATTGCTATAAGAAAAAAATTAATTAACAAAAAACATTGGAAACCTCTATTTGATACAAATTGTTGGATCTTAATATAGATGTATATGTATATTAGATGACATGATACAAGGGGGGTGAATTATAGGTTGAAAAAAATATATATTTAAAAACATATGAAAGGGATTAGTTTAAGAGGTCTAAAACTAATAAAATTAAAAATCAATACAATAGATCATGTAGGTATTAGATCCAATGTAAATACTAATACGTAATGCTACAAGTAATGTAAAACAATTGTATTTTAATTGAATACAATAATAAGATTAAGAAAAATGTTACTGATTCTACCATATAGTGTATAGAATCTCTTAATTAAATATAAATCGTAATTGAAACAATTAAAATTGAATTGAGTATGAAAATAAAGAATGAACAATAAAATTCCCTTTCTAATACAGATATCAATGGAAATGTAAAAGTATTAAAATTATTTTATCCTAAAGAGTAGGGAATCCTTTCACCCATGATAAATGTCTCTCTTACCACCACCTTGGTAGGCCCTCGATACGATGATCAGTACTACTATCTTCCCATCCCCAGAAGCCCTTGATTAAGAAGGTAATCAACACCTCTGTCATTCAAGAAATTTAAAGCCCTCGATATGATGATCAAAAATCACATAATATTACCTTTGGAATCCCTCGATCGTTATAATAATGATTGGTCACAAAAAGAAGAAACAAAGGACATATAGAAATACAAGAACATGGAACACACTATTCAATTCTTGTATATTGAAGGCTTTCACACGAAGCGATAGTGAATTCACAACATCCCTATCTAGAACTTGATAGAAGAAAAGGTTATGTATTTTGGTTTGAATGACCTCTGATTTATAGGCTTTAGGTTCCAACAGTCATATTTCCTCTAACTGTCACACTTCTTCGAAAAACTCCGAGGGACTTGGACACCTGTCATTACAACGGTCAAAAAAAAAACAAAATACACGACATCGTTTTAATTAGTAAATAACCAACTTAGTGACATCATTTTAGTTATAAATTTGTGAGTACAAAAGTATGAAACAATGAGAGTGAGTAAGATGTAATCAGTATTGAAGTTATGATAGGAGTGAAATGTATTAAAAAAATACAATACTTAACTAGGTTACTAGGCTTATCAAGAAAATAATGCATATCATGACTAATATTTAAAATCGGGTTACTATTCTTTACATTGTTACAATGCATGATATTTAATCTGATTACAATTCTTGAATACAATACATTTTAAGAGTATTATACATGAACATGTTTTGATACATAACCTGGTTATGATTCTTGATTAGGATACAAACTCTTAATCTAGTTACGAGGCATGATTATGATGCAGTACTTAACCTGGTTATGATTTATATGGTTACGATGCATGTGGTTATGATGCATATGGTTACGATGCATGTGGTTACGATGCATGTGGTTATGATGCATGTGGTCACAGTGCACGTGGTTACATCACATGTCAAAATAATGCAATAAAATGTCTAATTACGATTTCTAATTATGATATAGTGCATAATCGGGATACGATTTTTGATTACAATGCAATACACAATCTGGTTATGATTCCTAATTATGATGTAATACATAATATGGTTACGATTGTGAAAAAACATATAAAACATTGTGAGTGAACAACATACATGATTATGATAAAATGAAACATATAATAAATACAATGTGAGTTATTATGATTTTAAAACAACACACATGATAAACAATATATTTGTTTACGATATGTGTGGTTTGTGATTTCCAAAGAAAATGATTGATCGGAAAGTCAAACATATTTGGACTCAATAGACCCACCCATAATCATATAAGATGTACAAGAAATATAATTTTTAAAACACTTATAATATTTTCCTTTTATAAAAAATTAAAAATTATCTTATGATCCCATCAAAAAATTTCTTAGTTATCTTACAAAAATGAGTGAAATATAATTTTATTTTGAAAATATTTAAAAACTAAAAATTATTAGAATAATGGAAATATAGTGATATTTTAAAACAAATTAAATCTTATAAAGGAATCAAAAAAATGTAGGATTTTCATGAAGTTGGGAAAATATGTCCCTATGAAAAAAAATAAAAAATATTATTTTCACACTTTTGTAAAAAAGTTAAAAATGACTTGTTCAGAAAACATTAAAAAGATTCCTTTTAAGAACTTTTTTTTATGAAATCCAAATTTAATAAAAAGTGGATTTCATAATTATTTTTAATATATTTATAAAATTATTTAAAATTATTAAAAGAACATTTACATGGAATAGAAAGAGTTTAAAACATTTTAAATAAGGTTTAAAAATAATTTCACTTACCTAGAGTCCAAACTTGCTTTATATGAAATTTATCATCCTGAAAAATAAAAAATATTAATTATTTACTTGATTAATGTATTAGTTTTACTTTTAATTACACTATTATAATTTATCTTATCCCATTTATTATCACATTTCATCCAGGTTTCTAATTGGGCTAGTTCACATTGGTTGTATTAAGATTGTTCTGTTCATAATCACTAAAATAAATTCGGTATGTTTGTAATGGTAGAAATTATTTTCCAAATAGTTACATAAGAAATTAATATGTCAAGTTATAGGTAATATATAATTATATAAGGAAAATATTTTAATTGTTTTTGAAACAGTTACTTTTCTCTGAATCCTCTTTGATAAGAACAATTTTGATGGTTTAAAAGAACCATGGTTGTTTAATTTTAATTTCATTTTTATATAGGATTTATTATTATTATTATTTTTTAAAAATATTATATTAATAACTATTATATAATATTATAGGTATTTAGGTTTTTTATTCATATGTAATATAAAAATTATAACATCAATCAAATAGGTGGTAAATCTGATTCAAACAAGAACATGTCATAACGACTGAATAAGTAATAATATATTAGTTTATAATGATAATATAAAAATTAAAGAATATTAATAAATTTATAAATTTAATATTTATTCATTAAATAAATTTTTAAAACCTTTAATATAAGGTGTTAATGGAAAATAAAATATGTTGTCCATGAAGGTGACAATCCACATATGCAAACATGTAGCATTTTTATTTTTCAATGGAATAAAGTCAAGGAAATTAGATATTATCTTATCTTATAAGGATACTAATTATATAATAAATATCATATATATTAATTATATCTATATATATAACCATCCATTCCATTTAGTGATGAAAAATGGAATATGTCACATCACGGAGGCGGTACACTACATGTACGCGCAATCAAAGTTTTCACTTTCCCTTGGATGGTATTGTGGTGGAAAATATTGTTTAAATATATATAATAAAATTTGAGTTTATTAATGATAAAAATTATAATATATTTGGATGTTTATAATATATTATATTGATGTGAAGAAATAAATAACCATGTAAGAACTAGGTTAATAACTTTAACTCTTCCTGGGATGTCTACCACTAGTTTTCACCTTAAGTCTTCTTATCATGGTATTTTGGTGTGACTAAAACCTTTAAGAAATGTTAAAGTGATTTTTGGAGGGATTTGGGTAGATATTGGTCAAGAAAATTGGCCCAAATTTTATGGATAAGTTAGGGGGTTAAGGGATCCATTTATAAGTGTGGGTGAGTGTCACTCTTGTAAATATTAATAGCTTTAAAATAATATAAAATCATTTTCATGAAAAATTGGCACCAAATGTCTGTATTTTAGAATATAGAATATGTTAGGCTTTAATTATACCCATATAAAAATATTTATACATGAATTAGTGATATTTCGATCCTTTTCTATTAGTTTAACTCCCTCATTAAACCTTTTAACACTTACCCCGATGATAAAATTTTACTATGGTAACTATTCATTATGAATAAAAAACTTAACTTAATAAATAATTTTAATATCATGATTTAAAATATGGAATTAATTTTCTATGAATAAATTTATATATTTGGTAAAAATTAATTTTCATATAAATACACAAAACACAAAGAAAAACTATTTATATAAAAATTCCATTTTAATCATGAAAATGAATTTTCACCAAACAATCAAGTATATAATTGATCCCCAGGACATTTATTGGTTTATAAATAAAATATTAGTTTTATTTGACTTCAAAAACAATATGAAACCTAATTTAACCTTATAAATACTCAATTAAAGAAATGGATCAAAAACTATTTTTTAGAATAAAACATTATTTAGGTTTCAAAATAAACTTAATAGGTTTCTAAATTAAATTTAATAATTATAAAATAATATATTTTACTTATTAAATACATATTTCTCATATAAAAAAGTTTTCATAAAAATTTAATTCATTTTTATATCATGATAATTTTATTAAAGTGATAGTATTTTCAAAATCAGTATTTTCACTATTCACCAAAAAATAAACATTCTTCGAAAACCCTAAAAAATTTAATCTAAGATATGTTTTACATGATTAGTTGAAAAATGAAGTTCATTTAATAAAATTAAATTTCAAAATTTCAAAAAAATCATTTTAAATGTATATACAAAATATAAATAAAAAATATTTTTTATAAAAAAAGTCCTTTTAATATTTAAGTGTTCATAATATTATTTCATATAAATGTCTAATTAAATGAATTTTAATATATTAATTTATACACTTAAATATTACATATAATAAAAATAATCTTTTAAATGTAATAAATTTAATTTATTAGGCTAAAATACACAACCCCTTAAATAAGAGTTCCCTAAAAAATCATTTTAACATTAAATCACATTAATTTTGTATACTCAATATGTAAGAATTAATTAATATATTTTTACTTAATATAGGTTTTACTATTTATATATGTTTATTAATAATTTTTAAGTAATATGGAATGACTCAATTTAGCTCGGTGTTGTCACAAACTATCGAACATAGTATTATTTAAAGGAAAATACATTGTAAACACCTATAGTGTTACAATGAATTTAAAATATTATTTATGAGTATAGAAAAATAATTTATCGTTGATGGAATGATTATAAATTGGTAATAAATAATTATTAAATTATTTATTATTTTAAAATATATTTTTATAGAAAATAGTTTATATATATATTATATGTTTCTATTTTAAAGTAAAATTTATTATATTGAGATATTAAATATTATAAAATAAATTCCAAATTTTAAATAAATATTATGAATATAGTTAAGTGGGTGTATATTGATTTTATGGTTCAAATAATTACCATGTTAAATAATTAAATAAGTTAAAATGAGGTAGAAAAAGTAAATATGAAATGGAAGGAATTTTTAATAATCAAATATAATTTTAAATATTATAGAAGAATTGTTTTAGTCATTAATGTTTATTTTTCCATTAAAAAAATTCATATATCAAATTTACCAAACGCCCAGGCGATTCTACGTTCACGCTTCCCAAACTCTATGTTTTTAATGAAATTCCCCACATTTTTCATCTTTAAAGGGAACTTCTTCTACCCATTCTAAATTATTATGTTTTACACCCTTACTATAACTTAATTTATTCCATTAGAATATTTTACAATGTTTTATATCTCCTTGTCACAAGATGAAGTCTCTAGGAATTAAAGAACAAGAAGGCTGATAATTGATGAAGTGATCTCTTCATTGTAAATAACATCTTCTTCACATTCAAATTTCTTTATCCCCAACATCTATATATTCCGAATAAATATTTTTCACAATAAAAATAGTTAATAAAGATCAATATAATTTCAAATAGTGTTATAATAAAAAAATAGTTATGGTATTATAGTCATTCACTCTTTGTAACACATTCATGTTTGGATCGATTTGACCACTTACATTAATGCTGCTACTCTATTTTATTAATTATAATTAACGAGGATTAAAAAATATGAATAATATATATTAATTTTATTTAATATGAATTTAATTCATTAATATTGATTATTTATCATAATAATAAATTTAATATTCTATTTTAAGTGACTCTTCAAGGTTGGTAAGGCACCATAAATGAGCGTGTTATTAGTTTTTTTTTAAAAAACATACTCATAACATCCAACAACTATTTATGAAAATTTAAAAATAAATAATAAATTATTATCCCAACACCTTTAATCTTGTATATATGATAAACCTATGAACAATAAATGATGGATGTGACCACCATACCAAAACAAGTACAAGACAGTTGGAATTTCCAACAAAAATGATCAAACTAAAATGTAACTAATTAATATATATATATATAATAAATTATTATAATTTGTTTATATTAAGGAAAATAAATATAAATAAATATATTTTTTTTATAAATCTATAATTAATTATTAATTATTCTATATTGGATATATATAGAGAAAAATCACCTTTGAGCATGTCTTAATTTCTGGTAAGGGGTTCTCTTTATGAATCATTAATCTTATAATTGAAAAAACTTATTTATTTTATATTTTATTTTATGTGTTATTAATTATATAATGTATATTTATATTTCTCTATTTCACTGTTTATTTATAGGAAATGTATTCATTTTATTATCCCATATTTGATATATATTCTATACCAAATAAATTATAAACTGTATAATGTGTTTCTCTATCGATTATCTCACTTTTTGGTTCAAATTCATTATTCTTACCCATTACTCTTTTATATCTTATTTTATGAACTATTTTGTCCTATTATAATATTTATACTCTTCATTTGTAATATTATTTCTTTTCAATGTCCCTTTATGTTGATTATGGATTTTGTGAGGGGTTTCTTGGCTAAATATCCTTTCATTGAGTTATAAATTTTATTATTTGTTATATATTGGTTATGTTCTACCCATTTACTACATCATATTATATTTACACATATTTTTCTATAAATTTACATTTCATTCACATAATATAATTTTTTATTGATTCTTACCTCAAGAAATTTGAAGTTATTAATGAAAATATTCACTCCCTCTTTATGGTATTTCTATTCCCTATCCCCATGGTTTCTTACCAAATATATTTGTTTTTATTATTTTTAAATGTATATTTTTATTTTATTATATATCTCACATATTCCCCCTTTAATTTTATTTAATATTCAATTTTATATTCCTTTCCCTTGATTTAGGTTACTTCAGAACATTATTAAAATACTTAAAATTATTTTGTTCAACTTTTAGAACAATTCTCATCTTCTACTCTATGTTTCTTATACCTCAGATTTATATTATTAATTTTCATTATTGGTATGTTTCTTTAATAAAATAATGTTTCAAATGTTTTTGTGTTACCATTTGAAAATTATTTTTAAAGTGAATTTTATATTTTTTTAAAACATTACTAAAATATTAAGAAAAACATAATGACTTCTCTTTCATTTCCCGCTATTTTTTTTATAAAAATTACTTTTTAGAGAACTTATTTATACTATATTCTCTATTCATTTTTAAACATTAAATTATCTTCCTATTTTATAAATATTCATATCTTTATATAATTTTTCTGAAATTGTGATCAAGCAACTAATTTCTTTTTTGGTGGATAATTCAACATTACATAAAATCTAAGGATGCACTTTCTTAAATATTCTAAAATTTATTATATTCATATAAAGGATTTGTTTTGTGTATTATAATAACCTTTTAAATTACATAATATGAATGTTACATATATTATACTCTCACTCATTATACCATTTCATAAGCTTTTACGATACCAAAAATTCATTTCTCCATTATTATAATTCTTTTTTTTCACGAATGTATGAAAATAAAATATATAAGATTAGATTAATTCATCATTGAAATTATATTTCCTTATCATCAACTATAATTAAATATAACCTTTATATTGATACCTTTCCATCATGAATACCCTTTAATTTTCTATATTATTAAAGGGTATTAACCTAGGTAGCCATACCATTTAATTTATTATACAAATCTATTAATATGGTTGTATATCGTTTTATTAATTAATCAATGAAACACTATAAATAATTCTTCCAATTGAATGATTCTTACCTAGATATAAAAATCATTTCTTTGAATTATTTTTATAGCTCTTGATATTTATATATAACCCATTTTATTTTCATGGGTTAATCATCCTATAATATTAAATGATGTATTATTATTTTCATTTGGAACAAATATGTATAGATTTATCATTATATGATAGGAAGGTCCATAATTATACATCCCACTAATGCATTGGATAAATCCTTAGGTCTTATAAGATCACTATTTTTTGTCTGTACATGACACACTTAGATTTTTTTCAAAATATTAAGCATTGAAATTATATGGTTATAATTTTTCACCATGTTAATCATGGAAATGTTTTGGTTATAATTTTACATTTTTTATATGTTGATATTTTATGATAAGATTATTCCACTATGTTTTAATAGTCCTATCAATATTCCTTAATATTTTTATTATTTATTTTCTTATACGTGTGCCAAATTAAATTTTTATAAAACCATGGATCATGATTATTATATTATGAAATAATATTGTTGTTCCATTTTATATGTTATGGTTTCATGGTCATCATTTTATCCATCCAACGTTACCATTTTTACTCAAAAAAGAAATTAAAACAGAGAGAGAACCAGGGTATAGGGGTGTCTATAGTAATGGAGACAAAGGGTATCACCCCGTATCAAATTCACCCCCTCCAGTTTAAAATTGGACACATGAGTATGACAATTGACCATGCTACCAGGGGTTTCCGTAGAGGCCAAGTGATCTGCCACCTTGTTTCCCTCCCTCCATGTACGAGTGACTCTGGTGCTGCTTTCCAAGAGAGCTTTGCATTTTCGAATAGTGTATGAAATGGACCAGGGGCAAATACCTTTCCCAAGCAGAGCATCGTGAATAAAAACAGAGTTAGTCTCGACTTGGGAGATGGAAAGCGCCCGCTACCTGCACATTGAGATACATCTGAGCACCATTTTTACCTCCTCCTGCATAGAATTCCCATAACCATAGTGCCCCGAGAAAGCCAAGGCCTCACTTCCCCTAGGCTCTCAGACCACGCCGCCACCACACACCTCTCCCATCACGTAAGAGCTATCGGTATTCAGTTTGAATCCAAGTTTAGAAGGATTCCACCGGACCCAGTGGCCTTTCTGTCTAGTTGCTGACCGCTGGACAACACTGTGAGGCATAAACAGCTTGCAAAGGTAGGGGGACTGCTTCCATACAACATTGGTGCACACAATTCCACCAGAATATAGAGTACACTTGCTGTAACGGATCTCCACATAGATGTGAGCCCCTCGAACCTGGACCGGTTCCTCACTTTCCATACACACCAACATACAACATTGAAGATGATGGATCTCTCCCTCCCTTTATTGCCAGAGTCTTCTACCCCATGGAACCAGTTCTCCACGAAGGAGCCTATGTTCAGTGCATAGTGGGGGTAACCTGAGAATCCGCCGTAGACTCCCCAAACCTAGCATTCACAGTTTCCATAAAAAAAAATGTGTGATAGACTCTCCTTGAATTTTTTAACACAACACCGGAAGCAAGAGGGAATACTGATGACGAGCCTCTTGATGATATCATCGGACACTAAAGCTCGATTCTGGATCCTCTATGTTAGAAAGTTAAATTTCATTGGGATACTCCTACACCACACCCGACCGTACCCCCCTACCTGCTGGCCCTGCGAAAGGCTGGTCCTGAAAAAATCTTTCACGTTGAACCTACCCGAGGTGGAGGGGGTGTAGACGCACCGGTCCATATCCGAACTCAAAATAACAGAGTCAAAAACCTCCTGATGATCTGCGTCCAGGATGAATCTGAAGAAATGTGGGTACTGACTCGCCTCCTTGTATGTGATCAAAGGAGCCGGTCACCCTGGATATCCGAGAGTCCTTCCTGACTAGTTATGGTACCAGAACTGTATATTCCCCTCCCCAATATTCCACTGCGAGCTCTGGTGGATGGATGGAATAAAACTACTAACATAGGACTAGAGTGGAGACCCACTACCCACAGATTCATCAGTGGAGACCCGATTTCTTCAGGACATCAGCTTACCCCACAAAGACCACTCTTAAATTACCTCTGACGCCAACTTCGTGTGCAGGTAATGAATAGTGTTCTCCAAAATTTTAATATTGATTTCTCCCTCCGAGATTGGCTGAGCCATCTTCCCCCAAGAGATCCAATTCCTTTTCCCCTCCGAAGATGCATCCCATATAAACCGAGCCAAAAGTCTGTCAATGGCCTTGAAAACCCCCTTAGGCACATTGGTGGATGAGAGAGCATGAACCGGGATGACCAAGATGACTCTATTCACAAGAGTAATATGGCATACAAAAGATAAAAAGTGGTTCTTCCAATTATGAATGTGGCCCATAATCCTACTGACCACATGGTCGAAGTCCCTGATACACATTCTACCTGGGGACACGAGGGTGCCAGGATATTCCATTGGGAACGCACCGGGCCTCATACCCCATCTTCGACCCATATCAATCACCCTACTCGAATTGAATGTCTGAGCCGCATAGAATTCACTCTTTTGTTTATTAATTTGTTGGAAACTCCAATGTAAATACTCCTAAAGAATCACAATAGTCCCATGAACCGATCACCTCCTTGCATTGATGAAGATGAGGGTATCGTCTGCAAACATAAGATGAGAAACAATAGGCATCGTCAACCTCTTTAGGTACGGAAGAAAATCCCCGTTATAGATGCCTCTGTTAATTATCCTGCTTAAGTTATTCTGAATAAGAATGAAAATACTCAGGGATAGTGGATCTCCTTGACGAAGGCCTCGAACTGTCTTGAAAAAACCATGAGTACGCCCCATAAAAGACACAACCATCCAGGACGAACAGAAGCACCTGAACATAATATCACAAGACCATCTCGAGAACCCCAACCTGCTCAGGACCTTGTTAATAAATCCACACTCTATCCTATCATAATCCTTATTCATATCAATCTTGATAGAAATATTGAATCCAAAAAACTTGTTATTGATATCTCTCAGCATCTCCTGGGCCAACGCTATAGCTCCCTGAATAGAGCGGTCTTTCACGAAACCATGTTGCTCCTTGGAGATCCACCGGGGAAGATTGCTAGGTAACCTCCTATTGATGATACTTCCCAGTATTTTATATGTAAAGTTACACATACTCACCGGCCGATAATGGATGAGGGAGGAGGGATCTTTGATATTTGGTAAGAGGAAAAGAGTCGGGGCAGATGCAACCCATGGTAAGCTTCCCCCTATGAAGAAATCCTAGATAGCATTCATGATATCCCCCTTCACCACCTCCCAGGCGCTCCTATTGAATCCACCTGGAAAACCATCAGGGCATGTGGCACTCTCATGATTGAGACTCACCATAGTCATAAATATCTCCTCCTCCTCCAGGATTCCCTCCATCACCTCATTCTTCTAAGGGGACACAAAGTGTTGAATCCCCTACCAGAACTCATCCCCCCATAGGGTATCCCTGTAGCATGCTTGGATTGGTTCCTGCAAGAAGATCCTTGAAGAAAGAAAACACCAATCACCCAACCACTTCCCTATCATTAGTGAAAGATCCATCTTCTAAAGCCAGGTTCGGTTGTATCACATGCCGCCTCTCCCTTACACAAGCATGGAAGAATGCAATATTCTTATCACCCTACTTAAGCCATTTGATTCTTGAATACTCCCTTTCCCTTCTTTCATGATCAAGAATCATAACTGAAAAGGACACCTTTTTCTCAGAGTGCTCCCCAAATACAACGTCGTCCTAGTCCTCCTCAAGACTGGTTTCAAGCCGTTCAATATCTTGTCTGAGCACCACCAGCTCCTGATCCAAGGGCATGATGATTCTAGCCCATGATAGGAGGGACTACTTGAGTCGTCTCAACTTACCGTGCAACGTAGTCCAGGAGTTCCCCAGGATCAGTTCCTCCCAACTTCTCTTCATTGTCTGGTGATATCTCGGAATACCAGACCAGTGGCTCATGTACCTGAAGACCAACTGCCGAGCCTCCCTCCTTATTAGGGAAAGAAGGAGTGTAGAATGGTCAGAGATGCTGTGAGTCAGATGCTCAAACTTTGCCTCTGGAAACATAGAGATCGATTGAACATTGGCTAAGCACCGGTCGAGCTGGCTCCAGCAATGACTATAGCCCCTCTGGTTGTTACACCAAGTGAAGGGGTCACCTGAATACCCCAGATCTGGGAGCCCTTTTCCTGTCATGAACTAGCTGAACGCCCTACTAGCCCTTCTTAGAAGGTCACCTGTTCCCTTATTCTCCTCTTAGTTAGATAAAATATTGAAATCACCAACCACCACCCAAGGCTGACCCCCTGGATCAAAATCACTCAACTCGCTCCATAGCTCTTCCCTTTTCTGTGCATCGTAACTACCTTAAACGAAAGAAACAAACAAGGAGGCTTCACCGCAGGACACCTTCATTGTAACATGATGCTCACCTTCTTGAATTAACTCCACTTTAGCATCCCTATTCCAGAAAATCTAGATGAACTTATTGATAGGCTCTGCCTGAAAATATGCGTGAAGTTTCAGCTTGCGCGTGAACTCATTGATCTTCGCAAAATTATGCTTTTTCTTGAGGATCGCCACCACCTTGTCCTTGTGTTTATTGACTTCTGAGACAATAAAATCTGACATAACTCTCACCCCGACTCCCCATGCATTCTAGATGATGATTGGATTCATGGAAACAAATAATTCCCAGCTTTGGGCCCAGGAAACTCGGTCTCTTTCACATGAGAAATAGAGCACTCCCTATTCTGTAGCCTCTTCGTCGACGACCTCGTGCACACTCCTATACCCGAACCTGCTTGTATTTGAGGGGAATGTGTGAGCCTTGACACGCGCTTAGAATCATCCACCTTCACCTACAAAATAGGAGACTGAGCCTCCTCTTTCAACATTGCGAGAACCTACATAGACGGAGAGGGTGCACCAGCAGCAAGAGCACAATTGACCAAACTACCATCCTCAGCGGGGAGCTGATATTCATGAAAACCTTCCACATCATGACAACTTGCTCATTCTATCACCCTGTGTCCCTGAAGAAGATCCACTCTAGGAATAATGGCCCCCTGTACAAAAGACTTCTTGGGAAGCTGCTCATTACTAGAGATAGGAACATGAATTTCTTGGTGGTGATCTCAAGAAAAGGAAACCATCAGGCTCAGAGCAACCTCCCAAAGTGTATCCCATAAAAAACCTTCCCAGATCATCTGGGGTTGCGGCCAAGACCAAGCCGAGGATGCCAAGGCATCCATAGGAAAAGCACTTAGCCCATAGGATCCCATAGCCTCATCAAGAAAGGCCTCATGCCTGGGATAGAAGGGAATGAGGTCTTTGCATACTAGGGACACAAGGGAGATGCCACACGTTCCAGAAGAAGAGGAAAACTCTAAGACCACAAGCTTATCCGAGACAGAGCTAGGCTCGCCATCCACAGAGAACAATAGTCCCCTTGTCACGGGAGCACATTCCTCACGATCCCACCCACCAGGGTTCCGTTTTCAACAGATTTTCCCCGAATTCCCTTGTAGAAGACACTCCGAACAAAACCCGGGAAAAATTGGATAAACCAATTCTTGATACCAAACAGAGGAATCCTGCACTTTCTGGGACAATATCTCCGGGACACACATGGATAGATCCAATTACACACAATTCCGAGGGGCCAACATCTCCTCACCTCTACGAGTGTGTGCATCTATGCAAAGAAAACCCCCCAGCGAGTCTCTGATGGCCCTGAGAAAAGTACTATTCTGAAAATGAAGTGGCAGGCTGGTGATACTTACCCAAACAGCAGCACGAGGATCTTACTTCCCCTTATGAGCCTCTATTGACAATGAAGTAGTTATCATAATGGTCCACCAACTAGGAGATAATATGGAAAATATACAGGTTTTAATAACTCATCTATCTCAGTATATGAAAAATAAATTAAACTATATCGAACTACCATGTACACAAAATAATGAAAAAAAACACTATTGAGTCCTTTATTATCTGATAAACAATGTCCATTAATTGATATTATAATCCATTAATGGTTGGAAACTAAATCAATATGATATAAAAGACATATTTTTTTATGATACAAATCACTTGGGTTGTATACATTTTTTATTGCGAATTAGATAAATTGGGTACATATAACTAAACTTAAAAATATTAGACATTGAGTAATTGGTGAAAGAATCCAATGATGTAATGATTTCTTGAAAATCATAAAACTCTTTTCTAATTGATATTTTTTGGAAGATATTTACTATAAATATGGTTATTCTTAATTTTATATAATTTAATACAATATTAAAAATGTATTAGATCTATCAACTTAGATCCAATATACATTTTCCAAGATAAAGATCAAAAGTGATACAATGTTCATAGATAAATAATGGAAATAGAAATCGTAAGGGTAGAGGAAAAGTACAACATTACTATATGATTACTGAACCACTCATCTTACATAATGTCATGGTAGAATGGAAGGATTACATGGAGGTACATGATAAGGAAAAAAATATTCTATATACTGACCTTAAAAAAAACATAGTTGAACCTATGGAATATAAGGATTTCAAGGAATGAATTTTCTTCTAATCTCCATTTTTTAATGGTGATATAATCTCTTTAACTCAAATATAATGAGTATTAATCTATCAAGTCTTATGTGGAAAACACCAAAGGGAATTCAAGGCACACCTCTTTAAAATCATTCATGATTGCGAGCTTTGTTTCCAACAAAATAGGTATAGTTGGTATAAATGCACAATAATAATTAAAATCTCATTATATGTCATTTTTATTGAATATGATGACTTTAAAAGTCCTACCCCAAATAATGTGGTTGGGTTATCAATAAAACTTATATTTATAGTGATTTTTATTTCAAGGATACACTCACATTTTTTCATTAGTGAGAGAAAATAAAAATATTAAGGATGATTTTGTGTGTGTGTGGGGGGGGGGGGGGGGGTTGTAACACCATAAATATTTGTATGAATTTTACTTCTCACATAATAAAACTGAATTTTATTTTAATTATGTAGAATGTATCTCAATTATAAAATAAATCGTAAAAAAACAAATGGCCACTTTTTAATCCCTTAAAATATAATGTTAAAAATGATGGATGAATATATTATATAAGATTAATATGATTATAATGGGATAATAAACATAGGTAAATAAAAGGACTACATTATTGATGTACCATTCCTCAAAATCTATAATAAGGATCATACCACATAGTATAATTGTCCAAATAATGAAAAAATTAGAAATATTGCACATATTTTTTATGAAGGGAATAATATGAATGAGTTTAATAAGTGTGTATGCTTAAATATTGGAATGGAAAAGGGAAATTTGAAAATTATATTATTGTTGGATATATAACCATTAGAAATATAGTTTGTGGTTATATATATAACCAATTAATATATTATGATTTTTATAGTTGATATGAAATACTTCTGAAAAATTTACCCAAATATTAGAAATAACATATTTGATATATAATAAATAATTATGAAATAAAATAAAAATATAACAATTTAAAAGTAAAAATATACTGTATTCTAGAAAATGTGTATTTTTATATTTATTTCATATTTATAATGAAAACTTAAATCTATAATATTTAAATGATTCTTAAAATTTATTTTTTATTTGATAAAAAAATAAAATAATATTCATGGAATGAATAGTAATTGATAATATACAATAATAAATTCGATTAATGCTTAAAAATTTATTTTAAAAAATAGTGTTTCTTTATATACTATATTTTCCATTTAAGAGTAAAATTTATTATATTCAGAATTATAATTTAGAAAAATTTAATCCAAATTTTTGGCTCATGATATCTAAATTGGGTAAGAGGGTACATGTTAAATTTTTGGTAAAAAGTAAATAATATGGTTAATAATTGAATAATGTAAAATGAGGTAAAAATGAGAAATATAACATTTCATGAAATATAAATTATGAAATTTAAATATAATATTCTTAAAAAAATGTTTGAGGCATGGAAACCAATTTTACTCTTACAATAAGCATTCTCTCACCTAACTCTTCTAATACCAATGTGATTACAAGTTCTCCCTTCATTTACTTCATGTTTCTAAAGTAATTTTATTCATTTTAATCTACAAAGGACCACCCTATTCCCATTCTAAAATATTAGGTTTTACACCCTTATTCTTCTAAAATTCCTTCTCGTGGAATCCTTTCTCATGTTTTAAATCTCTTGGTCATGAGAGGAATTCATAATGACTTAAAAACAAAAAATTATCTAAGTGAAGAAGTGATCTCTTAAAAGTAAGTAATGACTTATTCGCTTCTAATTTTGTTTATCTACAACCTATATATCTTTATATTTTATATTTATCACCTTAATAACATTTAATTAACATTTTTTTTCTTCTATAAATTTTTTATAATTACAAAATATTGATGAGATTATAGCCATAAATTATTTCTAGAATTTAAAGTTTGGGTTGGTATAATTACTTACATGAATGATGATACATTATTTTCTTAATTATAATTATAAAATATTAATAAATTATGAATAATAAATTTTTATGTTGCTAAATATGAATTTAATTTATTAATATGTTTCTCTAATGGTAAATATTGAATAAATATTCTTTGTCAAACGTCCCCTCAAGGTTAGTTAAACTACTCTAACTGAGTGGGGGTTGGTGGGTGAGTGATGGGGGGGGGGGCACTAACAAATGAGTATGGGGAGTGAAAGAAATATCAAAATATTTGAAAAAATATATTTTCTTGATTTATCAGAACTTTTTAGGGGTGATAAATGTGCCTAAATTTAATGGCACATAATAGTTCAATGTTTTTATAGTGATGATAAATCTCATTTTGATCATTGAAAAAGGGAAACATTATAGTAGTGACATGATGGTGGATGCATAATATTTTTTATTATTTAAATTATAAAGTATATTATATTTTTTAATCACATTTTCTCTTATTATTTATCTCAAATAATCCCTCTTATGTTACCCTTTCGTATGATATCATATTAACAATTTGTTTGAAACCTAGTGATATTGACATTAAGTTAATCAATTGAAGACCAATATTTATATGTAATTTAGATTTTTGGTAGGGGACATGGTCACTAAACGTCGCCTATTTATGCCTAAGATTTTATAAAATGTAGTTTTTCACGTGGGTATTTGATTTCAACAGGTAGTCTATATCAATCAATTATAGACATAAATTATGATGGAGATATTTTCTAGAAAGTTCATGTTCCTATGAGAGGATTTTTTAAACATATTTTGAGTCTGTATTGAGGATGAACCAACATGAAAAAATAATAAGGGCACTTCTTAGATCATTTTTAGGAGAATATCCTAATAGTATTCTCCATTGAGTTATTAGAAGTTCTTATGATGATAAAGTTAATAAAAGATGATTTAGATGTGATTATGTATATATATGGTATGACAAATTCTACGATGTTCAAGATAGATAAAGAAAATCTTTTTGGACCTTTGATCATGGGTATAATTAAAACAACTCATATTGATAAGTGTTTCTACATGATAAGATAATTTAAAGATTTCATTCATAATGTAGAGAATTTATGAACCCTAAGAATGCATTTTGGGTTGAGAAGTGATTGTACAAGAATTAATATTATTAATGTGGTTCATATGAAAAATAAACATCATAATAATATTATTTCCCCATTATTATAATGGTTGAATTCTTGATGGTATGCACATGACTTGATATAGTGATTAATTTGACATTAAAATATAATCAATTCATGATAGTGGTATGAAATTATTGTTGTGGACTATATACTTATAAATTATACAACAATGTAATGGGGTATTTTAAATGGTTCAAGTAATATGAGTCTATTAATTTGCTGGTTTTGGGTGTTGGAGGTGCTCAGAGGAGGCGTACAGTGAGCCTAGAAATATAGAAGAAAAGGAAATACATACTGTGTCACATTTACATGATATATATGTGGGATTAAAATCTTGTGTAGGTATCGATCATGATGTGTAATAATTTTGGTATAAAAAACCATCGAGGGGATGTGTTTTTTATGGGTCTTGAAACCCAAAATCTTTGCAATGTATAAATGGTACATGCTATGTAATTATCTTGTACAATGTAATTATAAGAGTTAGAGAATATTAGGGTTTTCCTAAAACTACATACTCACTCTCTCAAACCAAGCACTTGACGGTGCTTCCTTGAGGTCTCTTCATATTCCTTTAATGGGTATTGATATATGGATTCCCATATTCAATCTATGGTGTGTTCTCATATTGTTCTTATCTATTTTCTTATGTTATTATTTCTATAATTTTCTGAAAATATGTTTCTTGGTTTGGGGTGTGTGTCTGGTTTCCCTTTTATCATCTTTGTGTGTTGTGTAGGTTGATCCATAGTTTCTCATGGTACAGTTGTGGTTTGTGGGAATTTCTTATCTGCCATGTGGTTGAAAATGGGATCAGAAGATTTCCTTGTGTTAGGGTATCATCATTCTCATTCTTTTACATGGTACATATGGGGTTTTCATGTTTTTTCTTACCATTGGGTGGATAATAAGGGTCAGAATAATCATATAATCAATTGGAATGTATAAAATAAATTGTCATGGAGTTTTATCTCATTTTCCTTACATCCGCATATGTTTTTATGCATGTTTGTTTCTGATTATGAAAATAACGGTAGTTGCAAGACTTGTTTGTTATATTATGCTATGATGACCCTTTTTGTGTTGTTATATGATCGTACTTGAATAAATGGTTAAATAACATAAATTTGGATAATAATTGGTTTCCTATAGATGTTTGGTTCGTCTGATAATATCCATGGTAATATAAATAAGTAATGTGATTAAGCCCACGAATAAATATGGATTTTGGAATGTGTGTAGTGTGTGTGTTTATTCTTGTTGTGATGATTTGTGTGAATTTCATTTTTTGTGCGGTGTGTGGGGTAGTGATACAGTGGTTGGTTTACATGGATGTGATGTGGGAATTTTTGTGTTGTGGTCCAATGGTTGTGGTGAAACAGTTGTGGTGTAGTGGTTGTGGCATAGTGGTTGTGATATGTGGTCGTTGTAGTTGTGAAATGAATGAGATACATGGTTTTTGTGTGGTGAGATGTCTTGGGTAATGAGACACGATGAAGATGGTGGATGTTTGGTGTCAAGTCAGTGGTTATGTTTTTTGGTCTGGTTATGTGGTGTGGCAGAGATAGTTTCTCAGTTGGTCATGGGATGAATTGTGTTGATAAAAGAAACAAAATATGTATGTAAATAAACAAGGTGGGATGGAAATATATTTGTGATAAATAACTAAAATTGTGATGATTAAATGAATGTGTTGGTAATTTAATGTAATGGGATATTAGTTGATGTGTAGTAAATAGATTAATGAATAAATGTGGTGAAAAATGTATATCAAGAGTGGGAAACATTGTGTGGATTGTGTGGGGTGTTACATATAATGCTGATAGTAGTTGCGACGTTTGATGTGTGATACATTGTGGTGACATGGTGTGAACTAGATTTGTTTATGTGAACCCTTAGGTTTTGTATTGTGTGGTATCTATATATCAAGTATGTTTTTGTTTTTATATGAACCACACCTGAGTTGGATAACCCTACCAACTCATAGAGGTGATGAGTATTTGGTGTTTTCCCTAAGATCTAGGATGGTAGTGATATGGATGGATAACTACACTTTCATCCATGCTCTTCCTTCATCATTAATGTGTGAACCATGTTTCTATGGGAGAGATGTGATTTGTTGGCCTAGGTGTCTATTGGTAAAATGTGATGTGTTATACCAGGTGTGTATAAGAAAGAAATTATGTGATCTTTGGTGGGGTTCATTCATGGTATGAGGGAATGGGGTTGACTTCCTTCACATTCATGACACCGTACTACTCTAATTTCGGATGTGATGTGAAATCCCATGTGTCTTTAGAATGAGATGTAAGGTGATGTGTGTCCCAAGTGTGTGTGGGAATGACGTGATGTTATGTGTGGCCTATGTGTGTATGAGAGGTATGTGATGTGATGTTTGGGCCAGGTGTGTGTGGACAGGATGTGATGTGATATGTGAGGAAGGGATGGGAGCCTAGGATATTCGACATTGGTGGTTTGAGAGAGGAAAATTATTGGGGAAGAGGTAGTAGGGAACCTTGATTTGTTATGATATCAACATTATATTTATTATATTAGATGTGTGATTTGGTGAGTGAGCCATGGCGCGATGGGGTTTGTTTTGATGACCTATACATGTTCCTTTTGGTTCTATTTTTTGTTCACTGGTGCATTTGAATGTTATTTTTACATGTTCACTTGAGGCCTTGGTTATGTACCTACCAAGTATAGCTGTTATGATCATCCAACATATATAAACTATTTTTAGGTTTCTTGGAGTCAATTTGGGACTGATTTGGTCATTACTAACTAGGTTGGAGTGGCTGTTGAGTCACTATAATAGATTTTTCTTTTTGGTATTTTACATTGGAGACTTTTATATGTATCAATTTATTTACTCATTCATTGTGGGAAGGTTTTTGGTTTTCCTTTTTATAGTATATTGGAGTTTTTTGGTGATTTCTTATCCTATCTCCAGATTCTGTTTTCATTTACAGAGGATAATACCACCCATACTAGGAGATTTTTATACCCTCAGTGCTAGTCACAAACCCAAGGCCTGCTATAGGTGGAAATCATGGTTCATTATCTCTCTCCCTTCATTGTGGCATCTTTGATGGGAGTGGTTCATGACAGAGTGGTATAAGAGGTTTTTGGTTGAGGGATAGGATGGAGTTTGGAGTTATACATATATATGATTTCAGGGGTTATTATGGAAGTAGTTCAAGTTGAAATTGGCACATGACATAGGCTAAGTAAAACTTCTAGGAGATTAGATTTTAGGGCCCCCATGATCCAGTGAATTGAATTTGATCATACTGAATGACCAAGTGTGGTGGTCCAATTTAGAAGATAAAGAATATGTATAGGTACATGTATCATTATGACTTGTGTTCATGTTTTCATTTGGTGTTTTGGGAAAATAAAATGAATTATTATATAATTATTAATAAAATGTCATGCTACTAGGCTTAGGATGTTTTCATTATTTTCAATAATGGGTCATGTTTCTCATTCAAAAGTGTCTTAGCAAGTTGAGTTTTAGAAGGTTGTCTAATTTATCATTTTAGGGTTTATCTGATAGAGGAGGAGGCGTGGAAGCGGGCTTTTCATGCCTTTCAATGACATAGTTAGTCTAAGTAAGAGATAATAGTTTCAGATATAGAGACACAGTTCTGGATAGAGGATATTGAGATTTATTTCAGTATGATCTGATCATGAGCTGAGTTTTGGGTGCTGTTAGAAATTAGTCAGATGTGGGGATCTATACATTAGTAGTGGATGATGTTTCTTAGTGGTTTCAAGGAGGAAAATGTGCTGTTAGCCAAATTTCAGAGGGAGTTTTAAGATGTTTTTTCCATAAATGATGCTGGAATCCAAGAGGAATGAGATGATATCACTTTATTAGGGGATTCTGAGAACATAATATATTTAGATCAAGTTCAAAGATCTACTAAACATTACTTCAAATGATTTTGTAGTTGATGAATCGAGAGAAATTTTTCTGGAAGAGGCTTTTTATCGCATGATCAGGTATGCAGTTACACAGTTTATATTCACAACATATCTGGATGTGTAAAAAAGGTTGAGGTTATCGAGTATTTGATTAAGTTGATATTTGATCCCCAATAGTGTGGCTATCAGGGGGTTTCAAGGAGAAAAGATTTTAGTAGTGGGTTGTGGGTGTTCATGCATTAGGGTTTCCTTTGGTGGGAAACTAGATGTGGTAGTTTTTTACCAACTGTTAGGGAAAAGTGGTTTCCAAGTGACTTTTAGGGGTTTTTCATTTTTGTTCAATATCTATGGGAGATATTCAAACCACTAGGCTTAGTGAACAACCGCTCTAGGAGGCCAGTTTCATATGGGTGGTCATGCCCCTTTTTAGTAGAATCAATTTCCTTGGACAGTGTTCCAGTGGCAGGAATCACCAATTATTTATTAGAAGTTGAGAGAATGTAGAGTTAGTCAAGGGAAGCCTCACGATGGTCCCTACCCATAGGGACCCAAGCAAAAGCATGATTGTGGAGGCCATTCGTAGGGTAGTAGAAGAGCTGGGCATTGTCAGATGCAAGTATTAGAGGTAATAACACTTTTATATCTGAGAGTTGTTTGAGGTATGATTAATTTATCATCAAAACTTATGTGTAATTTTTTTTAATTCTGTATCCACACACTCTTTTGTTGGTCCTGCTTTGTTCCATATGTTGGGAATGGATTGGGGGAGACATCCATTTCCCCTACTGTTATCTATACCAGTTGGAGTCTTGGATTCCTTATTTGATGTTTATTAGGAATTCAAATTTGTAATGAGGTATAACCAGTCAATGTGAGAAATCTTATTGTTGTAGATAAAACTATATGATATTATCCTTGGTATGTACTGGTTTTATTCCATGCACACAGTCATTCAGAGATTTTAGAGAAGTTTTTTATTTTCTGATGTGCAGGGCCAACGAGCAATGTTCATTGGTGAGCAAGGTTTCTGGTTGGGTGGTAGAAAGGTAGAGACTCTTTTTATCATAGGTGGTAGAGTTATTATTAGAAGCTTATTTTAGGGATATTCCTAGGATTTTAAAGGATTTTCACGATTTTTTTCCTAGAGGAGGTTATGGGTTTACCTCCTTAGCACAATGCCGAGTTTGGGATAGAGTTACAGTTAGATTCATCTCCGATTTTAATGGATCCATTTCAGATGGATCCCATAGACTGGCATTGGTTGAAGTTATAGGTGGGTGAATTAATGAATGGGTGTTTTATCCAACCCCCTATGTTTTCATAGATTGATGCAATGTTGTTCTCTAAGAAGAATGACAGTAGTATGAGGTTATGTATAGACTACCCAAGGTTTTATCTGGTAACGTTCAAGAATCATTACCCTACTCAAACGATGGATGGCCTATTTTTCTTATTGAGGGGAGCTAGTTGGTTCTGAATTAACGATCTGTAGTCTAGATATCAGCAATTGATGGTGAAATATGAGGATATTCTGAAAACTACCTTTAGATGCAAGTATGGGACTTTGATGTTTTGGTCATATTGGTTGGTGTTATGAATTCACCAACCATGATTGTTGTAATGATAAACTATGTGTTCCATAACTACATAGACTAATTCATAATTGTTTTAATTGATGATATCTTGTCAACATGAAGTCAGAAGAGGAGCAGGGAGATCATCTTAGAGTTTTTTTCATATCGTTCTATACCATAAAATTTTTGGGATGTTATCCATATGTGTGTTGTGGATGTGAGAAGTGTGTCTTCTTGTATGTGTAGTGTCTTTGAAGGGTGTGGCAATGGACATTCCAATTGTCGAGGTAGTCATTTCTTGGGAAACAGTAAATAATGTGGTAGAGTTTTATTGTTTCCTTAGTCTTGTAGGCTATTATAATAATTTTTTTTTTCTGATTTATCATGGTTTATATCCTCATTGAAATCTTTGATAAAGAAGAACCAGTATTTTTTGTTTCTACATTAGTGTTAGACAACATTCAATTACTTGATGGAGAAATTGGTTAGTTCTTTAGTGGTACAGTTTCTCATGGAGGGTGTGTTGTTTGAAGTTTTCGGTGACATGTCCCATTTGGGCTTGGGATGCATATTAATGCATAAGAGGATGATAATGTATTATGGGTCAAGGAATTTATGTCCCCATGAGTGTAGCTTTTCCTCCCATGATCCGGAGTTTGAAGAAGTTGTGTTCATCTTAAATTTATGGGGGAATTACCTCAGAAATGATTGTTTTTTGGTTTTTACGGACTACAAGAGTGTTAGATATGTTTTATCTCAACATTATATGAATCTACACCAGAAGAAGTGGATGTATTTTCTTCATGATTATGATTTTTAGATATATTGCACTCCATTTTAGGGTAATGTAGTTGTTTATGTTTTAAGTCAGAAGTCCTAAGAGGATTTGTCTTGAGAGTCTACAGATGTTTGGAAATGAATGAAGGAGATTGGAGTGATGCATATTGAATTTGGAGAGAGAATTATAAATTTTTTATTTATCATATGAACATGTAATAATATTTGATTTAGAGGTTTGAGGAGTCTCTGTGGGCAAACGTAGAGGTATAAGTAATGTGTGATCATGTTGGCTGTGGTGACACTCATGAGGGATGGTTAGAGGATGGTCTAAACTAGGTGTTGTTCTAAGAGATGATGTTTGTCATGTAAGAAATTCATGAGATATTTATTGATGAGTTCCATAGATCACATTTATTAGTACATCCCGGTGTGATAAAGATGTATTGAGGTGGGAGGAGAGAAGTTTGGTGGCCGAGGATGAAATGGTTAATAGTAATGTTTATGGAAATATTTCAAGTTTGTCAGTAAGTAAACATAGAAAGACATGTTCCAGGAGGTCTTTTATAGTACTTTGATGTTCCAAAGTGGAAATTTGAAGGCATATCATTATATTTAATCATAGTGTTACCCTGATATCGAGGAGGGTGTGATGTAGTTTGGGTGATAGTGCACCAGTTAAAGAAGTCAGCTCACTTCTTGTTGACTCATGAGTCAAGTGTTATGGATGTATTAGCAAGGAAGTACATGGATGATATTAGTAGGCTTCACGGGGTACTGAGTACCATCATCTCTGATCAAGATCCTCATTTCACCTCATGATTCTGTAGGCAACTACAACATGTTTTTGGATCCCATTTTCACCTCAATAATACTTTATACCCTTAGATAGATGGAAAGACATATCGGACTATCCAAACACTTAAGGATATATTGAGGGCATTCTTCTTGGACATTGGTGGATCTTTGGTATGACACTTACCTTTGGATGAGTTTGTGTACAATAATAAATTTCACTATTACATTGGTATAACACTTTTTGAGGAATTTTATGGGTGTTCATGTTATTCTCCTTTGTACGGGATGAAGGTTGGAGATTCCATAGATCTGGGTCCTAAAGTGGTATAGAGAATGACCGAGAAGGTCCAATTGGTTTGTGAGTGGAGAAGGGTGGTGCAAGATCATCAGATGGCCTATGATAATTGTAGAAAGAGTACCATGGATTTCAAGGTAGGAGACCATGTGTGCTTTAGAGTCTCCCCTCAGTGTGGGTAGTAGTGTTATCGCTGGGGGAGTACACTTTCTCTAAGGTATGTTGGGCCCTATGAGGTGTTAGGGAATGTTGGTGGGGTGGCATATAGGTTGGAATTTCTATCACGATTGGAGGGGATCCATGACATCTTCAATGTGTACAAACGTTTTTATATCATTATAATGACTCCCACATTACTTAATAATCATATTTGGAAGTCAAGGATGACACAATGTTCATTGATTGACCAATAGAGGTATAATATCAGCAAGAGAAAGTGTTTCATGGGAGAAACATTCCAATATTTCATGTTTTATAGAGGCATGGGGTCCTATAGGAGTGCACATGGGAGTGAGAGACATAGATGAGAACCCCACACAAAGAGAAATTTTAAGTGTTTCTTTTCATTTTTTTATTTTTCTTGTGACTTTTTTTGGTTTTATATGATCACTAGTTTTCCCTATTTTTTTATTTGTGATGTGTGATAAGACCCCCAACTCATGAAAATGGAAGGACCTAAATACTAATCGAGACACATTAACTGTGATGCAATTAAGCTCGTGTAGGTGAGTTAGTTCCACCCAAATCACATAGTATCATGACATGAAGGATTATATTACCTGATTTGTATGGATGTGGTAGTGTGACTTGTTATTTTGGGCTGTGTGGAGGTTAGACGGTTGTGTGATGGTTTTTTGGAAAATTGGTTACTATGGTTGGTACCATATGAATAAATTATGTGACTAGTGAGAGGTGGTGATGAGGTTGTGTGGGATATTTTTGGCTATTTTGTTTGGTGTGTATTGATGGTGGTTGTGTTTGAGGTATGATGAGATCCTTAAGAGTTATCTCGTGTGGTGATTTTTGGACACCTTTCCTTGTGGTATTGGATTTGGGTTCTTGACAGAAATAATTATTTAAGATGTATCTAATTTAATGTTTTGTGTCTTCCCAGTCTATTAAATTTTTTGTTTTGGGTGTTGGAGGTTCTTGGAGGAGGCTTGGAGTAGGCCTAGAGAATTTTGGCTGCAAAAATATGGAAGATGAGGAAATAAATCATGTGTAAATTTTACAAAACGTGTAAGTGTAGTTCACATCTTGTTCAGGGATGATTCATGATTTGTAATAATTCAGGTGTAAAATCATTCAAGGTGATGCGTTTTGTAGCAAGACTTCGAACTTGGAATTTACATGACATGTAAAGGATACACACCATATATTTACCCTATATAAAGAAATTTTAAGAGTTGGATAGCCTCATATTTTTCCTCCAACACTATGATCCCTCTATCAACCCAGGTGGATGACGGTTCTCTCTTGAGATATCTTGGGACTCCTATGATTATGATTTATCTTTGGATTCCTCTATTCGATCCATAGTGAGTTCTACTCTCATTCTCTTTAGTTTTCCTATGTTCTTATTCTAGGGATTCAGTACACTTTCATGGTCTTCAGGTGCAGTGTAGGTTGATTTAGGTTTTCTTGTGGTGTGGTTGTGGTTTGTGGGAACTTCTTCTATTCCCTATGGTGAAAAATGAAATTAGAAAGCTTTATTGAGGTATGGGATCATAATTCTCACTCTTTTACATGCTATATGTGGGATCTGGATGCTTTTTCTTACCTCTGTGTAAATATTAAGGGTTGTAATAATCAAATAATTAATTTCTATTTATAAAATTTATGGGTATAGAGAGTTATCACATTCTTTATTTCTTTGTATATGTTGTTGATGTTGTTATGCATGCATGTTTCCAATTCTAAAAATAACAGTTGTTGGGAGCCTTTTTTACACTGTAATTATTATTATATAAAGGCCCTTTCTATGTTGTGATGTGATATTACCTGAATAAAAGGTTAAATAATATATATTTGGATAATAATTAGTTTCCCCTGAACATCTGGGTTCTGTGACAAAACCCATGCAAAAATAAATAAGTAATTTGATAAAGCCCTTGAATGCATATGGAAGCCTAAATGTGTGTTGTGTGCGTGTTTGTGCATATTGTGGTTCTTTTTATGGATTTCTATTTTTTGGTGTGTGGGGAAATGATACATTGGTTGGTTGGAATGGATATGATGTGGGAAGTTGTGTGTTGTGCTTTAGTGGTTGAGATATGTAACAGTTCTGGTTTTGCGATGGATGAGATACATGGTTGTTGTGTGGAGAGATGTCTTGGGTGATGTGATGTGATATAGATGGTGGAAAAGTGATGTCTTGGAAGTGTTTATTTTTTGGGATTATTGTGTGGTATGGTTAAGATAGTTTACTGGTTAGTCATGGGATGAACTATGATGATAAAATAAACAATATAATCTTGTTAATAAAAAACGTTTTGATGGATTTTTTTGAGAAATAGGTTAAAATAAAATGAATAAGTCAATGGGTTGTTAATTGAATGTAATTGGAGATAATTTTATGAGTGGTAAATGGATTAATATATAAATATTGTGAATCTTGTTATATGAGAGTGGAAACCATTACATGGATTTTTTGGTGGGTTTCATGTAGTGGTGGAAGCAGCTGTGATGGTTGGTGTGTGGTATGTGATGGTTGTGCGGTGTACACTAGTGTTGTTTATGTGAAACCTTAGGTTGCATATTGTGTTATATACCTATACCATGTATGTTTATGTTATTTTTATATGAACCCCACCTGAGTTGGATAACCTCACCAAAACTCTGAGGTAATGACTTACCAGTGTTTTCTTCAACATCTAAAATGATAGTGACACATATGGATGGATACCCTCTCCCCCCACTCTTCCTTTAGAAATGATGGGTGTCCTAGGTGTCTATGAGTGAGATGTGATGTGTTGTCTTGGGTGTCTCTAGGCATGATGTGATGTCTTATCCTGAGTGTGTACAAGTGAGATGTGATGTGCTTTATGGTTGGGTTCATGCATAGTTGGATGAGGGCATGTAGTTTATTTTTTTCACATTCATGATACCCTACTACTCTGGTTCGGGTTATGATGTGGGGTCCCAAGTGTCTTTAGGATGAGATGTGATGTGATTTGTGGCCTAGGTGTGTGTTGGATGGATGTGATGTAATGTGTGTCCAAGGGTGTGTGGGAAGGACATGATGTGATGTGTCACCCAGGTGTGTGTGGGTGGGATGTGATGTGATATGTGAAGAAGTAATGGGAGTATATGATGTTCGACATTAGGGGTTTGGGAGTAGAAAATCAATGGAGAAGAGGAATCCGGGTGCCCTAATTTGTTATGATCTCGATGTTATATTATTATATTGGATGGGTGATTTGGTGAGTGAGCCATGGTGAGGTGGGGTTTGGTTTGATGACCTATATAGGTTCTTTTTGGTTTTATTGTTTGTTCACTAGCACATTAACATTATTTTTTCACATGTACACTTGGGGCCTTGGTTATCTCCCTACAAAATATACATGTTAAGCTCACCCTAAATATATAATCTATATTTAGGTTTCCAGGAGGACTTTGGGGACTGAGATAGACATTACTAGCTGGGATGAAGTTTTAGTTTTGTCAATATCATACGATTTTTTTATTTTACTTTGTAGACTTTTATATGTATCAATTTATTTACACATGCATTGTGGGATGGTTTTTTGTTTACCTTTTTTTAGTCTTCTTGATTTGTTTAATTTTTTATCCTTTATATTGATCGTTTGTTCATTTAAAAAGGGTCCCATACCATGATGTTTTTATACCCTCAATGTTAGTTCCCAACCTGGGGCCTACAAGAGAAGGGAATCCAGGGGTTCATTATCTCTCTCCCTTCATCCCAGTATCATTGGAATAAGGGGGTAATGATAGAATGAAACTATATTAATTATCTATTTATTATCTTCTTATTATGTATATCATGAGGTTGGTTTACAAAAAGAACTGTTCTTAAATACTAGGGGATTACTAATGGGGTTTTGAGTAATTATGATTGGAAGAGTGTTTGAGTTATGCATGTTTGGAATGCCTTTAATTAATTTTTTCTATGTAGAACCATTAAAAATAGTGTTATAATGATAAATATGTCATTATAATGATGATATGGATTTATTGTCATGACAAAATGTTTTTGACACTTTGAACATGCTACTTCGTCCATGGACTATTGTGATTTTATTATTGGAATGAGTAATAAGTCCTGATGATGTATATGAATTGGAAGACAATGAATACTTATGTTAGTGGCTCGATTATGGGTCTGGTATTCTGTGAGATATTTTTTATTATGATTATTGTTAATTTATTATATGGGAGTACTAATATCTACAAAATAACTACTTGAGGGATGTTTGCTCACATATAACCCAACACACAGTAACAGACTGGACTAGAGTGATAATTAACCATTAAATCTAGTTCACTCCCTTTCAATGAATTTGGCTACAAGAATGATATGTGGTTATAATGATCACGAGGAAGCAGACATAATGTTTTTTCCTTTTGGATATATCAATGTGGTTTATTTGTTTATGAGGAGGTGGGTATGAGGTTTATCTCTTTCATGAAAATAGGAATTGATATTGTTGGTAACTGAGTTGGTGGGACTTTATATACAGGGGATCTATTATATTTTGATAGTGTGTGTTTGTGATACATAACTTGATATTTGGTCAATGATATTTGTGGTGATTTCGGGAGAGTAATACTATTTTGAACTGAAGACTCTGGAAAATGAATATACTTATACACTGAACCTAGTGATACTTGAGGATATAATACATCGCTTATTCATATTTGATATAACACCCCTTAGTTGATTTTGTTGGCTAGGATACAACTGTGTATTATGATTTTAATTATTTTAGTGCAATATATGTATGATATTTACTTGGTTGTTCTCCCTTATGGGATGACCAATTGAGATCAAGGTTTTTTTCACCCATAATTTCACATAAAATGTTTTAGGGATGTTTATGTAGAGATTTTGGGTGATTTTAACTTAAAAACTAAGGTGGATAGTAAGTTGTAAGAGTTTATGGATTAATTCAAGTACAATTGAGGTATATGGGTTGTTATAGTTTTATTTTATTTTTGGTATTTAGTTGTGTTTTGTCTCATTTAATGTATTTTACCTTTTGGATATTTTTATTTCATTTATATGTTGTGCGCTATTTATGATATCTTGTAATCATTGATTTCTTATTGTTTAATATTTTGTGATATTCATTTTATTTAACAATTTTTTTGTGTTATTCAGAGGTAAACACCTCCCATTTATATAATTCATTCCCATAGGGAAAGTTTCCAATCCATTTCCTATAATAGGTGGGATATTTGGGTTATGCTTTGTTTAACTACAAAACTAGGTTGGGTTTTGGTAGAATTGGGTTGTTATAGAATAGAATTTATTTGTTGATTTCCCTATCAGTCCACTTTAACTATTTAATTTTTGAACCATAAATTAATTATCCTATAATTACATAAAAAATTTGGGAATGAATAAGTATATTTTATTATAGTTTATTAAAATATAATAAAGAGTGATTCACCCAAAAAATAGAAAATAAAATTTATATTAATATATAAATGAAGTACCATTAAATAAGTAAATATATAGAGAAAAAAACTTAATCATGTACTCCGAAGGACCGCACTGAAAAAAGATAACACGTATATGAGGAAAATTTATATTATAATGAAAACAATAAACATAGGAATATAGATGGTAGCGGAGAGAAAGATATGAATGATATTTGGAGGTTATAATGAACTTTATATATAAGGGGTCATATGATCGTGGGAATCTAACCATTGGGATCTAACTGTTAGAATTCAATCATTCTAATAGTAATACAATATTTATTCATGAATGTGACTTGTAAATATAACAAAATAATATTATAATAATATAATAAATAATGAAATTAATGTATTTTTATCTTTTAATACTAATATAATCATATACATATGACTTAGAATGAGAATTTGATTTATTAGAATAAAGTGTTTCAAAATATTTTTACACCAAACACATGAATTTGAAATAAAGAAATAATTTTATATAAATAATAAAATTATCATAAATAGAAAATTATTTTCATAAAAATAATATTAAATTTGAAACTAGCACATTGAAATTATCCAATGGTGAATTTTTCATAAAATTTAAAAGATAGTAAGATTTGTTTCTATATAATAAAATGTAGTAAGTATATATAGTGTGAATTATGGAATAATTATGATATAGAAATGAATTAATAATAAAAATAAGACAATATATTTAAAAAAGTAACTTATTTTGATAATATAATATATTTTAATTAAATAAAATGATTTTCTAATCATATAAAAAACATTAAAAAATTTAAAATGAAAATTTTGGGTTGAAAAATAATATTTAATGGAAAATTTATTTTTTCATAGCCAAAGTATTATAAAATAATGGATCTTGGTTCTAAAAGTCAAATATTCCAAAAACTAGGAGTCAAAACTATGGGTAGGCAAATGGTTTTTCATTTTACAGAAACTATATTTCTAAAGACAATGTTTAGAAATTAATAAGAAATACTCCATTATTTTCTATAAGTACACATCCACTCTATCATTCCTCTTCACTTAGAATAAATTTAGCACACATATATCCTCATTTTATCTCTCAAGAGTATATCCATATATTTTCCAAGGCTCCAAGGTTCTCATATCAAGCTTTATGTAGTTACCTTTTAAGGTAAGGGTCCCTAACATATTCTATTTCTTTTATTCTTTTACTATCTCTAATTATTTATCATTTTAGTGTGTAATGTTATTATGCATCATTTATATAAATTAATTATCATATTATCAATTATATATTAAAAATATCTTTCATTAGATTACATTCATAACCAATTATAATTTTCAAACATTCCCATAGTTGTAAAACAATACTAAATTTTAGTAAAAAAAATGAGAGAGTGTGGTTTTACCAACAATGAAATACAAATATAGATAAAAACAAGTGGATGTGTCTCTAACATATATCAAACTAGAGTTAATAACCCTAGAAAGGTTGATCCTTCACTCAATGCACAACAAGTAATCCTTGATGCACACTTGGTTTGGCACTCCCAAAGGATGTTTTATAAATAATTCACATAACCATTACTGACCATAATGAAGGACTTGATTTTATTTACATGGGGATGTCTCTATAATTTATTTGTTATCCCACAATATCAAATACATTCTGATCTTTGATAATCCATATTTTTAAAAAGCACCCAATAACTAAACATCTATATTCTTCACTTGATAAGTGTACTTATTTGAATGTTTTGAATATTTAATTATTCCATATATGAGTTCGGGATATTCAGCTAATTATCCTCATTAAGATTCTAATAGGGAAAACAATTATCATGAATGTATAATCATCTGTTATATAGAAAAAAATATTTTATTATAAGCTTTATTGGGTATTCATTATAAGTATTCTTATTTTTTTCATTCTTGAAAATAATCTCATATCCATTTAGTATGTGATGGAATGCATTGAAGGTTTTTTTGATGGGTATGGAATAAAATTATATAACCCCTTATTTCACTAGTAGGCATCAAGGTAAAATTAAGATAGTGTAATGGGAACTATTTTACCCTTTATGTATGATATATTGGAACCAGTATTTGATGGTAAATTTACGATTTATGGAATTTTGAATTCCTAGAATTTCAATAATTATATGATCATTTACTTATTTATCGATTCTACCATCCATGTATTATGCTATATGATATATATTCTTTAAATATTCCCATTATATAAATTATTCCATGTTAGATTCAACTTTTCAAAATCCCATGTTGAGCATTTGAGCTCACAATTCACTTCCATTTTCCAATTGTATAGGTAATTACATAGAATACTAGATACAATTTTTCTCTATATATTACACTAAGGAATAATAATTTATACTCAAATATTATAATTCATTGTGATGTAATGTAATTTTTTATATATAGTCTATTTAGTACTACTAAAAATTGATCATGGGAATTTAATCTCATCTATTTTGATTATCATGTAATAAATAACCAACTAACTCTGTATAACTAGGATTAAAGGCATTACAATTGTCATCAGATAAGGGTTTGATAGAAACTATAGGAAATATATTTAAAATAACAAATGAAGATAACATAGATTATACTGTTATAAAATTGTAGAGATTATTCTAGAGTCATTTTTAATATGTATTCTATTCATAGGAATTTATTTCAAGGAAATATGATATACAATTCTTGTATTATATATTATTACTTTATAATATTACAAACTAATCCATGAAATTCGAAAGATAATGGAACCAACTAGAATAAATGAAAACCAAGACAACTATCGAGAACATTGTGAGGATTTTCTATAGAATAAAGATATTTTTGTTAATATTGGTGTGGAAAAAATAATCACTATCCTTGGTAAATTGACACAAGTTATGAAAAATAACATGGATCACATAGATTAATTTTCAACCTCAATGAGGATCTACCTATTTAGATCATTTTATGATGAAACAACCGATTTTTTTCAATTATTCCCCTAATCCCATGACAGAAGATCAATATATTAAGTCCATAGATAATATATTTAAGGAATTGTAGTGTAATGAGAAGAAAACATTTATCATAAATGTTTATTGTTTATGGGGATATGCTGGCTAATGGTTGTCACTTATTCCAAATACTAATAAGTAAGAAGATATAGAACATATTTAGTTAAAGATATTTGATTTTTTATTGGAATAATACATTTCCTATGAGTAACATTTTGACATTGAAAAGAAAGAATTAAATTTCTGAAAAAAGGAAGAAGAATTGTTTTTGTTATGATGATAATTTTATAAGATTAGAGAGGTATAATGTAGATTATCTACAAAATTCAAAAAGAAATATTTATCACTACACTGATGGTTTGAATCCTATTATTTTAAAATATTTGGTGTCTCAAAACTTTTAATCATCCATGTAAATTATAAAAAATGTAATCATGATAGAGAATTAGTTTTCAAAATAATTTATTTACAATATAAAACCTAAGAAGAAGATGATGTTTGATCATCAAGTGGGAAGAAAAATATGAAATAAAATTAAGGGGAGAGTGGAGTTCCATATATTTAGTAAATATTAGAAATAACACCCATGGACCTTCTTAAAGGTGCAAGGATTATTCTGTAAATGTTGAGATAAAGTTTATTAATATCATGACTAAAAAGGAGGGAGAGAATCAGTCAATGAACTATGATTGAACTCTAAAAATATAAGATATTACTATAATTAATTCACTAAAATCTAATGGAATCATTCTTAGATAAATCTTTTTGATCAAGAATGAAATTTTACGATAGAAAATTCCATATTTGAAGTTCAAAATAATGTGATAGCATGTATTATTATTATACAAACATAGCTATCTAATACATTATTTAAATCAGGATCTACACACTCATTTATACCATGCATGTTTTCTAATAATATTTAATCATCCCCTGATGAATTAAGGAGTGATTTTTCTATTTGAACTATCAAGAACCAAAAAAATATCTTGTGACACAACTACCCCATTCCCACCTATAACAGGAAATGGATGGAAACCAGCACCAAGTAGTCATATCACTAAAATGGGAGGTCTAAGACTAATGTACCAGTATACACGCACACATCTCGAAACCTATTAAATGCATAAATTTAAAAATTTTAACAAACCATGTATTCATACATATGAATCACACTATCAATGTATGAAAAAAGTACTGGAAACAAAAATTCCAAAAAAAATCCCACCATAAAAAAAAAAGAAAACCAGCCTAACATGAATGTATAGAAGGGGACTACTGTCCATGTGACCATCAGAATATAGCTTATTCAGTCTGGCTCACTAAGCTCCACATATTCCCCATCCTTATATGAATCCCTTAAAATGTTTATTTTCTACAAAAGACAAGACATGTGAGGTAAAATAGCACATAGGGGTGAGTATAGAAACACCCTCTAGGACACACTAAAACCACTAAGAATATAACAACATGAATAACTGTCATCTCATCATTGGTTTATATCTATATCACATATAACAATAATATCAATATGTACTCAAAAAATACACACCATATAAAGGTAATTACACAACCAAAATTACTGTCTAGGAATCATGCTTTAAGGTCCACATAACACTTTCCTAGTAGTACACACTCAATGAGTCACATAGAAGTGATGCAATCTATCCAAGGTGTCATGCTCATCTGATTTCACCATATGAAGTACACATTGGAAGCCTGAAAAGAATGTTACATAGACGAGGATCAAACCTAAGGACATGGGGTATACTAATAACTTAATATTGAATAACCATCTATGTTGATAATTGATTCCCATGTAGTGTTGGTCACCATGAAACCAAGAACCCCACATTGGGAAAGATGATGAGAGAGGATTTCACATTGTTCCTCATATAAAAATTCCAAGAACTCCATCAAAGAATTCCCAATAAAGGTAACTCTACCATCTTTGTAGGATGTGATTCCCTAATAAACCTAAAGAAAAGGATCAAGGGAATTATCCAAAATAAAACTTGTTCAAGATGAAGAGGACAAGAGATCTAAGACATCTTGACGAGACTACATGGCATGTGTACGTAGTACATCATGTGTCCCTTCAGCACCAAGTCCTATCCTTGTATCACGAAACATTACCATGTTAGTGTCCATGTTAGTGTTAGTGTGGATGATGTATTAGAACCTATGTAGTCTTGACCATTCCCAAGTACATGGATCTACCCATGTAAACTAGGAATTTCCATGTATGTGTTGCAGTTCAAGGAATGTCTGATCCTTTGTACTCTTAGTCATGTCTGTGTACCCTTCGAGGTATACGCTAAGATTCAAGGTTGAGTCTCATGTTATGTGATATGGTTCAAATGAACTAGGATATTTAACTTCTCACGAAAACTCTAGTACCTCACTAGGGGTCCCACATGTCATGTAATCCTAGATTATACGCCATATTCTATAGGATTTTCCATAAACAATGAGATTTCCTTCGGTGTATTCATATGTTCATTTGGCTTACAATCTATCTTCTAATCCCAGTAGTAAGGGTGGATTTGGACCCAGCCACGCCTTTCCATTTGCAATCACTAGAATTCAGTCACCAAATGCATGGGAAACCATCATTGTTAATTCATTCCACCATTACAAACCAAAATTGCAACCGAGAAACCCCAAATATGTATCGATCTATTACTACTACCATCATCGGCTGATCCACACATCATTCTGCATCATATCAACAATATCAAACTGTTTCACCATGAAATAGGTGTGCAGTGGTTGATTCCTTGATATTTTGGTCAAACCACTAGTCAAAATGATTACCAATGATAAATACAGAAGAGTAATGAGATAAATACAAGAAAAACTAAATAGGAACAAACCTTGGCCTTTTTAGTTGGTCTCAATCCATTTCCATTATAATTATGAATGAAGAAACCAAATAAATAACCAATTATCCCAATAATTCCCATAGAAAAAATCCCATACCCATATTATGAATTATCTGAAATCAATAGATTGTTTGATTGATTAGCGTTCATCATAGAAATAATAAATGGGGAAGGAATCCAAATAAAACATCATCCTAAGTTGAATTGGATCAAATTTTAGAAATGAATATTCTGAATTATTTTTATTGGCATGATCTTCAGGGTTCATCACACATCGATCAATGCTCCATGATCTGGTTTTCACTCACCAATAGAAGCTCCTCCAACATTATCCAATGAATCCTCTTAATTTAAAAGATTATATAGTTAAACATGAAAATCCAATATAACAGTGTTCATATAGAAATAAAATTAGTTTGGTTAAATAAATAAATAAATAAATTTATCCAACTAATTTATTTTTAACATTCTCCCCTGACTGTGCCTCGACCTGAATGACTAATACATTCCAAGGTTATGTCATGACTAAGGTAAAACCCACAATCTGAACTCATTAGAGGCATTATATTTCCAATATAAGCATCTATTTTTATGTTATTACACATTTTCAAACAAACTGCATGAACGTGCATTTAATATATTGAATAAATTTCAAAAATTAATTATAGGCACACCGTGCCTTGAAATCTTATTATTTATATGCATTTAGCTCTAAAAATAACCCATATAATATTCCAAAAATAATACATTGAAAAATAGGAGTCATCACATTCTCCCCACATTTGGAATTTATGTCCAAAAAAACCAAAAAAGGGCTAAACAAATAGATGTGGCTACTAAAAATGTATCATAGTATCCCACTCTCAGGTTCTCTTCTAAGGATTATCATGCTACCACCAGAAACACATTATAGTAATCAATCACTAATGAAGGATCCAATAATACTGATCATGGATCTCTATGAGGTACTTATCAAAGGTAGAT
This sequence comes from Viscum album, assembly GCA_963277665.1. NCBI lineage: Eukaryota > Viridiplantae > Streptophyta > Magnoliopsida > Santalales > Viscaceae > Viscum > Viscum album. The sequence continues at coordinate 859,876,882 of OY728156.1, read as the reverse complement.
ATATCCATGATGTCTAACTCACCTAGTCGATAACATGCAATAGATCATGCTTATACCTCCTCATCATTGACACATAGAAGACCATGTGTACCTGGTCTAACTACAATGGTAGAGCCAAGTAGTACAAAGTAGTATAACACATCACCAAATATATGCAGTATCTGGAAAGGGCTAATGAATCTCAGAGATAACATTCCACCCCAGACAAATCTGTATAATCCATGTCGATGTGAAAACCATAGTGTCACCTGGTCTCCATATCTATACTCCAAAAGCCTCTATCATTATCTCTAATAGGACTTATAATGGCTTTTTTATAGTCCTCATCTTCTATTGGATGATCCTTTACTTCTCCATAGTGTCCCTCACCAACTCTGGCCCCATAAGTGATGACTCTCCTAAGTCAGTATAACATAGAGGTGACCTGTCGGGTCTCCCATAGAAGGAATCAAATGGTTCCATACTGATGGAGGAATTGTAGTTGTTATTATAGGCAATCTCTTCCAATAGTAGGTGATCCACCCATCTATGTCAAATTCTAACATGAAATCCCACAACATTTCCTCCAAGGCATATATGGTCAACTCAATATGACCATCAGTCTAGGGGGAAAAATCTATTCTCAAATGCATCTGAGTCCCAAAATCCTCCTATAATAGATATGTGAAGTGATAATGATATGTATGAATGATCATAGAGGGAAATCCCTAGAGTTGTACTATGTCCTATACATATAGTCATTCTAAGATCTCTAATGAAATCTGTTCTCGGATTGACAAGAAGTGGGATGATTTGGTTAGTCAGTTTGTGATGACCCAGATGAAATAATTTCCCCTAGAAATATGTGGTAACTCTTTCATGAAGTCCAGTGATATACCATACAATAAATACTCTATAAGATCAAAGGGTTTGAGCTAAATATTCTAGAACCTAGTACTCTAACTTCACTTGATGACATGTAAGGCATATAAAGAAAAATTCTATGACTCATTTCTTCATCCCTAGCCACAAAACCTAATGTTGGAGGTCCTATAACATATTTTCCACACATATATGTACCACTAAATGAGATATATGGAACTATCTCAGAAATTAATCCCGTAATTTCATCAGTACAATCATGTGTCCCTGGAAAAGTATGACATGATCCCCACATTTAGAAAATATATCAAGATCATGTCCAGTGGATGTATTAGTATGTAGGGTCTTACAGTTGGTATCCCGATGTTGTGCCTACCTAAATCTCTATAAATGACTAGGGGAAACAACCATGAACTAGGGGTAAGATGCTTCATTCCCATCAAAAAAGGATAACTTTAATGAGGTCGATTTCTCTGACGCCTCACTTAGAAACTGTGAAGATGATCTCCTCTTGAGAGAATCTAATAAAATATTATGTTTCATTGGAGTATAGGTTTCACCAAGGGTCATTCTAGGAATGGGTTTTAGTTTACAAGTCCTTATTGACTCAACTCTACAGATATACACATTGACTATGGTACACATTTTCTATTTCAGGAAGCCTCTTTGACTTATGCCAGCAAGGATTTAGTATTAGGATCCCAAAGATGATTCCCTCTGTGATGATTGATCAATACTAAGAATTTTTATAATGGTATTAACTCCAATTGGTTTACCAATTATACCACCACATATTTAGAATCATATGGTTCCCGTGTTACTATAATATGGTGTATGGATGCTGATTTCACTTCACAAGTTTCAGAAATAGTGACCCATCAAGTTATAAGGTGATCCTGATCCACAGGCGGCTAAGGACTGGCTTGAGGTAGTGTCGTGAGTTTTCCATCTTATAAGGACATCAGTAGATGAGATGGTAGTCCTTGAAGAGATCCTTATTCTTGTATCTTTAAGAAGATGGTGGGGTTTAGTGACCCAATAATATGATGAGGCGACTCCTTCATGGCCTGAGTTTGAGGAACTTTTCACATATAATATTTCTCTAGCTCTGTTGTGGTCTGTTCACATCTGAGACCCTCTACAACTTCATTAGGGAAGTACAATAGTGGATATGTATTAATATTATTTCACCAACCTCTCTTGGTACTCGATAGATATGGTTCATGATACATTCTTTTAGGCTCAATCCTTCAAGTGAGGATTGGGTAGAGACATCCCATTTATAGTTATAACAATTTTCATTCTTACCTATTCTAGGGTGTTAGTGTGAGATTTTTGGTCGATATTTTCTGATCTAAGAAGAAAAAAATAGTTTTTATGGTAGTGAGAACTTAGGAGTAGAGACTTTAATAGTAGGGAGATGATGTCAGTCCGAATGATCCAAATGTGTGATATGTTTTAGGTATCAATCCCAAAAGATAGTTTATGTACTTCAGGGATCACAGGATGGGTATAGTAATCCCAGGGAGAGGAGGTGATACTCTTGTAATAGGAAGGGGTAACTTTTATGAGATTTTTTAACCCATCATAAAACTGACATGGAGAAAGTGGATGGACCACATAGGTAGAGACAATGGTAGGATGAGATAAGTCTATAGGTTGGTAGATGTGGAAGAGGATATAGAAGAGTATCTTGAGGAGGTAGATGCTTCAACATGTTACCACCACCAACCCCAAGGTGGGACACACCAAGCATAGTATGTTGGTGGTTGCGGATGATGTAATATGTAGGAAATCACCACATATAACTCATATGATCTACAAATGATATAAGGTATGATCTCTATCATTTCTAACTTCTCTACTATACCAACATACACAAGTTTGAGTCATTCCTTTATTTAAAATTATCTGTTTCAAGATATAGATATTCTAGTTGAGCCCTTGGATCAACCATTGCACATGGAGACTTCTACGAGAGGTGACCCAATGATCACACACTTATTCTGACAGTGTGAAATGAATTTTGGAGGTGGGAGTTTCTATTGGGATATCATTGTTCTGGTAAGGAGGCCTTGTGACCTATTATTAGGTGTGGAATGGTCCTCTATATTTCATTAACATATATACTATTTTAGGATGAGGATGCAGTGTGTCCCCAACTATGAGACTAGGTTTCCCTTTATAGCTGAAAAGGAAACCAAGGAAGAACACAATGGACTCATGCATAGGAGGGTGAAACCTATTCCTCTTGAGAGAAACTACTCCATATTAATTATATTATGGGTTAGAAAATATCATGAAAGATATACCCTACCATCATAAGAGTATCAACACCTCTCCTTGGGATAACTAGACCCATCCCACGAGACCTAAATATCATACACTATCTTCTGGGACTGCCACCTAAAACATACCACACATAAAGATCACTCTGACTGATGTCAGATCCTTCCTGTTGAAGTCTCTAATCCTAAGTTCCTACTACCAGTAACAACTATCCACCTCTTCCTATCTTGAAAAATATTAACCACCAAAGCTCAATATAACACCCTATAATAGGTCTGAATTCAAAGAGGTATAATGCTGAATCGAATTTCTCTACGTAGTCCTCACTCAAAGGTCTGAGCATGAAATAAGTGATCATTATCTATATCTATCGAGTACCTAGGGAAATATGTGAACCAAGATGAGTACTTTTACACTATAGTACTACCCTACAGAAGCTATAGAGGCTCTCATATGTGCACAAACCACAAAATATATGGAGGAAACTTTTATATGAAAAGGTTCTGAAACTCAGACCATGAAAGATTTGCCTCATCATATGATTGGGTCATTAAAACCCATCATCTACCTACAAATACAAGAAAAAGGCTCTATTTTTTGACTACCATCTCACATACCTATTTTCTAAAAAGTTGATAAACTCACAGCACTACCTCTAGAGAGTCCTCAATCGCTTGTGGGTTGGGCTCGCCATATCACCTAAGGGGTCTCTATCGCTAAAACTCATGAAGTGCAGAAAGAACTTTCACCTCTTCTACTGGTAATACGATTAACATATTATTCTCAAAAGGTGGTGGTATAACTGATGCAACAACTAGAGTTAAAACCTATAAAAAAATCCCTAGTATCAATGAATCATCCCTGAGGTAATCTTATTTTTCATCCTGAGACTGAATCCAAGCTGGCATATGTCACAGAGGATTCCTGAAATAGAAATGATGTACCACACTCACTGAGTATATCTAGAGATCTGACTCTATAAGGACATGTAAACCACACTCCACTCCTATATGACGCATGTAGAAATTTTTTCCTTATAACCAATGTCTATATATTCCATGTCAAAAGTCAAGTGATCATATTTTTGGTGTATGGATACGTTGGATGGAGCACCAACACTAGATTCCCTGATATGAAAGTTAAACTCAAAACACTTAACACTATTTCCCTAAACTAATATCATATAATTCTGTCCTAAAATAAAAAAAAATTCTTTGATACCGCCCAATAATGAATTGTATTAATGGGATCCATACAAAAACAACCCCAAACCCACCTATAATAGGCCAGGGGATAGAAACCGACACCATGCATGCATATCACTAACATGGGCGACCTTTACCTAATGTAACTAGACACAAACACACAAACATATTCAATCCCATAAAATGTAAAAATGTAAAACAACTGATAAAAAAATGAATGTATACAAATAAATCCAACTATCAGAGTACAATGGATTTTACAATAAAGAAAAATAATCTAAATACAATCCCACCACAAAGAAACATAAAAATACATCCTATCAGAATGTATAGTTGGGGAATGCCATCAAGGTAACCACTTGAGCACACCATTATTAATCTGAATCACTATGCTCGGCCCAGTTCTAGTCCTTATTGAACATCATCAAAAGGTTAATCATCTGCATAAGACACAACACGTGTGGGAAATTCCCATGCATGGGTGAGTATATCAATAAACAGCAGGACACCCCAAAATTACTTTACATATAACGACATTAATAATAATCATATCAATAAAATTTTATTTTTATACCATATATAATAATAATATGTAGATATACTCAACAATTACATGACATGTAATGGTAAAGTCACAACTGCAATGATTGTCTAGGAATCATAATCCATGTTTCAATATAGAAATTTTCTAGGAGAACACACTCCATGAGTAACATAGAACTAATGATGTCAATCCAAGGTATCATGCTCATTAGATATCTCCAAAATAAGTACATGTTGGAATTAAAAAAAGAATGATACACATATGTGGATCACACACAAGGACATGGGGTATAACTATAACTAAATCTAGAATAACCTGATATACAAGGGATCGATGACCTCATAATGTTTGTCATGATGAAACCGAGAACACCAACTAGAAAAATATGATAATAGGGGTTATCAGTTCAGGCCATTAAGAAGGATTCCAACAACACTATCCAGTAAGTCCCATTGAAGGGATCACTATCTTTTGTGTAGTATGTGATTCCTTACTAAAACATAGGAAATAGATCAAGGTAACACTCCCTAATTAAACTTTTCTTAGATGAAGATGTCAAGGGATCAAATCTATCTTGAAGAGATTACATGACATGTACTGGTAGTACACGATTTGTACTATCAGCATCGGGTCCTCTAATTGTATCAAAACGTCTTCCCATGTATATATTTGTGTCTATGTTATCATACATGGAATTTAAGAACCTATGTATTCAAGAAAATGTCCAAGTATATGGCTCTTCCTATGTACACCTATCCTAACCATTTCAGTGTTAGAGTACATGGCCTGTCTAAACCCATGTACTCTTGGCCATTCCTGTGCCCCCTTCATGGTACAGACCGAGCTTCAAGGTTGAGTCATATGCTGTGTGAAAGGGGTAAGACACCATGTGATATTAAGATTCTTGTGAATCCCTAGTGCCATAGTATGGGTCCCACATTCCATGTAATCCTTGATTACATGTTATGTTCTATGGGATTTTCCATAACCCACAGTACTTCCTATAGTGTCATCATCCAATCCTATGGCTTCCAATCTGGTTTTCAATCTCATTGGTAAGTGAATATCTAGTCTCAGTCGAGTCTTCTTGTCACCACTAATCAGAATACGACCACCAAACTCAAGAGAAACCATCTTTGATAGTTTGTTCCACTATAATACTCTATATAGAGAAAAACCAAATCTGAATCGATCAACTTCCACTACTTTCATTTCATGACCCCTCATCATACCAAGTCGGTATTAGTAATATCAAACCATTATGATAATAAATGAGTGCACAATGGTTGATTCGTTGATATTTTGATAAAACCATTGGTGGAGATGCATAATGGAAATGAGTTGGCAAGAACAATGGGATAAATCCAAGAAAACCCAAAGAGGAATGAACCTTATCCAGTTTCAGTTGGATTTGATCGATTTCCATTATACTGATGAATGAAGAACCAAAACAAAATAATCAATTATCACAATAGTCCTCATAGATAAAATCGCATTCCCTAATTATGATCCATTCTTGAATCAATCAACTAGTTGATTGATTAATATTCATTACATAAATAATAAATAGGAAAAGAATGTAAATAAAAAATCATCCTTACTCAAATTGGGTCAATTGATGTTGAATAACGATTTTTATTTTTTGTCATTAGTAAGATCCTTGGGTTCTTTAGCACACCAATTGTTGTTCGATGATCTGGTCTTCACTCACCAATATAAGCTCCTCCAATGCTCTCCAATATCTCCTATTTATTTTTAGGCTTATTCAATTAACCCTACAAATCATCCAAAATAATGTTTAAATATAAATAAAATTAGGTTGGGTAATTAATTAAACAAATAAATTCATTCAATTAATTTATTTTAAAAGTTCATCCTTATCATGCCTCAAATTGGACGCCTAATGTATTCTATGGTTATGTCATTCCTAGGATAAAATCCACATGTTGAACTCAAAGACAACCTCTAATTTCAATTCTAGGCCTCTATTTTTTTTATTATACATTTTTATGAAAACTATCCATGTGTTTATTTAATATATCTCAAAAATTAATTCTAGACCTAATGGTCCTTGAAATCTCTAACCATCTCTACATCTAGATCTAAAAATAACCCATAAATTACTTAAAACAATAAATGGAAAAATTAGAGTCATTACATGAACAATATGTGGTAATTTTATTGAAATATAGATATATCAATCAATTAAAATTAAAATACATAGGTATTTTCTAGTTTTGAATATAATAATAATATTTATGATGGGATTTAATGTAATCTTGGGGATGCATTGGATCTAGATTAAGAAATAAATAATCTATTATAGGGAGAAGGAAGTTATATTTTGGTAGGAAAGTATAGAATTACTTTTTTTTATGGGATATTTCATTACATGAAATTTTCATTGAACCACCCCCAGTAGCTCATCTTAATGACATTCATGGAGAATATATGGAGGAAATTAAATCTATATTGGGTAAAGAGGTTTTGAAAATAGAGTATTTTCCCATTTTTCAAGATTATATTGATGCATTTCCTGATGAATTACATGTATTTTCCCCTTATTGAGAAACTCAACTCAATATTAAGCTTATCCTTTAAGAAATCCTATATCTATACCTCCCTATAGTGTGGATATATTAGATTTGGTTGAGTTAAAGAAGTAATTACATGACATATGTGACATGGTTTTTATTCATCCCAGTGTTTCACTATTATGAGAACCCATTTTATTTTTGATGAAAATGTAAGAATTAATGAGGTTAAACATTGATTAAAAATAAATAAATGGAATTACTATAAAGAATAAACACCCATTACCTTATATCGATGACCTCTTTGATCAAGTTCAAGGGGAAAAATAATCTCTAACATTTATCTTCAATATAGTTATCATAAGTTAATGTTTAGGAAGTAGGATATCCTAATGATGTCATTTCATATGAGGTATGGTCATTATGAAGTCACAATAATGTATTTTAGGTTATAAAATGAACCTTATATATTTATATACTTGGTGAATAGAGTATTTTAGTACTATCTTGATTAGTTTCTGGTGGTATTTATTAATCTTATTTTTATGTAATCTATGATTTATGTGGTGCATAGAACTAAATTTTTCCTTATGATTTCAGTTTTTAATATTAAAAATGACTATTATGGGATATGTAGTAAATATTAATTTTTGGATTCAACAAGTTTATTTTATAGGAAACAATGTATCCAAGGATGGTATATCTATTGATCCTTCAAAAAAAAGTTCTTCATGGAATGTTTAAGACCTATCATTATGACTGAAATACATAGTTTCATTTTCTAAGAAAAGTACTACCAATAGTTTGTTAAAAAATTCTCACAATAATCCAATTTTTAAACCAATTTAACACATAAGGGGGTAAAATTACCATCAATAAAGGAATTTCAAGATATATATAAGGAATTGAAGAAGAAATTGTTAAAATCAATTGTATTGAATCTTTTATCCAGTAAATAGGGGTTTTAAATTTATATTGATGCATCAGGGAAAGGTCTTAGATGTATTCTTATATATATTTAAAGAGTGATGTCCTATGAATCTTGAAAACTGAAGCCCAATAAGGTTAATGGTCAAACAAATTATTTGGTGTTATCCACAGTTATATTTAGTTTATAGATTTGGATACATTATATCTATAAAAAGAGATATGATATATATACCATGATTATACAAGTTTGAAATAAATTTCACTTAGAAATATTTTAATATGAGGTAAAGAGGGTGGTTGGTGCTACTCAGGGATTATTATTGGTTTATACACTATCATCCTGGGAAAGAAAAAAAGGTATTAGATTCATTTAGTAGAAAATACCATGATATCTTATAAATGATTATGGTGTAGAATGATCTAATTCTCAAGGTTTTAGTAAGGATAGATGTGGGTGTTATAATATAAGGGAGAAAACCATTCTTATTCCATTTAATTATCCAACATTTTTTATTAGAGGGGATTGAGAAATCCCTAAATAATTACAAGGCCTTACAAAATAAAATTTTAGATGTTAGGAATTGAAAATTACCAGACATTAGTATTGTTTATGATAGTGTTTTATAGTTTGGTAAGAGGTTATTTGTTCCATCAATACCAATGATAAAGAAATATTTGTTATATGATGATCATTGTTCAAATTTATCTATATATATTACTAGCATGAAGATGCTTACATATGTTTAAGAACATTTCTAGTGAGAAAATATGAATGGAGAGATTAAATATTATATTTTATGATACTTATTGTGCCAATAGATGATGGATATAATGAAACTTGACAAGGGTTTTTATAGCCATTAAAAATACCAAAGTAGAAGTGGGATAATATTGTAATGAATTTTCACTAGGAATCCTAATTCCTCTAAGGATCATAATGTAACATGGGTCATTATGGACACTCTTACAAAGCCTTCTCTTTTCCTTAAAATTTATGAAGATCTCCCACTATACCATATTTCTAGGATGTATATTAATGATGTTGTGAGAATTTAGGACACAACATTATTTATAGTATTTGATCATGACCCAAGGTTTACATTGACATTTTTAATAAGTCTTTAGAAGGATTTAATTACTGAGCTTAATATTAGCACAACCTATCACCCTCAAATGGATCAGTAGTCTAAAAGTTTTATCCAAACGTTGGAGGATATATTAAGGCCATAAAATAACAACTTCTAAGGAATTTGGGATCATTATTTATCGCTAGTTTAGTTTCCTTACAATAGAAGTCACCACTACAACATTAAAATGGAACCATGTAAGGACTTATATGGAAATAGATTTTAGGTACCAATATGACGGGATAAGGTTGAATAAAGAAATTTATTTGGTTTAGAACCTGTGGAAGGGACATAAAAAAGGAACGGTCCATCCAGGATCATATTAAGGTATCCAAAAGTAGAAATAAAATCCATGATGATAACCAAATAAAGGATCTTGAATTTCATGTTAGGGAATATGTTTTCCATCATATATCTCTATGGAATTGTGTCATGATATTTAGAAAGAAATGGAAGCTAATACCAAGGTATATTGGGAAATTAAAAATATTATAGTGGGTGGGATATGTGGAGTATCATTTTCAAATTCCACAAATCCCATTTCAAGTGAATTATGTACTCTATATATCTCCTATAAATAAGTATATTCAAGAACCATCCCATGTTATGATGGCGGGTGATGTTTTGTTGTAACTAGGCTTTCCTTATAATGTAAAAATGAATAATTTTCTTAATATAAGAGAATTTTTTTTAATTGAACAACTCGAATACTATTGAATTTTATTTGGTGGAATCATATTTTATAATAAGAAATATGGGAGATAGATAATGTAATGACAAAGAATAATCCATATCTATTTGAGGATTAATTTACAATTTCACGGAAAAATATTTTATTAGGGGTGAGAATGTAATATGTGAGAAATTATAAAAATTAATAAGAATATTCATTACAATACAATATATTAAAACAAAAATCAATACAGAAAACTATGAAATTACATTTATAATAACAACTAGAACTAATACCATACAACAATTAAAGATAGAGTGAAATACCATATTCTTCTAATCTAGAGGATTATACTTGAAAATGAATAATAACTATACAAGGAACATTTAAATTATGAATAAAAAAAGTTAACATAGTAATGGAAAAGGTAGATAAGAGAGATATATGAATGAATTTAGTATATTAAAATGAAATGGATATATATAAGAGGTAATATTATGACTGGAATTTGACATTTAGAATATGTCCATTGGGATTTGACAATTAGAATTTAACAATTAGAAATCTGAAAATTGTAATAGTAATTCCAAAATTATTCAGTAAAATGTTGAGTAAAATGAAAAAAAATAATTTGATAATTATAAAAATAATAATTAAATAAATTTATATTAATCGATTAATAGTAATATAATTACACACATATGACTTATAACAAATTTAAGATTTATTAAAATAAATAATTTGAAAATATTTTTATTCAAACACATGATTTTGAAATACAATAAGTGTTTTACTTAAAAATTAAAATTCCTAGGTAAATAAAATTATTTTTAAAAAAATTCAAAACCAACACATCAAAATTTTCCAATGAGGAAATTTTCATAGTTTTTTTATATAGTTATTTTTTTGGTAAATAGTAAAATACTGTAAGAATATATTGTATTAATGATTACATAATTATGATGTAGAAATTATGTAATGATTAATATAAGATATTCCATAAAAAAATACTACTTATTTATTAAATATAATTTATTTTAATGAAATAAAATTATTTTACAAACCAATAAATAACTTTCCAAAGTCTAAAATAGAAATTATGGGTTCAAAAACAATTATAATCAGGATAATTATATTACTATGACCAAACTAATATGAAGTAATATATTTCCGTTATCAAAGTTAAATGTATCAAAATAACATTCTTAAATGTCAAAAAAAACATGATCTAAAAACATGTGTATCCCAATGATTTTTCATCTTTCACAACATGTATTTCTAAGGACGATGTTTAGAAATTAAGAAAAAATCCTCCTTCATTTTTATAAATACTCAAAATTTATCCCATTCTTATTTATTATAAATCCATTTAGTACTAATATCCTCTCAATTTATATCTCAATAGTATATTTAATGAGTATTCAAGACTCTATATTTCTCATATCATGAATCAGAAAGTTACCTTTCAAGATAAAGGTCCCTTACCGCATTAATTTATTTAATTGTCTTATTATATCCAATTCATTTTCTTTTCAACAAAAATTGTTATTATGAATCATTTATATAAATACCATATTATATTATAAATTACATATCACAATTCCCTGTTATTAAATTAATAATCCATTATAATTATCAGAATTTTTGATAGCTGTAAAATGATCCAAAATTTTGGTAAAGAAAAGTGCATGTGTGGTTATCTAATCAATAAAATCAATGCCTGGATAGAAACATGTGGATTTGGCTCTATAAATGATGAAACTATCATTAATAACATTGAAAAAGATTTTTTTGGTATTAAATTTTTCTTGACTTGATTCACAATAAGTGGATGTGGCTCTAACACTGATGTTCCTAGGGGTAATAACCCAAAAAATCGATGGTCAAGTATTAACAAACATAGTGATCCACAAGTGGGACTTACTACACACATATTTTGTTAATCCTATGGAATATATTACATATAATTCCTATGGTCTTTACCAAGCATAATGAAGACATTATTTTATTACTATGAGGAATTATCCATAATTTCTTTGAACGCACATCATTTAACATACACTCTACTCATTAATAATATTAATTTTTATAAATTACTCGATAAATAAAAATATACATTATTCACTTGATAAGGGTGAATATTTGAACATCATGGATACCTAATAAAACCATATATGATTCTATGATATTCACCAAGTTATCCTTATTAATTATTCGATGGGGGGAAACTATTTTCATTATTGTATAATATTTTAATCTATACTAAAAAATCTAGTAATATAAGAATCATTGGGAATTCATTCTAATTATTATAATATTTTTCATCATTAAATATTATGACATATCCATTCTGGAATTAATTGGTGTTTTATGTGATTTTTGGGGCCCACAATTATATTGCACCTCTGTTTATTATAAGTTTCATGAAAAAGAAAAGATATGGTAAAGGGAAAATATTTACCCATTATGTATGATGTATTGAAATAATTCCTTGATGGTATGCTTATTATTGTTGTGTTTATGAGGTTAAAAAATTTCCATAATTATGTGGTCATTTATTCATTTATTGAATTTTCGATTGATGGAATATGTTATGCATCATTAGTTGTTTATATATTCCCATTATATATCTAGTTTTATGTTAGTTTACTTTGTATTATATCCCTTGTTGAAAATTTAAGCTCACAATTTACTTCTATTTTCCATTTTACTAGGTAATAAAGTGGAATAATATGTATGATCATCCGGATGGATAATACTAATGAATACTGATTTTTACTTAAACCTTGTAATTTTTCATGATGTAATTTAATATTTATGTATCTATTCACTTGAAAACCACTGAACCATGATCGGGGGAATGTTACATGATGCATTTTTATTACCATGTAATAAATAACCCACCAAATCAAGATGACTAGGGTTGGTGGAATCACACATCCCAGTTTACCCACCATTGTTTTTTGGCCCTTGATTCTAGTTAGTAACATATTGTCTATTAGAGGTGGAATTTGGGGGTTACACTTGATTTCATCACCAACATCAGTAATTATTCTTCATTATCATGTGGAACTTAGTTATTTTTCCTTATTGACTTGTTTAAATGTACGTGAGTTAATATAGACTATCCACTTTCCTATCAAGATATATTCAATGGTTTTATGGTGTAATATATATTTCCTTCCTCATGATATAATTGGCACCTTAATTGATTATTTAAAGGTAAATAATGGAGATTCTAACCCATTGTTATTATCTTGTGAAATTTATATTATAGTCCAGTTTACTCAAAAAATAGGATGATTTATATTGAGTTATTGTATTATGGGTTTCAAATTGAGAAGGTTTGTAATGACCGATATTATGAGTCTACATTGAGTTATTTTGATTATCATGTTTAATTATGATGTCATTTTAATCCAAGGATTGATGAATTGATCTGAATAAAGTGGTAAATTGTTATAAACATTATTTTAAACATTTGATATCTTGGATTTCACTTGAGTGTGGTGAAACAAAAGTGTGTGGTTCCTTAAACCAAAATTTATATTGATGAAAAATTATTTTTATAGTTTTTGTGTGTTGGAAGTTTTTGGGAACACAAGAAAACGTCTTGGTTATATAAATATATAATGGGGGTTTAGTGCCTTAATTTATAACCCTTTATTTTAATCTTATTAAAATTAATAGTTGAGTTGAAATTATAAATAAAATAATTAAATTTTAATTTATGAACATTCATTGGTATCTAGTTGTTATATTCTTTAAATTTGTATTATACCTTTTGAATGTGTATCTTTTAATTTGATATTTGCACCAAATTATGGCTTGACCTTTTTTTGGTGTATCTTTGGTGGATGGTTTCCTGATAAACTTGTGATAATTTATGTATTTTATGTTTTAGGCAATAAGTATTATTTATAACTTTAAGGATGATTTTTTTAATATATATCTTAATGGAACTAAAATTTTAGTTTTCACATTTGTTAAATCCCAAGGGTATTTTTGTAATTTTTCAAAACCAGGGGTAAATGGTAATTTAACATACTAAATATAACAAGAATTTTTTTATGATGGTTACATTGATCTCATAATGAGATTTTAACCTAGGTTGGTTGTTTGGAATTTTTTGAAAATGTTTTATGTTATAGTATAAAATGTAATTTAAATAATTAAATATTTAAATAGGTCACAAGAATTTGTTTCTTTATTTTTTGGTAAAATAATCATTTTTCCATAAGATATGATCTTATAATTTGTTTTCCACACCATGAACCCAATAATTTTTTAGCTTAGTGTTTAAATTTTAGGGATTTTCATGGATGTTTAATTTCCATGTATTTATTAATTTTAATAATTTATGCATGATGTGTTTAATTATTTTATCTCAAACCATAATTCAAATTTTAATCATGTTTGTGAATTGATCCTTATGACAAGTTGTGTTGGGAAAAAATTCCTTAAGGTAACATTGCAGCATTTTGGGGTTGGTTGTGTTTGTTGATAATGCAGGTTTCCAGGGTGAATTGTCGAGTTCCAGAGATGTTTTTGAATCTATTTTGAAAAAGAAACAAGTAAATATAATGGATGATCTAGAGGTTGTACAAAAAGAAAAGATTCAAGGTGGCACTATTTTCCAGTGTTTTCCAAATTTTTGGGGTCCAAAATTTGGAGTTTTGTGCGCATCATGAAAATTTATTTCCTTGAAGATATCATCAAAATATGGAAAATGCATGGGTTTCGTGAAGATGGGCTTCTTGATATGGATTTTGTGAGGACATGAAGAAAGTTGATGGTGTTATTTGTGATTATGATGAGCTTCACGAACATCAGTGTTAAAGAGCTTTGTGGAGGCAAAGGGAATTACAATTGGAGTTTCACGGTGAAGGCACTAAAGAAATTTATGGAACTCTCTAAGATTATGACAAGATCTGTGATCTGAAAATTTCCTTGGTACATCACGATATAGAGATAATTTCACTAGAAATTTTAGAGTTTCACAATTTGAGCTGACGTGGCGCTGACTTCACACGGAAGGTTAAAGGGTTAGTAGAATCACCTATAAATAGACCTCGACCCCCTCGAGAGAATTATAGAGTTTTCCAATGAAACATTTATTTCTCTCAAATCGCGAAGGAGGTTCATGAAGGCAGTGTTCTTCATGAAATAAAAGAGCTTCGTGGCTACTAATATAGTTCTATAAAAGAGGTGTTCTATGCATTGGCTCAGTAAGCTTCGCGAAGGAAGTCACTTTGCGATGGATTGAGCCCTGCGACGGCCTAATATTTGCGAAGTCTTGCTCTTTGCGAATGCTTAAGCAACGTGAAGCAGTGTGCTCCAAAAAACATGGAGCTTTGTGCTTCGCGAAGAGGCATGGACTTCACAAAGGCTTGTTTGAGCTTCAGAAAATTGGGATCTTCATGAAGTAGGGTGCTTTTCAAAGGTGTTTTTCTAATTTTTCTTCCCAGTGATCAGAGGAAAAGGGGTATTCATCAGTGGATGAAATGTTTACTTCAATAGAGCATCTACATAATGTGGATGATGCATTCATTAGTGATAATGAAAAGACCTATTGGTCTATAAACTATGAGTGGATCCCTTCTAAGTGCAGTGAGTAGAGGTAGATGAAAAAATTTATCCTTTCTACCGGTAGTGATCTAGAGAGAGAGAAATAGGGAGTCACCCTTGGGAATGTAGTGAGATGACCACAAACATTATATAGGCAGTGATCATGGGATTAGAAGTGATCTAGACGAATAATTATGGCAGTGAGCTTTAGTGGATTTGGTACATTGGCACATCACCGTTTTATGCTTCTTGGACGTATCCCAGTGTGGGAAAACCAAGTAAAAAATCTTTGGGTCTGCCTTCTTTCTTCCTTACATTGCATTAAAAGCATCATCATTAGATAATGAAGAAAATAAGTTCTCATAATAAAAACACAGGGGAAAAAAAGTTCCCCTTATGATAAAAAAGTCAAGATCTAGTGGTGCAGGAAGAATTTAGAAAAGAATATCCATACCTTGATTCACCCTCTCTCAGGATATATAGAGACCTTTTGGTCCTAACACACTATTTAATTTAATGATGATATAATTGGTCATTGGGATCTAGGTTTTACTTGGGCCCATTTTTTATGTTTGATTATAAATATATGATTCACCACCATAGTTTCTTATTTTTTATCATGTTGTTTAAGGTGGGTAGATCTATAATATTATAGGAGATAGTTAGTGGCCCCCTAAATTAGGATCAAACACCCACTTCAACCTCATTGCTGTGTCATATTCCTTAAATTTTAAATTATAATTTATATATATTGTTTTTATGATTCATGAAATTTAATTTTTAAATATTAATTTATATTTTACCTTATTGAACCATGGTATATGAATATGAAACCACCACCATATCCACTATGTGGTTGTTGAAGAACATCATGAACACTATCCTCTAAAATAAAAAATTCCAACATTGATCAAGGTGGAGACTGGTGATATAGATAGTGATAGTGAGGGAGTGTACCATGGGAGAGAATCCAAAAGTTAAAACCATATTTATAAATCAAACCATAGATAATTAAATATATTTTCAATTAAATATCAAAACAAGAACTATAACATATTAACCATTTTTTATTACTCAAAAGGCCTTTTTTAGTGCTAAAAAAGTATTAAGAAAGATAATGCCAACATAAGGTTCTTTCTTATCACTTTATTAGCATTGTTTAAGGTTCCAATTATTATCATTTTTTAACATTGAAAATGGTTTCTACTTTGAGTGATTTTTAGTTCTGATAAAATTTCCAATGGACTACTAAAACCACTTTTAGGTCTTCAACAACCACTAAAAAAATATACCATCATACAAATAAAAATAGAAAATTGATATAGTCATAATCATGGGAAATATAAAACATAACTGAATTTATAGAATACATATAATATATAAATATAATTATTTCACTATATAATCTTAGATGTTAATTTTAAGACTTCTACAAATAGAAAAACACATTCCATAGACTGTATTGATGAATCAATAATCATTGGAATTTCAAAAAACTATAGAAATGTACCTATTATTAAAATGAGAAACATATATGTAAGTAATAATAAACTCCATATGTTTTATTAAAAACAATTAATATATTTAATTCTAGTTTGAAATTTAAATGTACACATTTAGTCATCTCATTATCTTCTCTCCCCAATGGTACCCCACATGGGATGACTATGAGAGAAGGTATATCGTGACTACCTAAAGATCTCCTCCAATTGGACTTGAGTTAATGAAAAGAACCAATGGTATAACATACACATGAATGGGTGGAATTGCCTTCTAAGAGAAAATCTGAAAGATAGATATAAGATAGATATAGTAGTTCACTCATACTCATTTAGATAAAACAAAACCATGTTCATGGATTAAAGTAACAAAAAATTAAAATAACATTAAAAGAACTACAAGTACCAAAAAATAATCCAAAAAGTGACCCTGAATCTAAAATATCTCTTCAACATCAATGAGATAGTAATATATATCTTAATATACACCCTTCTCATAAAAACCTAAAAAAATTTATATTTATGTAGGGTTATCATAATAGGTATACTCAGTAGGATACTCCTAAAAGCATATTATGAAAAAATATAATGAAAGAATACAAAATACCTGTAAATAAAAAGTGAAGTTAACTCGTCACCTAAACTCGTATAGTAAGTTCCTATCCTCATCATGGATATCTCATGCTAAGTATCACTTAAAATATATCATATATCATAGTAATAAAACACATGGGTACCCAGATACTTCTTCCTCAGTGGGTTTCTACTCTTCCCCAACATCATACTTCCTAATATATCTCTCTCCAAAAGAATCTATATGAAAGACAAATAGGTTAAAGTATAACAACATGAATATCATGAATCACATAATCCCATTATCACATTCCACATCTCTATACAGTAACTGTTAATTTTTAGGGTCCCTCCACAAATTGTATGCCATTTATCATACATTGGGTATTATACCTCAATACATTATAGACCACACACTGAGTAATGTACCTAAGTACATCATACCTCATACACATTATACTTATCATATTCCTTAGGATACTATATATGAAGATAAATTTGTATGAAATAACAAAAATTAAAAAAAACTATCTATACACATATATGGGAAAGCTAACCTCCATGTATACAAGTATATATTCCTACCAAGAGAAGAGAGCGGGGACATAGGATGTAGTCAACCATCGCTCTTCACCAACCTGGATGTTGGGGAAAAAACCCTCTTAGATTCCACTATTTGTCATTATCTATACCAACATGGATGGAATAGTGTATGAAATCACAAACAATACATGATATAATAAAACTCACACACAAACATTGGAAGTTATCCTAGTCTCTAGCTCAAATATAGTTATCATCACTCATACACCAAATTTTTACCACTAAGGTCTAGATATCCTATAAGGACACAAGAATTCAAAGTGACTTACATTAAATTATATTTTTTCATTTTTAACATATTACTATTAGTTAATTAATTTTTTATCAATTAATTAACATTATTTTGATTACATTAATTAACAACTAATTGAATTACATCCATCTCGATATAATCCAATAGATTACATGGTTCTTAAATATTATCATCATTAGAATTCCTACAAGACACAAACCCATGGCTTAAGTAATTTATTAATCATTATCATTCAATAATTCTAGGTACTCTAAGAAACATCCTAAGCTACGAAAAAGGATAAACACAACCAAGAACATTCATATGCCTCAAGAAATGTAGAAAGGAATGTAGATAAAAAATAAACTCAACCTTTGGGTTTTAAAATATATTTATAAATAAATAATTCCATCCTTAATCAAAATAATAAGTAAGCCTAGTTTCATCCCATTCCATAAATTATAGTGTTATACCTAACACCCCCATGTATATCACTATGAATACCACTATCAATGACATTTACTACTGCCAGAAACACCAGGCCTCCCCACCTATATCTCACCAACCAACAACCATCCATGGATAACATCACATCACATATTAAGGCTTCTATCTAGAGAAACAAAAAAGGTATCAAGAAATAAACATATTCAATATGGTATCCTAGACCTAAAATAAGGCATCCAACCATTACATAAAAACAGACTCTCACGACTCCGCCAAATGGATTTTACCCTTCACATGAAAATAAGCAACCTTAGTCTTGAATATATATTTATCAAAAAACCCGTTCTTATTAAACATTAAATTAATCAATTAATCTATTATAGGTAACACATATGAGTATCCTAAGGAATCATGTATCACAAGATATTATTTATTAAAACATTATTCCTAGAATAACTTCCAATTAAGAAAAACATTAGGTTATAACAACTCATATAATGCCATTATTTATCCTTAAAAATAATAACTTTCAACTTTATGGAAGAACATACATTAATTAAAACATGAATTAATCATTAAATTGTTTTCTATAAAATTATAAGAAACAATAGATTTATTTAACATGCCTCTTTATATTTAAAAAAAACTAACTTTACATCTTTATGTTCTATACCAATTCCATGAAACAATATTTTACTTAAATAATAACTAATATTCTAATAAATAAGATCATATATAGGACACTATCGAGAAAATGAAGAGGAAAATGTTTATCATGTAGAAATAATAAAATCAATATAACCAGAAAACAAATATCAGTTAAACCATTTTATCATTTATTAGGGTTAATTCTGTGACTACCTAATGAATCTAAAGCATGTTCAATTTATGATTTAATGAAAAAATAAATAAGAAGAAAAAAATACCACACCTTAATTCGTTTTTACTTCCTTTAAATGAAAATTGAATTTCAATATAGGTCTCCAATAACTTTTCTAGTAAGTAAATATAATCTCATATAAACAATATTCCAAGAATTCACCAATAAACAATAAAAGAATCTCTAATAGAAAAACGGAGAGCAAATTCTATAACATTGTGAAAATAACTGTTGGAATAATATAATGAACAAAGAAGAAACCACATAATAAATGTGTAGAATTAACCTTGATTAACCAAAAATAAATTTGAGGAAGCTAAGGATTAAGCCTTGTTGAAAGGGGCCTCAGGTCCATTTAAAACCACTCTAGGGAACATAGATCTTGAAAGAAAAACAAGGGAGAGAAGTGGGTTTTGATGGGGGTACAAGTATTTATCGGCTAACTGAAAATTAGAAGACCACATTGTAGACTCATCTACCTTGTTGTAGAACTGGATGATATATGGAGGAATATGGCATGACCCAAGGGATTATGCCACAACTTTCCCTATCAAACCCACATCCAAGGAACATGGAACCTCCCTTGATGCACATCCTAAAAAACCCAGGGAGGGAATATGTCACAGCTTAAAAAACAATACCATAGACCCCATTCACCAAGAAGGGAGGCTATGTTGCATCCCACCTCTCTGACATAACTATAAAAAAATTAATAGGGAACACTCAAAATTCTATGCCACAACAAGGACCTACATGTCACAAACAATTTAATTTCAAGGAAGGAACTACACCATAGAATAACACCACGCCTAAAGAAGATATAGCTATAAAAGCATCCCTTAGTCCCCTTACAATGCATCCTAAGCCTCCATTCCATAACCACTACCCTTAAAATGTAGTATAATAGTCCATGTAACATATTTATCTATAAAGACGATATTTCATCTTTGCTCCCTTATTTTACCCAAAGCCTCCTTTAGGAACCTCCAACACCCAAAACTCACAACAGAAGGGCTACTAGGATCCATGACCTCACATCAAAAACCTCTTAAATAATTGTTATCCATTAGAATCCAAAACCAAAATTAGAGAGTAAATAAGGATAATGGTTGTTAGAAAAACCACCATGTGGGATACCTATCAAAATCTCGCAATTATAGTATCTACACCACCTCAATCAGATGAAACATGAACAAAACCACAAAATAGTAAAAAATAGTTCCTAAACACTCTCCTAAAGGATATACCTATAAAATTAGAGAAATGTCCCCAACAAAAACCAAGATGAAACCAAATCATAAAATTGAAAATGTCACCAAACTCAAAATATCAATGATACACGAGAAGATATAATTGAAAAATAGCTCAGAGTAATGAGTGTGTATCTATTAATAATGTTCCTAGACACTCTCCTCTATGCCACTATTTCACCAAAATATTTGAACCAAGGGAATAAAATTCCAGTGTAACACATTCTCTCAGTGGTCCTGGATCTCCACAGGCTGCTCCTTGAAGGTCAAACTGTAATCAACATTGATCTCACCCAAATTGACTATTTGAGAGTCCTTATGATGGTAAAAAACAATATATAACACATGGAAGACATCATGTATCTATATAATCTATGGGTGATGTGTTATATTATATTTCATGGCTCTAACACAATCTAACACCTCAAAAGTACCAACAAACCTGTGAGAAAGTTTACTCCCATGACCAAACCTTCACTACACACAATAAAGTGTCACTTTTAGGAACACATGATCTCCAATGTCAAAATCTAGAGTGATACTCATATGAATAACTTGGGAATTATGATGACTATGAATTGCCTTCATCCTCCCTCAAATTACCGAATCCATCTCTATTGTGTTCACTTTAGATCTATCTCTAGAATTATTGACTCCCCAACCCCAGTACAGTACAATAGTGTTAAAGAATGGATTAAATATAAAGATTTAAAAACATATATACCAATTGTATAGATAAACCTATGGTTTTAAGAACACTCTACCAAGGGAAGGTGCCTCATACACAAACCTCCATAATCTAGGACATAAGAATGAAACATGTATTCATGTTTCAAGATGGCTTGATCTGTTCGATCATTCATCTATGAATGAAAAGTAATGTTAAGGAATAATTGAGTTAAAATCATGTTGAAGAGCTCTCTACACATTATAGGTAAAATGAATATCTTGATTAGAGATGATTATCCTCAGGACTCTATGGATTCTAACCTCATTTTCAAAATATTTCTTTGAAAAAACCGCCCTTGATAATGGCTCCTTAACTGTTATAAAGTGGGATGATATTATAAAATGATCCACTATCACGCATATAACTTCAAATTCTCCTTAAGATTGATTTATTGTGGTAACTAAGTCCATATATATGTTCTAAAACTTATAATAAGGAAGATATAATGGCTAGAGAAAATCACTGAGAACCTGGTGCTTAGACATGAACTTCTTACATATAAACAATTGAGGCATGAACCATGAAACTGAACACTTTAACCCAGACAAAGAATATTTTTTTCATAGAACTCATTATATAATTTTCATTCAAGGATTTATTACCAAGGTTGAGATGTGAAAATTCTGAATAATCATCTCATACATCGGCTAATGTATGAAAAGCCTCACTAGAAACAACACATCTTATTGTTTATCTTCAGACCTACCATTAGGATAATTACAAAAAACCAATCAATATCTCTATATATCAACCTTATAATAACCTTGTTGGGACTCCTCAACCAGTTGTACCAAAGAAAACTACACCATAATTTGGAAAAGACAACCTCTACTTATAACATCTCTCATATAATGATACATTACTAAGAGACCTTCCATCACCCTCCATGAGTCTCAAGATTCACACACTATATTACTGTGTGACTTACCACTCATCAAATTAGTGATGAAATTTACCTTTTCCTATGCATATGAAATATATAATTCAAAATCCTATAAGTATTCCATCCACATTCACTATTCCATGTTTGGGTAACATTAAGAGAATACATACCTTCGATTATAATGATCAGTGAAAACCAAAAAACACTCTCCAATGAGTTATTATCACCATGAATTAATGAAAATAACAATTGATTTTAACTCAACATCATTGATGATATAATTACACTCATGGGGGAATAATAGTCGAGACCCATAAGAAAAAATCAATATTTGATACATCAAAACACAACCCATCCCATGATTTGAAGCTTCACAAAAAAATATTAAACTGAACTCACTATAATGGAAAAAATAACCAGAGTACTGAACAAATTCTCGTTCAGAAACTCAAAATCTTTGTAACACTAATTTATCTAAAACAAGGATCGATCCTTTTTGGTCAAAAATTTTAGAAGAGATAAGCCCAAGATAAATTGGATACAAACCTCATATAATAGATCACTATTTCAAGGAATCTCTAGTCCTCTTTAATAGTCTTAATGGATATCAAATAAAGTACTTCTTTTATATTTAGAGGATCTATAACTACTCATTGTTGGAACATGATAAAAAATTCTGGTTTCCTATAAAGGTATGTATCCACTTAAATTTGATTTTTATCTCTATTTTTATTTATATGATAATATTTATATGGATAAGGAATGGTTTAGGAGTGTTTGGGGATTGTTTGAAACATGGAGATTCAGTTTTTGGAGAAATGGGATGAGGTGAATATTTAGATCATAGTCAGTAGTAACCATATAGCTTGATCATGAGACCCATATATAGGGGTAGTGTGGTTTGACAAACCATGCAATGGAGGGTGAATTTCCATGAAAATGGTATATAATTATTGAAAATATGATGCATTTAAATCACTCTCCATTCATCACTTTGAATCCATCTCAGTAAGATCTTAAATCCTCCTGCTTATTTTTTTCATTTATCATTTGTATGGAAGTCTAAATATATATGAGCTAATATTACCTATTTTCTAGGTGTTTTTCTATTTCTATAATTTCTCACATTCTATCCTAGATTATAGGTTGATATTGGATGAGGAGTCTACTACCCATATAAGGTAGATGGTTTAATTATTTCCATTTAGTTCAATTTGAATATTTTTATTCCATTGTTCCATGCACCATAACTTACATGCATCACTATTTAAATATTAAAATAAAATAATAATTTTCTAGAACCATTTTTAGGTTAGTACACACAACCTAATTTCATCGTTGGACTTTTTATAACTTGGAACGAGCCAGCCATTAGGGTGTGTTACTATAAATTCTTAAGAGTGTAATGTATTCTTATAAAATTAAACAACCCTTGGGGTGTGTTGATTTTTTTCATTAAATAAAATGACTTAATTGAATTAAATGGATGGTATGGAGCCATGTCTATCCTTCATACATGGATAAGGATTTGGACCAGCTTCTAAGGTGAGTTAGGATTATACATTATAAATGAAATGAATTTAGCTAATTAAATAAAATTAGTGATACTTTGATATTTCATTTAAGTAGAGGATATAAAATTGAACCACCCTCTACAGTGGGTTAACATTCACTTTCAGGTAATATAATTGAATTATATAATTTGTTTAAATGGAAGGTTGATGATTTAAGCATTTCATGCGGACTTTTATTAATTAAAAATCGTTACCATAACTATCATTGTGATTGTGGATTGTTGATTATTATTATTGGGCATGGTGTTTCCAGATTTTGACTAGGAAAGAGTTTAACATGTCACTTCAGTCACACACATATCTTTGGTTTAGAATACTAGTTATGGTAGCTCTCATACCTAAAAGGAATGTGGTATACGGTGTTTCCCCTCTTTATTATGTATTATTGGACATAATTTTCTTACTCCTCAAAAGATATGTTATGAATTGTGATATAAATATGTGTATTATGTATGAACATGATGATCCAAGAACCACATGAATTATTATGATATAGATGCTATTAATCCTAGCACCGAGGAACCTAGAATTCATTTCTAGGTCTTAGGTAGAACAACTTATGATGATATTACAAGGGTACACCACTTTTTAACTTACACATGACTGCTAAATTAACACATATTGTGGAACTCTATAGGTCCCTTATCATATCATTTTACATAAATACATCCAATATATTCCCCAGATCCTGGGTTTTCTTACTCACTCACATACTCAAATATTATTGTTGTGTCACTTATTCAGAGACAATTAGTTTTGGGCCAAAGTAGGTAGCATCATATGGGTTTCTTTTGAGGAACCTGGACCAAAATTGTTTATTTATTATTATCCCCATTGACTTTTCTCATAAACTATTAAATTTATACTCACTGGTTTAATGAAATTAAGAACCATTGGTGGTGTCCTAATAAATTTTTCTCACACCCTATTCAAGCCACTTATTGGTACCTAGAAAAACTTCATAGGTGTAGATAGGAACAAAGGGTAGGGTCTGGTATTGGATTTTTGATTTTATATACTAGGATGGAGTACAAGGGTAGATAAATGAGCTTATTCTTGTGATACTAGTGTATATAAGCTTTTATCCTTTATTTTTTTTATATCATGTTGTATATGAATACTACTATTTCTCCCTTATGTCTTATTTTGTATTAATTATAAAAAAGAATTAATTTTTTATATGATGGTGGTTGTGGTTCAATTGTTGATTGTGATGTTTTCCTATTTATTATTATTACGTATGGATGATTTATGTTTCTTTTATTTTTTTCTTGTCTCTACTACTTACTGTATTTATTCAACAATGAAATATACTCTGATAAAGGGGGTATATTCTACGTATTGTAGAGGTATAGACCCCACCACTATTCGTTAGGCTCTATAATATTGGGAGGTGTTCTTGAGGCCACAAAACCAACTAGATTCAATTACTTATGATTGAACTAGCCTTGGGATGTTACAAGTGGTATCAAAGGCTTATCTTCCTTTTAGATTACTATTTGGGGATAAGAATAAGGAAATATGGAATGTGTCATAATTTGGTGATGAACCTATTTCTAGGGGCAGATAATCCACACGTTGGGAAAATCCAAATTAACTAGGATGAGACTTGTTGTTCTGGATTATGTTTATTATAGTTGTATTGATTTCACCATTTGGTGATACCCATGAGTTGTAATGTTTTAATTATTATAGATTCAATTTTTATCATTGTAATCATATGTAAAGTAAGTAATTATTCACAAATCATTTTAAGTGCTATTGGATTCACATGACACATATATGTCCTTCCATGTTTACTTTATCAGGTGCACTGCCTGTAACATTTCATATGTGCTTTGAGTGACATAACTTATATTTGAATAAACTTTATGAAATATGGATGAGATAAATAATTGTTAATTAATGTGTTTCCCTCAAACTAAATAGTTTTTTCCACATAGCTTTAGGGTGGAACCTGTTTTAACCAATTTTCACATGGTTGAGTTATGTATACTTGGTGAAATGAGTTGAAATATTATTTGATTTTGATTAAATGAATGAAATTATAATTTATAAATCATGTAATTATATAAATTAAGAATGAATAATTATCTAATAAAATGATCTTATATATACCTTGTTATCTTGATACTTGATGTTACCGGTCTAGTATGTAACATGCCAAGAATTAAGAATATTTTCCTTTTAGAATAAATTTAATTTTCTAGCTAGTATGTTTTAAATAAAACACTAAACGTAGTAAGGAATATAACCTCTCAAGACTTTATGATATATTTAATATTTTCAATAAATTTAATATCATTAAATGAACATGATATTGAGTTATAATACATCACATGAAATAATGAGTTTCTTGGATAACTTAAATTACATGCAAGATAGATTTTTACCCCAGAAAAATATATTATTAAAACATTATTATATAAAATAACAAGATAAAAAAAAGTTAGGGATAAGACTAATCATAATAAAACATCACTAAATTTTGTTAAAGTATAGATTAAATTATTTCCAAGTAAATACATGCCCATCTGGAAAATAGATGTTGATGTGGCTCTAGAACTTAGGTACCTAGGGATTAGAACCAGAAAAATGGAACTTTGATCTATACTCAATCGTCACCTAGTGTATGAAAATGGGCCTTGATATAAACCAATTTTAACACTCTCGTGGGATATTATTTGGTAAATTCATAGGTTCATTACAAACTATTATTAAGGGGATACAAATTCATATTAGTCTTTTTATTAGGAAATGGATCATGGATAACCTATATTGAAAGAATAGAAATTTATATGTTAAATAATACATGTAACTTATGAGTTATACCTTCAATGTTCATGGTTTCAATTTTTTTTAATAGTTTGAAAATACTCATCCCATAATTTCACTTTATTATAGTCAATTTTGGAAATATGAGAAACTAAACCAATAAACAATGCAAAGTGCAATATGATGAATACCCAAATGAGATGGATAAAATGATGTGAGCTCCTTTAAGGCATATTTTTATTATTCCAAACTAGCTTTCAAAAATTATTATTAACAACGGGAACATATTTTAATTTAAAAACATATAAAATAAAAGGAGGATGGAGTCTCAAGGATGTTTATCTGATAAAGGTGATAAGGGATAAAAGACCCAACTTCTTATGTGAAAAAATGTGGAAAGAGGCACTAAGGTAAATGTTACAAAGGAAATGTTAGGTGTTTTAAATGTGGTATAAAGTATCCAATTTCAATGAAAAAATGAATAACATAATGGAGGTAAATAATGTTCAATCTAAGGCACCATATGTAGTTCTATGTCATAAATTTGGAGAAGTTGGGCATTATCCAAGCCAATGATCCATTTCCAAGTCTAGAAAGTAAGATGAGAACCAACAATCTCCAATAATAAGGGAACAAAAAAATTCTTATGTTGATATGGATCATGATAATTGATGTTTATTTAACCTCTAATTTAGGGTTGTGCATAAAATGTTGTATTTCAATTCCTTATATATTAGTATATCATGTATGTTTTCTAAGAACATCGAGTCACTTCCTAATATGATTTTATATCACTGAGAAAAAATTATATGATTATTGCATCACATGTTGAACTTTGTGAGAATTTTCTTCTTGAAAATAATATTAGTTTATATTTAGTTTAATTCAATGTTATCCTTATTATGTAATGGATTTCCTTTTATAAATACAATATAAATTTTTCTGGGAAGGAAATTACATTCCGAATAACAAATCTCCCATTGATTCTACACAAGTGAAAGGAGGAGTATGCATCTTCTTTACAAACAACATCTCAAGCGTAGATATTATTTACAAGTGAATAAGTGTATCTATCTCGAATTAATAAGATTAAAGAAAATATCATCCCTGAATACATGACTATTGTAAGAGAATTCATTGATGTATATCCCAAATAATTTTATGGTATTCCTCTTATCCAAGCAGGTAAGTTCTCAATAAAACATATACCGAGAACAAGTAACCTTCAAGGGGGTTTCATCACCACTAAAAAGATATTTTTAGACCCTTAAAAAAATATAAGAAATCAATGGATGGCCCATACGAACATCTGTAATGGGAATCTATAGGTTCCTTAGATTAGCTGGGTACAATCATCAATTTTTGAGAATCTTCTCATGATTATTTAGCCCCTAAAACAAGTAAACTCATAAAGGAGTCATGTTTTTATGTAATTATGAATGTGAGGAATGTTTTAAATATCTTAATAAGACGCTAATCACAAAAACTATACTCACATTACACACAAGTGGGGAACAATTTGGGATCTATAGTGATGAATATAAAAATGGATTCACTTGTGTAATAAAGTAAAATGACAATGTGATAACCTATTCCTCTTTGTCATCATTATCTCTACAGGGATAAGTGTGAAATATATATATATATATATATAAAATAAAAGCCTTATGTATATATTCCCACAAACGTTTCTTAATATTAACAAATGGAGGTTGTTATAGCTGATCAAGGATTATAATTGTTCAATCCATTACTATCCTTAGAAGGTGAACAAAGTGGAAAACAATATGACTACAAAGGATCCCACAACACTATCCATGATTAGGATCATAAGGGATACAATATTATTATACATGTAAAGTATGCATATTGGAATAATAAAAAAATCTTCATATTACCCTTCTTAAATAATGGTATAACCATCCATTATTGAGAGTACCAAAGAGGCTTATAAATATTATGAGTTTTAATAGAAGAAGGTAAAAAATACTCCAGAGTCCAACTTTTCTAAATAAGGAGTTATAAGATTTAGAACCGAGACATGTGTCCCATAAAAACTAAAAATGTAGAGGGAAATTTTGGATGATGAACATAGCTCATCCTTATCTATTCATCTAGGAAGAACTAATATGTATATAGTTTTGAAGCAAAATTTTTGGTTAGAAAACATGAAGATATAGATTAAAAATTTTGTATCTCGATGCTTGGTATGCCATAAAGTCAATGATGAATTTCATAAGTATAAATGTATGGTGATTTTTTTTCCATAACAGTATAGAAAAGTGAAAAAAATAAATATGGATTTATTCGTAGTACTCCCTAGGACACCTCAAGGTAATAACTCCATATGGGTGGTAGTCAACCTCCTTAAAAATATAGTGCATTTCATTTATATCAAGGAATTTTTCTCTCTTGAACAAATAACTAAGATTCACATAAGGTATGTGGTAAGACTATATGGAGTGCCACTTTTCTTTGTTTTTGATTTTGATCCGAGGTTTACCTTGAGGTTTTGGAGAATCCTTTAAAAAGCATTAAATAAAAAATTGATCCTCGACACTACTTATCACCCTCAAACAAATGTTCATTATGAAAGGACCATTCAAAGTCTAAATAATAAGTTACGATCATCTTAAAAATATTTTTGAGGATATTGGGATAAAAAACTTTCCCTAGAGGAGTTCTCATATATCAAAAAATTCCATTCTATTATTTAAATTGATCTTTATGAGGTTTTTTATGGGAAGAGGTTTTGGAATCCAACATGCATGAATGAAGTTGGAGAGCATATTATTGTGATACTTATCTTGTCCAAGAGATGATGGAAAAGGTATAAACCATTCAAAATTTTATGAAATCCTCACAAAGTCAGTAAAAAAGGTATGCAGATACTTACTGACGTGATCTAGAGTTTGAGGTTAGAGACAATGTGTCCCTCCATATATTTACATGGAATAAACTCAAGAGGTTTGGGAAGAAAATAGATCCTAGTCAAAGATACCTTAGACCCTTTGAGATCCTCGATTTCATCAGAACAATGGAATATCAAATATCATTCCCACTTAAGCTATCTCAAGTAAATGATGTGTTATTTCTCTCCCTATTAAAGAAGAACTTAATAGAACCATCACATGAACGAAATATAGAGGTGGTTCTCTAAGAGAATAATCCTTCATACATGGACTATGCATTGAATATATTAGATTGTAGAGACAAATTTCTATGAAAAAATATAACTCTCTTGGTCAAAGTATTGTGGTGTAACTACAAGTTTGAGGAAGCGACATGGGAACTACAAGAGGCGATGAAATATAAGTACCATCTTGTATTTTATTCCATGACAGGAAAACATTTGAGGGTGAAATTTCAAAAGTAGGAAATAATGTAACCAACTAAACTTGTATAAATGAAATTCCATTTAAAAAAAAAATAAGTGCCTTATTTGTGTAATGTGAATATAGAAAAAAATGCAATAATTTTTTTTTATTTTAAACCATTGTAATTTATATAATATAGAATCCAAAATACCCTTAAGAATCCCACACATTGATAATATAAACATTGAATAATGATCATATGATTAGTATATATTAAGGGTTATGATAAAGTCCTACTAACATAGACAAAAGAAGTGACTTCATCGACCAGTAGGATCATACCTTCTGAAGCACATTTATCGATTCTTCCTTGGGAGATAGACTCTATTGGACTTTTCCATGATTAAACCCATGATTATATCTAACCACTAAATTATGAGAAAACCCGTTTATGGGATAATATCAAACTCATCGAGATCATGACCCAAAAAATGTTCTCTAAACTACCCCATGAGAATCTCTCCACCACTCACATTACCCTTAGAGAATTTATTGGTGAAACAATGGGTCATGTATATTGATATTAACTATATTAATATTAATATTTTATTTCCAATAAATTAATTTTTATATTTTTTCATTATTTTTTTACTTCATAAATGATTAAGTAATTATTTTGATAAAAATTAAATTTTAACATGACATGAATTGAATTGTATTTTAAGGTAATATCTAATTTAAATTAAGAGATACCTTTTAATGAATTAATAAATTATTAAAAAAGTTACATTTTAAAAAATATTTTTATTGTAATGTACATATTAAATATAAATGATATTATAATTTTATGAAGTGAAAATGTAATTTATATAAGAGCCCAAAACTTATTATTGTAATAAAATATTATTTTAAAATAAAAATAAATATTAATTAAAAATTTTAGTTCCATGTATTCAGATAATTATTTTTGGAATTATCCTGTAAAAATTCTACAATGATGAATTTCTCATAATATTTTGAGACATATGATTTTTTGGTTAAAAATTTAATATGGTATAAATGTGTGGTTCGTATTATGACATCATGATGACCCAAAAATGATGTAAAATGATCTATAAAAGGTATAATTTTTTTTACCCTTTAAATAATTGGGTTTTAAGGTTATTTGATTAATTTTATATAGCTTTCATGAATCCTACAAAACCTATATTATATCTTAAGGTTTCAATATCAATTCTTTATAAACATGACTCACATCAAAATAACCAAGGGTAATATTTTAATATGATCAGTTATTGTACTTATAAAATAATGGAAAAATACCCTTAGGTAGAAACCATGGTAAAAACCACAGTAATCTTTGTGGATATGATTACATTATTGTATATATTCCAAAACATAAGTTTCAAAAATAATAAAAATACCCCTCTTTGTTCTTATACAAACCCACACAAGATCACATTCATATTCTCTCAAAAAATAGGAATCATGAAATTATTCAACTCATTCCTCTTTATGTACCTCCCATGGTTCCCCCCAATTTCTCAATAATCTCCTCCCAATCTTTTGGAATAACTATCTCAAGGTAAGGGATCCTCTCCTTCTCCTCTTTCTTTAAGCACCTTATTTATGTAATGGATTTTTTATTCAAATTTCAATTGATATGTTCTGATCTTAAACATCCCTATTAAGAACTTTATGATTTAAAATTGAAAATAGACCCCTTTAACTCTTTTAAATCCCTCCTATGATTCATTATGCACACTGTTTTTCTATCAAAATTATCATGTGATTTTTCCGTACCTAACTTTTATTCAATCACCCTTTTTTGTATTATACCATTTAATTCCCAATTTTTCATGCTTTATTATGGTATAAAATATCCATATTAATTTCCTTATTATTTTTAAGTAATTAGAGTCCCATTTTTCTCTCATTAATCCCTCCCATGATTTATTACATACGCCCGTTATGTCGCAGAAATTATCCTACAATTTTTCCTTTCCAAACATTTGTATTATGAATACCATAATAATTTCCACTCAATGGTGTTCATGTATTAATACATATAATAATTTTAATGGGTAATTCCATTTATTTATTCCACATTCCTTAATTTTGGGATTAAATTTGGTGAAATATGATCTTATATTGAATAATTTTTGTGGCACACTTATTCATGTACATGATATGAAATCAACTAGTGCACCAGAAATTATATAGCACTCAAATGAACTAGGAATGAGACATAATTTGTATTATTAGGGGATAAATGTAATCCGTTATGAGAATTTTTATAGTAGGTTATGGTTTCATGGTGGTTATCCAATACTGTAGTACCTCCAGTTTCAAGAAAGTAACCCTTTATATATGATTTTTAAGTATGTAAAGTTTATGGGGGAAGTTTGGGAGAGTTTGGAGACATTTTGAGATGTTTTTAGGTATTTTCTAAAGGATCATGGTTGGTTCATCGTTTTGGAAATCTGTAAAACACATACAATAGACCATGCACGATGAGACAAGGGCTCGGGGGAAGGCGCACAGGCAACACACAGTTTGTCTAAACCATGTAGAATCCTAGGATAAACTATTACTCTTGAGATAGTGGGATTTAAAATTAATTGTGCATGGTTTGGAAACTGTGCTATATGACCCTGTGAAGTTATTTCTTGGGAAAAATTATGGTGCATGGTTAGCACACAATTTTCCTAACTGTGTGAATAACCATGCACAAGATAAAAAAATAGATCCTAAAATAGTGTATCTCACATGTTTTGATCATTAAATCACTATTTTTTCATTCTATGTGGCCCAAAATTTAAATTATCTCCTTCCAAAGTATAAGTAAGATTCTATCATTGATCTAGAGGTGATCTGAAGGCTTTTCTTGGTGATTTTAAGCTGAATTATTATGGTAAGTGATCATTATCGGCTGTTCGCAGTAGTTTTTGTCAGATATACTTCTATATCTTTATTAGTTTCATATATATACATCCATTGTGGATATATATAAGATATTTGATTCCAAATACAATTATAATAGGTCTTTTTGGTGATATTGGAATAGATATAAGGTGAATTTTTTGAGTATCAATCTGGTTTCATTAGAATTGAGTGGAATGCTTCATTTTCTCCAAAAATCCTATGGTATGTGGATTGAATCTTGATTAATCTATTTAGAACATGAAGGAATGGTTTCAAAATTTTCCAATTGATTAAAATATATTGTGAAATTGGTGTGAAAATCCTTTTAGAAAGCTTATTTATTTATTGTTTTTGGATTTGAGTGAAATTGTAGAATAATTGGGAAATGTTCTTTGATAAATGATTCTAAAATAATGATTTTAAAATAGTTTCTTGGTGTGATTTATTGAAATAATTTTTCTATAAAATTTTAGTTTTATTGAAATGGGTTTGGAATTGAATTTTTTTGGGAATACTTGGTGGGGTGTTTTCATATTTCATTATGAGGTTATGTTAAAATATGAACTTGTGGTCAGTTCCAAAGGTGTAATAGAACATGAAATTTAATTTCCTTGTGATGAAATGGTAGATTGATGAAAAAATATTCATGAATATGCAACTTTTATAATGAAGCACACATGTGTGGATTTGTGGGTAGTGTTTTTGGAAAGAAATATTCTAAAAAGAACTTATGAAATTAATTTTAAAAACTTGTTTGGTTATTACCCTTGGAACTTGTTATTGTTTAAGAAAACTATTTCATAATGGCACTTGTTTATATTTGGTTAGAAACAATTTTAAAAATTTAATTATTTAAACTATTTTATGTAATGTGATAACATTTTATATCCCAGTGGCATGATTATGGAATTCATTTGGTAAAAGCCAACTGAGTTTCATTACTCACCATTCTTTGGAAATTTGGTGGATTTTCCAATGTTATTTATCAAGACATGGGAAAATGTAAATTATCACATAACTTTAGTAGTGATTCTTGATAATTAGTATTTATGGTGGAGTTGGATCATGGAGCATGTTTGGAGCTTGGAGTTTTCGTTGGAGTCTTTGAGTTTCATCTTCTCCTGTGTACATTGATTTTATAGTCTTCTTCAATAGTACTTGGTTTCAGTTTGATTTAAATATAAATGGTTTTACCTTATTTTTTATTCATTGGTATCATAGAATATGTAGTTGTTCTTTTGCTTATGGCGTTTTTGGTTGGTTGTTTTATTTTCAATGGTCAAATCATCCTCGATATGTTAATGAAGCCCTTGGAATTTATTTCCCACCTTTTCTGCCTTGGGGATGCCTCTTAAGGCCAAGTAATATCTTACCACATTCTTAATACAATTATTAGGGGAGGGATGTTACATGTGGTGTCAGTTTTTTTAGTTTGGAAATTTGTTTTAAATAAGTGGTATTAGTCTTGGTCCTTCGAAATAGCTTTGTTGAACAAGTGATCTTCGATTCTCTTTATCTTGGAGTTGATATTTATTCTTGTATATTCCTTGTGTCAGGTTAATATAAAGGATTATGATCATCAAGACTTGAAATTTAGTGCATAAAATTACATATAAAAACTTTTTAAACTAAAATTAAAGTTACTATGGAGGTGGGTACATAGGTGTTTTAGAGACACTTATAGGATTTAAAATCTCATTGTAATGGGTTTGGCCAATGAGATGGGCACGACTTGCATTATAAAACGAGTTCCCAATAAGAGTTAAAATTTCATTTTCGGTAATGATAAATTATTTAGTGCAAGGTGTTGATTATTTTTAAATTTTGAACTAGTTTTAAAATGGATTATTTTGAAAAAAAACATTGTTGTTGTATTTTTAAAATGGGTTTCTTTTCAAAATCAAGTAAATATTTTTAAAAAATGGTCAATTTTTGAAAGAACTATTATGATAGTATTATGTCGTCAAATTTGAAATGTTAATACTTTAGTTAATAGAGTGTGAGAATTATGGTAGTTCATTTTGTTTCTAGAAAATGTATCCCAATAGGAGTCATTGGAACAAGTCAGAAGTGGCCGTTGAGAGTGTGGTTTCACCTAAGCCCCAAGTGAACCAGTAGTTGGTCCAAAGCATCAGTAAGGATTTTCAAACCACTATTTTAGGAATGAAACCATGTAAACTTTTTATGATATCTATCACTACTGAAAATCCAAGATGAGGATCTATGTTTGTCATCATTAGAGTAGGTGTGAACAACACTAAGAGTAAGAGGAAGTAGGGCGTATATTCTAAAGGTGGTGGAACACATCATATTTAGACCATAGGAGAATGTAACCTTCCTCCAAGACCAAAGATCATGCCTGGATGTGTTCACTGTGATTCACTAAGTCACATCAACTAAATTTGCACTACACCACAAAGAGCATGACAAAATTGAAACAATATGAGGCATCTTGAGTGCTATTGTTGCAGTGCTTTGAGGTTGGGTTCTTGGGACACTCTTCATGTGTTATACTTGTCATATTATTCAATGACACGAGGGAATAAGAATCAATGTCATCAACAAAACATAGCTAGACATAGTGATTCGAGGAATACCATGACCCCTCAGGAAGTGCAATCTCAACAAGACTACAAATAACAATGTACAATGAGAAAGAAATTATATGGAGCTGATCAGGTTATTATGGATGATCAGTCTGGGCCATTTATTCTTCTAGGTATGATTCATTTTTAATTATACCCTTATGAATGCTTTGTTTGATATGGCTACATCCCACTCCTTTATTTCTTATTATTCTTTTGATTTTATGAGCTTAAAACCTTAAATGATGTCTTATATGTTAAAACATTAATCTTATATTGGTGAAATGGAGTGTGAAGCCTTTTTTATAGAGTATATTATATAATTATTGATGGGGATGAGTTGATATGGTATTTCTCATTACTGAAGATGAATGTATATGATATAATCCAGGGTATGGATTGGTTAACTATGTTCAAGGATTACATTGAATATTATACATGGATAATCAATTTTAAAACTGATAATGGCATCAAGAATATATTTAAATGAGAAAGAATTAAAAAGTCATGTGCAATGGGATTCTTGGAACCAGAATTTGAAACAATCTCAAAATATTTTAGTGGAATTATCTTTTACATCAATAGAATAGATCAAGAATAACAGTTTTATAGTAGTGGTTGATTAGTTTCTGGATGTGTTTCCCAATAATTTCTTAGGGTTTCTACCAATAAGAGAAGTGGAGTTTATGATTGATATCATTAAGGGGATTAGTTCTATTTCCATTAATATTATCATATGACACTAATAGAATTAATATAATTGAAAGTGCAGTTTGAAGAGATAGAATGAAAATTGTTTATTCTGCCAAGCATGTATCTATGGGAAGCACAAATATTGTTTGTCAAAAATGGGTATGTAACTCTAAGGGTATGTTTGGATTATAATAATCTTAACCAAGTTATAATAAATAATTGATATCCAATTTCATGCATTGATGATCTATTTGATCAATTTAGGGGTGCTTAATGATTCTCAAATATTGCCTTGTGATCAGGATATTAGCAATTGTAGGTTCAGAGTGAGGATATTCTGAAGATAGATTTTAGAAGAAGATATGACCATTATGAAAATGTGGTAAAGAACTTTGGTCAGATGAATCCACCATCAGTTTTTATGGAATTGATGAAATAGATATTTCATATGTATCTAGATTCTTTAGTGGGGGTGTTTGTGGAAGACTTCTTGGTGTATTCAAGGATAATGGATGAGTATGAGAAACACTTGGCGATCATGTTGGGAATATCAAGGGATCATATTTTGTATTCTAAACTATTAAATTGTGATTTTATGGATATAATAGGTATGTTTCCTTGGCCTTGTAATTTCTAACATAGGCTTCTCTATGGATTAAGAATAGATAAAAGCTATTATTTCTTAGAAACCACCATATAATGTCATTGAAATACAGATTTTACTTTTTCTATTTGGTTATTACCAACACAATGTTCATGAATAATCATGACTAGATTCACCCATGATAGATTTGAAAATGAATAATTCTATATTCCAATGGTATGAAGAATGCGATAAAAATTTTCAAGATCTTAAAGTTCACCTTACAACAGAACCAATCAGGATTTTTCCATAATCTGGACACAGTTACCTAGTGTATTATCATGCTTTAGGATCTAGGTTGGGATGTGTTATCATGATGGGAGATCATGTTGTTTTTTATAGTTTATGAAATTATGGGTATATGAGAAGAACTACCCAACACATGGTTTGAAGTTATCTGCTGTAGTCCATGCTTTGATGAAATTTGTGTCATTATATCTTTGGTGAGAAATTTACTATGTTTTTGGATCATAAGAGCTTGAAAACTATTTTCTCACAATGATATTTGAACCTGAGGAAATGAAAATGAATGAAGTATCTCCAATTTTTTTTTACATAGACTTAATATATACAATGGGTAAAGGAAATTCAATGAAAGACACATTATGAAATTTTTTTATGATCAGATGGTAAAGGAGTCTTCAGATCAATGGTAGTTGATTCCAATGATAAGAGACATGAACTTGAAATATAAATACCTAGGTGATGTTTCAATTTTATTTCTAGTTTATTTGGTTCCTAATTCGGTAAAGATTCTTAAAGAGGTACAAACATCCAATTCAGAATGTCTGGTGATGAGATAAAAAAATTGTGGGGAGACGATTATGGTCTAGAGTCTAGATGGTTGTTCGGTGTTGTGGTTCATATATTCGATGGTCAAACATATATCTTGTTAGTAACAACTTTTTCATAATTTCCACCACTCAAGATGAACTATTCATCTCATAATAGAGAAGATTTATAAAGTGTTGAAATCCTAGTTCTGGTGGAATGATTTGAAAACAAAAGTGGATGAGTTTTTTTCAAGATTCTTATCTTTTCAGCAAGTTACGGTAGAACATTAGTGACCAGTAGGTATGTTGCAGTCTTTAATTATACCTATGTGGAAATGAGATCATATAGTTATGGATTTTTTAATAGGTCTCCCAAGAACATTTTGGAATCACACTTCCATATGGGTGATAGTGGATCGTCTCCCCATGTCTGTTTATTTCATCATTATTTGCGAATCTCATATAATGGATGATTTATGAAGAATATATATATGAGAATTGGTAAAGTGTCTTGGCATACCATTTTTGATCATGTCAGATAAATATCTATATTTTACATCTCTTTTTTTGGAAATCCATCCAAAAATCCATGGGGGCTTAGTTGAAAATGAGTATGATGTATCATCCTTAGATAGACAGAAAATCTAAAAGGAACATACAAACTTTAGAAGACATGTTGTGGGCTTGTGTAATGGATTTCAGTGGATCTTGGAAATATAACTATAGATACCCAAGCTTGACGTACATGGAAATTACATTAATTTTTCAGAATACTTAATACATAACAAAAATAGGCACTCAAGGACCGTAATAGTTTAGTGTATTTGGAAACTCGGAACTTAATCTTCTGATCATGGTGAAAGATCTTCAACATCTCCCATAAAGATCTTCCACTCATGTTTTCTTACCTAAATATATTCCATAAATATTGGGGAAAAGAAAATATATAAAGGGTGAGCTCAAATACTCAGTAAGGGTAAACATGGAGAACATAAAACAATCCATAAAAATTTGAACTTAAAAACATGAACATAAAATTTATACATCAGAATTGTGGGCAATGAAATAAAACATGGCAGTACATAAGGCATGGATCATAAAGGACCATTAATAATGATAAAATATCATGGTAATAAAACATGTAATTGTGGGAGAAAATTAATAACATGATATGATTTCTATAGTATCCAAAGCATGGCTTCCAAGACCATCATAGTGGACAATGTCCATTACTGAACTGGGTTTACTTGTCGTTCCGCCCTGTATTACTGAACCAGATTCAGTTGCCAATCCAGAAATGTATATCTCATGTGATTTAATTATTTACCCAATGCATTGGATGGAGATATAGGTCCCACTGATCTCATAATGAAATCATTCTTACGTGCGCCACAAAAAATAAATAAATCATTCATCATAACCCAAAGAATAAAATGGGTTTCATAAAAATCATCCCATAATAACTAAATACATATAAAAAAATGTACATCATTTAATCATAAGAAAAATCAAACCATGTAAATAATGGATAGATTATACTTGAAACATAAACATACTAAATAATGCCATCTTTGATGGAAAATATTTTTGGTAAAACACTTGAAATGAATTCTTGAGGAAAATATATTTTCTTCATCAAAATCATTTTATTTTCTCAAAATTCCATGAAATTTTAAAAGAAAAGGATTTTGTTGCAAATAATCATGAAATGTTGTATATAAATATTTTTGAAAATAAGGAGTTATGAAATCGTAAAAATCTGTTCATGCCGTATAAGTGAAAATAATGTTTTTCTCGTACTTTTGCCGGAAAAGTCAAAAAGTACCTCGTATGGTAAAAAAAAGATTCATTCCATACCATGTGTTAAAAGTCAAAAAAGGGTATAAATGACTTTAAAAATACATATAAGAATAGTAAAAAATTTATGAAATTTGTTTTTAGAAAACAAGGACATGGATGATAAACATAACCCCAGTAAATACTTAGGAATAAACAATCTTATATAAGAACGAGATTGGAATAATTATCCCTTACCTTATATACAATTTATTCCATATATGTCCAAGAATCATGGTAAGTGGGTTTGAACATATTATTAACTTTTAACAAAACTATAATTATATTATATATGATTCACTTATGACTTTATATTACCCGTTCATTTGTCAATTCCATGTTAAAGTAGTGTTTTTGGTTGAATCGTTTCATTTGTCGTACGTGTTTTGACTTGTAATTATTCATATGATTACATAGATCATGATTACTTAATTCCATAATAAAAAAAATTATATATAATATATTAATAATAATATATATATATATATTTATATAAAATAGATCGATAAATGTAATGAAATACACCGTTCATGGAGACGGTAGGTCGTACGTACGCATGAATGCTATTTTCGATTCCGTATTAAATTGAATAGAAGTAAGTAAATAAAATATACATAAATACAATATCATTATTATGTCATATATTTCATTATTATTTATTATATATACATTATAATCATTCTTGAATGGTTAACTTGGAGAATGAATCTCAACGCGTCATGGGGACTGTAATCCGTACGTACGCATGAGCGATGATATCATTCCAATAATTATTGAATGGAAATGGAGTGGATGATATAATATCACATAATCAGTATGGTGTTATAATAATCATATATAGTTATTATTCCCACAATTATATCCATCCATGTATGGTGGTGGTGGAAAAATAGATTAGACCACAGCGTGGAGACGGTAAGCCACACACGGTGATTTTGTTTTTTAGTAGGATTGATATAAGGTGAAATAGGGTTGTTTCATATTTATAATATCATATTAGTATATTAGTGATACTTATTTTATTACTTTATAATGAAACTACTAAAAAATAGGATGTATAAGAAAAAATAATCATGAAAGAATCGGGAGAAGAGATTACCTCTTCCTCGACAAGCCTCTTTTAAACATCCTATTAGGGCACTAGATTTTGTCTTTTGAGAAGAATAGAACCTATATAATATAACTATAGAGGTTAATAAGAGACATTACAAGGGGATGGCTGAGATTGAAGGCTTAAAATGGAGTGAAGAGAAGCGGGAGGAGGTTCCCTTTTTTAAGAGAAGAGAAGGGCACTTTTGGAAACCTCTAAAATATTAATTTATAATAAAATAAAAAGCCACCTAAGAACCTCCAAAATGACTCAAATTCGGATATGAGGTAATATAGAGTTGTAATCTCATCAACCAATCAAATTTAGACATGTTTTTATTTTATTTTACACCTTATCATTTTGATTTATCCTTATTTAATCTATTTAATTTTATTTGTGGTAATAATATTCTAAATTTTAAAAGATTATAAATACTTACTTATGTGTTGTGAACTCTCTATAATTGGATACTTTATTACATTTTAGACAGTATAAATTTCAATTTTTGTTTTTTAAATATTTTTTTTATTTTTAAACAATTTAATAATATGTTATTTGTATAAAATATCAATAGTGTCAATTTTGACAATATTCATTTATTTTAATTTAAATAAAATACAATCAGATGATAGCATTGAAGAAAAATATTTAATAGATTCCTAACATGTTATATTAATCTAGAAAATTCTTAGAGAACATTAATTAGTTCATATAATATTTATTTAAATATTTTAATGGCCATTTATTTGATGTTTTTCATAATAAAATAATTACTACAACATTTTTTTATAATTATTTAATATAATTATTTGTTTAATAAAAAATAAACATAAAATAAAATTATTAAGATAAATATAATATATTTCATAATAATACTTTTTGTCGAATTTATCTTTTAAAACACCCAACTTTTAGAATGATATTTTTATTAAATTATGAAGGCGACAACATTGAAATCATTTAAAATAAAATAATATAGATGTCATAATCTATTTTATAAGGTTCAAAATGGTCCACAAGATGACAATTGGATGTTTATGGTATATATATACTCTACCAATAAGGGTTTTTCAAGTTTTTGGTCCTTTTGATGGGAATTATTATTTTAATAAGAACTATATTATTGATTTTTTCACTAAATAAATAATTTCCGCATCATTAATTTATAAGCTATTAAGGTAATTATATATTTCCTAAAAATCACAAATAAATTACCATGATGAATAAAAACATTTTATATTTAAAATGAGTATTTATAATCGAATTTATATTCTGTATATCCTTATATTAAAAATACTTTAATTATTAAAGTTCGAGTGAGACATATTTCACTTTCTTTAAATAAAATAAATTAAAGGTCTTAATCACTTCCATGTTATTACCAAAAGATACCATTTCGACCAAAGTATATTTTAATACAAAATATAATCATCCAATTATATTAATACAAGTGTTATTGTAATTTTATAATATTATTATTACCCTTAATTGTCTGATTTACCCTTAACAGTAGTAATTAAAATTTACTGTAGTTACTTTTCATAATGCCTAAAAATAAAAAGTATCCTATTAACATAATTTGGACCTAATGATTCCAAATATGGAATAAATTTGTCGAAATTCCGAACATTGAAGTTGTACTATTTAATATAAAATTAATCCCGCTGTTGAGAAAATGAGTTCTAAAAGTTAAAACATTGCAAAAGATTGAAATGTTTTTGTCTTTGAATTCTATGTAGAAATTAATGATAATGACTTAAATTATATTAAATGGTAAAAATATATTATATTTATACTTTAAAACCATTAAATAATATAACTTATCTGTATAAATTATTTTGATGAAAAAATTTGTTTTCAATTAAAATTTAGGGTATTTTTACTATTCATCAAAATGAGAAACTTCTCAGAAAAATATAAAAAATTTATCCAAAGTAAAATTTTAAATAATTATTCAAATTAAGAACTTTAAATATTTAAATTGAACTTATAAACATGTCAAAAAATAGATTTAAAGTTGGTGAACCATCAAAATACGGCAAAACTGCATTTTTTTGACAAATACATATTTTACCCAAAAAATTTATTTTTTTCTCATACTATGTTCTAGATAATGTTTAAGATGAATTATAATGTTATAAAATTTAAAGTATGGTTAATAATATTCATAATTTCTTGTTCATAATAATATTATTATAATATATCATTGTTTAGTGAAACTCGATATTGCATACAACACACACTCTTTAGAAAGGCCGCTCTTGCGTGCACCACAAACCAAGAGTAGTGTTACGTATACTACAAGATAATATGGTGTTGCATATAGTGCAAGATAATATTGGGGTACCATAAACACAAGACATCAATAAAATTAAAAAGATTATTTTTCATAAAATCTCGGGGTGTTACATTCTACCCCCTTAAAATTAATTTCACCCTCGAAATTCATCAGGGTTATAAATAATTTACTTTTTGGAAGTCTATTTTCATAGAAACCCACATCGTAAAAAGGAATAATATAACTTAATTTTTTAAAAAAAATATGAAATGTAATCGTTACCCAAATTAACGCATCACTGGGTTTCCACATAAGAGAACATAGGTGAAAACATAGATATGTAAGTGAAATCTAACCATTATATTTTGATAAAGAGTGGTAGAGAAAATGTCTATGAAAAATCCAACAATCAAAAAGCCATAAATTTTTGATGATCTATGGTACCATCTGATTCATCAGATCTGAGGTTTCCTGGACAATGTTTTTTGTTTTCGATATTATTTCCCTAAAGTTGGTGAATTTTTGCATAAGGATAAATAATTACTTGATTTTAGTGTAATTTCATCATTGGTAATTCCATGAACAATTTACACATAATCTCTTATTTAATGAAATGAAGTTGAATTTTTCATTATTTAAGTGTTAACAGATCATGCGATAGAATTATAGGTCATTCCATCTGTCTTTATCACAAAATGGTTAGCACAAATTGTAAAATATAAATAAGTCCATCTATGGTGAGATTAA
Organism: Viscum album; assembly: GCA_963277665.1. Lineage (NCBI taxonomy): Eukaryota > Viridiplantae > Streptophyta > Magnoliopsida > Santalales > Viscaceae > Viscum > Viscum album. The sequence goes on along the minus strand of OY728156.1, from coordinate 859,832,818 downwards.
CCGTATATGATTCCAAAAATGGACTTATACTTCATCTATCATACCACTTATTAAATTAAACTAATTTATACTAACCACTAACTTCTTATACACCTGTGGTAGGCAATAAAGGCCTATCTCACTTCAGTTGTGGGTTCGATTCCCGCAACCTTGTCCGATGTGACAGCTTGTCACCCGTCCTGCGGGTTTACCTTTTTCTAAAACTATACTATTAGAACATTGGATAAATAATAAAAAGTTATACCCTTAAAATATACTATCTGATGACTAACATAATCTATTCCCATCTTTAGGCTTATCCTAAATACATTTTTCCAATCTCAAAGTATAAATAAAACAATTTCTAGAAAGGTCATATAAAAAGCAAGTAAATACCATCATTTATCCCTCATATATCATAAGATATATCTTGTTGGTCACATTCTAAATAAGTGAATTCCTTAACCAATTATTCTCTTAAAACATGAGTTACCATATAACCTTAGCAAAATCATGAATACTATCAAAAGTTAACTCTTTCCATATACCAAAATCCCAAAATTTATATATACTCAAACCATGATATCACTTTGTCCTTATATCAGTTATGAGTTCATTAATACTATAAAACATTTTATTTTCTCCTTATACCATCATTATATTCATATCATCTGCTTTCCAAAAACATTTCAATCACTTTTCATGGTTACTACTATCAGTCAACATATACTTTAAAAAACATAAGGAAAAACAATAGTGTAACCATCCTTAGATGTTTTTTATTCTATTGTACCATGAAATTACTTATACAACATTATTCTTGATAAACGTGAAATAATTCCACTAACTTCTTAAACCATTGACTGGGCTTTATCATTTTATTCCTCAACACTTATTTTATCTCATATATCATTTGTAGTCTCTTCATCATCATCAACATAGATACTACCCATACGACCATTCTGATTCTCTTCATGTGATTTTACCTTAGGGAATTGGTTTGCATAATGCCCGTATGTTCCACATTTAAAACATGTAACCATTGTTGATGTCTGAGAAATACCATTATCCTTGTCCATTGTGTTAACTAAACCTTTTCCTTTGCAATTACTCGCTTAGTGTCCTTTTTTCCACATCCCAAGCATCTTCCAGTTCCTTTGATACATTCTCCCACCTCTTCCCACATAATTTACGTGAGGGAAATTTAACTTTCTTTCCTCTATGATCATCATGAAACTCCATCTTTCTCTTATTAGATGATTCAAAAAACATACCAAAGTTGAGATTATTGATCATATTATGAGATTTCTGATTAGGAAAAATAACAATGTTTCGACTTCCAAATCCCGTTTCATTTGGTTTCTCATGAAGAATATCATTCCATTGTCCATCAAATTCTCCATTAACATGAATCTTCCTATTTACATCCATTTTCTAAAACCCAAAATGAATAGCGTGAAAGGAAAAAAACATACTAGGAAAAAAACATAATCTAGTGGGATTACTTTTAATATCAAACATATTAGGTTTAATTCTATGATCGTTACCATAATTCTATGACTATTACCTATAATTATTCTTAACCATTGGGACATCCCTAGACATACCTTAGAAATATCTCTAGAGATCTCACTAAAGTTTTCACATCCTAGTTTCTAAAGGTTATCTAAACCTTTCCTCTAATACCAACTATAGAGACCCAAAGATTTACGTACATGGACATTAGATTAATTTTGCAGAATACTTAATACATAACTAAACTAGACAACCAAGGACCATAATAGTTTAGTGTCTTTGGAATCTTGGAACATAATCTTTTAATCATGGTGAAAGAGCTTCAACATCTCATATAAAGATTTTCCATTCTATTTTTCTACCTAAATCTTCTCCTTAAATATTGGGGAAAAGAAAGCATATAAAGGGTGAGATAAAATGCTCAGTAAGGGTAAACATGGAGGACATAAAACAATCCATAAGAATTTTAACTTAAAAACATGAACATAAAATTTAAACATCAAAATATTGAGCAATGACATAAAACATTGAAGTACATAAGACATAGATCATAAAAGACCATTAATCATGATAAAATAGAATGGGAAGAAATCATGTAATTGTGAAAAACCATTAATCATATGATATTATTTCCATACTAGCCAAGGCATTGCTGCTAAGACCATAATAGTGGACAAAGTCTATTACTAAACTGGGTTTACTTGTCGTTCCAGACCTATATTACTGAACAGGATTCACTTAACATTCCAGCCCTGTCTATCTCACGAGATATAAATCTATAACCAATGAATCAGAGAGGGATATAGGTCCCACCCATATCATAATTAAATCATTCTTAAATGTTCCACAAAATAAACATAAATCATTAATCATAACACAAAGAATAAAATGGGTTTCATAAAAATCATCCCATAATAACATAATCCATATAAAACAAATGGATATCATTTAATCATAAGAAAAATCAAACCATGTAAATAATAGAGACATTATACTTGAAACATAAATAGACTAAATAATGTCATCTTAGATGGAAAATAGTTTTGATAAAAAACTCTAAATGAATTCTTGAAGAAAATATCTTTTCTTATTCAAAATCATTTTCTTCTCTCAAAATGCCATGAAATTTTAAAAGAAAATAATTTCGTTGAAAATAATCATGAAATTTTATACAGTATGATTCATTAAAATAAGGCATTATGAAACCGTAAAAATCCATTCATTCCGTATAAGTCAAAAAACATTCTTCTCATACTTTTTCCGGAAAAGTCAAAAAGTACCTCGAATGGTAAACAAAAGAAATATTACTTCCAAAAGATGTGGTCAAAGTAAAAAAGGGTAAAAATGACTTTATACATACATGGAATAATAGTAAAAATTTTATGAATTTTTTTAGAAAACATGGACATGGATGATAAACATAACATCGGTAAATACTTATGAATAAACAATCACAGATAAGAAGGATATTGGAATAATTATCCCTTGCCTTATATTCTATTTCTTCCATACGTGTCCGAGACTCTTGTATAGTGGGTTTAAACATATTATTAACCTGTAACATAACCCTAATGATATCATATATGATTCACTTACGACTTTATATTACCGGTTCATTTGTCAATTCCGTGCTAATGCAGTGTTTTGAGTAGAATCGTTTTATTTATCTTACGTGTTTGGACTTGTAATTATTCATATGATTACTTAGATCATGATTAATTACATCCATAGTGTAAAAAATTATTTATATATAATATATTAAGAATATATATATATATATTTATATTTAATAGATCGATAAATGGAATGAAATACACTGTTCATGGAGACGGTAGGCCGTATGTATGCATGAACACTATTTTTATTTCAGTATTAAATTGAATGGAAGTAAGTGAATAACAAATACATAAATATAGTATCATTATTATGTAATATATTTCATGATTAATTATTATATATACTTTATAAGCATTCTGGAATGGTTAACCTAGAGAATGAATCTCATCGCGTCTTGGAGACGGTAATCCATACGTACGCACGAGCGATGATATCGTTTCCATAATTATTAAATGGAATTGGAGTGGATGATATAATATATCAGAATTAGTATGATGTTATAAAAATCATATATAGTTATTATTCACACAATTATATCTATCCAAGTATAGTGGTTGTGGAAAAACAGATTACACCACAACGTGGAGACAGTTAGCCGTACATACGCACACACGGTGATTTCATTTTTTAGGATGGATATAAGGTGAAATAGGGATGTTTTATATTTATAATAACATATCAGTATATTAGTGATAATTATGTTATTACTTTATAATGAAACAACTAAAGAAGAATAAGTAGAAGAAGAAAGAAACATGAAATAATCGGTAGAAGAGATTATCTCTTCCTCGATGTGCCTCTTTCAAACTACTTCTTTGGGCTCTAGAGTTGGTCTTTTGAGAAGACCAGCACCTCTATAATATAACTAAATAGGTTTAGAAGAAGAATTGGTAGGTTTTGGCTGAGATTGACGGCTTAAAATTGAGTTAAGAGAAGAGGTAGGAGGTTCCCTTTTATAAGAGAGGAGAGGGGCACTTTTGGAAACCTTCAAAATATTAATTTATAATAAACTCAATCCCCACCCAAGAACCTCCAAAATGACTCAAATTAGGATATAAGGTAATATAGGGTTGTAATATCTTCATGAAATCAAATTTAGACTTGTTTTTATTTTATTTTAAACCTTATCATTTTGATTTATCCTTATTTAAACTATTTAAATTTATTTGTGGTAATAATATACTAAATTTTAAATGGATACAAATACTTAATTATGTGTTGTTATCTATCCATAATTGGATTATTTATGACATTTTAGACTATATAAACATCTTTTATATTTTTTAAATATTTTTTTTATTTTTAATCAATTTAATAATATGTTATTTTTATAAAATATCAATAGTTTCAATTTTGACACTATTAACATATTTGAATTTAAATAAAATCCAATCAGATGATAGAGTTGATCCAAAATATTTAATAAATTCCTAACATGTTATATGAATCTATAAAATTTTTCACGAACCTTAATTAGTTCATATAATATTTATTTAAATATTTTTAAGACCATTTATTTGATATTTTTAATAATAAAATAATTACTAATTTGTTTTGTATAATTATTTAGTATAATTATTTCTTGCATAAAAAGTAAAAATAAAATTCTATGATTAAGATAAATCTAATATATTTTATAATAATAATTTTATTCAAATTTATCTTCTAAAACACCCAACTTTTAGAATGATATGTTTATTAATTTATGAAGTTGAAAACTTTGACTTCATTTAAAATAAAATAATATAAATGTGATAATCTATTTTATAAGGTTCCAAATGGCCCAAAAGTTGACCCTTGTCTGATTAGGGTATATATATAATCGACCAATAAGGCTTGGTCAAGTTTATGGTCCTTTTGGTGGGAATTAGTATATTAATAATAACTATATTATTGATTTTTCACTAAATAAATAATTTTCTGCATCATTAATGTATAAGCTATTAAGGAAATTATATATTATTTAAAAATAAAAAATTAATTTCCATGATGAATAAAAAAGTTTTATATTTAAAATGAGTATTTATAATTGAATTTATAATTTTTATAACCATATATTAAAAATACTAAAATTATTAATGTTTGAGTGAGACATATTTCACATCCTTTAAATAAAATATATGAAAGGTGTTAATCACATCCAAGTGGGTTCCAAAAGATACCATTTTGACCCAATAATATTTTAAGACAAAATATAATCATCCAATCATATTAATAAAAGTATTAGTGTAATTTTATAATATTAGTTTTTCCCTTAATTACTTGATTTACCTTTAACTATAGAAAATGAAATTTACCGTAGTTACTATTCATAATGCCTAAAAATAAAAAGTATCCTATTAACACAATTTCGACATACTGATTCCAAATATGGAATTTATTTTCCAAATTCAGAACATAGAAGTTGCATTATCTAATTTAAAATTAATCACACTGTTGAGAAAACGGGTTCTAAAAGTTAAAACATTACAAAAGATTGAAATGTTTTTACCTATGAATTCAATGTCAAAATTAATTATCATGACTTAAATTATATTAAATGGTAAAAATATATTCTATTTATACTTTAAAGCCGTTGAATAATATATTTTAACCATATAAATCATTTTTATGAAAAAAGTTATTTTCAATTAAAATTTAGCGTATTTTTACTATTCATCAAAATAAGAAACTTATCCGAAAAATATAAAAATTTTAGAAAATGTAATTTTTTAAATCCTGATTCCATGGAATAATTTTAATTTTTCAAATTGAACTTATAAACATGTGAAAAACTAGATTTAATGTTGGTGCGCCATCAAAAGGTGGCAAAAGTTCAATTTTTTTGAAAAATACTAATTTTACCCAAAAAAATATTTTGTTCTCATAACATGTTATAGATAATGTTTAAGATGAATGATAATGTTATAAAATTAATAATGTGATTAATACTATTTATATCGGCTAGTTTATAATAATATAATAACAATATATCGTTGTTTAGTGAAACTCGGTATTGCGTACAACACACGCTAAAGAGGAAGGTCTCTCTTGCATGAAAAAGAAGCCAAGAATAGTGTTGCATATACTACATGATAATATGGTGTTGCGTATAGTGCATGATAATCTTGGTGTATCATACAACACAAGACATCAATAAAATTAAAAATATTATTTCTCATAAAATCTCGGGGTGTTATAAGAACATACTATTAGTTGAGTTTTTGTTTAACAAAAATTATCAGGCCTTGATAAAAATTGGTTTGTTTGAAGCATTTTATGGGCGTACTTATCTTCATAAACTTTGTTTGTGGAAAATAGGTGATACTTCAGTAGTTGGACCAAACCCGATCCTTGAAAAATAGGGAATATTCAATTAATTAGAAAATAGATGAAGATGACAGAGATTCATCATAATTCATATACAGATCATTATCAATAAACATTCTCATTCTACATGAGTTATCATGTGTTATTAATGATCTATCCATGTCATGGGAACTATCATTTTGGGATGTAGATAAAGTTGTCTCCTCGATACATATACCATTTTGAGATACTAAAATTGGTTGGTGAGGTTGAATATCAGTTGGAATTTCAATCACATTTTAGTGAGGTTAGAAATGTGATCCATTTATCTTAGTTGTAAAAGTATCAGCCTGATCCTGACCATGTGGTTCGATGATATCATCTTTAACTATAGAAGAATACTTCATTTGTACAAATCTGGATGTAGATTGTGGATAGGTAAGAGAAGTTCATGTGTGGAAAAAACATCAGTCTAGTATGGGTTTTGTGGAAATATGGCTAGATACATGAAGAGTCTTGGGAACATGAGAAATAAATTAAAGAAAAATGGTTAGTACTCCTTCACAATAATGTTTCTTTTTTTACATTCTGGAGGTAGAAATTCCAATGGTGGTGGGAATATATCACCCTTGTTTTCCAATTAGTAACTCTTTATTTATTATTTTTAAGTATATAATTTTAACGGTTGAATTTTGGGAGAGTTTAAAGAACTTTTGAGATATATTTGGGGATTTTATAAAGGTTATTGGTTGGTACACATTTATTTAAAACCATGAAACACTTATAAGAAACTTCTCTTGATGACATATGGGCTATGGGGAAGGCACACAGGCGGCACAAAGTTTTTCTAAACCTTACAGAATCCTAGGATAAACTATTCCTCTTGAGATAGTGGGACTTGGAATAGATGGAACCTAATTTGGAAAGAGTGTGAGAAAAACATGCGAGGTTACTACTTAGTATAGAATTTGGTGCCTGGTTAGCACACAATTTTCCTATCCATGTGACTAACCGTATACAAGTTAAAAGTGAGATCCTAAAATTGTGTATGCCACACATTTTGATCTTTAACGCCCTTCTCCACTTCTTTATAGCCCTAAATTGATATTGTCTCTTTCTCAGGCTAAGAAATCATCTCCCATCAATCCAGAGGTGATATTAAGGCCTACCATGGTGATTTGTAGCTAGATTATCACAGTAAGTGACCACGCATGATTGTTTATGGTAGTGTTTCTTAGATATACTTCTGTATTTCTCTTGGTTTCTAATATATATGAATTTTTTGGATAAATATATGATATACGATTGAATATATAATTATATTTTGTCTTTTTGATGAAAGAGAAAGATATATAAGGTGGGTTTTTGGAGTTTCAACCTATTTTCATTGATATTGTGTTTCATTCATCATTTTAAGCATAAATACTTAGGTAGGTGGATTCACTATTGAATAATCTATTTAAAACATTAAGGATTAGTTTCAAATTTATTTAATTTATTAAAATTGATTGTAGAATTAGTTTGAAAATAATAATAGAAAACATCTTTAGTGGTGGCCTGTGGATTTGTGTGAAATTGTAGAATTCTTCTCCAATGTTCTTTGATTATTGATTTTAAAATAGTTTCATAGTGAAATTTAAGGAAAACGTTTTTCAATAATTTTTTATGTATTGAAATTTTTTTTTCATTGAATTATTTTTTGGAATCTAAATGGTTTTGGTCATACTTGGTGGTGTGAGTTCATATTTCATTATAAGGGTTGGTTGAAATATGACCTTGTGATCAGTGTCACTGGAGTAATAAAACATGGGATTTAATTTTCCTATAATGAATTATAATATCAATGATAAACTACTCAGGAGTATGAAACTGTCATAATGATGTATGCATGTGTGGATGTATGGGTTAGAGATTTGGAATGAGATATACCAAAAATAAAATATGAAATGTTTTTTAAAAACATAATTGGTTTTTTTCCTTGGAACTTGTTATTATTTGATTAACTTGTTTCACTATGGAAGTTGTTTATATTTTTATATAAACTATTTTTGAAATTTATTTATTTAAACTATTTTATAAAAATTTGCTAACATGTTCCATCCTATTGGTGTGAGTAGGGGTGTCATTTTTATAAAACCTATGGAGTTTCATTACTCACCCCTTGTTTGGAAAATTGGTGCTTTTTTTGATGTTATTTATTGATACATGTGAAAAGATAAAGTATCAAAAATATTTAGAAGTCTTTTTTGATACTTGGGATCTTTTGTGGAGTTGGAGCATAAATGATGTTTGGAGCTTGGAGTTTTTGTTGGAGTCCTTGAGTTTTTTCTTCAGCTGTGTTCTTTGATATTGTATTCTTCCCATATATTACTTGGTTTTAGTTTGATTTTAATATCAATGGTTTTCTTTGAGTTGTCTTTCATTGATATAATGAATCATGTCATGGTTCTTTGGGTTATGTAATGTTGGTTGGTCATTTTATTTTCAAAGGGAAAATCACCCCAAATGTTATTGATGTTCTTGGCATTTATTTCTAGTGTTTGACGCCTTAGGGATGTCTCTTAAGTATACGTAATATCCTACCAACTTCTAAAAATAATTAGGAGGGGAGGGACATCAAATTGATCAATATTTATGATATCATGTTTATTTTTGCTTCCAAAATTCCATGTTTCCTTTATGTAATCATGGTGTATAATTCCTCATTGTTCAAGATTATGATACTCAACCTTTTTATATCCCAGTGAAATTCCTATTGACTAATATGAAACACTTTCATTGCTTTATGATTTGTTTATTCCCTTATAAGTCTTTATAGATCACGCTTTTCTTATCCATGTCCCTAAGTTATCTCATGCAGTTTTAAGAAAAATTTCATTTTAGTACTTTTTAAAGAAGTTTTCAATAAATTTGTTGTATCTATGTTTCAAGTTGATGTGATATATTTCTAATTTCCCATATAAACAAGGATTCATGATCTTTTAGGTTTTACAATGTGTTTTTTATGTAATTAACCATGAAATAAATTTTATTAAGGATATGGGTTATCATAGTGTCAAACTAATTTTTCATGGATAGGGATTTCATCATAGATCATTCCAGTATTCATTTATATATTATTTCATGTCACCGATTTCTATGTAATTATGTGATTTTGGCATGATTTATTCATCCAATATAAACATGACCACACCAATAAAATCAATAGGCCTTCCCTATGTCGTGACTCACTTTCCTTTGATATGATTTTATGCTCGATGGTGTGACTTCTAAGAACCATTAGTATAGAAATATAAAGAAAAACGCATCATGACATGGACTTTAAAATTTCTTTATGGCTAACCACCTCTAGATAGAAACTATTCAAAATAATATTTTGAATCATCCATGTGTTCTTCAAGTATATCCACATCTTATGTCATACCCAATAAAAATAAAATATCTTAGTTATATCCACTATTGGGAATAAATATAAAATTACAACAATATAAACACCTTGGTTCCATATTTCTCCCGTTTTTATAACAAGAACAACCATAAAAAACATTGGTTCCAATAATGGGTATGAGTGAGGGTCTACCAAGTTGGAGATTCTGTTGACACAAACAAATTGAAATTTGGATCACAATTGAGAAGACAAAATTAGGTGTTCGGATTTATAGAGAATGATACTCTTATCATAGAAATAAAATCTAAATAAAACTATTAATAGATTTCACTATAGCCCCCATGAATACTAAATGAACTATTTATAATTATCATCATGACTATCAGATAATTCAAGTTGATGAGTCAACACAACTATTCAAATCATTATTTCCTAGAAAATCAATGTTATGACAATGATAGAGCACTCATACTAGTGATAACGAAACTAACTTCCACAAATATAGAAACCTATAGGGATAACTATAAAAAAATTCATTATAATAAGTAATCCAAATCATCCTCACAGTGACATATCATGGTATAACTCTCTAAGAAAACTCTTGATAGTTGAACATGATGGTTAATTACATATAAAACTCATGTTAATGCTAAAATGATTATGAAACCCCATACTTTAATATATATTTTCTCCCTATTATCATAAAATTATTTTTTATTTCCTTTATAAAGAATGAAACTAGAATATAAAATAAATCATAAATAATACAAAAAGAAATATACATTATTTTATTTTCTTAAAATATTATATTATAAATGAACGACAAATACTTTCTATAATATTAATAAAATTATAAATAGATGATAAACACAAATAAAAAAAAATACAACATTGAATTTTTTTCTTATGGTCATTGATGAAAATAAGACATTCAAGTATAAATAAAAAAATAATATAAAACATTAAAAATGTGATAAATATTTTTTAAGAAGTGAGTAAGATATATGATTTTATAGAATTATGTAAGGTTAAATAAAGTAATGAAAGATAGAAATTTTACTATTATATGATCATTAGATATATAATAGTAATTTAAATACTCATTGGTTACATATATTATGTAACACCCTAATATTTTATAATTTTTTTAACTTTGAATTCATTTGTAAATGTTTGATAGTTTTCCTTACATGAAACCCTAAGTCTAAATGTACCATGATATTGTAACCATTTATAACCTAACCATTGAATTAGAAGGTATGAATAGTAATAAAAATATTATAAAAAATATGTTAATGATTTTAATTAATTTAAATGTATTGATTAATTCATAATAAATAAGTACTCAATTTTTAGTAAAGTAATTTTATTCTTCAAAAATATGTTTTCTTCAAAAAATTTTTTATTGAATTTTATGATAAATAATTATAGTTAATTTATAATTTTTTAAAATTTTATTGTAGGTAATTTATATCATTTTTAAAATCAGAATTTACATATTATATTAGTCTGAATTTTTTAGATTTTTTCTAAGTAGATTTATCTTTCAATGTATAGTGAATAATACCATTGTTTTTAAAACGATCATTTACTTTCATTTAAAATTACCAATATATTTTTGATTTCATATTAAACTAATGTAATAATCATTTAAATTATGTATATCCTAATTAATTACATATTAATAATCATTATACATGATTTGGTATAATTTCAATTTTGGACTTAAGAACAATGTTTTAAAAAAAATTAGCATGTAATGTGCTTTTATCTTAATAAAATAAATTATTATATATTTTTTAATGGTTTTAATGAAATTATATATTATATATTAAATATTATATTTTAAAATTCATTTTTTTTGTTTTTATAAGGAATATAATGTAAGCTAATTATGTTTTTCCCTAAAGATTCATTTTCCTAAAATGGGTTTACATTGAGGGTTGCAGGGATATTTAAAATTAATTTTTTTTCAATTAGATTAATTTAATATATTAAAATAGATACCATATATATAATTATAATAATTAATATAATATAATATTTTCAAAATAATTTTTGCTCATAGTGAATAGTAAAAACAGTAAAAACTTATTACCATGAATATGTTTAAAACGAGATTAATAGTGGGTTTAAACCAAATGAAACTTATACTATTGCCACAAAAAACTATATATTTCTTATTGGTTGAAGATATTTTAAACTTATATTATCACACATTCTAATATTGTTTTATTTTTAGCCACTTTCCCAAGAAAGTGACCTTATATAATTGAGTTCTTTTAAGAAATTCCTTATATGTCCCTCCCCTCACTTATAAAAGAGAACCTATCTTACTCCCTTATTCACAGTATTCAATCCTTAAATATTTTAAAATAACTTTAAAAAAACTCCTTATATTACTTTCCTTATTCCTATAGGATTATTTCTTCTCTTAATAATAATCCTTCAAGGCTTAAATTGTAATCTAAAGGGGGTCTTTCAATGAAAAGGTATAAATCTTAAACATGATCATTCAATTTTATATATTATTAAAACTAATTTAAACATATTTTATCCATAGGTAAATTATGGATATAGTATATTAAATAGAAATTTATGTTATTATGATTATTTTATAATAATTTTCCTCCCATTATCCATTAAATAGAAAATAAATTTATCCCATGTGCGCACGTGTGGACTACCACCTCCACATAGCGATACGATTCATTTTCCATCACCGTGTTGAATTGGTGGTTATAATGACAGATTTAATATTTATTTATGATATTTATATAATAAAAATTATTTTATAATTATATAAAATTATCTATCTTCTTACATTCTAATTCATTGGTAAATGATAATGTTGCGTGTGTTTATGTTTGGACTACCACCTCCATGAAGTGATGTGATTTACTTACATTTATAACTTACATGGATTGTAAAAATGATATATTTAAAAATATTTGATATTTATTATATATTAGTGACTATATATTGCTGAATTATCATTATATTTTCTTTCATGCATTTCATAGAATAGTGGAAACATCACTCATGTTAATGTACGAATTACCATCTTTACAAAGTGAGGTAATTAATTTTTAATAACCACATAATATAAATGGTTATAAATAAGTATATAATTATTATATATGATAATTATATCACTATTAAAATTATAGATATGGATAAATGATGATCAATAAGAAACAACGATAACTACCTAACTAAAACACACATGAAAAACGAAGCAATTATCACCCAAAATGACGACTTTAATAAATAATTATTACTAAATGGGAAAATAAATGATATAATAAAATCATATATGATATTATATGTATTAATATTGTTATTTCAGATAATTATAATAAATATAAATTTATTATATAGGATTTTAGAGCTCTTACAAATCAAGTCGTACATAAAGAAAGAGTTTCGTCTCAATTTATCTTCATTGAGACATGCTTTATTGTTATGCACAAATTTTTATTTATGTAGTGTATATAATACCCATGAATTTATTTTTGAGTAATCCATTTTTTAATAAATGGTATTTATATAATCATATTATTTTCATGATTCCAATGACTTTTGATTAAAAATTACTAAAATAATGGGGGTTTGTCATCTCAATTTTATTTTGTTGAGACATGTTTACTACTATGCACCTATTTATGTTTATGAGGTCTATATACGAAAAAATTGATTTTTTATAAAATTTTGCTTCCAAACATTCATTATATTAATATTAAAATTAAAATTATTCCATTCAATGGGTTTGGATTTGAAAGTTACCAAATTAGTAAGAGTTTATCATTTAGAATCATCTTCTTTGGGAAATATATTATTTTATACACAATTATTTATTTATAAGGTGTATATAATACCTAATTGATATGTTTTATCATGAATATACTTATCTTAATGGTGACTAATATTTCATTTAAAATTATTTATATCATGGGGGTCATCAACCAAAAGTTACCAAAGTTGTAAGGGTTTAATGTTACAATACCATTTTTATACAGATTACTAATGATCAAATTTTAGGATGATGAAATTATATGATCTTTGTATCCCAAATATTATTTATTTTCTTATAATATAATAATTTATGGTGATTAAAATTTTCATTTCATTCTCCAAACTTCAAGAAATTAATATACAAAAATAATTTTTTTATGAAAAACCAAATCCATTTCTCTCTTCAATTCGGATTATTTTCTTCACTATCCATATTTTATTTAAAATGTGTTAAATATTTTTATTATCCAATTATTAATAAAATTATTTTTTACCCATGTTTAAATTTCTATATAAATTCATTAAAGGTATGTTCTTATCATTTTCTAAATGAGGTAATTCTTAATTTTTATCAAAAATATGAGATGAATTATTTTAATATACACCCCATTAATGAATTTCATCACCATAATGAATAAACATTTATATAAATATTCCACTATAAGTTTTATTTTTTATTTTTAGATAAAAATATTTCCTTAAAACTTCAAAATTTTATAGTTATGAAATAATTTATTTCAAATGAAAAGGGTATTTACCTTAATAATTATTCTAATGATATATTAAAGGTATTTTAATCTATCAAAACAACGTTTGATGTTTCTTATTATTTAATAGGGATGGTATAAATCCTTAACATCATTATTTTTTCACCCCCACTTTTAGATACTTTTCCCTTTATTTATGTATTTTAAGAATATATAATGTTTGGGTTATTTTTGGTGAGGTTTTGAGGGCGTTTTAACTTGTTAGAGGCCTTTTTAGAGGTGAAAAGTTTGAGAATGATTAGTAGAAAATGTGAAACACCCCTATGACATATTGTAACTAAAATAACAGGCATTGATAAGGTGAACTGTTAGGTGAAAAGTTTAAAAAATCCATACACCTTCCTAAGAGAAATCGTGTAATGATGAACTGATGGTAATATAATATTTGGACAACATTTTGTATAATAATGTAATAAAACCATACATGTTGTGGTTTTAGGTAGTGGGAATTGTAAATTTTGGGCATGGTTTTCCTAAACATTCCCCCTAATTGTGCATTGTGAAAAATTATATCAAAAAAATAATGGATCTAATTTGATTTACCTCTTAAACAACTAATTTTATTCTTAATAATGCCATAACCCTAAATCCTATTCCACCAAAAGGTTAGAGAGAAAATTACTTTAACTCCATATGTTATTACTAAGAGAATATAAGTATGTTGGAGGCCTAGATACATTGATAAGTTCTATTTATACATTGTTTTCCTTGTATATCTTATCTTTCCATCTATTGGAATCTTGAGTTTAGTTTTTGGGGGGTGGCTCTATGTTTTGTGTTGTCAATATTGATGGGATATGATTGTTTTTTAAGGGAACAAGGTCTGAGTATTGTTTAAGGAGTTTTATTCCATTTTTTTTACGTTTTAGTGTTTTTCTTTGTTTTTTTCAATTTTTCAGATGTAAGTTTATTTTATATCAACTCTTATTGGATAGAACATTATGTATTGGTTTTAAATTAAAATAATTTATTGAATTTTTTGTGAAATAATTGTGTGATTTTATGGAAACCTCTTTAATGATGTTTTCTTGGAAATCGTGGAAATTGGTTTGTTTTATGGAATGTGATTTTGGTTGTTGATTTTAAAATAAAAATTTTAATGTTATGGTATGGATTTAATTCCTGGAAATTTTTTTTAGAAATGTTTTCAATAAGAGAAATGTTATATTGAAATTTCTTGGAATGGTATTGGATAAACCTAGTTGGGGTGTGTTGATTTTCATTAATGTGACCCTGTGGAAGGGGCATGTGCCATTGTGAAACGTAGTTTTGGTTACCTTGTGAGGAATTGGTAGATTGACGAGTGACCTATCATTAGTATGGAATTTTCACCTGGTAATTCATGCGTGGTTGTATAGATGTGTGGAATGGATATAACGAAAGGATTTGAGAAATAGTTTTAAAGGATTATTTGATATATTTATATAGAAACTATTTTTGATTGAAAAACTATCTGGGGTTTGATATAAACTTAATTAATTTTATTAAACTATTTTATATAAATGTGTCAACATGTTCTATGCTAGTTCTGTGATTTGGAAAATTATTGGGGAAAACCTATTAAGTTTTATACTCAACCCATTTCTGGGAACTTTGGTTCATTTGTAGATATTATATAATGAGAAATAGGAAAATGAAAGGAATACATATTATTTAGTTATACATTATGATACCATGGGTAAGGATTGATGAGTTTGATAATAGAGAATGTTGGGAATAGATGAGTTGATTTCTTGGTGGTCCTTGAGTTTTTTTGGTTTTGGTTTCCACTTTGTACTATTACATTATTGTTGATTTTTTTGGCTGAGTTCCATTTCATACACATGCGTCATATAGTGGTTTATTTGGTTCATTATTGTGGGTTAGTTCTTTTATTTTTAATAATAAATTAATCACACAATTGTTAATAAATATATTGGGATTTATTTTCTTCTTATGGTATCTTGGGGATGTCACCTA
Source organism: Viscum album (assembly GCA_963277665.1). Lineage (NCBI taxonomy): Eukaryota > Viridiplantae > Streptophyta > Magnoliopsida > Santalales > Viscaceae > Viscum > Viscum album. Next base: position 859,816,510 of record OY728156.1, on the reverse strand, counting down.
AGGTTAGTAACACACACATTCCTCTTCTTAAGAAAATCGGTATGGGGTGGGATGTCACAAATTGGATCAGTTTATTATATCATGGAGTTATAAATTTATTATTATTTAGTCTTCCAGTTGGGTTGGTAGAACATATATAAGATTTTAAAATCATTAAATTTAGAACATAAAAAAAAGTATCTAACCTATTTATGTTGAACAAAAAGTTACTAGGGTGTTCAGAAACATGAGGGTTTTTAGAAACTTCAAGAAGAGTTTTTAACTCATCATAACGAGTTTAGATGCTGATAAGGGAATGAAATTAAATTATAGTAATGACTTCCCACTAGGATTTCATAAGTCATTTTGAATAAATTACAGTTTTTGTACTAAAAAATTATTGATTTTGAAAATAGTTAAAAATTTATTTATTTTCAGAGAGCTTGGTGGAATTTATAGAAAAGGTTTGAAAATAAAATTTATTTAATTTTGGTTATCCTTGTATTGATAAGTGTGATGTGTTGAATTTGAAATTTATAATCCTTTAGTTGATAGATAGTGATACTGAATGAAGTTTTCTTTTAGTTTTAGAAAATGGCACCCAATAGGTGTTAGCAAAACCAACTGAAGAGGTTACTGAGAATGTGGTTACACTTAAGGCATAGGTGAACAAAAAGTTGGTCCAAATATTGTTGAGGATTTTTAGGATGTATATAGAGGGAATGGAATAGATGATCCAAGAAAATTTGGTGATCGAGTTTTCTTACAAAAGATTAGTCTTCCCATTATTCAGGGTGATTTAGAACAAATAAATGTAGAAGTGTGGATAAATTAGATGAATCAAATATTTGATTTCTATAGCTCACAAATAGTGTTAATGGAGAATTTGGAAATATATATTCTAGAAAATTTATCATGATAGTGGTGGGATTTAGAAGGTTAGGATAAATTGGACAATTATATTGCATGTGAATATTTTTAAGAATTGTTCAACAAAAAATTCTATCCTCAAACATTTAGAATTTCTATAAGAACAAACTTCTTTAGTTTTAAGTAAGATAACCTCACAGTGATAGATTATATGGCTAAAGTTAAGAATTTAGTTCACTTTCCACCCAATGTTTTTGTAATTGAATCCCAAAAGGTAGAATTGTTTTAATTATGGTTGAGGCGGAGATTCACTCAAAGATTACTTTGCTTTTTATAATAGATTATATGGATATGGTCAATATAGAGACAATGATAGAAAGATACATATTATCTAATAAGTATGGTGGAAGAATGTTGGTACCTATGGGAATTTTTTGGAACTCCAATTCTTGGAATAAGCCGAAGTAGGAAACTCTTTCCAAGATTGGGTATGACTTAGAATCATATAACAAGATCAGTGAATCTTCCTCCTAAACCAAAGAGTAATCATGTATGCTTTCAGTGTGGTTCTTTTGATAATTTTAAACAAGATTATACAATACCACATATATCAATTTACAATTGAAACTAAATGGGAATTTATATTTATATTGTCTTAGTGCTCTAATGATGGGTTTTATAGACATATCTAACGCTTCTTAGGCATCATATGCATTTATGGGATGATTGCAACAAAATAATTATCATCATCTAAATCAAGGAATCCATGATGATTCTACGAATAAAATTACTCCTTAACTAGTGAAATTTCCATAGGGTAATAAATGTAATGGTTCAATTAGTATGTGTAACACACTGAGTTTTTATGAAATATTTATCTTCAAATAATTTTATTTCTTCGGTAGCTTGTGTTGTACACAACATAGAGTTTAACGAAACCAAAATATATTAACATTCCAGTTATGAACAAACAAATAAAATGAAAGGTATTAATAAGAGTAAAAATATTATGAAATATCATTTATGGTTTATGTTTTTTTGCATAAGAAATAATCACTTAATTTTTAGAATATTAATTTTATTAATCAAATATAAGTTTTAAAAAAAATTTATTTTTATTTATTTATATCAATAAAATTAATATAATTAATTTTAAAACATTTTAGAAAATATTTTTCATAAAATGAGATTAATTTTTTGAAATCAGAACCAAAATTATTATATGGATAAATTTTGAGAATTTTCTGAAAAAATAATAGTTTTGTGGAATAGTAAAAAATATATTTTTTATAAAATACAATATATTTTTCGATATCATCAAAACATAACTATGATATAAAAATTTATTAAAATAATTTAAATAATCATGTATGACAGTGAAAATAACATACAAAAATAAATCATAACATATAAATTATAAATTATTTCATGAAAATATATAAAAATCATTTTAAGTAACGATGTTGTGCCTACACAGCATTGAAATTGTCAAATTCGATGCCTTATAGATTTTAATTTAGTGGTAATAAGATTTTTTAAAACTTAATTATTAAATATCATTCGTAAATTATCTTTTTTACTGGTATTTTATAATTTTTTACTTATAAAACGTGAATCTTACCCAAATGCTTGTGCAAAGCTTTAGCAAGGCTAGAAATGTTGAATTAACAAATTAAATAAGTTTTATTGACACATATATGAGTAAATATATATATATATATATAATGATTTAATATAAATTAATATATTGATCACTATTACTTTATTTTTATGGAATGAATTTATTTTTAATTTTTACACATTTCATCTTTACTTTTAATGATAATGAATCATTGATGTAGTGCATGTTCAAGAAAAAGAAAAAAACAATAAAATGATTTTAATTAAAATTATAAGAACCATTAGATGACCCAAAAATTTCACTAAATATTTTTGGATAAGAAAATTTAGACCATAATAAAAAATGGGTCAAATTTTGGACTTTTATATCTACTTAGTCTAAATTGAGTCCCTTATAGTGTTTTATTTAAAATAATGTCAAACTTATAACAATATAGTTTTTAATAAGTATATAATTTAAAAAAATGTGGCATTTCAAAAGATAGGTTTAACCATAAATAGTATTTTTAAATAAAAAATATATATCTTTTTAATTGAAAATTATTTTTAATTTTTATAGAATCTATATTTACCTTAAATTCTTACACAAAAATGATGCAGTAAATATTAAATTAATGGAAAAATAAAATAAACGATACTAAAAATATTAATAAAAATATAATCTTAGTTAATTAAAATTATCCTTGAATTCTATATATGAACATGACATGTCTTATATATAATAAAATAGTTGATTCTAAATTTATTTTTTATTTTTATGTTTTTAGAGTCATAGTAATTAATACTATCAAATTTTAAAATAACGATATTTCATGAATAAAATAATTCATTAAATTATTTAAAAATAATGAAAATATTAAATAAGGTCAAAGATGATAATATATGGTCTAAATTTCATCCTCTATAAAATTATAGGCCATTTGGATGCATTTTCCACTAGAATATTCTTTTTATATTATATCATTTTGAGAAATTCCTAATGTGACCCACACCTCAATTATAGAAAGGAACCCCTTATTTCACTTCATTTCACCCCCTTGATCCTACTATATCAAAAATAATCTGAAAAGTTATATTATAAAATTCCACATATCCAAATTTTAGTGGTTTTGGTATCACCAAAATACCAATTCCATGTTCTTTAAGGGACCCTTTAAGGTGGTGATATTCAGGAGGTAACATTCTTAAACAACCTCTCTTAATTTATTTTCATCTTCAACATTATCCTCACCTCAATCATCCATAGATGAATAATAACTCCACTATCATGAGTATATTTTAATTTTATATTTTGAATTTAATAATTTCTGTGCACCCCTTTTCTCATATCCTCTTATTTAATTAAAGGATTTATGGCCATTAACCGTCTTTCTGAATAATGAGTTTTCATTTTTCATTACCACCTTAATTTCTGGTCATAATACTTTTATTATGGTTAAATAAAATTTTAATAGGCATATTATAACTTATTTAATGTTCTCGAACTAATATATATACATAACATTAAATAAAACTAAACAAGTGTGCGATGATCGGAAAAACCACCACAATAAACTAAACAATTATCATTAATGTTTCATAAAATGAGTTATACTCATGTAAAAAAATGATATATGGAACCATTTAATATTGTGGTAGCACATTTATACCGTTTCATTTAACTTACATAGTTTTATTTCCATTTAGTAATATATTACATAATTATATACAATTGAACTGATCACGAAACAATGAAATGAACACTCCGAGAATGAAGAAATTAAAGATTATAACCCATCGAAATATCCATAAATAAATGTAATAAAATTATAATAAATAAAATAAACGTTTAATAGGTTCTTATTTTATCAATTAATGAATCTAATTTTATTATCCATGACATTAAGTAAAATTGTAGAACACATTTGGACAAAAGTTAAGGGGTCACTCCGATCATCCATATTTAATTTGGGTAATTGTTTATCTATCCATACCTTAATATAAACCTTAATTATTTTATTATACTTATCATATATACTTTTTATATGTGCCAAAAAAATATAGCTCAATTCATCTTTCTTTTATGGGTAATTACTTTTTTTGTAAGGTTCCTTTCCCAATTCCCCTCGATAAGAAAACCTAATTAAAGGGAACTTCTCTTTTTTTTACCCATTTTCAAGAAAACTATATAAAATATTTTTAGCCTATATTAATTTTCATATAATATCACAATTTAAAATAAAAAATAACTTTTTTTCATTTTTCTTTTATTAAAACAATTATTCCTTTATCCTCTTTAAATACTGTTTATTCTTTTCCGTACAACCATGCTTAAGTACAACATTTATGAAGTTAACTCACCACTATTTTTAATGTTTTCACTTCAGTTGGAATTCATTACTCATTATCAATTTTAATATCTCCATTATTAATGTCCATGAATGATTTAAATCCCTTATTTCATGAATACGATTTTTATATGCCCTTTGGTTTTGCCTTGTGACATGACTGCATTAACCCTTTCTTTATATGAGTAATGCTTATATTTATTCAATATGTTTAATTCTTTATGTGGAACACATATGAATGGAATTATTATTACGGGTTCCCAATATAGTGCTCTAATACATTAGGTATGGTTTTTGTATCATGAAACATTATTTGTGGGATTAGGAAGTAAACCTAATCCATTATAGTAATTTGTCCACCATGTGTTATAGTCTTTGAAGTTTTCTTAACACATGTTTAGGTCATGTAATATGTTTCTACCACATTCCTACATCTCCATAATCATATGATTACATGTTCTAAATTAAATTCTTCCTTATATTTATTCATAATCCATGTCATTTAGGTTATATTGTTATGCCTTCTAATTCATGTTCTATTCTTAATTCTCATGTTTATTCCCTTACTAGGATTTTTATGTCACCCCATATGACAATGTATTCAGCAGGTTATTCATTGATGTTGTAAGAGATCAAAAGGAATTATAATATCATTATGAGGATTAATAAATTATGGTTTATTCTAGTTTCATATTTTCTAATTATGTACCTAGTCTTATAAATAGACTATATTTTTTTATCCATGGTTTTTTAGGGATAAATACACTTAAAATAATTTAATAATATATATTAAAGGAATGAGTTGATATTTTTGGTATTATAGCACTATATAGTTATTTTTGGGTATTAGGACTGGAAAAATTTATCAATAACCCGAGGGATAATTATATCACGATGGATAACCAAGATTGAATCTTAGGGAAGCACAAGCTAGGATACACTTTCCATTTAAAATTTTATCATTCTATGTTCATAGTTTCATTTTATATGATCATTATCTATGTATTCGGGACCCTTAATTTATATTAATAATTTTTAGTTAATGCTGGAAAGATAACCCATTCCAATAGAGAATGTGATAGAAAATGTGATGATTTCCCTAATGATATTCCAAATGTGATGGGAATGAGAGCTCAAAACTTCATAATAGTACTGGTTCAACTAGATCAAGTTATGAGTAATAACTTGAATTGCGTGTCATTCTCTAATTAACTAACAAAGATCAAGTAGAATTTAAATCCTTTATGTGACACATACCTCCTATCTTTAGTAAATCTTCTGATCCCCTCATCACGAAACAATGGATTGACTCTATTGAAAATTTATTATCTTCTATCCAATACTCAAATGAAGAGAAAGTCATGTTGGCAGTCCATCATTTTTATGGGTAACCAGACCAATGATGTACAATGATCTAGAATACTAATTATAAATATTGAAATGATTCTATGTATTGGGCGGGATTCATGGAAATATTTTTCAAAAAATATTTTTTATAAACTCTCTATATAAAGATGGATAGGGAGTTCCTCATGAAAAAGAAAAAAGAAGATTATTCTATTAGAGTGTATGTCGAATACATTATGATTCTCACACTCTAATCCTCTATCCTTTCCATGAACACTGAAATCAAGGTGGTTCACTTCTTTAGCGAATTAAAACTGAGTATATAAAATGGTTTGGCGATTCAAGACTTTGATAGCTATGAGGAGATTGTCTATTTTTCCATTAAGGTTGAGATTGAAATCGAATATTCTCAATAGTATCATGGGATCAAATATAAAAAAACAATATGGAGTTTAATATGGTAGGATCAATAGACAAATCCCATTGGGTAAATAAAACCCAGCATCCCCCATGTCAAAAGCGTGGGAAGAAGCAACTTGGGAACTATATAAAGAAAACTAGGAGATGGTTCAAATATGGAAGTGAGGGGCATCATGTTAATCATTTCCATAGGGATATGAAGAACCTAATGATGTGGAAGAAGAAAGTAAGCTTCCAAAAAATAATCAGCACATTTTATATTGATTCATGTGAATGTAACATAAACATTATGTGAGAAAATTCCCTAAGATAAGGGTTGTTAGAGACAATCAATGAAAACAACATCCAAGGTATCAAGGAAGGGAATATCCTCTCACTACTTTTGATGTGGATCTAAAAAATGATGTGATGAAAAGTATGATTTTTATTCATTAAATAATAGAGAATATACTATTTTATCCTGGTTTTCATTTATTATTTCATATCTTTTAAGTTTAGTAGAACTATTGAGACACCACCTCAAAATATAGAAGTTAAGTTATCTGTAAAAAGATAAAATGGGAAAATTATTGAATCTAAAGTATATAACCCATCCTCAATCAATGTTTGTGGAATTAACCTCTAAAAACATATAATATTACTTCATTTGGTGGTCTTTTATGCTATATTTAGCATGTATTGGATGCCATTATAGAAGGCCAACATCAAATGTCAGGATATGGAGATCACTATTCAAAACCCAATGCATCCTCCAATTATATACAAGTGTAAGGAGAAGGATGGATATCCTTTAGAATCATAAAATCAAGTGTGGATATTGTTACCCTATGAGAAAGAATATCCTACTCAAATTATCTAGATGAAAGAGATGATCATGGTTGAATACATGACCATTGTGAGGGACTAAACAAATGTGTTCCCTAAATAATTTATATGTCTTCCTCCTAAAAAAGATGTTGGGTTCTCAATTGACCTTATTCCTAAATGTATTACTGACAGGGCTTATAATTTGCACATTTTTTAATGCATTTATATTGTTTTAAACATCCCAAGATATCATTTTGAGCTTATATGTTACAATTTTGGATTTAATAAGTATTTTAAGTTTAAATGAAAAAATGACCAAATTCTGCATTTTGGACAGATTTTCACTACAGGGGTATTTTGGTCATTTACCAAACAATATAAATCCAAATTTTATGATTATAATTTTTTTAGAATCCTAATTTAATTTCCTTCAACTTTTTCTTCTGGACCAAGATCTGATTCGACCATCTTGAGGTCCAAACAATTCAATGAAGTTGAAGATTATTGAGGAACACCAAGGAAGCTTCCAGGAAATTTCTTCCAAAAAAAAAAGAAGGTTCAGTGAAAAATCCATAACTCACTCAAAACGACTTTAATGGAGCTGAAATATTTTGTATAGACGGATACGAAGATTGTGAACACGTTTCATTAAGGGATACACGCCTTAAATGGCCGTTTTCATGGACATTAATTCATTACAAAACGGTGGTTTGCGGTTTGATAATTCTGACTGGACAGAATAACTTCTCAGAGTAAATTGGCCATAACCCATTCATCACTTGTCCAACTCCGATGCGATTTTGAAGGGACACGACCAAGACAATATGTAACAACATTGAATAAGGGCTCAACGCGTGAAAATGTCATTTATGGGGTCCAAAACGCGACAACATTCCGAGGACAGAAATCTGGCTATAAAAGGAGGAGAGCTCCTCCTCCTCAAGACATTCCAATTCCTTCCCAACAACATCCGGGGCACCAAGGAGAGGAGGCCAAAGGGCCATTTAGTATTTATATTTCTTTATTTCCATTTTTATTTTAGTTTTCATTTCTTATGTAATTCATTCATAATCATTTTATTAAAGTGTTTCCCATTTCTTCTTCCACCCCTTTTCACTTATAACTTTAATTTTTCTTATCTCTCTTCCATCATTCCATTGTGATCTCTTTGCACTTCGCCATGGTAAGTTACTAACTTGAGGCTTGGATATTGGGTAGGATTCATTATGTTATTCATTATTGCACTTCAAATTAATAAAATGTTTTAAATCTATTTGTGGTGGAGGAGAGAATATTGGACGGGTGTGGCGATCGTCCCCTACGAAATTATTTTCAATTCCATTTCTTTTCATTTATTAATCATTTCCCCTCCCTTATCTTAGGAAAAACCATCATATGGTGGAGTTGGGGTTTCTATAAGGTTTGAAATGGCAAACTGTGGAGTCGGGTCTTGTAGTGATAATATTCTCGGTTGAGGTGTTACTCTACTGGATTACTGGAGGAGGTGTGGTTTGGTGTGCCAAAGGCATGTTAAAATCACACACATAATAAATCAATGGGAAGTAATTCATTAATAAGGTTTCACTAAATGAATTATCAAATAGAATTTAAATAATCAACAAATAATTAATGGACTCATGTTATCCAAACCTAGGACCAAGACCTTTCTTTTATAATTTCATTTTGTAATAATTTTCATTTAGATTTTAATATTGCATTTCTTAATTTAAATTTAAATTTTTCTAAAACTATAAATATATATATATTCATAAATAATATAAAAAAATAAATAAAAATTAGATTAAGTGAATTAGTATATGTGATTGAACCGACTATAACGCTCCTCAAGTGAGACGACCCTGGTCAACCACTGTGCTGCATTAGGAAAATTAAATATGCTTTTTCCACGCCCCACGACAGGCGTGCGTCAAAACTGGCGCCGTTTCCGGGGAGCTAAGTAGTTAATTCAATCATTTTTTTTCTAAATTCACCGTTTTTTTAATATTTTTAATTTTTTTTAAAAAAAATCATAAAAAAACCATTTTCCATAATGTCTTCAATCTCAAATTCAAATTCATGGAACAATTACTCACAGGTGCCAGAAGAAGAAACTGAATACACTGAGGAATCCCTCCAACGAAGGGTTGATGCTCTAATGATAAGGCTCAAACAAAAGGAAAAAGGATTAGCAACATGGATCTCACTAGAAGATTTTATGACCTTGGCCGATGAACTCCAAACAGACATTCAAATATTCAAGGCCAACAAGGATGTGCCACTGGTCTTCCCAAATTTCATTGAAGACATCCATGATGTTGAAGACAAACTCAAGGTGGAGGAGTCTGACTATCTATCTTCATCTATTAAAGATCAACTCCAAGTGGAATTTTCTATTGAAGAAGATATTCAAGACAAACCGACTCAGGGAGATGATACAATCTTGAACTCAAACTCTTTTAAATTTATTAAATCTGATTTGAGTATAACTCCCAACTTTTTTGAATTTTCAGAATTGTGTGACTCATATTATGCCTTGGAGGATGATGTGGAAAAAGAAGATGCACCTGTGGAGGAACACCTAGAGCTCCCTGAAGTCATTGAACATCTACTGGAGGAGCCCCATCATGAAGAGATTCTAGTGGCTTTTCCTGATGAACCAGAGACACATGTTGCTTCACATCTGAAGCAACCACTGGAAATAGAAGAAGATGTTGCACAAGAAGCAACGAAGAAGGAGGAGGATCCATACATCATCCTACCCCCGCCATGCAAGAAATACCCCATTGAAAAGGGGGTGGATCTGGTGTACTCTATACATGGAATCCTCCTCAACAAGGAAAATGAAGCACAAGCTGGGAAAAGCCACATGTGGTGGTTCAAATCAAAGAAGCTACATCCACCATCAGACTTTTGATAACAAATGGTACTGCCCACTGGAGGCAGTAAAAATTCAGGGCCCACTTGGGGGATCATACAAAGACTTATCCCTTGCTTTATAGGAATTTAGATTTAAATTTCATTTCTTAGAAGTAGTTTAGCATTCATCCCTTTCCTCCTTATCATTTTGAGCTTTAATGACATGATACTTGTTCTTAATTTTGAAATTTTCTTTTGTAGGATCATGATGGCAGAAGGAAGCCCAAAAAATTTGTTAAAGGGGACTGAATCTTTATTTCAAAAGGGAGTTCATTTTTAAATTTAAAATTTTAAACTCCTTAAATTTTTTGTCCAAAACTTGTTTTAAGCTTTAATTATAAGAATTTCATACCCACACTTGAATTAATGTTTTACTCAACTTATCTAGGAGACATGAGTTTCGTAGGAATCTTGTGATGCCATGTTTTAAATTTCAATGTTAATGAGATTGAATGATTAAAATGGATAATTGGACGATTAATGTGAATCAAGGATATTGAAATAAGGACTCATGATTTGAGGGAATTAATTGATTCATGTAAATGAAATTTCCCTTCCATTTTTAATTCTTTGAATTTCTGAAATTCATGTGAATTAATCTGTTTTTATTAATCATGCCATGAGTGATTGTCCAATATCATATTCTCATTCCTGAGAGGATTTCTAGACCAAATATTTCCTATTTTATCTTGATCATATTTCTTGAGTGATCTTGGGACGTGCCACCTGCTAGAACTTGTATTGAAACTTGTCAAAGCTATGACTGTACAAAACCACATTTAAAATGATTGAGGCATATCTTTGGCTAGCCACATTTTATCCTAAGACCCACATTTACATTTATCCTTCATAAGCCCTTAGATTCCATGAATTTCCTTATAGGTTTAATCCACATTACAATCCAATTTTTCCTTACCTACCCGCACTTTTAGTATTTTTGCATGGTTATTTCAAGTTTGAGTGTGGGGGAAGGGCCTCTCGTGTGCGTTCCTTGGGATATGTATCATTTTTGGGTGGTGTAATGTGTGCGTCATCATTTTGGGCAATGTATTATTAGAAAATTGGGCATGAGTCATCATTTCATTATGCTTCTTTTATTTCATCTGGTTCTCCAAAATAAAAGAAGAAAAAAAATTCAAAATAAAGCTATGCCTTTCTGGAGCATTACAAAAAATTCAAAATAAAGCTGTGCCTTTCTGGAGCTTTACAAAAAAAACAGGGAGAACTTGGATGATATCATTCTTTGTAATCATTTATTGACTCATGACCCATGACATTAAAAGAGGAGTGGTGTTGTGATTCACATTTCAAGGGGATTTGAGTGAGGTTCATCTTGTGTTTTCACTTGATTAATCATGCATTGTACTTAAGAGTAAAACCTCCTACTTCTGGCCTTAAATTATTTCAATCATTTCCCCACCAAACCTAAGCCACAAAGTCATTTGAACCTTTATTGCAAGTCCTCATGATTTTATGTGTGTTTTGTCTTTACAAAGTGGAGAAAGTAGTTACTTTACAAGCCTATGGGTAAGGAGCATGTTCTCATGATATGAGCATAACTCTACTATTAATTGTATCATGAGTGATGAGAGAAAATATTCAAAAGTGAGGTAGATCATGATTTGGCATTTTTAATAATAATAAATTGAGAAGCTTGAATGAATGAAAGGAGAAACTTCACTATTTTTCAAAGGGGAAAAGTAAATTGCATGAATTGATTGTTTCTTTGAAAAATGGGAAATTAAATTGGTATTTTTGTGGAACTGGAAATTTTGATTGGAAATTGAAAAGCATTTGATTTTATTTAATTTGAAATTTAAATATTGGTGACATTGGTGCCCTTTGAATTCCATGTTGAGATTTTATGCTTGAGGACAAGCATAGTTTAAGTGTGGGGGAATTGACAGGGATTATAATTTGCACATTTTTTAATGCATTTATATTGTTTTAAACATCCCAAGATATCATTTTGATCTTATATGTAACAATTTTGGATTTAAGAAGTATTTTAAGTTTAAATGCAAAAATGACCAAATTCTGCATTTTGGACAGATTTTCACTACAGGGGTATTTTGGTCATTTAAAAAACAATATAAATCCAAATTTTATGATTATAATTTTTTTAGAATCCTAATTTAATTTCCTTCAACTTTTTCTTCTGGACCAGGATCTGATTCGACCATCTTGAGGTCCAAACAATTCAATGAAGTTGAAGATTATTGAGGAACACCAAGGAAGCTTCCAGGAAATTTCTTCCAGAAAAAAAAATGTTCAGTGAAATATCCATAACTCGCTCAAAACGACTTTAATGGAGCTGAAATATTTTGTATAGACGGATACGAAGATTTTGAACACGTTTCATTAAGGGAGACATGCATTAAATGGCAGTTATCAGGGACATTAATTCATTACAAAACGGTGGTTTGCTGTTTGATAATTCTGACTGGACAGAATAAATGCTCAGAGTAAATTGGCCATAACTCATTAATCACTTTTCCAAATCCGATGATATTTTGAAGGAACATGGCCACGACAATTATGAACAACATTGAATAAGGGCGCAACGCGTGAAAAGGTCATTTATGGGGTCCAAAACGCGACAACATTTCGAGGACAGAAATCTGGCTATAAAAGGAGGAGAGCTCCTCCTCCTCAAGACATTCCAATTCCTTCCCAACAACATCCAGGGCACCAAGGAGAGGAGGCTAAAGGTCCATTTAGGATTTATATTTATTTATTTCCATTTTTATTTTAGTTTTCATTTCTTATGTAATTCATTCATAATCATTTTATTAAAGTGTTTCCCATTTCTTCTTCCACCCCTTTTCACTTATAACTTTAATTTTTCTTATCTCTCTTCTATCATTCCATTGTGATCTCTTTGCACTTCGCCATGGTAAGTTACTAACTTGAGGATTGGATATAGGGTAGGATTCATGATGTTATTCATTATTTCACTTCAAATTAAAAAAATGTTTTAAATCTATTTGTGGTGGAGGAGAGAATATTGCACGGGTGTGGCGGTCGTCCACTACGACATTATTTTCAATTCCATTTCTTTTCATTGATTAATCATTTCCCCTCCCTTATATTAGGAAAAAAAATCATATGGTGGAGTTGGGGTTTCCATAAGGTTTGAAACGGCATACTGTGGAGTCGGGTCTTGTAGCGATAATATTCTCAGTTGAGGTGTTACTCTACTGGATTACTGGAGGAGGTGTGGTTTGGTGTGCCGAAGGCATGTTAAAATCACACACATAATAAATCAATGAGAATTAATTCATTAATGAGGTTTCACTAAATGAATTATCAAATAGAATTTAAATAATCAACAAATAATTAATGGACTCGTGTTATCCAAACCTAGGACCAAGACCTTTCTTTTATAATTTCATTTTGTAATAATTTGCATTTAGATTTTAATATTGCATTTCTTAATTTAAATTTAAAATTTTCTAAAACTATAAAAATATATATATTCATAAATAATATAAAAAAATAAATAAAAATTAGATTAAGTGAATTAGTATAAGTGATTTAACCGACTATAACGCTCCTCAAGTGAGACGACCCTGGTCAGCCACTATGCTGCATTAGGAAAATTAAATATGCTTTTGCCACGCCCCACGACAGGCGTGCGTCAATTACCATATCAAATATACTATATATAATTTCCACTATTGAGTTAAAATAACTAAAGAATATGTTATAAGAGAATATGGACAAGGGTTTCATATGCTCGAGTGCTTCAGTATGGGGTGTTCTAGTCCTCTTTATCAAGAAGAAATAAGGATCAATGATCCAATGCATTAATTACTGCGAGCTCAAAAAATCATGATAGTGAATATGTATCCCCAATAATGGATATATTAATTGATCAATCAACTACGTGGGACCATGTTTTTCCCTATGGTGGATACCCAGTCAGGATATCACAAAGTATTGGAGAAGAAGGATGAAATTCTAAAGAATTCCTTTCAAACAACGTATGGACACTACGAGTTCATAGTGATGCCCTTCAGACTTAGTAATTCCCTAACAATATTCATGGACATAATTTATAGAGTCCTTATATATTACTTTGAATTTTTTTGAGTAGTATTTATAGATGATATTATGATATACTCTAAGAGAAAGGTAGAGAATGAAGAGCATTTGAATAATATTATAGAGACTTTTTGAAGGGTGAAAATATATAAAAAGTACAATAAATGTGAGTTTTTTATAGAGGAAGTATCATTCATGGGGCATGTTATTACTAGAAATGGGATATATGTGGACCCTTATAAGAAAAAGGAAATTGTAGAATGGCCTAAAGAAACATCTATAACAGAGATCTATAGTTTCTATAGACTAACTGGGTATTATCGATGATTTGTGCGGAACCTATGATGATTATAAAACCCACTAACCAAGATGAATCATAAGGGAGTAATGTTTTTATGGACTAGTGAATGTGAAGAATGCTTCAAAGAGTTGAAAAAGATACTTGTCATCCCACCAACACCTACACTACCCACACGTTGGGATCTCTTTATGGTATACAAAATGCATAAAATAAGGTATTAGGTTTTTTACTAATGAAAAAATATAATGTGATTTCCTATGGCTCAAGGTAGTTGAATTTTGATGATAAAAACTATCCTATGTATGATTTGGAGTTGGTGGTTGTGATATTCACATTGAAAATTTGGAGTTCTCATCACTAATGGAAGAAGTGTGAGATATATACTAACCATAAGAGCCTTGAACATATATTCACAAAGAAGATTAATATACAACAATGAGGAAATCTAGAACTCATAAAGGATTATGACTGCTCATTCCACTATCATCCTGATAAATCAAATAAAGTGGAAGATGCTCTAAGTATAAAGAATCCGATAACTTTATCAATAATTATAATTTAGAAGGATCCAATAATCTTATACTTACAAAGTATATATATGGGAAACATAATGTAGGTACCATCATCATTCTTTTGTCAAATGATTGCTTAACCATACATCATGGAGAATATAAAGGATTCTCAAAATAATGATGTGTAAATTTAGTAGAAGGTAGAATACATAAAAAATTGGAAAACCTCATAGTACAAAATTGATGGGGAAGGGGTCATAATATTTAGTTCAGGACTTTTTATAACATATAATCATGAGTTTAAGAGTCTATATGATAAATATATATCAATCCTTTCCATCCTCCCAAAGAGCATAGAGATGTATCAAAAAATTCGAGAGAATTATTGGTGGGACAATATGAAGAAGGAGATCAATGAATATACATCAAGGTTCCTAGTAATATTCAGAAAGTGAAGGATGAATGAAGAAATTTTTAGGGGATGACGCAACCATTACTTATACCTATATGAAAATGGGAAAACCTAACCATGAAATTTACCACCAGACATCCAAATAAATCCAAAACATAATTCGGTATGGGTTATTATAGACTATAATACAAAGATATATCACTTTATATTTATTCAATAGGAACCATCACTCGATTAAAATGCACAGATATACATCCAATAAGTGGTGAGGCTGCATGGAGTTCCGTTATTTGTTATTTTGGATCAAGATATAAGATTTACCTACATGTTATAGAGAAGTATCCAACATTCTCAAAACACTGAGCTGAACATCAGTAAGGCATATCACCTTCAAATTGAAAGCTAGTATAAGTAGAGAATTCAAACACCGGAAGACATGTTGAGGTCACACTCCATGGACTTTAGAGGATGATGAGATCAACATCTTCCACTGGCCAAGTTATATTACAATAATAGTTTCCACTCATGAATCCAAAGATATCCATGGGTACTTTTTTATAAGGAAGAGATGTAAAACACAGACATGTTAGGATGAATTTAATTAATGTAAGATATTAGGACCTAAAATGGTTGATAAAATAGTAAAAAAGGTGAATACTATTTAGCAGCACATCAGGGCTGCCCAATGTCGACAGAAGAGTTATGCATAAAGTCATCAATACGACTAACAATTTAAGGATGGAGATAAGGCATTTCTACACATATAACCATGAAAGTGAGTACATATATTTGGAATGAATGGAAATATATGTCTCAAGTACATCAACCCCTTTGAGATTCTTTATCTCATCAGATCTTTAGAATAACAAATAACACTTACACTAACCATGTCTCAAGTATATGATGTGATCCACGTATCTCTCTTGAGTAAGTACATACCATATATCTAAAATATAATAATTTTAGAGGTGGTAATACTGGAAAACAATCACTAATATGAGGAACAATTCATAAATATATTAGACCATAGGAATAACTTTCTACTCAATAAGACCACACACTTGGTTCAATTACAATGGAAGAAGAAAAAATATAAAGTGGTGAAATTGGATTATAAGAAAGTGATAAAGGAGAAGTATCCTCAACTGTTTTTAAAATTTTATGTAAAATAAAATATCAATGTAGAAATTTTATAATGGGGAAGAATGTAACACATCAAGTTTTTATGAAATATTTCACTTTAAATAATTTGATTTCTTTAGTAGCTTGTGTTGCATGCAACACAAAGTTGAAACGAATCATGTTATACTAAGATGACCATCATGAACTAGAATATAAATTAGAAGGTATGAATTTGAATAAAAATATTATGAAATACATTTATTAATTCTTAGTAAATAAACACTGAATTATTAGTAAATTCATTTTAGTCTTCAAATATAAGTTTTTATAAAAAATAATATTTTATTGCTTTCTATGTGAATAATAAGTATCATTATTTTTTTGAAACCTATAAAAATTTATTTCATAAATGGATCTTCATTTTTTAAATCATAATACCAAAATTATTCTTTAGTTAAATTTGATATTTTTCTAGAAAAGTTAAATTTTTGATGAATAGTAAAAATGGGGGTTCTATGAAATACTGTATATGTTGTGATATCTTCAATTCATAAGTATTGTAATTTTTTTATTAAACTCACGAATTATAGTAAAAATATAATTTCACAATAGTTCATACCATATAAACAATAAATTATATCATGATAAATACTAAAATAATTTTCAGTGACGATGTTGTGTCTGCACAACTATGAAGAAGTCAAATTTAATTTTTCATAAATATTAATTTAGTGGTAAAGAGGATTTTAGTTATATTATTATTAATTATTATTCATAAATTATTAATTTGAATGATATTTTTGAAATTTTTATTTATATAACATGAATATTATACAAATTCTTTTGTGATGTATATAAAAGGCTTGAAAATTCAAATTAACAAATTTAATAAGTTGTATTGACATAGATATGGGTAAATATATATAATTATAATATATAAATAACTATATTTATCATAATCAATTTATTTCTAACTAGTCAATTTTTTTAATTTTTTTATATAAAATAATTATCTTTAATTCTTTTGAAACACTAACGCAGTGCTTGTGAAAGAAGAAGAAAAACCAATAAAATTATTTTAGTTAAAATTATAAGAACCATTAAATGTGTTTTAACAAATATAATTTAATGAGTAATTTTCTATCATAATAATACAAGGGTTGAATTTATGACCTGTAGGAGCCACTTCGTCGACATTTTACCTGTTACAGTATTTTATTTTATAGAATGTCAATCTGGTCAAACTATAGTTTTTAGTAAATAATAGATTGTTAACATATGGTATTATTGAAGATATTTCGAACATAAAAATTATTTTAAAACATAAAATATAAATTTTTTATGATTTTTTTAAAAGAATTATCGTATAAATATTTTGTTTAAATGTTTACAAAATATTGATGCAATAATTATTAAATTAATGGAGAAATCAGATAATTGATATTAAAAATATTAAAATAAATATAATATTTTGATAATTATTATAATACATGAATCCAATAGTTGACCATTTCATTTATAAGATATAATAAAATAACTAGTTTGAATTTCATTTTTTGTTTTTTATGTTTTAAAACTCATATTAATGAATAATATCAGATTTGAAAATAATAATATTTCATGAATAAAATATTTTATTAAATTATATAAAAAATATAAAAATATTAAATAAGGAAAAATTTAATAATATATGGTTGAATATTTCATACACTATACTTTCATAGTTATTATGGAATCATTTTTCTCAAGATTTGTCTTTTTATACATTATTTTTTCATGAAATTCCAAAATTGCCACTCATCTCAATTATAAAAGGGCACCCCTTAACAAAATTTTACAACCATAAGCCTTATATATAGAAAATAATATACCAAATTATCTTCTACACTTCCATATACACATTATATAGATGGTTTTTTCACCAAAAAACCAATTTCTTGTTCTTTAATGGATCCTATAAGGAGGTGATATTTAAAAGGAAACTTTCCTAAACCACCTCTCTTAATTTATTTTCTCCTTATACCTTCTACTCACCCCATTTATCCACAAAAGAATAATAAATCCATTTTCATTTATATACTATAATTTTATATTTATAGTTTAATATTATCTATCAACCCCTTTTCTCATCTCCACTTATTCAAAGAAAGCAAACCATTTTCTAAATTATATCGATTAACCATCTCTGTGGATAATGTGTTTTCATTTTTTAATATCACCTTCATGTCTGGTAAAAAAAATAGTTATGGTTAATTGAGATTTTAATATTTATATTATAACTTATTTAATGTTATGTAACTAATATATAGACATAATATTAAGTAAATAAACATGTTTGTGAATATCGGAAAATCTGACAAAATAAACTAAATATTTATCATTAATGTTTTATCAAATGAGGCAAACTAATGTCATAATAAATGATGTATGGAACCAATTAAACTTTTTGGATTGAATTAATTACATTCCACTTAAATTATGTATTTTTTATCATTCTATAATAAATCCCATAATTATACACAAGTGAACAGACCATTAAACTGTGAAACGAACACTTCTGAAATAAGAAAATTGAACCTTATAACTCATAAATGTGGCCAGAAATAAACATAATAAAATTATAATAAATCAAATAATTGTGTAATAGGTTATAAATTAGTCAATTAATAAATTGAATTTTATTTTCTTTCAAATTAAGTACATGTTCCGAATGCATTCAGACATAAAGTAAGGGATCACTCTGAACCTCCATATTTACTTTCGGTGACGCTTTATCACTATTTTTCTCAATTTACCCCTTAAATATTCTTATTAAATTATCATATATTTTTTATATATGTACCGAACCTATTTATATATCTCAACTCA
The DNA here is from genome assembly GCA_963277665.1 of Viscum album. Classification (NCBI taxonomy): domain Eukaryota; kingdom Viridiplantae; phylum Streptophyta; class Magnoliopsida; order Santalales; family Viscaceae; genus Viscum; species Viscum album. Next base: position 859,796,962 of record OY728156.1, on the reverse strand, counting down.
TCATTATTTTATGGGCAATTAGATGTTTTATAAGGTTCCCTTCTCAACTCCTCTTGATAAGCAAACCCGATTTAAGGGAACTTCTCTTTTTCTTATCCATTTTTAAGTGAAAACCGTAAATTAATTTAATAATACAATATTTTTTATAAATTAATTCCAATTTTCATGAATATAATACTGTATTTCATTTCTAGTTTCATTCAAATAATTATGCCTTTATCCACTTTAAATACTTTTTATTCTTTTCCTTAAAAATGCACTAAAGTGGCATATTTCTAAAGTTACCTAAGCACTATTTTTATTTTTTTTTCTGTTACCATGGACTTCATTATTCATGATATATTATCATATTTCCTTTATTAATTTCTAATAATTATTTGATTCCCTTATTTCATGGATACCATTATTATATGCCCTTTGGTTTTGACTTATTCCATGACTACAATAACCATTTACTTCCATGAGTATCCCTTATGTTTATTACTTATTTTTAATTATACATGTGGCACAAATATACATTAACATGCCATGATGTGTGAACCAAAAATGTGATCCAATGCATTGGATAATGTTTTAGTCTCATGTTCCCTTACATATGGGATCAGGGAGTAAACTTAATTCATTTTGGGACTTTTTCCACTCTGTGATATAGTCTTGGAAGTTATATTTGACTCAAGTTTATGTGATGTTATACATTTATGTTACTTTCGTAGACTTTCATGATAATATTATTCCATGTTTTAAATTATATTTCTCCATATTTTTATTCATGATCTATGCATTTTTTGTTGTCATGTTATGACTCTAACTCATGTGCTATGATTTATTGCCATATTTATTCCCTTACTGAGTTTTTTATCTCATCCCTTTTTTCTATATATTCCCCAGGTTATCTAATACACTTATAAGAGTTCAAATTTAGTTATGAGCACATTATCAATATTAATAAAATATGTTTTATTATAGTTTCATGTATTCTAATTACATGCCTAGTCATCCAAAGACACCAAATTTTTGATCCTTTGTTTATTTTTAATAGATAAATATCCTTAAATTCATGTAATAATATTTGTAAAATGCTTGAGTTTCTATAGTAATTAATTGTATGGAGAAAATAAAATGATCATGTATGAATAATCAGGACCTTCAATGATGAGAGGTAGAATTATTTTTTAAATTCTATGCTTATACAAGATTTGTTTGATACAGGTGTATCCCATTTGTTTATTTCATCTCATGTTGTTTTTCTTTTGGGTTTTCATATTGATATGATTATTTATATTTTTAATCTTCTAACTCATATTTTCCAAAGATAATTTTTATGCTTTATGTTAAAATAATGTTCTATAACTATTGAAGGGACTTAATTGATTTGGGATTTAATTGTGCTTAAGACATATTTTTATGAGTTAGTACTTGGTATGGATTGGTTGACAATGTTCAAAGTGACCATCAAATTTTATACTGAAGTTTTTTTTACAAATATATATGGCACTGAGAATCTATTTTGAGGAGATAAAAATGTGAAAGAAAGTGGAGCATGATTATTGAATCCCATAGTTGGAACTCTCTAATACCAGTTGAAAACACTGAGTTTATAATCTATGGACATGACCATGAATAGTGGTTTTCTACCAATTTTTGTAAAGTTTCATTAGTTTTCCCTAATAATTTCTTGAGGCTTCCACTCTTAAAGAGAATTTGAGTTTATGACTGATCTATTACCATGGAAAATTCCAATCTCTCTTACATATTCTTAGATGGAACCAAAATAATTAAGTGAATTGAAATTCTAGTTAGAATCATTAGAAGGAAAAGGGTTCATTGAACTTGTATGTCTTAGTAGGTAGAGTCAGTTTTTTTATAAAAATGTGGATGAAACTCTATGTATTTTTTTGGATTATCATATGGTTAATTAAGTTATAATAAAGAATGAGTATCCTATTCTATGATTTGGTGACTTGTTTGATCAATTGTTGGGAGCCTAGGGGTCCTCTAAAATTGACTTGTGATTTGGATATCATCAACTGTGGGTTTAGAATGAGGATATTCTAAAGTCAACTTTCAGAAGTAGATGTGGACATTACCAGTATGTAGTTATTCCTTTCCATATAAAAAATGCACCAGCTATCTTTATGGAATTGATGAACAATATATTTCAAAGGTATCTGGATTCTTTTGTGGTGGGGTTTTCGGATGACATACTGGTGTATTCTAAGACAAAGGATGAGCGTGATAAATAATTTTAGATAGCATTGGGTATCTTTCTAGATCATTATCAATATGCAATGATTTCAAATTGCGATTTCTGGATACAATACGTATGCATCCTTGTCTAGGTTTTCTATGAAAAATGTTTTCCTATGCATCTAGAATAGATAAAGGTTGCGATCTTTTAGAAACTGCCAAATAATGTCTTTGAGATATGTAGTTTCTTATCCTTAGATTTTTGTTATTGAGGATTTTTCCAGTATTTTTATAACCATATTCACCAACGATAGTTTTAATAAGGGAAAATGGTTTCCTTAAAATAGAATGATGGATATGACAATTCATTTAAAGATCATAACGTTTTCCTTACATCAATAATGATATTGATATTTATAGAACAATGATAAGGATATGTGGTGTATTAAGATGAGTTGGGATCTGGGTTGGGGTATTTTATCATGTAGGTAGTTCATGTTGTTGCTTTTGGAATACGACAGTTATGTTTTCATGATAATAACTACCCAATGCATAGTTTCAAACTATATATTGTGGCCCATGCTTTTAAGGCATGGTGTCATTACCTCTTTGGTGATAAATTTATGGTGTTTATATATTATAAGAGTTTAAAATACATTTTATCAAAAATGGATTTGAATTTGAGACAAAGAATATTGATAGAGTATCTTCAAATGTTTTAATTAGACATGATTTATACACCAAGTAAAAGGAATTTTATGGTAGATGCATTAAGCTAAAAAAATAGTAATTTGGAAAAGAGGCTTAAAATCAATGATATATAATGTCAGTGATAATGAACATTCACTTGGATTGTGAAGACTTAGGTAGTATTTTGGATTTCTTTCTAGTTTTTTTTCCTAATTTTGTTGGGAATATTAAATATGCATCGAAATATGATCCTATATGTGTTTTTATGAGGTCAAAAATTAATGGTGGGGTGATCATTGAGGGATGGAATATTGATAGAAGATAAATTTTTTAGTTTCATGTTTGGATGGTAATACATAAAGATTCTCAAGAAAAACTCCTTAATTAAAACCATTTTATATGGGTAGTTTATCATGGTAAACAAAAGATATATAAAGCATTGAAAAAAAGAATTTATGTGGGATGTAATGAAAAGAAAATTGGTTGAGATTTTTTGAGAGTCCTCACATATCAGCATGTTATGTCCGAGAACCAATAGCTAATGTGTATTCTAAAGTATTTAGCAATTCTTGTTTGGAAATGGTAATAGATAGATATTGATTTATTTAATAAGAATACCATGGATTATTTAGAAATATGATTCTATATGAGTGATAGTGGATCAGATCACAAAGTCGACCCATTTTATCCTTGTTCATGATCCAATATGATGGAAGACATTCCAAAAATCTATATTTGAGAAGTGCTAAAAAGGATTTGCGTACTAGTTTCTATAGTATCAGATAATGATCCTATGTTTGCATATCATTTGTAAAAATCCTTGCAGCAAGTCCATGAAACATAGTTGACTATTAGTATAATGTATCATACTCGAATTGGTGTAAACTCTAAGATAAAAATCCAAACATTGGAGGACATACTTAGGTCTTGTGTAATGTATTTTGGTGTCTCATCGGAAGAGAGCATACCATTAGTGAAGTTATCATACAACAATAGTTATCAAACCACAATATATATGGATCCTTTTGAATCATTGTATGTGAATATTTTTAGTTCTCCAATTTATATGGTGGAAATAGGAGAGACTTCACTCTTTAGACAAAGCCTTGTACATGATCCAACTTAGAAGATTAAATGGATCATAAATAGAATGAAGAATACTTAGAGTCATCAAAAATCATATGCATATCATCGTTGATGACTGTAGTCATTTTAGGAGAGTGATCACATGTTATTTAGGATAACTTTAAGGATTGGGAATCATCATTTTGGTAACATGGGAAGTTATATCCATTATAGATATTCCCATTTGAGATTCTTTAAGGGGTTGGTGAGGTGGAATATCGATTGGATTTTCAATAAAAGGTTAGTTCTATGAATAATGATTTTCATGTATCTCAATTGAATAAGTATAAACCAGATCCTAACCATGGGATTTGATAGATTCATGTTGACCTATAACTAGATGCTTCATTGGTTCATGTGAAAATATGGATTATGGATAGGAAATTGAATGTCTTGTGTTGGAAAATAATATGTCTAGTGTGGGTTTTATGGAAACATAGTTGGATTCATGAAAAAACATGGGAGCGTGAAATAGAAATTTCAAAGTAGTGGAAAAAACTCTTCTAGGATGACATTGGGTTTTAACTTTTTAGGGGTGAAATGAACAATGGTTGGGAAAATATATCACCTCTAGTTTAAGGTACATGACCCTTTATTTATGTATATTAAGTACATATAATGTTTTGGTTGTGTTTGAAGATATTATGATGGTTTTTAACTTTTTGAAGTATTTTATAGAGGTTAGAAGTTTGAAAATAATTAGTAGAGGCCATGAAACACATCCAAGAATCTATTAAACTGAAATAGTGGGCATTGAGTATGTGCATGGTTAGGCACATGGTTTGGCGAAAACATGTGGCTAACCAGGAGAAATCATGAAATGATGAAAATAGTGGAATAAAAAGTTTTTATATATTTTGTCTAACCATGCAATTAAACCATGTGAGGTGTGTTTTTAGGTAGTGTAGGGTGCAATAATATCATATGGCATTCCTAAATGATCACCCTAACCATCCACCATAAAAAATTAGATTCTAAAATAATGGATATAATTTTATTAAATTTATAAACTAATTTATTGCCCAAATAAGGATATAACTTGAATTAAACATCCTCCCAAGGGCGAATAGATAATTACTTTTGATATGGGAGTGGTTCTTTGTAAAATATAAGTGTATTGGAGGACCATATTAATCAATAAGTGCATTTTTTTCATAAGTTCCCTTAAATATATTCTCATTACATCTCTTGGATTCACTGATCATGTTATTTGGTGATAAATCCACATATTTTGATGTCAATATTGATGGTATATGATATTTTTTATTTAATGTAATAAGATATAATGATGGTTTTTGGATTTTCAAGGTGGATTTTTGAAGATATTGATCTATTATTTGTTTTCACAAATTTTTAATAGGTAGGTAGATTCTCCCTCCATTGCTCTGGAGTATAACTTTAATTATTTTCTTTAAGTGGATTTAATTGCATGAAATTTTTGGGAAATACTTATATGATTTGATTAAAACCTCTTTAGTTATTATTCATAGAAATTGTCAAAATTGCTTTGTTTTGTGTAAAGTTATTTTTTTTCATGATTTTAAAATGATAATTTTAAAATTATGGTTTGATCTTGATGCATGATAAAATGTTTGTAAAATTTTTTTCACCAAAAAAATGTTTCTTTGAAATGGATTGGCATGGATGGGTAAACATGTTATTTGATATAAATGGTTGGAATTAGTTCATTTGAATTAATGCGAACTTATGGAAGGGGTGTGTGCCATTGGGTAACCTGGTATTGATTATCTTTCGATGACTTGGTAGATCGATGGGAGACTGATCATGAGCATTGAAATATCAATTTGGAATTCATGTGTGGTTGTGTGGATATGTTGAAGGGGTATTCTAAATGGACTAAAGAAATGTATTTAAAGGCTTGTTTGATTACTTTCTATGTATTTTTTTTGTTTTGGAAAAATATATGGGTTTTGATATACTAAAATTAATTTTTATAACTATTTCATATAAGGATGTGAACATGTTCTAACCTAGTGTTGTTAGTTGGTAATCCATTAGGGGAAAACCTACAATGTTTTATTCTCACCCCCATCTTGGTAACATTGGTTCATTTTTAGATATTATCTATCAAGACACAGGTAAAGGCAATGTATCTTAGTTATTTAGTGATGCATCCTTATACCATGGGTATGGATTATTGGTTTTGAGTATGGATTAGGTTAGGAGTTTCGAAGTTGGTGTCTTGGTTTTCTTTGAGTTTTTTTTGGTTTTGGGTTTCACTTTCTTACTCTGATATTGTTATTGGGTTGTTTTGGATCAGTATTATTTTGTACACATGCTACATATTGTGGTTCTTTTGTTCTGTATTGTCGTTTGGTTGTTTTATTTTCAAAGGGAAAACATCCCCCAATTATTAATGAAGTCATTGGAATTTATTTCTAGCCTTTGGTGTCTTGAGGATTTCACATAAGGTTAGTAAAACAGACCTGCCTCATTCCAGGACAATGGGTGAGAGGTGATATGATGGTTTATGATTATGTTTTCATGATGTTTATGTAACACATATCCTTTCTAAGGGTTATGCTATGATGACTTTTTTATGATATTTTGGAATAAATATGTATGGTTTTTATTATGTGATAGGTTGGAATAAAAATATATATCCCTCTAATTCATTGGATAATGATGGATATCTCAGAAGATTTTAAGGACTATAATAGGGAGTGAATAAATCAACTTTTCTGGTCTTCACAGTGATCCTTGGATAAGGAAATTATTTTCTATGCTTATGTGTATTCCATAAACGTTTTACTTATATACATATTTTATTCTCATGGAACATGATTGATTATTGACGATTCCACACTTTTATGTATCATTTATTTTGATTGGAAAACATTGATTATTCATGATTATATATCTTTTACTGATTGGGTATGATTATTTTATGTTTTGTTTATGTAATAATACCCTTATGATTATCTTATTTTTAATTATGATTATTGATTGATATCTCTTATTTTTTCCCTTACTGAGTATATGAGCTCACCCTTTCTTTTGTTTCATTCCCCTGGTTAGGTAGAAGTGTTTCAAGTATGATATGTTTAAGAAGGGTGATAGTTTTGAAAATATTAATGGTAAATGATATAGATATTTTATATAATATTTTTTATTTATCCATGTTTCCCATGGCCTTGAAAAATTATGGTTCTTTGGTGGATCATAATGTTATGTAATGAATATTCATCTATTAAGATGTAATATTTTTGTGTGAATGTGTAGGGTCACTATAGTTTATAATAGAAAAAGGTTTATATATTTTTGTAAAATATGATGATAAAACATTAATGATAACCCTTATGATAATCCTATGTATATGAGAAATATTAATTTTTGGAAAATAAAGTATTGTGGGTTCCCTAGAAGAAATACATGTTAGGATACTAAAAGTGGACATGAATTTTTAATTGATGAATCCAAGGGTAATAACCCTAAAAAGAGTTGGACAAGTATTTATCGACCATCATGCTAATCTACGATGAATAATACCTTATAACACACCTATTTTGACACACCCAGGGGATATACATAGGTTAATTCACATTTTATATAGGAAATATTGTGACTTGTAAAACTATATATTGACCATAGATGGTCTAGGTTTATCCTAAGGTGTCATGGGTTGAAAATAAGGCATCATGGGTTGGAAACGAGTCATGTATTAGACATACTAAGAAAGATTTTTAATCATTAGATGATTACTCATGTATTTATCTCACACCATGCTTTTGGTTTTAGTAAATGTAAGAAACCAAGGGTAATCATGTTAACACTGAAGGTGACAGATAATGAAATGATTGTACTTACGAGAAACCAAATGAGATGAGATGTATAATCTGAAACTATGTTATTATTCCAAAAGGCTATCTCATTATATGATTAACAACATAAACACATGTGAATTTTTAAATGAACCAAATTAGAGAAATATGGAGTTTTCTAAAGATCATATAGGAAAAAATATTTAGATTTCTACATGTTCTAAATTTTGGATGAATCACCAAGGAAAACATATCAAAGGAACATGATGATGTTTTGAGTGTGGAAAAGGAGGACATAATGAATTTAATTATTAGGAAAAAATGTTATGTGTTTTCACCGCAATAGATGGTAATAATGGTTTCCATAAGGTTTCATCTAAGGTAAAATGTTTTAAATGTGGAATGTATAGGAATTATAAAAAAACTATTCTTGAGGGAAATCTCAGGAAAAGGATCAAAAAGGTTATATGAGTAATGTTTTCTCTGATTATGATTAAGAGACTATAAATTAAATTTTAAAGGAATAAAATATTAAGGAATAATATGATGAAGCCAAGTTAATGTTTTTTGAAGGAAGAAAAATGATTGAAATGTTTATGTATTAGGATTTGAAAATTATGTTATAAAAGGGTTTTATAAATTATATTTTATTTATAAGAATCATAAAACATCTAATAATTTTCCATAGGAGTTTTTATTTAATTATTTTCAAGCCTATGTTGAATGGTACTAATAACATAGAAAAGTGATTTAATGGTGAAGTGCTATTTTGGAAAGACATGTGATTAAGAGACAGATTAGCCCTAATATGTGTCTAATGTTGAGATAAAAATTAATATCTGTGATAAATATTATATTGATATTGATAATGTAAATTTTATAGTGTTTGTGTCCTTGAAAAGGATTAGTGATTTGATGATAGAGTGATTTAATTAGTCTTTGATAATGTTTATTTCATTTTTGGATTTATGGAATAAATTGGATAATAGATCACTTTATTTATAGAATAATTACAAGAGTATGTGGTTTCATTGAGGTTTTATGCTGATTTATGATATTAACATGTTTTACAAGAATATATGATCATGGTATTCACATGTTTGGAATATGATATTAAGAATTACTTTATGTAGTTTAGGGAATAAAGGTAAGTTGATTTGGGAAACTTTGGAAACATTTCTCTAAATTTCTAGTTTTATTATTTGGTAAAACATATTCTTGATTATTTTTTAAATTAACTATTTATGGAGTGGTTTAAATTGAACTCTGGGTGTTATTATGGAGGTTATAGTTATTAATATACTATTATATCATATGAATATTTATCTATAATGAACAACTTGTTCTAACCATTTTGGTTTTGTTAAATATATTGAGATATATTGAATGACTTGTAATTATTTTATGGATATTCTGATATGTTAAAAATATTTTTTGTTTTTAAGAATGAAAATATAATATTTAAAATTCATTTCTTGGAGTAAGAGTTGTGATAGAAGTGAATATTGATCAAATAAATACCAAAGGATGAATTTATTCATTGGAAATGAATTGAAAACAAGTAAGTATATTTTCTTATATTCAATAGTAAAATAATGACTCAACTCTTTGAAAAGGATGTTGAAAATGTTGATAGTTTCGTTTTTATAACTATTTTTAGGAGTTTATATTCATTTTCACCATCCTTGATTTATGGGTTTGTAGAAATTAACTTGCACGTAGCTGTACACTCTATCATAATCTATTATTATTTGAACATTATCTTTCTCCTCTATGTCCATATTTTTGAATCCCAATATTTTTCATCATATCCAAGAAGCTGATTATGGGTAATTCTAAAAAACCCTTATATTCTCTATTTCCTCATTTTGAAGTAAGTTTAATTGTCTGTTTGTAAAATTTGGGTTTTCATCAAATGTATTTTTAAATCATGAAAATTTTATTACTATGATAAATATTGGGAGGGTAAAATTTTTTTAAAGGGGTTTGATGTAACACTTTAATATTTTATAATATTTTATCTTCAAATAAAATTTTATAGTTTAATAGATTTCATTACACACATCTCCAAGTCTAAATGAAGAGTGATATAGTAACCCTTTATAACATAGATGTTGAATTATAAGGCACAAATAGAAATAACCAAACTATGGAAAATATTTATAATGGTTTTAAATAAAAAATATTTATTGATCAATTAATAACAAATAGGTAATCAATTTTCAGTAAAATAATTTTATTCTATAAAAATATTTTTCATAAAAATTGGGTTTCATTTCATTGTGTGTACACATAAGTTTACCATATTTATAAATTTAATTTGAGAAAGGAGATATAATTTTAAATTCATCACTTCAATATTAGATTTTTGTGAATTTTATAGTTTTTTTCTAAATAGATTTATTTTCATCAAATATTGAGAAATTCTGATTTGTTTTGTAAAAACTGTCATTTATTTTCAATTAGAATTCCTATTCTGTTTGGAAATTTTTATAAAAATAACTAAAGTATAGTTTAATTATAATTACTATAATTAATTACATAGTAATCATCATTATAATTTATCATGGAAGAAGTTCATTTTTGGGCTTGAAAAAATTTTTGTCAAAAAAATTGTTTTTATACACACAATGGGTTTTATATTAATAAACTAAATTAATCACCATTTATTAATGGTTTTATTGAAATTTATATATAATAAATTCAATAAAAATATTTAATTTTTTTTTATTTTTTTCAAGTAAATTAATCAAAGTAAATTATGTTTTATACTTAAAGATTCATTTTTCTAAAATGAGTTTTCAATGCAGGGTTCATATTTGTTTATAATTAAATTCTACCACTTATAGAAGTATAATATGGTAAAATAGATTCCATATATGAAATAATAACAACAAATACAAATCTAATGAGGTCAATTTATTTTTTGGTCAGAGTGAATAAAAAACAGTAATATTTTGTCACCACAGTTAATGTTTAAATGAGTTTACTGTAGGGTAAAACTAAGATATAAGGGAAGGATTTACACCCTAAAATATCTATTTCTTATTTTTAATTGATTTAAGCCTTATATTATCATATATTTGGGTCCTTGTCCATTTTTATTCACCTTGCCATGAATTTTACCTTATATAATTGAAATATTTTAGGAAATTTAATGTGTGTCCCTCCCCTCAATTATAAATGGAAACATTTCCTACACTTTTTATGACACAATTTGAGCCTTATATATTGAAACAATACTACTAAACACCTTCCTAGGTTACTTCAATTCAACTTAGATATTATCGTATTCTTTTAATAATATTCCTTACAACCTTTTTTTGAAGAATAAATCCACTTTTTATTTCCGAGAGAAACCTTACATCCATTAAAAGAAAATAGAAACCAACCATAATATGAATATAATCGCAACTAAAAAAATCATTACATAATAGAAAAACCATCATGGATGAAAATTCCAAATAGAAACCAATCATGTATCAGTGGTCATAGTCCGTGCCCTCTTCAAATTCAAATATCCTAAACAAAATAAAACTTACCCACCACAAACCACAAGCCATATCAAGAAACACACACCAAATGTATAAGAACATGTAACCATCACTAACCCTAATTATGAGAATAATCATCAGAATCCAAAACTCATCACCTAAGAAATAATTGGAATCCAAAAAAATACTAGAAAACACAGTCACCCATAATTATGGGAACCACCACCATCACAGAGAACCACTCATGAAGACCACCATATCATCACAAATTGGGAATCCAATTACAAAGGAGACGAAAAATCACGAATTAATCCTAAAACTTATTCAAGAATTATAATTTGTACCAATGTATCAAAGATAGTTAGTAAAAAAGAAAAAAAATTAATTTTTTTTAAAATACTAGAGATCACTAATATGAGGTCTGACACTAGTAGATACCACAAGATGATTATTAGTGATATATCCTCAGAAAGATGAACCCATGAATATATTTATAGTTCAACCACCAATATAGACCCAATCCACCACAATCTCCTTCATACAAGACTAAAAATAAGGTCTAGAATAAAAAGTTCGGTAGCAAGAGTGGAGAAATGGGTGACCACGATGATGAGGAAGGCATCGCCAAATGACACCACCCACACCACACCAAACCACTAGATCACCAAAATAAAAAACTAGTATTTGGTTTCAATATGACATGTTAGGGTATAAGTGTAGTGAATTTTTTTTCTAAGACCCTAAAAATCCCCGAGAGTAGACAAGAAAACCGATGGAAGACACCACCAAAGGCCACTAAAACACACTCTTAAACCACATAAGAGCTGTCATATCAAACAAAATTGGGTTTATACACAATTGAACTGGTGATAAAAATAGAGATTTAGTTTTTTATTCCATTTGAACATAATAAAATCTTAACCACCAATGGAAGATGAGAGAAAAATCAGAATAATGATGGGATATATGATGTAGAGAGGAATCCCAGAGAAGAAACACACACAGAGAGAGGGGGAAAGAGGGGAAATGAATGGAAATAAAGAGTAGTGCTCAGATTTACTATCAATGTAGATGCTAAGATACATAAGAGGAAATCTTAAAAGGTGCTGAGTATAGAGAGTGAGTGAGAGATCTAGGGGAATGCAACAACATTAGGGGAATTGAATTAAAGGTATAAATCTTAACCAAGATCTTTAAATTTAATTTATACTTATACCTTATATAAAATTGTTTTATCTATAAAAAATTATACATCTATTATAATATATATAGTAATATGTTATTATTAAGATTTTATAACCATTTACCCCTTCTATATAATATGGGAAATAAAATTATTCCTCTTGTATATGTGTGGACTACCGCTTCCCCATAGTGATAGAATTTATTTTCCATCACAATATTTTATGGGGATTTATAATTTTTTATTTAATTTTTATATATTATATTTATAACATAATTATTCTTTTTTAATAATAACAACTTATCTAAAATAGTACCTTCTTATCCATTTATAAATGACAACGTCGTTTGTGCATACGTATGGACTACCACCTCCCTAAAGCGATTCATATAGTTTATCATTTCTGATTTACATGGATTGTAGTAAAGATATATTTAATGAAAAAAATTATTTAAGATATAAATATTATTTAGTAATGTTTTATAATAATTTACTTTTTTTTCTATCCATCAAAATGTGGAAACATCACTCATGTTTACGTACAGATTACCATCACCATGAAGTGATATAATTCATGTTTCATCATCATATAATATGAATATATAAAAATATGCATATAATGAATATATATGATAATTATTTCATAACTAATATTATATATATGGATTAACCATGATCAAAGTATATGGACAATAACTGTCGAACTAAAACATACATTAAAAATAATGCAATTAATACATGAAATGAGGAATTGAATAGAAAATTATTATTAAAATGGTATTTAAATGATATAGGTGGTTAATATATGATACTATATATTTTAATATTAATATGGTATATAAATATAATAAAACTAAATTTATTGTATAGGAAGTTAGGGATCTTATGAATCAAGTCAAAAAAAAGGTTGTCTCAATTTATCTTCATTGAGACATGTTTTAATGTTATGAACCAATTTATTTTATATATTATTTATATAATTTATATAATTGTATTTTCGAACACTTAATGGTTTAAATAAAGGTATTTATAGAACCATATTACTTTCAGGCTTCAAATGAATTTTAATTCAAAAATTAATAATGTCATAAGGGTTCTTTGTCTTAATTTTGTTTCATTGAGACATGTTTTATGTTATGAAACTATTTATGTTAATTATGTGTATATATTGACCATATTAATTGGAAATAAATTTATAATTATTAATTCATGGTGTATAAAATTAAAATTAAAATTATAATATTCAAGGGGTTTTTATTTTAATGTTACCAAAGTAGTAAGGGTTTATTATTTCAAGTCATCTTCTTTGGGATATATCATATATTATAAAACTATAATAATTTATGTGGTGATTTTAATAATAATTTTATGTTTTTTTATCTTTAATATACTAATATTTATTTTTTAAATGTTTTATTATATGTTATTTACTTAATGGGTGTTATAAATAAAATTTACCAAAGTAGTAAGAGTTTTATGTTACGATCTCATTTTTATCCGGACTTTTTGTGCTTTTTTTTTGAAAATGAATTTATATGATCTATATATCCCAAGTATTATGTATTTTTTATCTTATTTTTATTTATTTTGATGATTTTTTTCAATTCATTTTCCTCTCTTTAAGTACTTAGGAGACTGAAAGAATGTTATTATGGAAAACCTATATCATTTATATCTTTGGATGGAAATATTTCCGTCCGTGTCTATATTTTCTTGAAATATGTCATCTTGGATTTTTTTTACAATTATAAAAAGATATATAAATTTAATTTTTACACATTTTTTATTTTCTATAAAATTATTTTCAAAGAACATGTTTTTTATTTTTTGAATGAGGTACTTTTAACTTTTTCTTGAAAAAGTGAAATGATTTTTTATTTTAATGTACATTGCATGAAAAACTTTCACCACTATAATGGATAATATTTTAATTGAATATAAATCTATTAGTTTCATTTATTATGTTTAAAAAATGTTTTACCTTAATTTTATGGAAATTTTTAGATAATAAATATGTGATTTCAAAATGAAAAGGCCATTCTCCTTAAAAAAAATTCAAATGATCTTTTAACTTTTTTTCATCTATAACAACATCTATTTATGTTTCTTATGATTTAATAGGTATGTGATCCAACATTTCCATAGATATTTTTCCTCTCGATGGTTTATGGTTATGATGATGAAATTTTTATGTAACAAGTATCCTTTCTATGGGTTAAGATATAATGATATGATGAATGTTTTATGATATTGTGACACACATATGAATGTTTTTTTTATGTGATGGGTGGGAAAGAAATTATACATCCCTTTATTGAATTGGTTAAATATGGAAATTTTATGAGATAATATAGAATATAATGAGGACTGAACCTTGTTTATTAAGGGTCTTTGTCAAATAAGATTGTATTAGGAGTAATCCTTGACAAGAAATGATATAACGAGAAGTTAATCAAGACTAATATGATAGTATTGGAAGAGATCCTTGAATATGGAAATAAATTAATATGATTTTATGTATCCCATAAACTTATTCCTTATCTTCATGTTATCTTCTCACAGATCATTAATTATTATTGATTATTCCAAACTTTTATGTCTCATGTATTTTAATTGAAAAAACCTAATTCCATGATTCATGAATAAAGATTATTAATCAATTGCCTCTGAGAATTATAAGTTTAATTCATGTTTTCATACCATTATTATTATCTTCTTTTCACTTATTATCATTTATTAACATCTCTTATGCCTACACTTACTAAGAATCTAATCTCATATTTTCTTATATTTTTATTCATAGGGTTATTTAGAAAGGTTTTATGTGTTATATTTCTATTAATGGTTCTAGTTTTAAATAAATTAATGTGAAATAATAAATATCTTTTATTTAATGGTTTTTTATGTATCCATATTCCTGAATTCACCCAATATTTACCATTCTTGTGTGGATCATAATATTATTTAATGAATATTTAACTATGAAAATGTAATATTTATATATGAATGTTTAAGTTATATATATATATAATGGTTATATTAAAATTATTATAAATGAAATTCAATCCTTATGTAAATTTTTTTAATATATTATAAATATTATATTATATATATATATATCAAATAAGTATGGAACAAAATAAAATGAAAATCATTCATTGGTAAAAATATCTTGTATTCAAAAACAAATTTATTTTTATGCATATCATAATATTATTTGCTAAAATTAAATATATTAAGACCAGATTATTGTTTTTTTATATTGGTTATATGTATAAAAAATAAAATATCATTAATGGAATTATTGGTAATTGATAACAAATAAGAAGAAACATATTTAATTTTTGAATGAACTTTTTTGACAAATGTTTTTATATATATTATATGTCTTAATTTAAAATAAAAATTCTTTTATTTTGAGTTTTAATTTAAATAAATTGATTTAAAATTTAGAATAATTAAATTAAAATTAGGTAATATGGTATGCATTGTTCTTTGGTAAACAAATAATTACTATGGTAAATAAGTAAATATGGTAAAATGAGGAAAACATGGTGAATGTAACCTCAAATGAATTTTAAATAATCAAATTGATATTTACGTATTCTATAAGACCTTTGTTTGGTTTTTAATTAAATTTTATAATTAAAAAGAAATTCCCTCAACTAATTATACAAACTTTCTTGTGATTTCAAGATCACCTTTTAGAAACTTCGAGTTTCCAAATAAATCTCCAAAAATTTACATATATAAAGGAGACATTTATCCACCCACTCTAAAATATATGGTTTTACACCCTTAATCCACCCAAATTATTTCCCTTAGAATCCTTTTCACATTTTAATTAAATATTTTTCAAATGATGGGTACCCATGGGATTTTAAAAAATATGGAGGCCACTATGTGAGGAAATGATCTATTAAATGTTGGTAATATCTTATTTAGTTCATATTTTGTTTATATCTCTTGTTTATCTACATTAAATTTTATTTTATCACCTTAATAAAAATTATTTAAAATTAACACACTTGAATAATAATTGTATGATAAAAAAATATTGGTGGTTTTATTTTCATTATTTATTTTTAGTATGTTCATGTTTGGGTTGTTCAATCTAAAAAAATCAACAATGCTACTATATTTTATCAATTATATTATATTATATTAAAAAATATTTAATAATAAAAATATTTAATAATTATTTTAAATTTTAGTTATTATTTTTTTGGAAGGGAAAATATGAAATCAATCTTTCTTGTTAAGTGACTCTTCAAGGTTGGTAAAATTTTCCAAAATGAGGGGATATTGGGTTTCATTTTGTGAGACACACCCACAACATCCCTAAAATTATAATATAAATTTAAAAATAATTATGGTATTCTGATTCTAGAACAATGACTATTTTAGAGATATTGAACTCATGAATAATGAATGATGACTGAGAAAACCATTAAAAAAGAAATATAGAACAATTATAATTACTAACATCTAATTATTAAAACAAACTATGAATAACTAATATATGTAATAAATAATTATTACTAAATAATAAGATTTAATATTTTTAAATAAAACTAATTATTATTGACTCTATGGTGATTATATATGGATGAAGACCATGTTCGATCAAGTCAAGGGTTAAGGTAAGTGGCCCTATTTCTCAATATTTTATCTTATCACAATAATTCCTTCTTCATTACCAATATTATTTTATGTATTATAAATTTGATCATATGTATTTTAAATTTCTTTTTATTACACTTAATTTTTGGGATAGATATCCCCTTTATTATAACATCTTTTATTGATCCTTAGAACTTTATAAATTATAAACTCTATAAGGATTTATCCATCAATTATATCTATTTTGGTTTTGAATTATTTCACCTTTCCCATCAAATTTTAATATATTTTTATGTATTAATATATTTATCATCTTATTTTTGAATATTATTTCTTCTTAAAGCCTATTTATATTGATTCCAGGGTTTATAAAGGTTTTCCTGACTCAATTTTATTTTATTGAGTTAATTATTTCTTATTTATCCTATGTTTGGTATATACTACCCTTATACTACCACATATTATATTTTCTCTTATTTTTTAGATAATTTATATTTCCCTCTCATAATATCAAATTTGATTAATTCTTACAAAATAAAATACAAAGTTGTAATGGAAAATTTCCAGTGTCAAATTTTTATATTCCCCTTCTACGACCATATTATTTATTACAAAAATTCATTTTTTTGTTATTTTGAAATTTAAATATTTATTTTATTTTATACCACACATATTTCCATTTAATTCTATTTAGAATACAATTTTAAATCTATTTTATTACAAGTGGGATATTTCAAAACATTATAAAAATGATAAAAAGTATTTCATTTAACTTTTGTAGAATTTTTTATTTTCATCTCCAAGTTACTTGTACTTTATATTTATTTTTCAATGTTTTATTTTTCAGATGTTTTATTAATGAAATAACATTTTGAAATTCGATGTGTTACCTTTTTAAAATTATTTATAAAGTGAATTATATGTTTCTTTATTAAAAATATTACTAAAATGGTAAGAATGTTTTTACAATAATTTTCTTCAATTACACACCATTATTTTTCTTTCAAGATCCATTTCCAATGAAATTATTTATATTATATGTGATAATAATTTTTTACCTTTAAAAATTATTATTATTATGAAAATAGTTTTATATTTATGTTTTTTCATGAAAATTATTTTTAAATTATTTTTATTGGTTGATATTTCAACTTTATGTAAAAACTAAGTATAAACAATCTAAAGTATTTTAAAATTTAATCTATGTTAATAACCTCTAAAATTTAACCATATGAATGTTATAATCACTCTCATTATTCCTTTTATTAGGGTTTTACTATACTAAAAAATTATTTAGTTCATTACAAAATTTTTTATGTTTTTCACAGTGGTTAAAAAAAATACTATGAGTGGATTGATTCATCATTAACTCTTTCTTCCATTATAAATAAATTATCTTCATTATAACCTTTTTTCCAGAACAATTACACAGTGAATAGCATATACTTAATTCTAATGATTAAAGGTTATTCTCCAAGGTAAATAATGGATATTGAAATTACAAGTGTCAAGGTTATGTACTACCTTACCAAAAGATTTCTTAAACATTTATCATAGAGAAATTAAAGGAAGCATGATAGTATAACATGGAGACACAAAATAAGATGAAAATATTCTATATTTTAACCATTGATAATTTTTAATATTACCAATTTAAGGGATGGATTTGACCGAAAAATAATCTCATACTCCCAATTCCAAAATAGTGATAGATTTATTTAAACTCTAGTAAAAGAAGGATTAATATTGTACCCTTATATGGAAAACATATTAAGAGTTCAAGGAATGCTTCTAGAATCTCTTTCACTATTGCAAATATTATTACTTACTAAGGAATTATACTTCCCAAAATTTGTTGGGAATAAAGAAAATTTGAAAATATGCCTATTTTGAAGGAATATGATTAGTTTCTTTGTCCTACCATAGATAGCATGGATTAGTTCCCAATAAAACTTGTATCAAGTTTGTTGTCTATTTTAAGTATATCATCAGTTGTTTTTTATTTGAGAGATGATTTTAAAATTTCAAGGATTATTTGAGTGTGGGGACATAAAAACCCATATATTAGTTTGAATTTTCATTATCATGTAATAAAATTTATTTTTATTTCCATTATATATAATATAAATCACGTATGAAATAAATTATATGTAACACATACATAAATGAGCATTATTTATTATATTAAATATAACATACATATAAATATTGAATAAATTAAATCATATTAATTAAATTATAAACAGATAATAAAAAAAAGTTAAAAAATAGTGCATGATTGATGTATTATTCCTCATGATATTTAATAATAATAATACCATTGTCTATAATATTTTTAAAAAAGGAAACAAATTGGAAACATGGTAAACCTTTTTAATAAGGGAATATAATGAAGGATTTATATAAGTATTAATGTTTACATATAAAAATTGAAAATTTAAATTTTACTATAAAATGATCTTTGGGTATATATTCATTCGATATATAGTTATTGGGTACACATAATTATAATGGGTATATTAATGTTGTTATATCTGGAGTGCAATCTTTATGTAAAAGTTAAAAATGTATTACAAATATAATTTTTAATATACAATAAATAATTTTGATATAAAATAAATATATATTAATTTATAACTAAATGTATCTAATATTATATTTTTTATTATTCTATATATATATTAAATATTTATTTAATAAATTAAAAATAGCATGTTTAAAAACTGATTATAACAGCCTGTAACTTAAACAATCCTTAAGTATGAGTTAAATAATAAAGATTATACTTTATTACATTCTCATGTTCTTTTAGTTTTATATTTTTAGATAATTTGGATAACCATTACTTTACCTAGGGAATCAACGACATATATTATATAATTTATTCAAAAAACGTTTTTTCTTAAGTGCACATCCCTGTTTCATCCATTAGACTATTACATAATTTTAGATGAGTGATCATCAAAGAAATATTAACTTTTTTATACTTCCCAATAATACTTTGATCCTATGAAAAACATTTGAAATCATGTGATGGGTATATAATTCTTAGTAAGGTATATAAAAAGAAAATAAAATCAGTAGATAATTTTAAAAACATGAAATACTAGAAGAAAATTTGGCCTTTTACATAATAAAGATTGAGTTGAAACAATTATTCATAATCTTAGGGAATAAAATTTATTTCCAAAAGTTTTTCATAAAATCCCCTTTAATAAATCACAATGAAAAAATAATTTTTATAATTGTTTCTTGGAAAACATGAGACCTCATCAAATATTTTCCTTAAAAATGAACCTTTCACATTTAAAAGATAATAAAGAATTCTTTAATCATAATATCCTTTTATTACCTAATTAAGTGAATATATTTTCATAAAAACCATATAATGAAATGAAAAAACTTCTAGAAATATTAAGAAATTATCCCTACAATCACCCATATAATAATTCATAAAAAATCACTGACAATTAAATACCAAAATTGGTTAATTCCAAAAAATATTCTTTATAGAATATATCATTACCCAATAAATTAAATGGTTATATTATACCAACCCATCATCATATACAATTTCTATTAACCATAATTTTTAAAACACATAAAATATTTTTATTTTCATCATAAAACTCTTAAAAATCTCCATTTGAGCAGATAAGAAAAAACACATTTAGTTATCTCATAACAAATAGAGGGTTATATTATATTAATAACATTTAAAAAATAAATATTTTTAGCAAAATTAGAATATAATTTTATTTGAAAGAATCATAAATTTATTTAAATAATGAAAAATAAAAAATAATGGTCATGGTAGTGGTAAAATATATTCATGCGAAAAATGTTAAAAAGAGATTCGTTTCACTATTTTGTAAAGAAAAATAAAAATGATTTGAATATTAAATTATAAAAAGATTTCATTTAATAATTTTTTTAATGAATTTAGAAGATAATAGAAAATTAATTTAATCATTCATTTTTTGTTTAATAATAACATAATTTAAAACATTTTAAAGAATATATACCTTGAATTGAAAGTGTTTACAACATTTAAAGAAAGGCCTGAAAGAAAAATACCTTACCACTTGTCTTGATTCAATTTGTATGACCTATACAACCCTAGATAATAAAATTATATTAATTATTTACTGAATTCATATTTTTTTTCATTTTAATTCTCTTATTATCATTCTACTTATCACATCTATTATCATGTTTCACTTAAGAACTAAATTGGCATAGATCATGTTAGTTATTTTGGGATTGATCGATTCATAAGCTCTAAAATAATTTCAGTCACTTTGTAATGGTAAAAAGTAGTTTCAAAATTGATACACAATCTCATTATTTTACAATTTACAGGTTCTATATAATTCTAGATACATTGCAATTTTATAGTTTATGAAATAGTTACTTTTCCATGATCAATCTTTGATAATCCGGTTTTTTAATTTATTAAATATAAATTTTGGTTTACTTTTAATTCCATTATAATAATAGATTTTATTATTATTCTATGATTATAAAAAAGTCCTAAATTCATCATTATTACGTAATAATACCTATTTTTACATTTGCTTAATAATTCATGACATAAAAATTATAACATCATTCACATAGGTTGTATAACTGACCTGAATAAGAATATGTTTTAACAACTGATTGTGTAAGAGTGTATAATTTTATAATGATAAAATAACTTTTAAAAATATTAATAATGTTATAAATATCATATATATTTAATAAATTCATTTTCATAAATTTCTATGTAAATATGTAAAGAAAAATAGAGATATTTTATCAATTGTGGTGAAACTATGTACGTACGCACGACTAACATTTTCATTTTTCAACATATGATAGGGAAGGAAAATTTATAATATAATATATTTATAGATAATAATTATACAATCAATATCATTTATATTTATAAAATCCATATATATCTGTGATAAATGAAATACACCCCCTGAAGGAGGTGGTACCACTCATGTACAAAAGAGTATCATTTTAATTTTCCATTTGATGGAATGGTGGTAAAAAATAGTTATTTCATATACATAATAACATTTAATTATAGTATTAATACTGATTCCATTATATTATTATTTTCAGTATAATTAAATGGGGTGTAAGAATATGGGATCATGAAAGAAAACGGTTATAGTCCTTACCTTTTCCTTGGGTATACTATATTGGTTTTAACATTAAGCCTTGTGTTTTTTGTATTTTGGTGACACTAGAACCTCTAGATTAGGGAAAAAAAGTTTTAGTTGGATTTTCATTGATATTGGTTAATATAAGGTTCCTAAAGTGTATGGATAATTGAGGCATGGAAAGCTCATATTATATGTTAGGGGAGTGGTACTCTTATAAATATTCATAACTTTAAAATAATATAATACCATTTTATTAGGAAAGTGAAACATTTAGCTTATTTTAAAATAGGGGATAATTTATGGTCAAAATATACCCATCCAATCTTTTTGAGATAATTTTTGTGATATTTGATTCCTTATCTCTTAGTTTAACCCCATCATTAAATCTTTTAACCCTTCCCTGATGACAAAATTTTACTTTGGTAACTATTCATTATAAATAAAAACAAAATAGAAATTATTACATAAATTTATTATTTTATTTCAAAATATGGAATTACTTTTATAGTTCTAAATCTCAAGTGGCAGTAAAAATTACTTATAAAATCAGTAAGCGATGATTTTTTGTTATAAAAATATTTTTATGCATAAAAATAAATTTACACCATAAATCATATATAAAATCAATCCCCATTAAATTTATTGGTTTGTGAATAAAAAAGGAGAGTTTTGTGACTATAAAAATGATCCAAAACTAAATGTAACCTGGAAAATATATAATTAATGATACATTACAAAAAAGAGATCCTTTATTAGAATATAACATTACTTTGGTTTCAAAATTCTTAATATTGATATCTAAATTCAACTACATATTATATAATTATTTATTTTACTTTTTAATAGATATTTGATATAGGTAAAAAGTGTCATAAATATTTAATTCATTCTTATATCATGACAATGTAATAAATTTGGATGTAATTGAATAATTAGTATATTTTACTATTCACCAAAGAATAAAAATTTTCATCAAAAATAAAAAATAACCCTAATATAATT
Source organism: Viscum album (assembly GCA_963277665.1). Lineage (NCBI taxonomy): Eukaryota > Viridiplantae > Streptophyta > Magnoliopsida > Santalales > Viscaceae > Viscum > Viscum album. The sequence continues at coordinate 859,773,717 of OY728156.1, read as the reverse complement.
TTAATATGACGAATTCAAAAAATAAGTTAATTTCAAAAATAATTAATTTTAAAATTCATAAATATTTATTTTAAATGAAAGTATAAAACATAAATAAAAAATATTTTTACAGAAAAGGTCCTTTTAAACATTTATGTTTTCTTAATGTCATTTAATTTTAATTACTAATTAAATAAAGGTTTATATATTAGCTTATACATTGAAATAATACATATTATTATAATCCCATTTCAAAAGTGTTTAATTTAATTTATGATGATAAAATAAAAAACACATTAAAAAGAGTTCTCTAAAAAACAACCATTTTTACAGTAAATCATATTAATTATTTACACTTTAAATGTAAGAAATATGATACATCCTATGTTTAAAAAAAACTATGTTTGATAGTGTATACAACATGCAACACAGAGCCTAAATGAACCAGGATTATTTATGGCCTTTATAACATATCAGTTAAATTGATGGGTGTGAATATTATTAAATAAATTAATATATATATATAAAGGTCTTAGTTTTTATAAATGTATAAATAATTTCTTAGAAAATAAGCAGTCAGTTTTTAATGAAGACATTTTTTTCATAAAAAATTTTATCATTAAAAAGATTTTTATTTCTTTTTGTGAGAAAATATTATGATCAATTACTTGTGATATTAGAAATTTTATTTTATAAAATTTATATTATTTTCAAAATAAAAATATCTAAATTAAATTAAGTAAAATTATTGTTATTTTTCTAAAATGATTAATTTTTTAGGGAATAATGAGAATTACAAATTTTTCAAATATTGTCCTTTTATTTCTTCTGAATAGGTAATTTATATATACCATTATATTTTAGATTTATTATTAAAGTTATATATAAACCATTTAATATGAATAATATAATTTATTTCATTTTAATTAGATGATTTCATGATTTTTTATATGATTAAATTTATGCTTAAAAATGCTATTTTCAGTTCGTTGGTTTTAAGTGCATAGAGTTTATCTATTTTAGTTAATCAAAATATCCATAGTAATAAAATATTTAAATTAAATTTATATAGTACATATATATAATAATATTAATTTAAAATCATACAATGATGATTTCTAGTCATAGAGTTAATATAAGACCTCTTGTTGTTTGAAAAATGTATTTCTTGAAAAACCATATGGGACACATTTTACGGGTGTAATTTAAAATAAATTAATACAATTTTTTGAATTAAATTTGATAAAATAGATTATTATGAATCATCATAAATAATATTAATTAATAAGGATAACTTAAATTTTTTCCACAATGAATAGTAAAAAATAATAAAAAAAATAATTATTACGGTTATGGTTAATATCGTGTTTTGTGCATTATCTGCAATTGTATTTAAATTTATTTTACACGAACATAGTATTTTAATTTCATGAATAAGATTTAATATTTTGAGAAAATTGGTCTAAATTATCTAATAATTTACATTTTATTTTAAAGTTGAAGGATAAATTACCTAGGTAAACAACGAGTTACTATAGGGAAAATAAAAATGGTAAAAGTGTGTAACCATAGAGTTAAGGGGAATAACATGTATAAAAAATGTTATTTTTTTTATTTTTTATTGTTTTTATTGACCATATATTCCATATAATATATTATTTATCAATTTTTGAGGCACTTGTCTTGAGAGTGGCTTCTCATTATTGAATAGTTTTGTGTATTTTTAAAAATACCACTCATCACTTATAAAAGGACACATCCTCTCATATTTTATCAACACCTTTTTTAATACCCCACAAAAATCACTTCCATACATCCCTTAACATATATCAGAGGAATTGTTCTATAAAACCCACCAAGGAATGCTTTTGGTGAAAATATAAAATAGTTGTCCGAAGAATAGGTATCATTACTAGCAAAGTGTTTTGTTTTATTTATTCTTTAAAATACTTAAAATATTATTCAAACATGATGATATAACAACATAATTATCTCCCATATAGTTATATTTTATTATTTTAATTTAATAAACTATATACACCTCCTCTTCTATTGAAGGGGAAACAAAACCATCATTTATATACACAGTAGACTACCGCCTCACAAACAGATGTAAATCATTTTCCATAACCTTTTATCATATCTATTTATATGATGAAATATATATATATTTATTATATATGAAATATTTATCATTTTATGAAACTAATATATAATACATTTTTTTACCTTTCATTCATATAAAATGATAACTTCATTTGTGCGTACCTGTGCATTACCACCTCCATGAAGTGATGTGATTCATTTTTCCATTCCATATGACATAAATGGTGTATGTAGATGTATTTAAAGAAATAAAATTATATTTATTATATAATTTTCCTTATATAAACGTAAAATTTCACTTACCTTCTTTCCGTCATGATCTTTGAAAAATGCAAATGTTACTCATGAAAATGTACAACGTACCGTCTCTATGATTTTAAAGTAGTTAATTTCTCAAAAAGTTTTACCATGATTAGTTATAAAAATATAACTACTTCATAAATATGATAAATATTTCATGATTATTTTTCTGGATATTATAAAATAATAATGTCTGACCTTATTTATCTTTGCAATGTGATTTTGGACATATGGGCTGAACATCATCAGAATATCCCATTTAAAACTAAATGATTACGTAATTGAAAATGAAAAGATAATAAATAAGATAAAATGGAAAATAAAATTTAAATATTTCATTAAATAATTAAATAATTTAAATAATTTTATTATCCAGGTAGATAAATTATGCACATTGTGAATCGCGATCAAGGTAAGGGAACTCTTTAAACAACCATTTTCATTGGGTTTTGAACATTCTCTCTATAAATAACTTTCTATATCTATTTAAATTTATTGAATGATTAAGAATTATATATATATGTATCAAAAATATATACCTATATTATTCTACCTTCCTTTTAGGGGGAAACACATTCTTTATGTTAATTTCCCCAATGTCTTCATTATGAAATTTTATTTGATTATGATATGAGGAATGATTTTAAAACCCATTTTGATTATATGGTTAATTATTAGGTCTATACCTTATGATTTAATTCATTCTTTTTGAACAATTTAATTATGAACATGTTATGATGGGTGAACCCAGATATCACTTCAATTTATTGGGTAAAATGTTAGTTTCATGAGACTTTCTGTATGGGAATAGAGAGTAAAACTAGTCCATTATAGAATTTTTTCCACCATGTGATATTTAATAAGAAGTTACTATTTAATCATGTTTATGTAATTTTATATGTATTTCCCAAATTTTCTAGGATTTTATGATCTTATTATACAATTTTTTTATGCAATTATTCCTTGTGATTACTTATAATCCTTATATTTTATGATATCATGTTATACCTTTGACTCACAGGCTATGCATCATTATCACCCTTATTCCCATACTGGGATTTTTAGCTCACCCCTTTATTATTTTTGTAATCCTTAGGTTATCCTATAAAGTTTTAAGAGCTTAAATAAATTATAATCTCATTATGGAGATTCAAATAAATAAATTTTAGATAGTTATTTAATGTACTTAGTATTCTAATGACACTAGGATTATCAATCCCTAGTTTTTATTTAATAGATTTTTATGTTAAAACCACAAGATATTATGTGTAAAATTATTGGGTCACTATAGTTGTTATCAAAGGATAGTCTAGCTGTAGAGAATGTTTTCCTTTTATTACTTTGAAAAACATTAAAGAATATTTACAGAGCCTGCTGCTGAGATAGCGTGAGATTCTCAGGCCTTGTGAGACCAAAATTAATTTTATGATAATATTAATTATATAAATATATCATGTGCATGAAGTTTCTCATAAATAATGGAATATATATTTAATGGAGTCTCTGATTGAACATATTTAACTATGGTTTAATCTGGAGTGCGATGATCACCCTAAGAGAAACCTAAGGTTGGTCTGTGTCAGACATCCGGTTGAGGCAGCTATTGGCTGGTGCATTTAATTAAAAAAAACTAACTAACAAATTATTTATTTGTTTTATTAAAATTATTTATTAATTCATCTATAAATAATCCATTATATAATTTCTACAAGGTTATCCAGATAAAATCTAGGATAATTTTGAGGATCTCTGATGAGCTTCGTTAGATTCTTGACATTGAACAACAATCGATGATCAAATCGAGGTGGATCGACAAACTAGGAATAAATATAGACATAATCATCCCTATAGAAGGTATTATTCAATAATAAAAAATACTAAATAAATGTAGCTATACTTAATTGTGGTTCCATTACTTTACTAAATGATTTATTCTGTTCTTATATTCTATTCTTTAATATGTGATTAATTGATCCTTTACATGATCCCTATTGACAATTATTTTGTTAATTTAATAAATATCTCATGTTTGAAATAATATATCCCTTTTTAATCTTTTAATTATGATTATTAACCAATTATTTATTCATTTTTTTATTTTATCACCCCCTATGTTCTTCAAATTCATTATTATTTGCTTATGGGGTCACAGTTTGACATTTTCGGGAGGGTTCAAGCGCATTTAAACCCCCAAATTTATGGAAGATTAATGTGTGATAAATGGAAATAAAAATAATGGATTGGTTGGGACGGAATATAGGTTGTGGTTGACGCTCCATGGATCTGTGATCTGGAGAAATGGTGGGATCAAGCATCAATGGCACTGGTTGGCCTGCACGCTTCGTATGGATGAGCAGTTACCAATTTCTAGTCATTGAACGAACAAAATTGATTACCGAAGGTAGATCCCACCAATTTTGGGCAGTCAATAGGCATGGATTATGTAGTAAAGATTGATCTAGAATATATGACGTGATCTTAATTTTTTTATAGAAAAAGATACTAAACATTGTGCAATGTGGAAGAACACACATAGGGTTCTTTATATTTGGACGATGGCTAGGTTTTCAACCAATGTAAAATATCACATGTCATGTAGTTGTCCTACAAGACATGTGAATCTATCAAGGTGGAGATGCCAGGTTCCATCTATACATTTCCAGGGAGACATGTGTATGGACATTCCATGTACTAGATTACATAGGCATGAGCATGAATGTACGACAGGGGTTGAGATGCATGACCAAGATCCCAGATTGTCATATAGGTTGTGTATAACATACGAAATTCCATGTATAGAAACATAGATTCTTGTACTTTTTTTAGAGGAGAAAATGGCCAGAATGTGTAGTAAGAACACACTCCATGTAGCCCCATACATGTGGTGTACCTCGATTTTGAGATAGTTATAACTCTCATATCTCATATGTTTGGATTGGGTTTTGGCCCATGAGTAACCAATCCTATGTTTTTTCTATATTGAAGGTGATGGTGGTCTTGATATTGGATTTCAAGATAAAATGAGAGATTTTATAATTAAAAAAATTATTTATGAAGAAATTGACAATGGGAGTGATTGAGTAGGATCATCAATGAGATTCCAGGTAGAGATGGTAATCCCCTATACAGGGTGCAGGTACTCTATCTACGAGGATAGTACTCCCCTTTCACACTAAGGTGAATATCCACATACTCATTATTATATGTATAAGTGATACTCTCTTATTCATAATGTGGGTCCGCTATCTATGTGGATTTTTCCCCTATCACATTGGGTTGTGAGACCTCTATAACCATTATTCTAGGTACATATGGTACTCCCCAATTTAGGGAGTGTGTTCCTCATACCCATTATTTCAGGTAGAGATGGAGCTCCACTATTCAGGGAATTGGTCTTCTATTTATGGGGACAATTTTCTCTAATATCACTAGGGCATGGATCCCTTAGACATGTTATTGTAGGTGGAGATGATACACTCAAATTCAAGGGCGCATGTCCTTTATGTACCAAGTGCTACCCCCTATCATTATAGGGTTTGATTCTTTCATACATTGATTGGAATTTCCCTTTTGTACCAGTTCATGGGTCCTCTATCATTTTTATATTTTTCTCCCCTTGGATGTGGAGTAGTGGTGAGGTACATTCCATCATCAATATTTCTTTGAACAGTCATACGAGATATTGGGCATCGATCATAGACCATTAGAGCTATAAGATTAATCATAAACCTAGGCTATGTTGTGATATATAGATCCCATTTGTCTATATTTTGGGTTTCTTTAGGTTCATATATTTACGTATTGGGTTTTATTTCTCTAATTATTTGGGTGGATTTAACTACATCTCTAATGTCTTATATTTTCCTCTCTTCAGTATTCATGACTTCTTACTGGGTATGTATATACTCAACTATGCGTGGGAATTTCCCTCATATTTCATGTAGTATGTAAGAGATGTGTAGATCATATTTGACTTCAATAAATCATAGGGATAATTGGGTTAATTTACCTTGTGATATTGTTGGGTATTAGAAATTAATATTCGAACTCTCTAAACTATTTTCTATTCGAGTTATTTTTAGGTTGGGACATATTTACTAATATGGTGTGTATATTTTCCATTTAATTTTAGATTACATTATCACAATATTTTTTATTCCCTATAAATTATTATATGCATGGTTTTTACTCTAGACGTTAGTTTGTTTTATTATTATTCCTCTAAAATTCTTTAGGGAGATAGTTGGGAGCTTGTGTATATGTACTTTTGGAAAAGTCATCCCATTTTAGGTATGATTTATTGGTGATTTTAACTATCCCCTATCCAATGGAGGAGAGATTGGGGTTGTGGTTTTCCATTATTCCACTAGAATGGTGGATCCTAGTGGTTTGGGTCACTATAGAGTGGTATCAGAGTAGTTTATTCCGTGGAATCAGGTTTAGAATTGTTCCCTTATGATGATTGTTTTTTTACTTTGGGGGAAAAAGTCAAAGTTTTTCATGTGAGGATTTCAGAAAAGTGAATCCAATGTTTGTATGGTGGTCGATATGTCCCTACACCAGGACTATGACCACTTTCTTAATAAATCACCATACCAAGACTTTGGTTTCAAGGAATATTGGTACATGGATCATATATGATTTAGTCCTTTAATTTTCATTTTTTGAGTCAACATATCACATATATATTCCTTTGTTAAAATATATAGCTAGGTTATTGATTTAGGATCATAAGGACTATCCAATGAGTGATGAGGGCTCATTTTAGGGGCCAAATCGCGTGAGATTTTCACTAGGTGAGAAGGTAGTAGCAACCCCACCTATTATTCAACATATTATACCATCAAAGAAAGATGAGGATGCATGCTGTATTAGTTCCCTTTGTAAGTTACTTCACCTAAGGCTACTAAGGCATCATGGTGAGACAAATCTCCAAACAATAAAGGATTGGATTGATTTGGTGATTTGATTTTTTAAACATAATAGGATTCCAATCGATCAGTTGGTTTCATGAGATGCTAATCATTTCCATGTAGTAGTAGGGTGATGCTTGATTTTAGTCACATAAACATATAATGATTTTAAAATATCATGGCCTGACTTCTATATGTTCTTTTGTGAGGATTAATACGCCTTATTCATAATCACAATTCATATTCTAGAGCTTTTAGAGCTATGGAAGTGTAGTATAACATTATCTGGTTATACCTAGAGGTTGACTAACCTTATAAAACAATCCATCAACATGGTTTGGGATGGTTACTTTTGGGAATGAAATATTGAGAAGGGCCTCCATAGAGAACTCTAGGCTTGTATTGTACCCATAAACATTCACGCCTATGCTAGAGTGTTAGAGCGAGCACATAAGACATAAATACTCCTATATGATGGATTCAATGAAGTTAGAGATAGTAGTAGGAATAATTGGGATGCGTCTTCTATAGTGGCCATAAAAAGATAGCTATTTAAAAATAAGAGACATAACCATGATCAGACTAAGTCACATGGTCATGCAACATAAGGAGCACACAGAGGAATAGGTTCGCCCAAAGAGGTGATATGATTTACATGCGATGGAAATGGTCAAATGGATAGTGACTGTTTGACCTGCTGATCAAAGGAGGTAAAGTAGGCAATGGATGCATTTCCATGGTAGTAATAGCACTATGATCAAGGTTCTCCTAAGCATGGACAAGGTGGCCCTTAAGGTGGCGGGGCTGATAGAGGAGCATGTGGGGATCCAAGAGTAGGAGATGTATGTGGAAGTTGATTCTCTGAGATACTTCCCCCACCACTACCATATAGATCATTTATGGCTTAGAGAGCTAGAAGTTGGGGTTTCTAGAAGCTATATGACATGAATGAATATGACCTAGCAGTTGAGAAGTTAATCAGAGGTATGAGATGTGTTTTTTATACTCCGGCTTATGTACTTTTAAACACAGGTGAGAGCAATTCCTTCATCTACTAACTCTTTTTATGAGAGTTAGAACTCCTAGTTGAGATTTATCCCATAAAATTAGGCTTGATATTGCCATAGGGAATGTTTTATTAAGATCACTTGACTATTAGAAGTGAGAGATGTTTTTAGTGGAAATATCTACTTATGGGACTTCTTGGTGATCACAATGAGACCTTATAATGTCATATTAGGTATGGAATGGTTTTCCATGGTCTGATCGATGATTTAATATCAAAAAATTGATTCACATTCCTTTAGATAGATTTTATAATATTCACCTTTGTGGGAAATATATATATCAAGGATTAGTGGGTGGGCCTTGCTAATAAGAAGTTATAAATCATCACCCATTAGTTAGAAAATTAGTCTCTTGAATCAGTGGGATCTTTAGGTACCTTGGTTCGGTAAACCATGGAGGATTATATGGAAGTCTTCTCGGAGGATGTTCTAGGACTACCTATGAGAAAAAAATGGATATTTCTATTGATTTTCACCTTGGGATTTCTCTAATATCTTATTCAATATATTAAAAGGCCCCTACAGACCTGTAATATCTAAGGGTGCGGTTGGACAACCTTTGAGAGAAGGAATTTCTCAAACCTACTATGTCCTATTTTGAATGTCCATTATTGTCAGTGAAAGAGGAGGACACTAGATTATAGTTTTCTGTTTATTATCATCATAATAAACAGGAGATGATAAATAAAAAATAACATCTATAAAGTTTTGGTGACAAATTTGATCAGTTGTGAGGTGTGAGATGGATCTTGAAGATTGATCTCAGGTATGGATACCACCAGTTGAGGGTTCTCAAGGATGATATTCCAAATCTGGCATTATAATGTCAATGTAAATACATTGAGTTATTAGTGATTCATTTTAGTGTGATGAATACCTACACCATGTTTATGGAACTGGTGAACTAGATCTTCCACCCATACTTGGACTGATTTGTTTTTTATTCATTAATGAAATTCTTATTTACTTAGTATCAGGGAAGATAACGCAGATTAATGGATGATGGTCCTAGAACTTATATAGGGTTTATAACATTATGGTAAACTCTCAAAGTGATAGTTCAGGATATCCAAGGTTAACTTTCTGGGGTATTTCATTTTTGATCATGGATTTGATGTAGACCTAGTGAAGAATTAGGAAGTGATTAATTGGGATCCATCCCTCAACATGTCAGATGTGCATAGAATTATTGTATTGAAAGGGAACTATATGTGGTTCATGGAAGAACCCCCTAGGATTACAAACCCTTTTACTACCATATGAATAAAGGGAATATGTTTTACTTTTATTGAGAAATTATGAAGATCGTTTGTGGCAATTAGGCTAAGGCTAACTAGTTCCCATATTTTTACACTATTATAGGAGGGTGTGAAGTACATGGTGTATTTTGATTCTTCTAGAGCTAGGATCAGCTGCCTGTAAATTCAAAGGTAGGAAGTGATCACATGTGAGCTGAGGTTGTAGCAACCCCAGACCCGGGATGCCTATGAGACATGATATGCATAACATTTAATTACATCATTTACAAATAAGATATCATGTCCCATTACTACAGAATATCGTGAGGCTCAGGATTCTGGGAAACCAGCTACTTCCAAAAAACTTCATTAGTACCAACCTTTCCTGAAATTTTTTAAACAAAAACATAGGGTGAGCAAATATGCCCAGTAAGGGGTTTGAAAAACGTTTTAAGAAAACTCTTTCTCAAAGAAGTCCCTTTGAAGAGAATAAAATGAAGTATTACCTTTTCTTAAAGACATGAAATCCAACATTTTTGAAAACCACTTGCACAAAGAAATAAGTACTTGAAATAAGCTTTAAGGTAAACATGATCAGAGAGAACAACATATGAAGAATAGATAATGCATAATATTCAAACAAAGTTACTTAAATTCTAAAAATAATTCTGTGAAAAAGCAGGGAAAACACTCATAACATGATTCATGAGCATATACAGTTCTTCTAACAGTTTACCACATGAAATACAGTCCTTATCACATAGTAACATTTTCATAGTCATGGGAATTTTCAACTAGGGGATGTCCTATTAGTTGAACTAACCCCTGGTGGACCAATTATCATCACATGCAGAGGGAATGTATAATGCCGGACATTGTCAAGACCTTTCGTCAAGACCGTATAACATACTTAATGGGTCAAGGATAACTGCCAATCCCGTTTCCATGGTAGCACAAGCCAAGGCTAACTGACAAGACCGTCACACATAACATCTCGTGAGACTCATACTTTACCCAATGCATTGGAGCGCTGTATAATTCAGGGCGCACCCGTCACATCATTCATATTGCGCTATATAATTCTGGGTGCACCCGTCACATTTAAGTCCAATACATCCCTCACATATCTTGATATGGTCTTTCATTCATAAGGTTTCATTCATTCTTAATCAACACCCTTTTTACATACATATTTATTACTTGAAGACAGTTCGATCCTAAATAAACTGAGACAAGCATGCTAAAATCTGTACACATAAGAAATTATCTTAACAATTGAAACATGGGTTTTAAGAAAATGAAAAAAACACTTAACATTCCATAACATCATAATACCCAGTTAAAACAAAGTCATTCATAACTTACACATATGCGGATAAATGAGTATTGTGGGTGTTTAATTAAAACTCTGTAAATATACATGCAGTTAGGGATACAATGTGCGTAATCAGGTCCATCTTGGGGAAATCATGTATATAATTGTGTAAAAGTTCTTTTATTAGAACTTTAAATAACATGACCCCTTAACTTTGTAAAGTTTGCAAACATCATAAAAGAACTTGTAATTGAAGACAACATAATGATACATGGTTATATATATACCTATATATATATAAATTTAGGTGCATATACACATATGCATGGGTTTACCACATTAAACCATACTCAAAAATATTTCTCAAGTTATACATTAAACAAAATTAATGTTTGGAAAACTGAGTGGTGTTCTTTTATATAAAAAGAAATGAACTTAACTTTCATAAAACCCTTATTGGCATAAAATCAATCTTGCATGCCACATGGTCAATCCACAAACAAGTGTACATATATATGAATGCATGTATATAAAAGTTTAAGGAATTCCTACTATCTATTTTCTCCACACCAAAATCCTGATTTATCAAGAATGATGATAAATGAAAATTTTCAATTGAAAGAACTATTTTGATATCAAACTAACCCTTAAATTTCAACATACATATAAATATATATATAAATGGTTTTTGGGTACTTTTTTTTTGAAATAATATGCTTTTGAGTAAATAAATTATCATATTATTTTTTACAAAACAAAAGATCCAAATTCATCCCTTATGCACATTTATGTACTTTTTCATCTATATGATTACATGTAAATATACATCTTTATGCTCCATATACTTGCATGATTTACATGTTCATGCAATTATTCGACAACTCCATTTTTCATAGTTGAAAAGAAATTTAGGGTAATAAACATGTGAAAGAAAGGTGTACATATGCATGTATCATCTTATATATGTATGAATAAAAATATATATATATGTACACACATATGCATGAAGTGTATATACATATATATAACCATGTATATTCACTGAAGTAGGTGACAAATTAATACAAGAAGACCTCCCCTACTAAGGTTCTGTCCTAGGAAGAGGTAAAACAGGTATAAATAGGTTCATATGGTCTTGTATATTCTTATACACATTTATATAACAAGAGTATATAACTATGTAAAGCTTATAGAAATGGTAGGAAATGAAGAAGAGGATTTCCACTTACTCCTATTCGGTTCTCCAAGCTGAGAGGGAGATCCTTAAGGTCTGGGTTTGCACCAGGTTCATACACATCAGAAATATATACATATGACATGTATATATATATATTTATATAAACCAAAGCTTAGACAAAACCAAACAAAATAAAAAATGCCCCTTTCCTTTTCTCGGAGAGGTGGAAAGGAAGACACAAATGAGCCCGGTCCGATGGTTGGAAAACCAAATAGCTTTGGGTGAAAGAAAAACCTTTCTGGCCTTCGGTGCAACCAAGGTTAAAAAAAAGAAACATAAGACTCGGCTTTTCATGGAGGGTATCCGAGGGGAGTCAGTGCCGACTTGTGGAAAGGAGGGAGTAACGCGGGTCCACTCACCGGCCTAGATGAAGAAAACAAGCCACCCTACACCCTACTGGTTCGACGACATGAGGAAGAAGAAGCCACAGGATGCGGGGAAGAATAAAACCGTGAAAAAACGGATGGCCGAGATTAAAAGGGGGATGATCGGGCGGCCTTAAAGCGGTGCAGATTTAAAAGAAAAGGGTGGCCGTGATTGGAGGGAATAAGATCGGACGGCTGGATTTGTTGCGGCGTTTTATAAAACGCGGTTCAGCGGGTTTTAGAAAAAAGTTGTTTTATTAATATTTTTGTTAATTTATTAAAACATTGTTTTTATTTTTAAAATTCAATTATTAATCCAACTTTTTTTTATTTTAATGAAAGTCATTGGTCAATAAAAATATATTGATTTAATCAAAACATATTATTATATATATATGTATATATATATATATTTTATTTTTAAAACATCAATAATTTTTATTAACCTTATTATATTAACATTATTATTATTAAACCATAATTATTGATTACTTAATATTACATTATGAAAGGTCAATGGTTCATTTAATATATAAAGGAAAAATTGGTTAATCAAAACATATCATATATATATATATGTGTTTTAATTTCCTTTATTAGCAAATTACCTTAATTTCCTTAATTAAAGATTAATTTTAATTAAACATTAAACACAACTACATTCAATCACACATAAGAGTGCGTTGATATAAATATCATCACCATGAAACACATAAGTAAAAGAAATCATAGTTTGACGTAATATTCAAAACTGTTAATTCAAATCATAAACATTTGCATTAACATTATCACTTATATTTAGTTTAGAGAAAACTAATCATTTAATTTGATGCAATATATATATATATATACCTCAAGAGTTAGTACATTTTTTTCATAGACAAAATAAAAACCCATCAGCTTTAATATAATTATATCATAAAATTTTAATTCCTCAAATTAAGAAAATATTAGTTTTCACCGTTTTGTAACATAAAACAGAATTTGAATTTTTGGGAAAACAAGAAATAAATAAATTCAATTATCATTGATATCATTCTTTAAATATTAAAGCAAATTACAGAATTAACATTCCGAATCTTTTAGGGTTAAATTATTCTTATCTCCAACAGTCAAAGATAAAACATAATGTATAGGAGAATCCAACGGTCATATTTATAGCTGTTTGGGTTCAACGGTCAGATTAGTGTGCTTATAAAGGGTCTGGTCTTGGGGTGTCCCTCACTCCAGGTTACTGAAGGATAAAGGAAGATATGGTTCGTGTGATTCCCTTGGTGCTCACCACGGTTGCAGTGGCTTCATCCATCCTCATGTTCATTCTGATGGATGCCCTAATCCCCTACCGCCTTCTTGGGGTCTTGGTGATTTTAAGCGGTCCCCCCATTATTGTAATCAGGTTTTAATTGGGATTTTTGGTTAGATTATCTTCTTGTCCGGTCAGTGGGAGTTGTAGCCGAGGTGTTACTTATTTTAATAAAAGGAGCATTCATTCATTTGATGCTATTTTATTATTATCATCTTATAAGATGTTTGTTTGTTCACTTAACGGGTGTCATTGTAAAACAAAATTTTCAAAATTCAAAACATGGTTTCTCGGGTGGTTACATTACTTCCCCCTTCAAAGAATTGCGTCCTCGCAATTCTATCATAAAAAGAAAATCTGAAACCCCACACATACCACATTACCGAAATAGTGGATCTGGCTCGGTTAACGGAATACCAAAGTTGGCACATATCTCTTCAGTTTCCCTAGCCTAGATACACTTCGAACAGTACGTCTTGAACTCCTGCTCATGCATACTGCACATGGGCTTCCAAAGGGAGGCTCGTGCGGTGAAAAGCTCGGAAACGTCCGAGTAGATAAACTCCTTGATAACTCTTCGGGCCACATCACGCTCGAGGTAGTCGAGAGGGATGATACGGTTGATGAGACTGAAATCCAAGACCTAGAACATATAGGCCGCACTAAGGTGGCCATTCTGAGTAGCTACAAGGAAGCACTCTCTGGAAGAAAAGTTATGTGCTAGAGTAAAACACTGGAAGAGACCTTGAAAGAATCTTCCCCTTCGCCTGTAGCAGGGGAGTTGAGCAGTGGAGATGAGGTAAAAAACACGATCATGCTCTTGACACAAACGAAGAATCTCATGACCGTTTTCTAGATTGAGCAGATACTGGCAAGACCCTCATAGGTGGAGAAAGGATGGATAATCCACTGTGCATGCCCTGATCAAGATGACTTCTACTAACTCATCGGGTAGTGATGAGAAGTTTGTTTGACCATCCATCTGAAAACAAATATCGAACGGAAAGTCTTAACAATATTGATAAGGTAGAGACATGAAAGGAAACATGAAACTTTCATTTATTCAAAAGTTTACATGGAAATGCCTGAGTTTACTAGAAATACACCACAAAGAGTGAAAAAACTTCCTAACTCTTCAAACCACACACAGACTGAACAGAATGACTAAACTCCTGGGAACATCTATGACGCCTCCTGAGTTTAGCATGAGGGGTATGAAGTTGGGAAACATCGGCATACACCTATTGCCTAAGAGACAGTCGGGTGGACTCATCTTCCAACACTCCAAGGTCCATTAACTGGCCCCAGAAGCCGTAGTTAAAAATCTGGCACATGTACGCCACTCGGAAATCTCTGGCAGCAGCAGCTTCTTGAAAAGGGTTATCTAGAATCGTGCCAAATTCCCCGCCAATTGTGAAAACTAGGAAGATTCCCTCGTGATACTTTCCCTGACGTGCATAAGAGGGAAATTGGGTCATCATCATTAGGATATAATCCATCCCCAATCCCTGGTGACGACTAAGCACCCTAGGAAAGATTGACATGTCATACAGGTTCTTACATGTCATGCGAATTCGAGCATAATTTAGAAAGTTCTCACGGCTAGCTAGGGATACAATGTTCTCTAGATCCTCAGTGGGAAGTGAAAGTAGGTCGGTAGGTACATTAGCCATCTGAAAGTCATAACATTTTTACATAGTCAATTATAGCAATACATTTATACCACCTGATTTTCCAGAGTTTCCTGAACCCATCCTCTGATAACAACTGTAGCAACCCCAGACCCAGGGTGCCTATGAGACATGATATACTTAACATTTCATTACATAATTTAAAAATAAGATATCATGTCCCATTAATAAAGAAGATCGCGAGGATCAAGATTCTGGGAAACCAACTGCTTCCGAAAAAAATCATTAGTACCAACCTTGCCTGAAAATTTTTAAACAAAAACGTAGGGTGAGCAAATATGCCGAGTAAGGGGTTTTAAAAACGTTTTAAGAAAACTTTTTCTCAAAGCAATCCTTTTGAAGAGAATAAAATGAATCATTAACTTTTCTTAAAGACATGAAATCCAACATTTTTGAAAACCACTTGCACAGAGATGTACATAATTGAAATAAGCTTTAAGGTAAACATGATCAGAGAGTGCAACATATGAAGAATAGATAATGCATAATATTCAAACAAGGTTACTTAAATTATAAAAAGATTTCTGTGACAAAGCAGGGAAAACATTCATAACATGATTCATGAGCATATACAATTATTCTAACGGTTTAACACATGAAATACAGTCCTTATCACATAGTTACATTTTCAAAGTCATGCGAATTTTCAACTAGGGGATGTCCTGTTAGTTGAACTAACCCCTGGTTGACCAATTGTCATCACATGCAGAGGGAATTTATAATGCCGGACTTTGTCAAGACCTTTCGTCAAGACCGTATAACATACTTAACAGGTCAAGGCTAACTGCCAATCCCATTTCCATGGTAGCACAAGCCAAGGCTAACTGCCAAGACCCTCGGACATAACGTCTCATGAGACTCATACTTTTCCCAATGCATTGGAGCGCTGTATAATTCTGGGCGCACCCATCACATCATTCATATTGCGCTATATAATTCCGGGCGCACCCATCACATTTAAGTCCAATACATCCCCCACATATCTTGACATGGTCTTTCATTCATAGGGTTTCATATATTCTTAATCAACCCCCTTTTTACATGTATATTTATTACTTGAAGACAATTAAATCATAAATAAACTGAGACATGCATGCTAAAATCCGTACACATAAGAAATTATCTTAATAATTGAAACATGGGTTTTAAGAAAATGAACAAAACACTTAACATTCCATAACGTCATAATACCCAGTTAAAACAAAGTCATTCATAACTTACACATATGCTGATAAATGAGTATTGTGGGTGTTTAATTAAAACTGTGTAAATATACATGTAGTTAGGGATACAATGTGCATAATCAGGTCCATCTTGGGGAAATCATGTATATAATTGTGTAAAAACTCTTTTATTATCACATTAAATAACATGACCTCTTACCATTGTAAAGTTTTCAAACATCATAAAAGAACTTGTAATTGAAGACAACATAATGATACATGGTTATATATATACCTATATATATAAATTTAGGTGCGTATACACATATGCATGGGTTTACCACATTAAACCATAATCAAAAATATTTCTCAAGTTATACATTAAACAAAATTAATGTTTGGCAAAACGAGTGGGGTTCTTTTATATAAAAAGAAATGAACTTAACTTTCATAAAACCCTTATTGGCATAAAATAAATCTTGCATGCCACATGGTAAATCCATAAAAATGTGTACATATATATGAATGCATGTATATAAAAGTTTAAGGAATTCCTAATATCCATTTTCTCAAAACCAAAATCCTAATTTATGAAGAATGATGATAAATTAAAATTTTCAATTGAAAGAACTAATTTGATATCAAACTAACCCTTAAATTTCATCATACATATAAATATGTATATAAATGGTTTTTGGGTACTTTTCTTGAAATAATATTCTTTTGAGTAAATAAATTATCATATTATTTTGTACAAAACAAAAGAGAAAAATTCATCCCTTATGCACATTGATGTACATGTACATCTATATGATTACATGTACATATAAATCTTTATGCTCAATATACTTGCATGATTTACATGTTCATGAAATTATTCGACAACTCCATTTTTCATAGGCGAAAAGAAATTTATGGTTATAAACATGTGAAAGAAAGGTGTACATATGCATGTATCATCTTATATATGTACGAATACAAATATATATATATGTACACACATATGCATGAAGTGTATATACATATATATAACCGTGTATATTCACTGAATTAGGTGACAAATTAATACAAGAAGACCTCCCCTACTCAGGTTCGGTCCTAGGAAGAGGTAAAACGGGTATAAATAGGTTCATATGGTCCTGTATATTCTTATACACATTTATATAACAAGAGTATATAACTAGGTAAAGCTTATAGAAACGGTAGGAAATGAAGAAGAGGATTTCCCCTTACTCCTATTCGGTTCTCCAAGCTGAGAGGGAGATCCTCAAGGTTTGGGTTTGCACCAGGTTCATACACATCAGAAATATATACATATAACATGTATATATATATATTTATATAAACCAAAGCTCAAAAAAAAAACCAAACAAAATAAAAAATGCCCCTTACCTTTGCTCAGAGAGGAGGAAAGGAAGACACAAATGAGGCCGGTCCGGTGGTCGTAAATCCAAATAGCATCGGGTGCAAAAAAAAACCTTTTCGGCCTTCGGTGCAACCAAGGTTTAAAAAAAAAAAGAAACAGAAGACTCGGCTTTGCATGGAGGGTATCCGAGGGGAGTCGGTGCCGACTTGTGGAAAGGAGGGAGCAACACGGGTCCACTCACTGGCCTAGATGAAGAAAACGAGCCGCTCTACACCCTACTAGTTCGACGATGTGGGGAAGAAGAAGCCACGGGACGCAGGGAAGAATAAAACTGAGAAAAAATGGACGACCGTGATTAAAAGGGGGATGATCGGGCGGCCTTAAAGCGGTGCGGCTTTAAAAGAAAAGGACGGCCGCGATCGGAGAGAAGAAGATAGGACGGCTGGATTTTTTGCAGCATTTTATAAAACACAGTTCAGTGGGGTTTAAAAAAAAGTTGTCTTATTAATATTTTTGTTAATTTATTAAAATATTGCTCTTATTATTAAAATTCAATTATTAATCAAACTTTTTTTTCATTTTAATAAAAGTCATTGGTCAATAAAAATATATTGATTTAATCAAAACATATTATATATATATATATATGTATATATATATATATATGTTATTTTTAAAACATCAATAATTTTTATTATCCTTATTATATTAACATTATTATTATTAAACCGTAATTATTGATTACTTAATATTACATTATGAAAGGTCAATGGTCCATTTAATATATAAAGGAATCATTGGTTAATCAAAACATATCATATATATATATATATGTTTTAATTTCTTTTATTACCGAATTACCTTAATTTCCTTAATTAAAGATTAATATTAATTAAACATTAAACATAACTACATTCAATCACACATAAGAGTGCGTTGATATAAATATTATCACCACAAAACACATAAGTAAAGGAAATCACAGTTTGACATAGTTTTCAAAACTGTTAATTCAAATTATAAACATTCGCATTAACATTATCACTTATATTTAGTTTAGAGAAAAAGAATCATTTAATTTGATGCAATATATATATATATATATATATATAACTCAAGAGTTAGTACATTTTTCTATTAGACAAAATAAAAACCCATCAGCTTTAATATAATTAGAGCATAAAATTTTAATTGATCAAATTAAGAAAATATTAATTTTCACCGTTTTGTAACATAAAACATAATTCGCATTTTTGGGAAAACAAGAAATAAATAAATTAAATTATCATTGACGTCATTCTTTAAATATTAAAGAAAATTACATAATTAACATTCCGAACCTTTCAGGGGTAAGTCATTCTTATCTCCAACAGTCAAAAATAAAACATAGTGGATAGGACAATCGAACGGTCATATTTATAGCCATTTGGGTTCAATGGTCGGATTAGTGTGCTTATTAAGGGTCTGGTCTCGGGGTGTCCCTCACTCTAGGTGACTGAAGGAGAAAGGAAGGGATGGTTTGTGTGATTCCCTTGGTGCTCAGCACGGTTGCAGTGGCTTTGGACATCCTCATGTTCATTCGGATGGATACCCGAAACCCCTACCACCTTCTTGGGGTCTTGGTGATTTTAAGCGGTCTCCCCATTTTTGTAATCTGGGTTTTAATTGCATTTTTTGGTTAGCTTATATTCTTGTTCGGTCAGTGGGAGTTGTAGCTGAGGTTTTACTTATTTGAATAAAATGAGCTTTCATTCATTTGATGCCAATTTATTATTATCATCTTATAAGATGTTTGTTTTTTCACTTAATGGGTGACATTGTAAAAAAACTTGTCAAAATTCAAAACATGGTTTCTCAGGTCGTTTCAGAGGTAGTTGGGACCCCAAGATCAGAAATACATGAATCACGACATAGTGGTGGATGTAATATTCTTCAATTTGAGGATGTGGAGACACTATCTTCTGAGAGATCACATTTTTGTTTACTTAGAACATCAGAGTCTTTGGTATGTCTTCAAATAGAGAGATTTGAACATAAGATAGAGGAATAGGTTGGAGATTCTATATGAATATGAATTTTAGATAATATATACTTCTGGGAAGGATAACATGGTGGTATATTCCATTAGTAGGCTGTCTTGTTTTCATGTAGTGGATGAGGTGTCTGAGTAGTTGGTTTAATTGAAGCTAACCATGGTAGAGGAAAGTGGTGAAAATTATCTTCTATAAATTGTGCTGAATCGTTTTCTCATCCAGTATATGAATAAGGCTTAATTATGATAAATTGATTGTGAGGCCCAATGTTATCGGATATCCATATGAGATTAACCGGATGCATTCTCTCAATAACGTAATCACATCATAATTTTCCAGAGATGGATGGTGGTTCCAATCACATTTTATGAAGAGGTGAAAATGGGGTTTCACACTTCTCATTTAGGTATACATCCTAGCGTATAGAATATTTCCTAATACCTTTATTATATTTTGTTTCTATTTTGTAATGTGGTAGAGTGTTCCTGAGTTCATCTCTTGATGTCACACATGTCAGTGGGTGAATATAGAGAACCAGGTTCTGACATGTATGTTATAGCCTCTTGATATACTGTAGTGTAATTGGGATGACATATCCATTGACTTTGTTAAATTAATTCCATAGAGAGTGAGAGGTAATAATGTCATATGGGAGATATATGAATGAATTACAAATTCAGAACACTTCCTAAATATCAGGGATAAAATATTAGTGTATGGTTTGAGGCAGTTGAATGTATGGGAGATCATCCTACTTTATGGGGTTCCCTCAAAAATTTTCTTCGACCGTGATACATGGTTCACATCATTGTTGTAGAGAGGCCTGCAGGGGGAATTGAGACCCATTTTAGGATGAGTTTATTTTTTTACCCCAATATGGATGGGCACACCGAGAACACTATTCAAGAGTTAGAGAATATTTTTGGGTCTTATGTGTTTGAATTCTTATAGAGTTCGGAGGATTACTTAAATTTTTGTAGAGTTTTAATATAATAATATTTATCACCCTACAATCAGAATGACACTTTTCAAGGTTTTATATGGGATACCATATTGGTCAACCTTATGATAGACTATGATTGGTGAAGTATCTTTTGTTAGGCTAGAGATGGTGCGGGTAGTGGTGAAGATGTTCAAAATGATTCATTATAAGATGAGAACAACCCATAGTCAGAAGAAATCTTGAAAAAAAAACACTATAGGATTTTGGAGTTTGATTAGGGAGAAAAATGTTTCTTGAGAATGTCCCCATGAAG
This sequence comes from Viscum album, assembly GCA_963277665.1. Classification (NCBI taxonomy): domain Eukaryota; kingdom Viridiplantae; phylum Streptophyta; class Magnoliopsida; order Santalales; family Viscaceae; genus Viscum; species Viscum album. The sequence goes on along the minus strand of OY728156.1, from coordinate 859,752,385 downwards.
AGGATTCTGGATATTCAACTAGTGATGTAAGTTATCCATTAGGTTTATCTAGTCATTAATGATATTTCAAAGGACTGGGGAGGTTTCTTACCTCCTAGCCTTACCCCCATGGTTCAAGTGGGTGCATGAAATCTTCCATGTATTATAGAAAAGAAGATATGTGCATGATCATATGAACATTATTGAATAGGGTGAGCTAAGAATAATGGATGGATACAACTTCATTGAGTACCTAGTGGCATTCAAGTACTAATAAGATATGATCCTACATGGAATGACCATTCCATTGGAACATGTTTTGTTGCAACATGAATGTATGCAGGAGAGATCTTGGGAGTGGGAGAGCTAGATATGTGCTCAGTATCCCCAACTTGTTTAGTTTATTATTTTCAGAGATGAAAATCATTGAAGGATTAAATAATTTCTTTAATTTTTTTTGATAATAATTTTAAAAATATTAAGAAATGTTTTCATATCCAAGCTCTATGACAGTGCAAGATTCCAAGTCCTGATCACCCCAAATTAATTTTATAAAAATATTAAATATATTTATATCACACACAAACAAGAAATAATGCAATATATATTAAATAGAGTATCAAATAGAACATATAAGATCATAATTGAATTCAGACAATGGGGTTTACCCAAGGTATGTCCTATGGTTGGTCATCATCAGACATCCAGTTGAGGTAACAATTAAAGATTGTGTTTAATTAAAATAAATAAATAAATTATTTACTTGTTTTATTAAATGAATAGATTAAATGCTATATAAATACTATTTTATATAAACTCTATAATTTCATCCTCATAAACCATATGATAATTTAGCGTATATTTAATGTACTTTGTTAAATAATTGACATCAAACAATAATCGGTAATCTGATTAAGATGTATTGACATAAATCAATCATAATAGATCATCCTCATAGCTGGTGAATGCATTCTCCTACAAAGATCAATATTAAAGAAAGGTATAGTTCTTAAATTTAAGTTTCCATCCTTAATTAAAATATTTAGAATGTTCTTATCTATTATTATTTCACCAGAAATTAATTGATCCTTCACATGTGCTTAATGCTATTTATTTTGTTAATTAAATAAATATATATTATCGCACATGCTATCTCCCTTGTTAATCTTTGATATCTTATATTTACAAAATAATACTTGGAAAATGATTTAGTCACCTTATTTATTTGCATTATCACCCTTTGTTCTTCATGTTTTCACTATTGGCATATGTGGCCATGGTTCGACATAGTCGAGCTGGTTCAACCATGATAAAACCCCAAAATTTGTGAAAGATTCACATATGATGAATTTATTGGGAAATTATTGACACATCAGGATGGACCACATGTTGTGGGTGATGTTCCATGGATTTGTGATCTAGAGTGGTGATGAGATCAAGAAGCAACAGTGTCCAGTGACGTTCAGGATTTGTATGAATGATAAATTACAAGTTTCCATCCACTGGTGGCAAATAATCAATGATAAGAGGTAAATTGCACCCATTTTGGTTGATAAACAAGGATAAATAATTACAGAGAGGCTATATCTAGAAGGAATGAGGAGATCACAATTTTCTATAAAAACGAGACAACCCTCCGAGAAGTGTGGAAGAAAACAAGAAATGTTCTTCATATTTACACAACATATATGGTTTCAGTTGAAGTAAAATATCACATGTCATATAGGTGGACTACATACAATGTGACTCTATATTGGTGAAACAATGTGATAGATACACATATAAAGGGCCCCATATGGATGTACATGTTACATAATAGAGTACATGGGCATGTGTAGAAATACACGACATGGGTTAAGATGCAAGACTAGAACCCCATGTGGTTATACATGCCATGTATCTCGAAGGACACACCATGTACATATTAATGGCTTCCCAAGACATTTTTATAGGAGAACACCACAAAATATAGAAGTGGGAACACATTCCTTGTGGACCCCATACACGCCATGTATGTCCTTTTTGGATAAATTTCTACATATCATATCTTATTTGTTTTGATATGGATTTTAGACAATGAGTATCCTATCATGAGTATTTTTTCATGTCGAATGTGATGGTGGAATTATTAGAAGAAATTCAGAAATGATGCATACTTTTTCTAGTGAAATTTATATTTAGGAGATGCTTGAAGAAGGCAGTGATCGAATAGTATCATTAGAGAGATTCTAGGTAGAGATGGTACTCCCCTATTCCAGGCATAGGTCCTCTATCTATGACGATGGTACTACCCTTTCTCATAATTTTGTTGTTCCCCTATACTCATTATCCCTGGTAGAGATGGTACTCTACTATTCGTGGAATAGTTCCTCTATCTATGGAGATAGTACTCCACTATTTCACCAGGTCATGGGTCCACCATACTCATTATTCTTGATAGATATGGTACTCCCCTATTCATATTGTAGGTCATATATATATGGGATTGGTAATCCAATGTATCACTATGAGAATAATTCTCCCTTACCATTATTCTAGGTAGAGATAGTGCTCCCATATTTAGGGAATAATTCTTTTTTCTATGGGGATGATACTTCCCAATCACACTAGGGCATGAGTCTCCTATACACATTATTCTTGGTAGATATGGTAATCTCCTATTCATTTGTGAGTGTCCTCTATCTATCGAGTGGAACCCCCTATTGTGGTAGGGTTTGGGTCCTCCATAATGTTTGTGGAATACCTCTATTGTATCGTTTTGTGATTCCTACATCTTATGGAGATTTCACTAACTAGAGATACAGAATAGTGGTGAGGTGTATTCCCTCTTTATGACTTCATTGGCAGACTTTCATGATATAGGGCATTGATGATGGAACTTTGGATCTCAAGGATTAATCATCAACCTGGGTTAGAATGTTAGATAATGATCCCCTTTTTATCTCATTTTGGATTCTTTTTGAGAATATATCTTTGTATTGGGATTCATTTCCCTATTACATTGGGTTGATTTGACTAAATCTATCATGTCTTCTATTACTACCTCTTCAGTTTTTAGGGAATCATCATTGGTATGTATATACTATCTTCTTTATGGGATTTTATTACATATTTTTTGTCTTATGTAGTGATAAATAGATTAACAGTGATTTTAAAGGAGCATAGGGATACTCAGGTTCATTGAACACACGAGTTGTTCATGGATTAGTGATCAGGATTCAAGCTATCTTAGCTATTTCCTATTACATTTTTTTGTCATTTTGGGGAATATTTTCTGGGTGGGAATTTATTTTTCCCTTTACATTTTTTATTACATTGTGAGAAACTTTTTTATTCCCTAGAGGTTATTACATGCATGTTTTTTACTCTAGATGTTACTATCTTTTATTATTGTCCCTCTTTACTTTCAACATGGAGATGGTAGGGTGCATACATGTAGGTACTTAATAAAAATTCCTCCCATTTTAGTTATTCCTTCTCGATGATTTTTTCAAATCCCTAGACTAAGGAGGAATTCTTGGGGTCGTGGAAGCTTTGCCTTCTGGCGGCCATGCGAGCCCTAGTGGGTCGGTTCATTACACAAGTTGACTTTGGGATTATGTTTGGAATTATTTAGTGTGAACTATCAATATAAGTATAAGGATAATACTAAGTATAGAAAAGTATCATAAAATTCTTGTTATGTATACAGAGATTAGCTTCCAAGAAATTAAATCACTGTCTAGATACTACAACTAGATATTGATATGTAATAGTAATAATTAGTGATTATAACTCTAAAATGGGTGTATTAGGTATGAATCCATTTTCACATGGTGCATGAAAATATTCCTTGCTGCACACCTAGTTATGAAGACTCAGGGGTTATTTTTTTTATAAATTCACAAACTCATTACAAACCATTTTGAAGGACTTGAAAAAATTATCAGGTTATAAAACATAATAGAGAGATTACTATAGATAACCTAGATTGATATATAGAGACTCCTAATATAGGATATAGTAATCATTTATATGTTATACCTCTAAAGTTTATATGTTTCACTTTTTTTGTTATTGTATTCTCATATGGGTTTTCTTCTCTTAGTTAATAGTGGAATGTAGGAGAAACCATGTAAACAACCAACATGATATAAAATGTAATAATTTACAAAATGATATTCATAAAATTATGGGAGTAAGATATGATAACTTAATGTTAGTACTGGGTTAACTATCATAAGTTAATAGTAATAAACTCAATCATATAAAATACCCTACACCTCATAAGAAAGAGAAATTTTAAATTTAACATTTTATATAAAAATAAAAATCCTACCTTTAGTGCATATTTTAATCCTAGAATCATGAAAGAATGGATTAAATCAATTTATAATATTCTTTATGTCCTCCAATTATTAGATAAACAAATATTTGTGGTCTATATTTTTCACATTAAGGGTGAATTCAACCATTGTAGGATACCGATCAAGAATAGAAAGTGCAAATAGGATATTGATTCCCTAGAAGGGGAAGACTTAAAGAAATTATTTTTTAATAAACATTTTCCCTGAACTCTCTATATTATAATAAAGAGGGAGTTACATTGACTAAAGAAAAAGTAAGAAGAGTCTATTGAGGGATATGAGGAAAACTTCACAAGGCATACACAACACACCTCCACCATTTTATTAATAATAACAGTAACATAGAATGTGTATTAATACATTAATCATTAGTGATTCAGAACTTTGAGAACTATGAAGGGATTTTTTGTGCCCTACAATTTGATATGGAGATTGGAGAATCCCAATGGACATGTGGTACTAGAGAGAATAAAAGGACATTTAGTTTTTTTTGAAGTATCAATAATAAAATACCATTGAATAAAGAAAACCCAAAATATAACTTGTCAAAACAGTGGGAAGAAGCATACACAAAATTGTTTTATGGGAACCAATAGTTTTTTTGAATATAGGAAATAGGGGAATTAGGATAATCAGTGCTAAATAGAAATAAAAAAAACTCAAAAATATGGAAGAATAAAAGAATTTTTAGATTAGAACTCAACATTAAGTGTAGTGTTTAAACTTTAAGGAACATGGGGATTATGAAATTAAATGACCATAGATAAAGGTTATTAGAGATAATCAATGACAACAACCTCTAAGGCCTAGATAAAAAGGAATGACATATAATATCACTACTACCGAGGTGGATATCTATAATGATGTGGTGATGGGTATTCTAGTAATTCCTTAAATAATAGAAAAATAATTTTTTTATAATAGTTCTATTCTATCTTTCAACCCAAGTATATTACTCCTCCCCAATCAATGTTTGTGGACTTAATCATTAAAAAAATATCATCTTACTTGATTTAGTGTATTATGATGCTATATTGGGCATGCATTATCTATCCTTATACAAGTATAACATAAAATTTTGAGAGAGGAAGATCTGTCTCTACATCCCATGTTATTCTATGATTGTATAAAATTGTAAGGTGGAGGATGTAGATGCTGATTAATACTATATTCAAGTGTGGATATTATTTCTTTATGAGAAATAATATTTAAAAATAATGATTGTGAAAAAGGAATGAATCATTCTTGATGACATTAACATTTTGAGGGATTATAAAGATATATTCCTTAAAGAGTTTCCTAGTATTCCTCTTGTATGAGAGGTTGAGTTCTCAATAGAACTTATAACTGAATCTCTAACCATATCAAACACTCCTTATTTAAAAAAACCGTTGAATTAGAAGAGATAAATAACTAGTTACAAGAGATACTGAAAAGGGGTTTACATGCCTGAGTGCTTCACCTTGGGGTTCATTGGTCCTCTTTATCAATAATAAGTATGGTTAAATGCAACTCTGAAATGATTATCATGAACTAGAAAAAATAATGAAAAAGAAAAAGTATCCCCTTCCATGGGTAAATGAATTTTTCAATCAATTATGCGGGGCCTAGTTTTTCTCTAAAGTAGAATTTATTTTTGGGAAATCATCAATTAGAGGTGAAGGAGGAAGATAGTCCAAAAAGAACCTTTATAAATAATTATGAACACTATGAGTTCATAAGGATTTCTTTAGGACTCACTAATTCTCCACTAATCTTTATGGACTCAATTATTATAGTATTTAGATATTACCATGAAAAATTTGTGGTAGAATTTGTATATGGTATTATAATTAATCCAAAATAAAAGAGGGGAATTGGAATCATTAGAATTCTATGATAAAGGTTTTGATAAATAAGAAAATATATGAATGGTATAGTCAATGTGAGTTATGGATGAAGGGAGTTTTATTCTATGGGAATATTATCACCAATAAATCAATATTTATGGACCATTCTTAGGGAAAAAAATTGAGGAATAGACTAGACTAGTATATATAACAGAGATAAATAGTTTCCTTCGAAATGTTTGGTGTTAATGATAATTTTTGAGAAACATATCATAATTATCAAACCCACTAACCAAGATAACATGAATGGGATTAATGTTTTTCTTGAACAATGAATGTGAAGAGATCTTTAAGGAGTTGTAAAAGAGGTTTATCACTCACACTTATCTCAGGTGAGAAAATTTTATAGTATACAGAGATGATTTAATGAAGGGTTTGGGATGTGTACAAATAAATAATGATTAATTGATAGAGTATTCATTATAGAATTTAAATATACAGGAGGAGAAAAGTTTGAAGAATGATCTGTAGTTGTATGTAGTGATCATTGCATTGAAAATAATGTGACATTATCTCCATAGGGAGAAGTGTGAAATATATATAGATCATAAGAGAATAAAATATATATTTACTTAGAAAGAGATTAAAATTTTCTATAAAATATGGTTAGAGTAGATAAAGGACATGATTTCTCAATCTGGTACCATTATAGGAAATCAAAAAAAGTGTTAGATGCTGTTGGTAGAATAGATTTGGTTACTTTGTCGATGATAAAAATTGTTAAGGATATAATATTCTTAGACTTTTAGAGGATGAAAATGAGAATTTTGAATGATCTAATCTTATTAGACTTTTAAATGATGGAAATGAGAATAACGAATGAAGTGACATCATCATTCCTTTATCAATTGATTTCTCAACCATCTATCCTAAAGAAGATAAAGTTTTCTCAAAGAGAAGTTGTAAAATTCATGTATAAGGAGTAATGTATAATAAAATTTAAATCCCAAGACTTACAAATTGATAAATGAGTTGTAATATTAGGGTCAAAACATTGTATAACATCACATAATGAGATATATAAACAATTTCTGAAAAATTCATATATCTTGAACTTCTCCGTCCACCCATAGAGTATGAAGATGTATCAAAATATCTGGGAGCAACATTGGTGGGAAAATATGAAGAATAAGATGATTAAATATAAATTAAACTGTATCATATGTCAGTAAGTGGGAGATAAAATGGAAACTTCTTAATTTATGATGCGACTATTACCCATACCAATATAGAAATAGGAAAAACCACTATAGACTTTGTCACTGGTCTACCAATGACATTTAGAAGAAATAATACCATATGGTTTTTGGTAGATAATCTAACAAATAATTTTTACTTCACTGAAACCCAAGAGGTCTTCTCACCCAATTATCTTGCAAGGATATAAATCCAAGAGGTAGTGAGGTTTGATGGAACCTCATTATCAATTATATTTGATAGAAATATGATATTTACCTCCATGTTTTAGAAGAACCTCCAACATGATGTAAATACTGAATTTAACTTGAGTATATCTTATCATCCCTAAACTGAGGGCCAATATAATAATAATAACAATAATCTTGCTTAAATATTGAGAGCATTTTTGATGTAGTTATAAGTCGGATGAGATCAATATCTTCCACTAGTCAAGTTATTGTATAATAATACTTTCTAATCTAGCATCCAAATAGATCCATATGATTACCATTATTGGAAGAATTATAAAACAATTGTGTGTTGGGAAGATGATTCTGTACATATGTTTTTGGGACCAAAAATAGTCTAGGAGGTTGAATAAATGGTCAAGACCATTCAGTAAAACATTACGACTACTCAGAGTTGATAGAAGAGTTATGCTGATAATAGGTAATGAGATATGGAGATTGTGGTTGAGGATAGATTTTTATATACAAATCTACTTGGAAGAGAGTAATGAGATTTTAGAAGAAGGGAAAGATAATCCCCATATACATCAACCCATATTTGATTCTCAGTAACATCATATATGTGGTTTATCAACTAGCACTGCCACCAACCCTTTGTCATGTACATGATGTATTCCTTGTATCCCTCTTCAAGAAGTGAATACTTATTCCATCACATGTAATGAATTCATATTTTGTATATATATAAAATGATATATCTTATGATCATAATCCAGTGAATACCTTGGACAATAGAGATAAATTTCTATGCGAAAAATCAAGTCACTTAATCAATGTACTATGTTAGAACCATAAATATAAGGAGGAAACCTATGAACCAGAGGAAGTAATGAAGCAGAAGTATCCTTACATGTGTCCATATTAGTATGTCATATGAGATTTTTAGGGTGAAATTCCTTCTAGGGTGTTGAATGTAACACCCAATTTTTTAAAGATGAATACCATGTTCGATAGTTTATAAGACATAAAACACCGTACCTAAAAAACCATAATTATTTAGGCCTATTATAATTGAGCCATTAAATTAAATTGAATGAATAGTATAAATTATTTTATATAATATATATAAAGATCAAAATCTTTATAAATTCATAGGAAATAAAAAATAAATTTTTAATGATGTTATTATATTCATAAAAAAAATATTTTCTTCAAAAATGATTTTTATTTTTATTTTTGGAGAAATTATTAAAATTAAATAATTTAACATTTAAAAATGTTATTTTACAAAATAAATATCATTTTTTAAAATGTAATATCCAAATTATATTATGATGAAATTTTTTATTTTTTATAGAATGGTTGATTTTTTATGGAATTGTGACAATTACCATTTTTTCAAATACAATTATTTCATTTCACTAGTTAAAGTAGTTTGATTGTCCCATTATATTTTGGATTTATTAATAAATTTAAATATGAACCATTTTATTTATAATATTATACTTATTTTCAATTTAATAATAAATTTTCATGATTTTGGTATAACTTTATTTTTATACTTAAAAATCCTCTTTTCGTAAACTGTTTTTACATACATAAATTTTATCCATTTTAATTATTTAAAAGAACCAAATTAATGAAATATTTATATTATATTTTTGAATAATATATATATTAATAATAATTTAAATTTATATAAAGATGATTTCTAGTCATAGAGTGAATATAAGATCAGCTTTTTCTTGGAAACTGCATTTCATGAAAAAAAGTTTCTTGACACATTTTATGGGTTTCATTTAAAATTAAATACTTCTAATTATATGAATGTAACTTGATAAAATATATTACATAGGTTTATTTAGGATAATTAATATTATTTTATTAGTTCAACTTATTTTTTAGTCATAATGAGTAGTAAAAAAAGTAAAAAATAATTACCACAGTTAAGGTTAAAACGAGGTTTTATGCATTCACTTGTGTTAAAATTAATTTAACACACACAAAGGATTATTATTTGATAAATTTTATTACATATTTATAATTATTAATTCCAAAATATCAAATAATAATAATTTTATATTTAGTTTCAAAGGATATATTACCAATATAAAAAACTATTTATAGTAGAGAAAAATAAAACTATAAAAGTGAGTAACCTTAGAGGTAAAGGAAATAAAATGTTTATTTTTTGTTTAATTTTTGAGAATTTTATTTAAAATATGATCCATAAAATACATTATTTATCATTTTATAGGAACTTTTCTTGATAATTACTTCCTATTATTGAATAGTTTTGGGTATTTCTGAAAATTGCATTCCTCACTTATAAAAGGAAATCTCCTCTCCTCTTTTCTCACACTTCAAAATAATTTTGGAATAGAAAATACCAACCCAAATACCTTTTATAAATTATATTTCTATTTATTACAGTCATTTTTTATTATAAAACCTTCTTAATTATTCTTTAGTTATAAACATAAATTTATTATCCGAAGAGAAGATATTGTTCTTAACCAAGAGTCTTGTTTTATTTCTTATTCCACTTCCTTAAAATATTATTAAAAAAATGATGATATAATAGAGTAAATATATCCCATATTCTAAGATATTATAATTATAATTTAAGAACCTATATTAACATCCTCTTCCATAAAATGGGAAACCAATCCATTATTCATGTGTATGACGGACTACCAGCTCACAAACTGATGTGATTCATTTTCCATCCTCGCCTCTCAATAATGTTCATGATACTGAATTTAATATATATATATACTATATTAATGAAATATTTATCATTATTTTAATGTTTTATATAAATTATTTTATTACCATTAAATTCATATAATAATGAAAACTTTGTTCATGCGTACGTGGGGATTACCACCTCTACAATGGGATGTGATTCATTTTTTATTACCGTGTCACATAAATGTTATATATAAGTGTATTTAAAGAAATAATATTATATTTATCAATTAATCGTAATAATATTAATAGAAAAATACACTTAACTTCTTTGAATCATGATCATTGAAAAATGGAAATGTAACTCATGCACATGTATGGCCTACCGTATCCTTGATTTTAACATCATTAATTTTTCTTTACAATAATTTATTATTGGTTTTTAAAATATAATTGTTGAATAAAATAATTATAATATCCTGATTATTATTCTACATATGATTAAATTATAATCTTTTTGACCGTAGCCAACATTTTTAATTGATTTCGGGAATATGATCCAAACATCATCAAAACTTTCGAATTGAACCTAAATGATTAAGTAATTGAATAAAACATAATTATATATAAAATTAAATGAATAATAATCCTTAATAATGTTCTTAAACAATTAAATAATTAACAAACTTTTGTCATCCATGATGTTAGATAACACATGTGATGAATTGGGCCCGAGGTATGTGATCTCTCTAAACCACCTCTTTCATTGGGATACAACAATTCAATCACTAACTCACCTTATATATATATATATTTAAATTTGGGGAATTATTATAAATTTTACATATATGTCTCACAGATATATACATATCTTATTTTCCCTTCATTTTATGGGTTAACACATGTCTTATGTTCACTTACAAAATGATTTCATTATGAAATTTCCATTGATTATTGTATGAGGAATGATTTTGTAACCCATTTATATTGAATGGTTAATTATTATGTTTATACATTTTTATGGAATTCCTTTTGTGGCATTGAAAAATTATTGACATATTATAATGGGTTCACCTAGATATCACTCCATTTCATTGGGTAAAGCTTTATTCTCTGGATACGTTATGTATGGGATTCAGGTTTAAACCTAATCCATTATGGGACCTTGTCCTCCATATTATATTTTATAGGTAGTTATCCTTGACTCATGTTTATGTCATGTTATATATTTATTCTAAATTTCTTATGATGATATGATCTTATAAAACTACGTTCTTTATGTTATGCTTCCACGTGATTACATATGACACTTTTATTTTATGATATCACGTGATACCTTTAACTCACATGTTATGATTCATTATCATGTTTATTTCCTTACCTGGTTTTTTAGCACATCCCTTTCATTTATGTATTCCCTAGACTATCCTATACATTTTTAGAAGATCAATCAATTTATAATATTATTGTATATATTAAAACAAAGATGTTTTATTTTATTTGTTTCTTGTACTTAGTCTTCCAAAGACACTAGGATTTTAGATCCTCAGTTTGTAGTTAATGGATATTTATGATAAAATCATCTATTATTATTTGTAAAAATCAAGGGTTGATATATATTGAAAATTATATTTTTATTTACTAGAGTTTTTTATCCTTATAATTTTCTCAATACCATTCACCTATAATATAGTGGCTCAATTTAGTTGGGTGTTGTGTATCCTATGCTATAGAAAATAATATAATTTAACGGAAAATGAATTCAGAAAATATGAGGCATTACATTATCCTCCCTTAATTAAATTCCATCCATATAATTTTAATTTTTTATTTCCAAAACTTTATTATAATTACATATTAATTTTATAAAGATTCTATCATGATATGTAATTTATATGTCCCTACTAGGAAAAATATATATTCTTAATTTAATATTTATAGAACCATATATATATCGTTATATGTATAATACTTATAAATGTGTTTCTAAAAGAATAAATTTTTACTAAGTGATATTTTACACATAAGACATAGTTGATTTATCTTTCTATTGATTGAATTTGAGGAATTATTTTACCATCAAGGTGGATAATGATAAAATATACTTACATGATTTCTTTCAGTTTCTATAATTGTAATTTCACCCTTTGATTTTGGGTTTAATTAATTTCCAAATATGAATCATTAAATATTCAAATAAATAATGAATAAGATGAATCTTTCATGCCCCATGTATAAAAAAAACATTTATAATAATATTTGATCCCCGAATAGATGTAAATATATATTTTCATGTTTCTATATGATTACTAAAAACAAAATATCACAAGAATGAAAACTCCATTATATGAAAAAAATTAATATTCAAAACTATAAATATAATACTTACACTATAATTTTAAATTATATAATTCCAAAAATAACTAAAAATATTAAAAATATATCAAATCAAATAAAAAACTGAAAAATAGAATTTTTGATCACATACTGATACACTCGGAATGCATCATTAGTTCCTCTTGGGTCCCGGACAATTTTGAAATTTAAATACCCAAAACCCTAACTCACTTTCTCTATAATTAATTAGTATAGGATATTGCAAGTCTCTAGGTAGATCAATTGAATATGGGTTGTAGAATTAAGGTAATTTAATTGTTAATACCTAAAACAATGAATGAATGAATGAAGGTATCTAAACTATATGGAATGTGGTTTTTTCAGAGGGTGAATAAAATATAGAAAAGGTAATAAATAATTTAAAATCTATGTACATGAAATAAAAAATCATGAAATAGTGAATAAAAATCATCTGGACAATGGAATCGAGTCTAAGTGAGTCCCCTAATCAAGATACACACTCTTTGTCACGTGAATAACCTTTTATTATAGTGAAGTAATTCAATAATTAAAAAGACAGGTAACCCAAAATATTTTTTAAACATAGTAGAAATTTTTTCCAATGGTTATTGTAAAATCACACTACTATTTAAGTCATTAAAAATAACTCCCCTATCTTACAAATTAATAAATTTCCATGCCCCATAGAATGATATAATGAGATATAATAATAGAGATAGATAAAAAACCATGATTAATTGGTTGTTGAAATTCAAATACATATTAGATCAATTCCGCTTCATTGAAATCATCACAACATGAATTAATTAGCGCCATTAAATTATCTCTTATAAGGTATGAAATAATAAAACAGAAATACTATAGAATTTTCGAAAATGGTTAGGTGGATGGAACTGAAGCAAAAACACCTTCCCCCATGTCATGGTCTCTATCTCTCCTTATAGTAGTGCTGAGATCCCTTTATTTATTGAAAACTAGTAATCACCCGTGCAATAGCACAACTTATTTGATTAATGGTTGTTCTTTTAATAAGAATTAATCATTAAAATTGTTGAGAAGAAACAATAATGTTGACTAAAAAGTGAAGGTCTTGATTAATGGTTTTAATTTTAAAAAGAATTTTGTATTTATAAAAGTTGAGAAGAAATAAAAATACTGACTAAAGAGTGAAAGTCAAATCCAACATAAGACAGTGATTGTAAAAATAAAACCTACAAATGTGAAAATGACTGAAATAAATATGGTAAGATGAGAAAACCTACAGAACATAAACTAATGAAAATCAGTCTAGCAAAATGAAAATAATCAAGAACGAGCATAATTAAAACATAGATTTCCCAACCATTATTTTGAAGATCAGTTCCACTATAGAGGTGTTGTCACCTTGTTGGGAAATCATGGATTTGCTCCAAACCATGATTTGAAGATTGCCACATGAAAATGGAAATAAAATTATTAAATGTATTAAAAAATTTAATACCAATAATAATGTGAGTGGGTTACTCATGATGGAATAAAATGGAGTTAAGACTAAAGATAACGAAAATCGAAGATGCGGGAATGGGGGAGACGAAGTTCAGAAGGTGTGAAATTTACAAATCTATTGGAATAAATTGAACTAAAAAATTACTACTTACTATAAATATGAAAACCTCTCATAGCCCTGCCCCTCCCTTTCCCCTATTCCCATCCCCCCTGCCCAACCCCTCCCCCTACCCACCCCCACTAAAACGTTCCCTTATAAAAGCAGTGAAAAGCTGTTTAAATTTAAAAAAACGAACCACAAGAAGAGATATCCAAATCAGTTGTAATGAATTCCTAGGATGGTTATTGATGAATCTTTTAACAGTGAAGACGGATGCAAGAGTAGGAGTAAAAATTTTGTATACCTCAATAATCATCTAGGGCCAAAACTGAGAAGCACCTCCACAACCGAGCTGCCAACCCAGGCCGAACAGAAAGATATGTTAGAAATACATGATAGTGGTAGGTAATATTTAAACAGAACGAGAAACTTCTATGAAATCATACTAACAATAAGCAACATATATGACTAAATGAAAAAGAATAAAATATAACCCCTCCCCTTCCCCCTCCCCTCTGCCCAGCCCCCCTCCCCTCTGCCCTGCCCCCCTTCCCATGCCCAGCCCCTTCCCCATCCCCCTGCCCAGCCCCCTCCCCCTGCCCAGCTCCCTCCCTCCACTTGCCCCTGCCCAGCCCCCTCCCCCTGCCCATCTCCCCCCTCCTCCTGCCTCTGTCCGGCTACCCCCTCCCCCTGCCCAGCTTTGCCCCTCCCCCTGGACCTGCCAAGCTCGCCCCCTCCCTCTGCCTAGCTCTCTCACCTCCCCCAGCCCCTGCCTAGCTCACCCCCTCCCACTGCCCAGCTCCCCCCTCCACCTTCCCACCTCCCCCTCCCCCTACCCCTGCCCATCCCCCTCCCCCACCCCCACTAGACCCCTCCCCCACCAACACCCTGTACATCCCCTCCCCCTACCCACCCCCACTTAAAATTACTAATGTTAAACTCTAGCGGGTAAACAGAAAATAATATAAAAAAACACGTACTTATAGACAACACAGGAGCATTGGAAGACCGTAGTACCATCAATACCATGGTGTTGAATAAAAAAAATTGTATGTAAACATGAACTTGTACAATGGTCTCATTTATAGAGGCCTTTAGTACAATTTCTAAAAACATGAGACTTTCATGACGCAGTCACTATTTCAGTACCAAATGAAAATTCTACATTTAGTAAATCATGTAAAACATTTAGTATTACCTTTCATATATGCTGTATATATCAGTCAATCTTTTCTACTTTGTACTTTAATTTATCAGTCATTCAGACTGCAACATTTTTTTCCTGACTTGTTCTACCGACACTTTCAGGTGATATATGATGAGATTGCTCAGTTAGATCATCATTTAGAAATTCAGTCAGTAGGTTTTTTTGTATATAAAACATAATTAAAAAAAGCATCAGATGAAGGAGAAATAACAATGTAGGCTTAAAATAAAGCGTTATAATGAAAATTAAAAGGAAGAATATATATATATATATATACCTGAATAGTTGATGATACCGCAGACGATTTTTCAAATATTGAGTAATCCTTTGCACAGAGTCGAAATTATTTGGCACTCTGATGATAATATTATAGAACAATAAAGAATTAATCCAGTTGCATGTTCTCTACACGGAGGGAAGTATAGAATGTTATAATGGATTAGTTAGTAAGAAAATTCATATGAAATCCCTATTTTGAAACAAATGATTACGTATTTGGTCAAACCTGAAAACTCTCTCCGATGATTAAATGCATTATTGATTTCACCAGTTTTTACATATATTTCTGAAATGAAATGAGTCAATTTAGATGACACATATTTTTGAAGTCTAAATAATGCATTAAAAGTATAGGGAAATACAGATTCATAGGAGATATATATCTATAGATACATATAGATAATACAACATGATTATAATATAAAACACACCTGTGTTGAAAAAATATGCTTCATTACCGGTAATTGAAGAAGTAAAACAATATCAGTTTTAAACATAGTATGCAACATATTACACTAAGTCATATTTGAAGATCATCTGAAAGCGTGAGTTTTGCTTACTCTGATAATGTGTCACGAGCAGGGTAACTGGGAATATGTCCCTCAATCGTTATACCTACAAGAAGTAATGTAAATATAGTTTATTTTTTCAATACATGTGAGACAAAACGTGGAATAGTTTCCAAAAATACGCTGATGGAGTAGATACTAGAGGGGTCATAATTTTCTGTATTAGAAGATGATATATACTTTCTCTTCTACCGGGTGCAGATCTTGTTGATGAAGCTCCATGATGACCTGTCAATGATAGTTAATATTTGAAAAACTATACAATGTTACAACATAGTAACAAAAAAAATATTTAGTCAATGTTCTTTGACAGATTAATATAACAAACCGTTCAAAGACATAGGTGAAAATGAAATGCCTGAACCTCCTGTGGTGAATAGAGAGGACATCAACAAAAGTGTAATGATTAGATATAATTTATGATTGAAACGCTCAGATACTTACTTGAAGTAAAGTTAATACGGTTACTACTATCATTTTTAAGGCGTGTTTAAACAGTATTTGGCGAAAAAGATCCAGAATGTAGAGCCACTATCAGTTCAAGAGTAAAATGGGTAAATCATATGATATTATTCACATTTAATTTGTTTACTATATATGAAACCGTTAGTAATATAAAATGTACTGACCATTGGTATGAATAGGTGAAAGAGGTATGCGTGCTCTTCTGATCAAGTTTGAATTCAATTGCATAGGGTCAAATGTTGTAGTAGAAAATAGTTGATGGGAGCTCATTAGTGATTTTCTTATAATTTTACGAACCTGTAATTTAGTAAGTTCGTTCATGTAATGTTTCCAAGGGAATACACTAATGTTATACTGATTTGTCGTTATCTTATACAAAATCTTCCTTGCAACCTTGCATTTCGAGATGCTGACGGTGTCTGCATCTTTGTTTCGATGTCTTTATGTTGAATTTTCAAGTTTTAGAATGCAATTAAAAGATGTTTATGAGTACATACAGTCAATTTAAAATATATTGATTAGACAATCGACAGAGAATTCATGTTTGAATTCTATATGATGTATGTTGTAAACATAATTCAAACATGAAGTGTACTGTGGTTTTACTGAACGATAGTTACACCAACACAAAAAGGAATATCTATTTTATACAGAAATGATACATCTAAAAATATCATATTCAAATGAGTAGAATGTACTATGGGAAGACATCTGAAAAAAAGTTTGAATGAATACCTTGGAGGGATATTGAGGTCAATTTATGCATTGAAGAAGGATACTCCTGCGACTAAGTATTCTATTGTACTGTGATTTCAATGAACCAAAGTTATGCCAACATCAAAGATACATATATACATTACAGACAAAAAAAATAAATGAAATCTTATTATTGAATGTCACATAATGTAGTAATAGGTTCCCATAGATAAGAAATGTCTTGAAAATTTAATAAACGACACATATACCACTAATAACGAAGCATGTATATAGTATATAGAAATGGATTGAATGAAAATATCATTTTCAATTAAAAATTATGCTACATTGGAATTGACTGGAGGGGAGGGAGATGGGTAGGGGCAGGGGGAGGAGGGGAGCTGGGCAGGGGGAGGAAAGGTTGGGCAGCGGGGCTGGGCAGGGGGAGGGGGGAGCTGGGTAGGGGGAGGGGGCTAGGTAGGGGCATGGGGAGGAGGGGAGCTGGGCAGGGGGAGGGGAGGCTGGGCAGGGGCAGGGGAGGGATGGAGCTGGGTAGGGGGAGGGGGGAGGATGATCAGGAAGGGGACCGGGAGATGGGAATCATGGAGAGGTTCGAGATTGGGGAGTCAGAGAGAGCTGCGGGAACCCTAGGAGAAATCCCGATGTGATTGAAGGTGGATCACGTAGAGGTGGAGGCATGGACGCGGAGGATGATCGGCAAGGTGACCGGGAGAGGGGACTCATGGAGAGGACCGTCAGAGGGGATTGACGAAGGCTGATGGGAACCCTAGGAGAAAACCCAATGGAATCGAGGTAGAGCGCGGGAGGGGGGAGACGTAATTGTGTCGTGGGATAGAGAATTGGAAGTAGAGGAAATTAGAATACTGGGTGACATGGAAGGTGGAAATGGTGACACGTAGGCAAGGAGGAAGCCGAGTTCAGTATAGATAATAATAGATATTATCATGTTATATCTAAATAGGTGCTAGAATTTATGATATAAAACTATAAAATCATTATCTGATATAATAGTTGTACTCATTATATATGTAATGGAATAAATATTCTTTAGAAAAAATGGTAACAGATTGTGACATTTTAAAATTTTAACATCCATTTTAAACACTCTTATTGAAAATCTAAGTGAACATATATCTAATTAAAAAATATATTTAGATAATATTAAAGGAATGTGAGGTTTTGAGTTAGTTATGGATACTAAAATAATAATAACGAATAATTGTTTAAGTTTAGAATTAAAATAAAATACAGTAAAAAAACAACCTTGGTAATGGATAGGGGTATGATATTTCCTCATTTCTATAAGTATAGGGTAGTCTTGTCCAAAATTTGAATTGGAAGTATGTTTTTGAGAATAATAATGTAATGTAGTTGAGGTAATACATAAACCAGTAATGTGGGTGATTAATTAAACATAAAATATATTATGCAGGCAAGAACCTGAAATAAAATAATAATTATAATAATATATATACCTCTGGATAAGAATAATTCTCTGCACAGAATACAGTTCATGAAACTTGCATTATTATTGGAACGTGTGTGTGTGCTATCTTGGTAATCATTTGATAAGACAATCAATAATTATAATTTTCATAATCAAGAATCTATTAATAAAAAATAATAGTTATAAAGTGGTAGATTTTAAAGTAGAACTTATTATTAGAGGGATACTATAATTAAATAAAGATAATATTAGTGATACAAAATTTAAAAAACATATAACAATATTAGTGTTGTCATAGATATGATCTTTATATCGGCTTATTAATTTATAGTTATGAAATGGATGTTATGTTAAACATAAAATACAATAGTTACAATAAAAAAAATATAAAACTAATTAAAAAAATAATATTTTTGGTTTCAAGAATAAAAACCTCTGTCGTTAGGTCACGGTTCTCAACAAATAAAATCTTCAAAACAATGACTTTTGCATCTTTCTCTGTATATTATCCAAATTTTCAACATAAATGAGATAGATTTTGAAATAATAAATATTGTTTCTTATTTATGATACATGTTTTTTACCTATAACCAGTTTGATACAGCAATATACACTGAATAAAATATGATAAAAAATATTTATAACATCTTTTGTTTCTACTTTCCTGTGTTTTTTGAAAGTGAAAAGTGAAACATTTTCCAAAACCAAACATAGCCCACCCAATATATGAGAAAAATATATATATAACATCCTATAACATAATGATGCCTCATCCAAGAAGTCAAGGCAGATCATTAATTCATACCTGGCTTAATATCAAAAAGGTCAAAATCAATGACCTTCATATCAGCATCATCATTTATAGATGTGAAAAATAAAGTTCTGTTAAACAACAAAAACAATAGTTAGAATAACAAAAATATAAAACTAAATAAAAAAGAACATTTTCAGTTTCATGAATAAAAACCTATGGCTTTAGGTCACGGTGCACAACACCCAAAATTTTCACAATAATGGCCTTTTCATCTTTCTCTGAATATTCTCCACAACTGCAATAGAAATGAGATGGATTTTGAAAAAAAAATATTGTTTCTGATATTTGATACATGTTTTGTAACAATAAAATATATATGAATAAAAATATAACATAATCCATAAATAAAATCAATGTTACCATGAATTTAAAAGAATTTATAGAACTTTATGTTCAAATGAAAATACATTCATTCATAGTATAATTTAGTATGTTGTATATTTGTAAGTAATAGAAGTAAAAGTGCATTTGTATAGTAACCCAATGTCTAAAAAGTGAAAAGATCTTGATATAGTGTTTATCTAGATATTATTAATTTTAAATTATTCAAAACACAACACCTGCACTTGTTTGCAGAATCGTAAAACTAATTAAAAAATAAGAGTTTTGGTTTCAAGAATAAGAACCTCTGTCTTTAGGTCACGATACACAACACTTAAAATCTTAAAAACAATGGCCTTTGCATCTTTCTCTATATATTTTCAACATATGCAATAGAAATGAGATGGATTTTGAAATAAAAATACTGTTTCGGATTTATGATACATGTTTTGTACCTTTAACTAGTTTGATCCAGCAATAGAAACTGAATAAAATACGATAAAAAAATATGTATAACATCTTTTGTTTCTAGTTTCCTATGTTTTTTGAAAATGAAAAGTGAAACATTTTCCAAAACCAAACACAACCCACCCATTATATGAGAAACAAATCTTTATAAAATCCTATAACATAATGATACCTCATCTAAGAAGTCAAGGCAGAACATTAATTCATAACTGGCATAATAATCTCAAAAAGGTCAAAATCAGTGAGCTTCATATCATCTTCTTCATTTATATATGTGAAAAAGAAAGTTTTGTTCAACAACAAAGACAATAGTTACAATAAAAAAATATAAAACTAAATAAAAAAGAAGATTTTCAGTTTCAAGAATAAAAACCTATGGCTTTAGGTCACGGTGCACAATACATAAAATCTTAACAATAATGGATTTTGCATCATTCTTTGTATATTCTCCACATATGCAACATAAATGAGATGGATTTTGAAAAAACAAATATTTTTTCTGATTATTGACACATGTTTTATAAAAATAAAATATATAGGAATAAAAATAAAACATAATCTATAAATAAAATCAATGTTACCATGAATCTAAAGGCATTTATAAAACTTTTTGTTCCAATATAAATACATTCATTTATTGTATAATTTAATATGTTGTATAGTTGTAAGTAATAGAAGTAAAGGTGCATTTGTATAGTAATCCAATGTCTAAAAAGTGAAAAGATTTAGATATAGTGTTTATCTGGATATAATGAATTTTGAATTCTACAAAACACTACACCTGCATTTGTTTGCAGGATCATAATGTATCTAGAGAAACCACCAGGATAAAATATAGTCTACATCAATTAAATTATATCTCCCTTTTTTGAGCAAGATTTGTCAAATTCATACCCCATTGCATCTAAGAATAATCCATTCAGGTGATGTAGGACAATAAAACTAAACGATCCCTTGTGTAAATAATGAAGCATAAGGGGAAAATGATCTTTAAAAACTACATATGCAGGTTACGAAAATGTAAAATCACAATTACCTTAGATACAGGCGACGCAAATCACGAGCTGAAGTTGTATCGAAGGAATAGATTAAAATTGTTTGAAATGGATGGATGCTGAAAGAAATCATTCGAAGTAGACAATCAGAGCTCGACACTGGCCCTCAAATGTGAATCCTTGGCGAGGAGAAGGATCCTGCGGCAGAGTTTCCCTAGGTGAAAGAGTCGGATGTGGAGGACTCAGATATGGAGGAGCCGAACGCAGAGGTGCCTGATGAGTTGGATCCAGATGAGTAATAGTCAGACATCTAGCGGGTAGTGGGTTGACACTTCAGACACCGTTGTATGGGTTAGAGTTTCAAACAACGAAAAATGTATGAATCTGAAGGAGTCATGCTGGGCTTCGAAAACCCAAGCTATGAATTTTCGATGATGTAGACCAAATCAGAGGTATTTTAGTTATGAGAGCATTGAAAGGATGAAATCAACCTGGAAGTGTAGTAGGAAATGAAAATTGTGAGCGGGAGCGATGCAGGCAGTAGGGGATAATCGGGAAGGGGGTGGGAGATGGGAATCAGTGAGGGGAGCATGAACCGTAGGGAAGATCATCGAGGGATTCCCGACAGCAGAGGAATATGGCTTTAGCGTCGAATATTAGCAAAGAATGGGGGAAAACCTAAGCTGGAGGGAGGATATGAGGTAGTGTGGGGTATGTGTGAAGGCTGTCGCGGGACGACGGAATGCCGGAGGAATATTGAAATGTAGGTGACATGGAGGTTTTTGAAGGTGACACGTAGGCCTGGAGAAGCCAAGTTTAGTATGGATGGTAGATATATCAACTATAATGAATTTAATCAAACCAAAAAAGGCCACTAAATCTATCTAAATCAATCATTGGAGTGTAAAATAAATTCAACACAAGATCTACTAAAGATTATGAAAAATTTTGAATTTTAATTCCATAGTTGACCAGGTTCACAACATGAAAAGAGGTTGCATAACATGAAGTTTCTTGATTCTCTTAAGATTCCATTTTCTCCCAAACATCTCACATTATGTTCTCATAGAACTATTCATTCCATGAATTTTACCATCACAACCTGAATTTTTTTATTCCCATTTTCTTCACATGTCTAACATCATTCATCTGGTATCATGCCACCCTTTTCATGTCTTAGAGAGAAGTCTCTACTTCTCCTCAATATAATCTCTTCTAGTTTATTTCCCTATAGATTCAATTGAAATATCTACTAATATAAAATGAATAAAACAACAAATAAATTTCAATAATAATTATATTTAATTCGAAAATCAATTAATATCATATTAAAAAATGTATGCATGAAATGTAACTATCACATATCCTTTTAATTTTTTTTCAAAAACACATATACAGTAACATAACCAAATATGTAAGTACCTTAATCATATTGTATCCAAATTATAATTTTTTTTAAAATAACCAGAATCAAAATAAAATAAAACCACCAAAAAAATAATATATGATTTAAACATATTAATTATTATTTATTCCCCAAATAGTGTCATCCATTTTGACATAAAATCCCATATTATCCAATGATTTACCATTCAACTTAATCCAATAATGTTCCCACATAAAAATATGACAACACCTTATAACAATTAACCACAATTACCTCAGTATAAAAAATATACTAACCCTAAAATTCATATAAATATTTCAACTAATTTCCCCAAAAGATAATATTATTCTTCTTTAAATTACCATCACACTAAATATCATGTTAAAAATAAGGTTTAAAAACACCAAAATCATTTATTAAAATCCAATAAATATCTCCAAAATATCACCTTTTCAAATAATCACTTTTTATGGTCATCAATACCATTGAGCATATGTTTCGAAAACATTGATGAAAAAAGTACAACAATATCAAGTCTATTATTATGATAATTATTATCATTGTGTTTCAATTTCCTGATGCATATGAAATGAGATTATCAAATCACAACCAAGGCCTTTTGAAAAAGTATCCCTATAAAAAAATCAATATATCTAGACGATAAGGATGAAACTATTGTATCAAATAATATTATTTTTAATTCTTAATATTATTTTGTCGCACTAATTTTTTAAAATGAAATTAACTCTCTTTGAGTTACGTTGGTTAGTGGGTCAGATATCCATAGAAATGTTTTGAAAAATCATAGATAAAAGCCCATTATTCCAACAAAACGTCTAAACATAATGACATTAGGATGCCTTGTGCATTATTATACAAATTTTTGTTTTACATGATCTACAATTAGGCTAACGTTTCTTATAATATACAAAAGGAATAAATTTTTTTTGTAACAAAAATTAATATTTTCAAAATGATTCCAACAACTTCATGTCATTTATGGTTACTATAAAAATACAAATTTGTTTCAAATAATCATTATAAATTATAATGTTTTCCAAAAAAAAATCAATAAATACCTCTACATTATATTTATAAATACAAAATATGTTGAATATTCAGATATTTAAATTCCATAATATACCTTTAACAAATATTTTCATATTATTTCTCAATAATTTATTCCTATAATTAAAAATGTTCCATGTACCAGGATTCTTCAACATAAATATGATAATGTATCATAATTTAAACATAAGAAAAAATATTAAAATATTCCATACAAATAATATTTTATTCATAATTTATTCTTATTTATGTATAATAACATTTTAATATGATAAAACATTATTCATATAATCATGAATCTACCCTTTTGATGATTTCTTATTAGGAAACTCGTTTTTATAATGATCATTCACCCTATATATCAAAAAATAAATCTGAATTTGATTTTTTAGGGAAAAAAATTATTAAACTTTATTGGAATAACATAATTATTTAGTTACCCACAACAGTTTATTTATATATTCCCTCTATTACATCATATGAAACATCATCCTATTATTTTTAGACATTTCCCCAGGTGTTTCTTTTTATATCCATCACATATAGTTTATTGAATTCTTTTTTCTCAAAGTTCTTTATCACAAAAATTTCTATTAAACTCCACTTTCCTCATATTTTTTGTGTAAGTAAATTAAACTAGGTTTTCATTTTTACGTATAACTTGAGATAGCTAGTTCAGAATAACCACTAGATTGTTCACTTTATATTCTATCATATTTGGTTGCTCATTTGAATAACCTCCACAGTGTCCGTGACCCCCATCATTCACTAGGTCCTTCCAATTCTAGTAAAATACAAAAACAAAAATGGTTAGTATGGTTATATTAAATAAAATCATAATAAACCATCTTATGATTTGAATGATTACTAAGATGTGATTGCCTATTCATTGTTCTATTTAATTCTTCTTATTCGGCAAAAAATTATAATAATTATCTTTAACATACTACCTTATAAGGTTATAGAATACTTCTAAATTATTATCCAAAACCATTTTATTTACCCCCAAATTTATCAAAAAAATTTAAATTATAATCTTCTGATAACATCCTATACTCTAAATTTATATGAACTATTTATCTGATACAAAAAACGACCAATTATAACATTAAAACCTAATAAGTATGCGTTTAATAGAAATAATTCATGTTTATTACCTTACGATGATATTTTAGGTTTAGTGTTTTAAATAATTAGGATATCTATTACATTATATAAGGAATCACTACGACATATTATAAAAGTTTACCACAAAAATGGGTTCATAGGTGTATATACTTGATTAATTCACGAAACATTTTCTTTATTTGATATGGGTTATCATAGAATAAATATTTAATGTTCTATAGACCATACTCATACATTAATCCTGTATTTTTTTTGAAAATGTGATATAATAAAAAAAATATTATTATGGGATAAAAATAACCTGTTATTCCATTTTAAAATCAGGAAATCCAATATGAAATATTTTCCTTCTACATAATAAAATTTGAGTTCAAATAATCATTTAATTACTCAGAAAATCAACTATATTGAAAAATTTTTTTATAAGACATCTCATAAGAAATCATAAAACTAAAATCATATTCATGAAGGTATCTAATAAAACATGAGAATTCATGAAATATTTTCCCTGAAAATAAACCACTCACTTTCAAAAGATCATAATATGTTCTTTAATCATAATAAAATTATCTTACCTTATAAAATCAAAATATTTCCATAAAAACATATATAAATCATTTAAAAATCATGTAAGAATTTTAGGAAACTTTCATTATAATAACCCTAGTAATAACCCTTATGATGTAATAATATACGTGGTAAATTTTGACATATCTTCTCTATAGAACATATCATTACCCATGGAATCAGAGGGTTAGATTGGTCCCAAAAATCATTATATATGATGAAAATGAAATAATTGTTTTTAAAAATTGTATTTTTTAAAATTTATGAATGAAATTAGAAATTGGTATTTTATCATATAAAAAAAGTTGTTTTTATTTATCTCATAAATATGAGTAAAAATATCCATGATGAAAAAATGGATGGAATAGGTGGATTGGAGCTCCCCTCAACACGCTATTCAGAATAGGGTTTCCTACTTCATTATCGTAATGATGGAATTTTATTTATTAAATCATGGGCATTTCAACTCGTATAAGCCTGCAACATCTAGATTGAAGGATCTAGTTATTGTAATGGGAGGCTCTTATGATGTGAATGTAAATGAGGTTAGTTCAAAAAACCGTTCATTTTTTCTTTCATGTTCTCAAATGTTGGAATCTATTGGAAGGGTTCTATTGTGCATGTGAAAGATTATCTGCTTGCGGTCTCAGAATGGTTTGAAATTTGGGAACAATCAATCATCGATTGAATTATTCTTCCTAGAGGTTCGACTCCATGGAAGATTGATTATCTTACTCAAAGACTATCGGAGATATGGGGCTTCCCATCCTTGAAATGCATCTCCTTAGGGAAGGGTTTCTACCACTTTATCTTCCACTCTGAGGAACTCAAGATGCGAGTATGTGGGTATGCCCCCATCTATTTAAAACATGGCGCACTAAATATACAAGAATGGGGCCATAGGTTCAATCTACTGGAAATAGGTAACACATCAATCCAAACATGGGTCAATGTTTATGGATTAATCTAGAATTTGTAGCATCCTAGTATTTTTTATGACATTTCCTTATTATTAGGAATCCTGATTAAAATGGATAAGGAAAGAAAAGTATCTAGATATAGACACTACACTAGATTCCTAGTTGAAGTAGATTTATGTTACACTTTGATTGAAATGGTTTTTCTATTAACTAAAGTGGTGGAATTGGAATAGAGGATTGAATTTGAGAACCTTACCAGGTTCTTCCCAAGATGTAAAACAATGGGGGCATGATTCCTCTTGCTGTTGATGTTCCATAATCTGTGAATTTTTTTCTATGAGTGGACATAAAAATAGTTCATGTTTTAAAAAACACAAAATCATGAAACCTGGTCCCCCTGGAAGTAATGAAAAATTTGTTGTGCCTGGACAGAAGGATGGAACTCTTAACTCTATCTCCACTAGATTTTTTCCTCCAACTCAGGTGAGCCCTGATATGTCGAGACAAAAAATTAACATTTATTAAACATCAATGGTTGTAACATCCTCTCCTGAACCTACATAGAACTCTAAGAAATCATGGGATGACGTAGTAAAGAGGGGTCAAGATGATCCTCCCCCACCGACTAGTTCACTGAAACCCTCAAGGTCATGTGACATTGAAGGTATTTCTACACATGAGGCAGAATCCTCATCTCCTGCAACTTTGGATCCCTACAATTATATAAATAGTCCATTTGATGGAGCTCTTGTGGCATCGAAGTCCCCTTTAATCTCTATTCCTTCCCATGACAATTATATACATTTGGAGATTATTTTCTCTCATGGAGGGAATCATGCTGTTGACCCCACAATGAGGGTGGATGATGAAGTAAATGGAAACATGCCAACTTTAGGAGCTTTCAAGGAACAAAGGAACCTGGTGACTCATCCACAAGAAAAATTGGATATTGAAGACACCCCAAAGATGCATACAATGGTGAAATAGGGAGAATCCTCCCCAATCTAGCACACCACAGAGTTTTAGTGAGAACATTGCACTCTTCAGGTGAAACCTCAACACCCTGTAACTGAAGATGATGATTTGGATAACTTTGGGTAGCAAGCTAGTTCTAGGAAGTGCGAGCGACATGCTAGAAGTCGCAGAAGGGGACGTGGAAGTTCCAAAACTACGACAAAGAATGAAGCTCCCTTGGATGTCTTAGACATAGACACATACATTGAAACTCTTTTTAGGAAGCATGAGACTAGGAGGCTCTCTACTACATAGGTCACAGATGTAGTCATTGCCGCATAATGGATTGGGGGGCATTATGGGATAAATGAAAAAAGGATCATAGAAAAGATCATAAATAATCTTGGGACCTTATGATAGAGGGTTTGATCTACTAATTGAACTCCCATTTCTACTTTTGTTGTTCCATGCACTTTTTTATGATTTAATTAAAATAATATTTCTCCCCACCTTTAAAAAAATGTGTAAAAATTTCAATATATTTTGAAAATATCAAAAAACTAAAAAATTAAAAAATAATGGGAATATAATTAAATTTTTTTAAAAAATAAAAACATGGAATGAAATCTAAAGAATTTATAATGTTCATCAATGTGGGAAAATATGTTAATATAGAAAACATTAAATAATATTCTCCTCACACTTTTGTAAATAGCATAAAAAATAACTTGTATATATTTTTTTAAATATTCTATTTAAAACGATTTTAATTAAATACAAGGATAATAGAAAATGACTTTTAGAAATATCTTTTATATAATAAAAATAAAATTTTAAAAATTTAAAACAACATACACATGGAATAAGAACAATTAGAAACATTTAAAAAAAGGTTTAAAAGAAAAATCTCTTTACTAGAGTCCTAACTCACTTCATATGACTTTCAACATCCCAAATAATAAAACAATATTAAAAATGTATTTTATTCATATAAATTTTATTTTTAATTCCACTATTGGTGTTCATATTATCCTATTTTTATTATTTTTCATTCAGGTAGAAAAATGGTGTATTCATTTTGGTTATTTTATGATTGTTCAGTTCATAATCTTAAAAACAAATTCGGTATCATTGTAATGGTAAAAACTATTTTAAAACTAGTTCCATAAAAAGTTAATGTGTCATTATATAGTATCTATATTTTTCTATTAATAATTAATTTAATAGTTTAGTTAAAATCTATTTTCTATGAATCTTCTTTGATAAGTATGGTTTGATGGATTAAAACAACCGTTGTTGATTACGTTTAATTCTGTTATTATGAGGGATATTTTATTTTTAATTTTTTTAAAAAATATGAAATTAATAAATATAATGAAATATTACTAGTAATTAAGATTATTTAATCATGTGTGATATAAACATTATAACATCATTCATATATGTGGTAAAACTGACTCAAATAAGAACATGTTATAATGACTGAATGAGTAATAATATATTATTATATAATATTTATATAAATATTACCCAATCTCAATAACTTTATAAATATCATATTTATTAATTAAATACATTTCTAGAACCATTAATGTAAGGAATTAATGAAAAATTAGATATGTCATCCAGGACAGAAGTAGTTTGCATGTCCACACAAGAAACATTTTCATTTCTCAACGGATAAGATGTAATTAAATTAGATAATATTTTATCCTTTATGTATAATAACTATATCATAAATATAATAAATATAATATATATATATATATAAATAACCATCCATTATAGACAGTACTGAAAAATGAAATACGTAAATTCATGGAGGCGACACTCCGTATGTACAGACAAGTGAAGTTTTAATTTTCCATTTGATGACTGTGTGGTGGATAATAGTTTCTAAATATATATATTAAAATTTTAGTTTATGAATGAAAAAATTAAAATATATATGTATGGTTAGAATATATTAGTTGGATATGAAGGTAGAAATGAACAGGAAAGAACTATGTTTATACCTTTTCCTCTTCTATGGATATCCACCTTTGGATAATACATTATGTATTCATAGTATGGTATTTTGGGTGAGAATAAAAAATCTAGGACATGTTAACATGAGTTTAAGAGGGATGTGGGTATATCTATGTTTTGAAAATTGGCTCAATGTGTATGTACATGTGAAGGGTGAAGGGATCCATTTATAAGCGAGGCGAGTGTCACTCTTGTAAATATTCTTAGCTTTAAAATAATATAAAGTTATTTTTATGGAAAAGTGTAACCAAATGTAATTATTTTAAAATATGGAATATTAAAGGGTATAAATATTCTCATATCATAATATTTATACATGTTTTAATGATATTTTAATCTGTATCTCTTAGTTTAACTCCCTTGTTGGACCTTTTAACCCTTACCATGGTGACGAAATTTTACTATGGTAAGTATTCATTATGACTGAAAATAAAATTTAAATTATTACATAAGTTGAATATTAAGATTAAAAATATGGAATTATTTTATAAGATTAAATTTATCAATTTGGTTAAAATTAATTTTCATATAAAAACACAAAACACAAAGAAAAACAGTTCACATAAAGATTACTTTTTAAAATTCAAAATGAATTTTCCCTAACAATCATGTAAATAATTGATATATATGAAATTTATTGGTTTATGAATAATAAAATATAGTTTTTTGACTTTATAAACAATCCTATACCTAACTTAAACTTGTAAATACTTAATTAATGAAAACCTTCAAAAAAAAATTTTTAGACAAAAAAACATTTTTTAGGTTTCTAAATAAAATTCATAATTTTTAAATTCAAGTTAATATTTATTAAATAATTTGTTTTAATTATAGAAAATATATGTTTTATATAAAAACATTTTATAAATATTAAATTATCCTTATATCATGATAATTTTATAGAAGATACTGTTTTTGAAAAATTAGTAATTTTCACTATTCACATAAAAATCAAAATTTTTAGAAATACCCCCCAAAATATACTCAAAGATAATTTTGACATTATAAATTAAAAAATTATGATAATTTAATCAAATTAAATTTTAAAATTTTAAAAAAATCCTTTAAATGAAAATACACAATATAAATAAAAAATGTTTTTATAGAATAAAAGTTTTTTTACTATTTCTGTATTCTGAATATTATTTCATATAAATTTTAATTAAATGAATTTAAATATATTATATTATAAATTTAAATATAACTTATAATCATAATCATATTTTAAAAGAGACTAATTTAATTTATTATGGAAAAATACACAACACTTTAAATTATAGTTCTTTGAAAAAAAATATTTTTAACATTAAACCACATTAATTTTTTATAATATAAATGTAATAATTAATAAATATATTGTTACATACTATAGATTTTATTCTTTTTATAATTTTATTAATAACTTTCAATTGATATTCCATGGCTCGTTTTAGCTTGGTTTTGACATAGGTTATCGAAGATAGTATTATTTAAAGAAAAAACATTGTAAAATATGGGAGCATTACAGTGAATTTAATATGTTATTTAAGAGTATAAAAAAATAAATTAACTTTTATGGAATGATTAAAAATTAGTAATAAATAATAATAAAATTATTTAATGTTTTAAAATCTATTATTGTAAATTTATATATATATATTATATGTTTCTTTTTAAAAGTAAAATTTCATATATTTAGATATTAAATTTGATAAAATAAAATAAAATTTTGGAATGAGGATAAAGAATTTATGTAAGAGGCTATTCATTGAATTTGTGGTAAAAAATAATTACAACGATAAAAAATTAAATAAGTTAAAATGAGGTGAAAAGGGTAAATATGAAATGGAATGAATTTTAAATAACTACATTTACATTGTAATATTATAGAATATTGTATGCATGGGAGTTTATTTTACTATTAAAAAAAATTCCCTCATCTAATTCACCAAAATCCCATGAAATTCGAAGTTCAACCTTCAAAGAATCCATGTTTCTGAAGGAATACCTCCAATTTTTCATCTATAAAGGGGACCTTACTCTGCCCATTATAAATTATTAGGTTTTACAACCTTAGTATTACAAAATTCATTCTCTTAGAATATTTTCTAATGTTTTTGAGCTCCGTGTCACAATAAGAAGTCCGCAGGTCTTAAAAAACATGAAGGTTGATAATTGATGAAGTGATCTCTTAAAAGTAAATAACATCTTGTTCACTTCCAATATTCATTATCTGTGTCATCTATATCTTCCAAATAAATATTTTTCACTATAATAATAGTTAATAATTATCAATATACTTCTATAATAGTTTTATAATAACAAAATATTTATGGGATTATAATCTTTCACTCTTTGTAACAAGTTATTGTTTGGATCGATTTAACCACTAACATGCATACTATTTCTCTTTTTTTTAAATTATAATTATTGATGATTAAAAAAATGAAAAATATATATGATTTGTAAATATTACGAATTTAAGTCATTAATATGGATTATTTACAGTAATTATCAATTGAATTATCCCTGTTAAGTGACTCCTCAATGTTGGTAAAAGTACCAGAAAAGAGCAAGTTATGGGTTTATTCTTGTAAAAGGTACTAATAACATCTACTGACAATTCCTGAATATTTAAAAATAATTAGTCCATTATTTTACTCACACCATTAATAATCTATATATAATAAAATAATAAATAATAAATTTTGGTTAATACCACCCTACCGAAACAAGCACAAACAATTGCAATTTCTTATAACTGATGATTAAAATAAACCGTGACTAACTAATATATAAATATATATATTGATATAGATATATTAAATTAATATGATAGAAAATAAATATAAAAAAAGTCCTAATATTAGTTTTGAAAAAACTACAATTAATTATTAATTATTCTATGATGGATTTACATTGTGAAAAATCACATTTGATCATTTCATCAGTTCATGTAAGGTCTTCCCCCTTCTCAATCATTAATCTTATGATTGAGATACCTTCTTTATTGTATATGTAATTTTATTTATTATAAATTTTTTAACCTTTATTTTTTTTACCCATTTCACTAATAATTTAAAGGATATATATTAATTTTATTATCTCACATTCAATTGATCTTCTATACCATATAAATTTTAAACTCTGTAAGGGGTTTCTCTATCGATTGTCTCTCTTTTGGGTTAAAATTCATTCTTCTTACCCATTTATCCTTTATATATTATTTTATGACCTATTTTTTCTAGTAAAATATTTATACTATTATTTTGGAATATTATTTCTTTTTTAATGTCTATTTATGTTGATTATGAACTTTGTAAGAGGTTTCATGGATTAATGTATTTTCATTGAGTTATACATTTTATTATTCAATATATGTTGGGTATGTTTTACCTGTTGACATAATAATATTATATTTAATCTTTTTTTCTAGAAAATAACATTTCATTATCATTATTTAATTTTAATTAATTATTACCTCAAGAAATATGATGCTGTTAAGCAAAATATCCATCTTTCATTATGATATTTCTCTACCTAGTCCATATTACTTCTTACAAAAAATATTTAATTCTATTATTTTGAAATGTAAATTTTTATTAAATTAGATATACCACATATATCCAATTTAACTATATTTAATATTCAATATTATATTCATTTTCATTTATTTATGTTACTTCATTGCATTATGAAAATATATAAACTGTATTTCATTGAACTTTCAAATAATTTCTCATCTTTCTCTATAATTTTCCTCTACATTAGCATAATTTATTTAAGTTTCATTATTGGTATGTTTTATTAAAAATATAACATTTCAAAAGTGTTTGCGTTAACTTTAGAAAATTATTTTTAATGAGATCTTTATAACATTTTTTTTAAAACAAATTACCAAATAATAAGAAAAATATTATGAATTCTATTCTATTTCCGCATTTTTGAATAATTTTTTTTAGATAATTTATTTCTACTATATTCACTCAAATATTTTCAACTTTAAATTATCTCCCTATGTTTGAAATAATTATATCTTTATATATTTCCTTGAAAATTATGATTAAGAAACTATTATCGTTTTTGGTGAATAATTCAACATTACATAAAAATTATCGATTCACTTTTATAAATATTTTAAAATTTATTATATTCATCTAAATTTTTTTTTTGTTTATGGTAATACCCTTTCAAATTACACACTATAAATGTTACATATAACATTCTCTATCTCATTAAACCATTTCAAAATATTTTACTATACCAAGAAAATCATTAGATCCTTATAATTTGTTTTCATGGAAGATTGAAAATAAAATACCTAGGATTTGATTAATGAGTCATTGAATTTAAATTTTCTTATTATAAAATATAATTAAATATAGACTTTATACTAATATCTTTCCATCATTAATAACATATAATTATTTTTTATATGATTGGAGGGTGTTATACTAGATATCCATATCATTTAATTAATAGTGAAAATATATTAATATAGATTGTTATACTTTTATTAAATAATATATGAATAAATTATACATTGTTATTATAATTTAATAGTTCTTACTAAGATAAACAAATTCTTTCTTGGAATTATTTTTGTATCTCTTGAAAAATTATATATAACCCATTTTAATTTCATGGGTTAATCAAGCTACTATTTTAAAGGATGTATGATTTTTTTTTTCAATTTTTGCACATATATATGAAAAATATCATTATTTTATTTGTATGTACATAATTATACATCCCACTATTATAATGGATAAATCCTTATCTCCCATAATATCACTATGTTTCATGTATAAATGAAACACTTATATTTTTTTCACAATATTATGCCTAAACATTATATGGTTATCTTTGTTCACCATGGGAATCATGGAAACAATTTGGTAATATTTTTCTATTATGTTATGTGTGGAAATGATATGGTTAGATTTTCACACTATGGTTTAATATTCCTTTAAATGATCCTTAAAATTGTAATGTTTTCTATACATATACATGTGCCACATTGAAATTATATAATACCATGGCTCATGATTATTATGTTATGAAATAATATTCTTAGTACATTTTATATGTTATGATTTCACTACAGCAGAAGCTACATGGATTGCAAGAATGAGAGGGTATAACACCTGCCATCGGGACAAGCATGTTCATGCATGGGATATCCTAGACGAACATCCATACGAAGGTGGAGAGCTGATTTCATGATGAAGATGCTGGGAGAAGAAGTTCTAAGTAGTTAGTGTGGGTTGTATGTCATTTTTGAATCCTACGGGAAATTAATTCCTCTATGTCCTATATGGCCATGTAATACTTACGCCTACATGAATTTTAAGGGTTCCACCTCACCCCTTGAAAGTTGGATTATCAAAAATCAATAAAAAATGAAGGCTTTCAGGCCATTGGATGGATGGATAGATATGATCTTATTCCATTAATCCTTCCAAATCTAGCATGTCCATGTACCTCACATGATTACACTCTAATAGTAAGTCCTTTATGAATCATTGATATATGTTTATCCCAATTCATTTTTTATCACACCTTTTTACTATGTTTTATTTTCTTTAGGCAATGAAGAATAATATTATTTATAACATGTATAAAAGAGAAATATTTTTTATATATTTTATAAAATAAAATTACGTTATATAATAAAATAATATGGTCATTAAAATAATCTTAAAAGACACAAATATTCGGGGTTATGGGTGTGTGTTCTAACCTTGATCTAATATTTATAATCTTGTAAAATAATGTATGAGTTTTCTTTGGATAACCTTAGTATTTATTAGACTATGTTTATATTAGATTACGGTGAAATCATCCAATGATGTAATGATTGCATCAAAAGAATATAACACTTATATAATTGATATTTTTGGGTAGATATATTCTATAAATATAGTGATTATTCCATTTATATAATTTAATGAAATATTTGGAATGGATTAGATCAGTCAACATTGATCCAATATACATTCTTCCTGACAAATATCAAATTAGATACAATATTCATAGATAAATAATGTACGTGGAACTCATATGGGTAAAGGAGAAGTCATACCATACTATATGATTACTTAGACACTTATTTATGTTAATGTCATAGAATTATAGAATGATTTAATATAAATAGAAATAAAGTAAACAAATAGTTTATAGGTTGAACTTGGGAAACACATAGATGATCTTTTGGAATATATGGACTTAAAGAAAGAAATTCTCATTTACTCTTCATTTGTAAATGGTGATAGAATTTATTTAACTCAATTCTAATAATAAATTATCTATTAGGTCTTATGTGTAAAACATCAGAAGGAATTCAAGGTCAACATATGTGAACTCATTTTTTATTTTGAGTCTTGTTTACTAAAAAAATTAGTATACTGGGCATAATGACTGAGAATCATTGAAATTTGAACCTATGTAAATTTTTATGGAAAACGATGAGTTTCGTAGTCCTACCCCATATAATATGGTTGAGTTATCAAAAAAAATTATTTATATCGTGTTTTCTATTTCAAGGATATACTAACATGTTTTTCATTAGTGAGAGAAAATAAAAATTTCAAGTGTGATTTCGGGGGGGGGGGGGGGGGCTGTAACACCATATATATTTCTATAATGTTTCTTTCTCACATACAAAATTTATTTATATTTTTGTTATGTATAATTCATCTCAAAAATAAAATAAATCTGAAAAAATGGAAATTATTTTAATCCCTTAAAATATAACGCTAAAAATTAAGGATGAATTTATTATATAAGATTAATTTGATTACAATGGGATAATAAACATAAGTAAATAAAAGGACTATATGATTGATGTATTATTCCTCTCAACCTTTAACAAGGATTATACCACTGAGTACAATTGTATAAATAATTTAAAAAATTAAAACTGTGATAAATATTTTTTATGAAGGTAATAATATGAATGATTATACATAATTATGTATACTTATATATTGGAATGAGATAGAGAAATTCAAAAATTATATGATTGTTGGATATATAACCATTATAATTAAAATTGGTGTGTATACATATGGTCAATGAATATATAAAATTATTCTTATTTGATATGAAATACATTTTCAAATGTTACCAATATATTAGAAACAACATATTTTATATATAATAAATAATTATAAAATAATATAAAAATATAACAATTCACAATTAAAAATATATTGTATTCTAAAAATGGGTATTTTTATATGTATTTAATTTCATTTTAACAAATTAAATCTATCATGCTTAGAAAACTATTTTATTTTTTTTTCTGCAAGGGAAAAAATATTCATGGAATGAATAGTAATTGGTAATAAATAATAATAAAATACTTTAATGTTTAAAAAGATAATTTCCTAAAAAAAATATTTCTGTGAATATTTTATGCTTCTTTTAAAAAATAAAATTTATTATATTTAATTTATAATTTTAAAAATTTGAATCCAAATTTTAGTTTAATTACATTTAAATTAGGTAAGAGGTTATATTTTGTGTTTTTTGAAAATATAATCAATATGTTTAATAATCAAAAAACATAAAATGAGGTAAAAATAGGACATATAAAACTACATAAATTATAAATAATTAAATTTATATTTAATATTTTTGAAAAATTATTTTGGCATGGAAGAAAATTTAACTATTACAATAAGCATTATCTCATCTAAATCTCCTAATACCCATGTGAATCCAAGTTATCCATTCATTTACTTCATGCCTCTAAAGTAATGTCCCTCATTTTCATCTAAAAAAGTACCCCCTCTACCAATTTTAAAATATTATGTATTATGGAATTATTATTCTCAAATTGCTTCCCTTGTAATCCTTTCGAATGTTTTAGATCAACTAGTCATAAGTGAAAGTCACAAGGACTTAAAAATGAAAAAAGTATCTATGTGACTGTAAAGTCCTGAAAATTCTATGGAAAATATTCTTCTTAAATACATTGGAATTTTAGGTGTCTGCAAAATTTTACAGCGCTTGATTCTGAGGCCCGTTGTGACTAGAATCAATATATAAAGTTTTGTTCGAGTACATTCAGTAAACGTATGAGAAGGTTTTTATAACTTTTGAACCAGTGCTCGGAACTGAAATCCGAGGGCACTATTGAACGCGCAACACCGATATTCGCTTAAGAAGACTTCCACCTCAACAGAAATTGGTCGAGAATGAAAGTTAGTTTTGGGGTTTAAAAGAATAAATTAAATAAAAATAATGTGTTGTAGCTTATTTTTATTTGGTGGTTAAAACCTCCAAGTGGAGGTTGGAAGTGGGGACCACCACACCTTAACCTCCCATGAGAGGTTATGGTGGTGGGGTCCACCCAAACATAACCTCTCTTAGGGGGATAATTTTTTAGGGGGACCACCCGAGATTTTAACTCTTTTAACTCCTCATTTAAGTGGAGAAAACCCTTGACCTTCCCCACTAATTAATAAATCCAACTCCACCCAAAATTTAAGTGAGTTATCTCATTCAATTAAACACCACATTTTGAATTCATTACAACAATTAAAATAATAGAAAATCTATAATTTCATTTTGTTGGCATTTTTCTTTTGGTGAAACAGTGGAAGATGAGAACTAGGGAGAACCATCCTCCCAATGAAGAACGTGAAGAATGCCGACGACGCTTCTTCCTCGGTCTTCTACCCCGTACACTTTCAGATGCACGATCATGAATTGGGTGTGCATGATGAATGCGGCAAATGATGAATCGACGTCTGCCTTTCCGTGACACCTTCAACGAATGACAAACGATGACCGACGAATCAAATGTAAGGGATTTGAGTTTGAAATTATTCTTTTCTATGTTGTTCACTCATAGGTAATGTTTTTCCTATTGATATCACCATAATGTGGAGGTCTCATACTGCAGGAACAAGGCCCGATCCTCCCCCTTCATTTTTCCAAGCTTGATGAAGACCGCAGCAGAGCAACGACGGTCGGTGTAGGGCCATCTGTGAAGAAACCTGTGGTGCAAGGCTGCTGGGTTGCCGAAAGGGAGAGACACTGTCGTGACGCATGGAATAAAGCCTCATGGCCAGGCCAGGCTACAGTTAAAGGGCACGAAACCGTCACGCCGCACAGAGAAGAAGAGGGCTGCAGCCAAGCTAGGTCGTGGCGGAAGGACACGGTGTCGTCGCACCGCACAGAGGAGTGGAGGGCCGTGGCCAGGGTGGGCTGCGGTAGAAGGGCGTGACACCGTCGTGCTACGTGGAGGAGTGTCGCGGATAGGATAGGCCGCAGCGGAGGAGCAGAGGCGGTCGGCGTCGGGCCGGCCACCGGAGGTGCGGAGCGTCTAGGCGCTCAACCAGCTAGGAGGAGCGGGACCCCTCTGGGTCTCACATGACTTGGACTGGTGCCACCTAGTGCCGGTTTAGTCCCCACTATAATGGTTCATCAGTTTGGGAATCCAAGGGGCGCACACCTCCCCCTTCGACACGGCTAGGGCGGGCCCCACACAGCGCCGCCAGCCGCCGGTTAGCCCGGCCACGCGGGCCGCAGGGATGGACCCGGCGCGGGACGGGCCACCTCCATGGGTCGGGAAGCCCCCTCGGGCCAGACCACCTCCATGGGTTAGGCAGCCCCCTCGGGCCGGGCTTCCCCCCTCAGGCCGGGTCGGACACCAGTCTGGACCCGTTGACCCGAATATACCTTTTCTCCCATAACATGGGCTACGGGTGTCCGATTAATTAACCGTCTATGAAAACAGAAATCTTGGAGCAAGATGGTTCTTTTGGAATATCCCAATTGAGGTTTGGACACAATTGGGGTATGGTCGGGTTGGCTTGAACCTAAAACCAACCAGGCCCCTCAGACAGAAATGTCAATAACTAGCAGACCGAGCGTCTGATTGACGCACCGTCTGTTGCGTTGAAACCCCTATGATGTGGAAGACCTTTGAGATACTTATTCATAGAACATAGTAATGGGTGGAGTATTTACCAGCAGCTCATGGAGCGGATCCTTCTAGTGACGAGAAGACAGAGTGCAGAGACCTAGTAGCTGGAAGACCTGATGACTGCTTGAACGTTCCAAATCAGAGTGATCCAACTAGCCCAATAGGGTGCACCTGGTAGTTGGAGGGAGACCTATGACGGTGCAGTGCCAGGTATTTGGCGGCAGACCTGCGGTACTCGATAGGAGGACTACCTCTGCAGGCTATTAGGTGGAGCGCCAGGTAGTTGGTGGTAGACCCACAGTGGGGGAGCGCCTCATAGTTGGAAATAGACCTGCAGTACTCGATAGGAGGAGTACCTCAGTAGTCCAAGTATAGTGATAAGAGCCTTTATGTCATGACAGGACGACTGTAATCGACAGAGGAGGAGTTCTCTAGTAGCCATGGTTTCGATAATGAAAATCTTGGTTTGAGCTGAGTTAATGACTTTTGTGTTTTCCTCATGATTGAGATGGGTTACTAGATAACTTAGGTATATTTTTGGGCATATACCTAAGTAATGGTTATCCGTTGATTTCATACTTTTTTGGTTATTCTTGTTTGATTTTGTGAGACCTTGAGGGTCTCAGGGTCCCTACTGAGTATTGTTATACTCAACCCTGCACAGGCTATGCCTGCATCTCATTGTGTTGGTTACATACGATGGAAAATTTTGACCGAGGTAGAGGGCAACCAGACTAGACGGTACCTAGAGGTGGAGAAGTCGGTGTGACGGTATAAAAATGAGATAGATGAATGTGGAGTGTTGAGGAGGTTATCTAAACCTACCCTTCAGGTAGGAACCCCGGAGGATGACCCAATAGCTATTTTACTTTTCTTTAGTTGTACTTGCTTTCAGTTTTACTTTCAATTTCTTATTCGTCTTGTATTTCTGGCCCCTTTTACTCTCTAGCACTTGTTTTGTATATAGTTATACTTAGTGTTTTTCTTCCAGTTGTGTACTCTAATGTGTTTGTTTACAGTTATAAAGGAAATGCCTTCCCAGTTTAGGGATTTACAGCTTTGGTGCTAGTCGCCAGCCCTTGGCCTATGGAAGGCGGGCTTGGGGTAGTCACGATATGGGTCCCTGGGGATGGGTCGTGACAAATTTCTATCAGAGAAGTCGGTTCTACCGCAGAACTTAAGACTCTGATCTTTCTTTTCTGTGAATCAATAGTGTTAAGGGTACTAATTGTGGTTTTTAGTTGATGGAGTCCAGTGTTGGTGAGGGCGGCCTACGTATCCATACACTAGGACCCTGACTTCTAATTTCTGACTCATTTCATGAAAACAATGATTGCGTGTGTGTTTTCAAGTGGTTTTCTTTAAGTCAGCTTAACTAGGTCAGCTCACCAGGTATAAATCTTTTGATCATGTCACATCTGTTTTTGTTAGGATGAATTCCCACGGACGACCAGTTAGAACCCAGAGAGTGGTACGTACTGATAGCCCACTGAAAGATGAGGCCTCAGTGCAGGTCCCTTTACCAGCAGTGGAACCAGTGGTATTACTTATCGTTGGGACACTGATGCCACCAGCCCTAGCAGTAGACGCTGCACGCCGCTGGAGCGCGTTGCACAAGTTCCAGTGCTAGAGGCCACCCTGGTTCAGGGGAGAGATGGACTCACAGGAGGATGAGGATTGTCTTGAGGCTATAGTGAGAGTCTTTAGGCTAGTGGGGCCACCAACAAACTTCATGGCGATCCTTGTTGCGAGTCTCCTTCAGGAAGTAGTAAGAAGATTGTCGAGCGTGATACACAAAGTTCACGATGAGGTGACCCTACTCTCGGTAGAATTTGAGAGCCTATTCCGAGTGGAGTTTTTACTAGCCACCCTTTGTGCTGTGTAGATAATGGAGCTACTTCATCTGCAGCAGGGCATCATGACAGTAGCACAGTACTCAGCGAGGTTCACTGATCTATTGTGCTACTCCACTAATATGATACATGACCCATTCTTCAGGGTCAAAACCTTTTAGGAGGGGCTCAAGAGAGAGATCAG
The DNA here is from genome assembly GCA_963277665.1 of Viscum album. NCBI lineage: Eukaryota > Viridiplantae > Streptophyta > Magnoliopsida > Santalales > Viscaceae > Viscum > Viscum album. The sequence continues at coordinate 859,710,880 of OY728156.1, read as the reverse complement.
ATCTCCAATGATCTCACTCAGCATCCTGACGTAGGCGTGGGTGCTAGAGAGAGCCATCCTAGTGGAGAGTTTCCTTACTAAAAAGTTTATCGCAGAAAAACCCACCACTAACCGACAGATAGCAGAGTCTTCTGCTGCTTGTAGTAAATAGATTTCGCAGAGGTCAAAGAAGACCAGACCTACAGGTGGTCAACTGCATGACTCAAGATCGGTTGTGCGGGGCACCCAGAGTGGAGACAGAGCCATAAATGCCAGGAGTGGAAAATTTAACTCATGCAGAGGACTTGGTCTTATGGATCGTGACGGTCAAACCCATTTTTCCAATGATCAGAAGACAGTTGAGGGACCTCCTAGGAAGATGTAGAGGTTCGATCGAGGCAGTCCGTAGGGAGGAGGTGGACGTGGCAGAGGAGTTGGATGTGTAGTTGGTGGTAAACTACTTTTCGATGTGTTTCCACCACCACCACCATGAGGTCCACCCTGACCACAGGGAGCAGGTGGACAAGGGAGATCTCAGCTTTAGGCAGCTGAGGCTTACGATCACGGTGCTCCGGAGATGATTCAAGGTATGATCTGTGTCTAATCCACCTTAGCTGCATTTCTTATAGACCCAAGTTCCAGTCATTCTTTCATTGCCACTGCCCTCGTTCGGAGCTCAGAGATTCTGACAGAGCCTTTGGCTCGATCCTTACGGCTAGAGAATCCCACAGGAACGGACTCGATGATTACACACTGGGGATGATAGTGTGATCTTACTCTAGTAGGTGAGAGATTCGGCTGGGATCTCCTCATAGCGGCATCAAGGCCTTATGACGTCATCATGGGTATGGACTGGTTATATAACTCAACGCTCATATCGACTTCATTAGGTTCAAAGTATGGTGTATCCACATGGATGGGACCAGGTTTACCTTCCCCAGCGAGATGAGAGCCTTTGTAGCATAAGAAAGACTTTCTCAAAGGTGGGTGAAGCTGATCACTCTTCAGTTGGCCTACCTTACCCTCAGAGCAGTTGACGGGGAGAGTCCGAACTATCCTTTAGTGGTGGAACAGTAAGCGGATGTTTTACCTAAAATTGTTTTAGGACTAACTTCTCACAGAGAGGTGGACTTCTACATTTAACTGTACCTCGGGACGACACTGATATCTACACCAAAAAATCGGATGGCACCTGCTAAGCTTTGCGAGCTACGTGTACAACTAGAGGACTTGCAGGGAAAGGGATTCTTTCAGCCTAGTGTTTCACCCTGGGCAGCCCCAATTCTGTTCGTCAAGAAGGCGGATGGGAGGTTGAGTCTTTGTGTCAACTACCGTCGCCTGAACCAGGTGACCGTGAAGAATAAGTACCCACTCTCAAGGTGTAAGAACCCGGTTCTTAGTTTTGAGGTACGAGCTTCTTCTTTTTCCTTTTCCTTAAGTTTTTTGAGAAAATATGGGAAATGGGGAAAAATACTAAATTTTGGAACTACACGCCATGTACTTTTCCACACGCCGTGTACTTTTTGGCAATTTTGGGATGAGTACACGGGGAGTGTATCCGTGTCGGTGATGAGGGGTGTAGGAACCGACTACATGCCGTGTAGTGGTACCTTACAAGCCATGTAGTCAGTAGACAGGATTAAATTGTAAGGCGGTGGAGTAGCCGCTAGCTGGGCGGCAGTACACGCCCTGTACTAGGGAGTACATGCCGTGTACTGATGTCGACAGATGAATAGTGTGGCGGTGCCTCCAAATGAATAGTTAAATGAAAGAAGTACACACCGTGTACTCAGATGTACACGCCGTGTACTTTGTTTTTCGGCTTAAAATAGGCAGTAGCCTCCTCATTTGGTAGAGGAGACACTTGAGCCGATTTGGAGGCAAAGGGGGAGGCCAGACCTTTCAAGATCCACCGGGTGTTCGTCTGGAATCGGTTTCCGCCTCGGACGATCCCGTTGGAACTGCACGGGTAAGGGCTTCCACCTCCTTGGATGGTTCTTGCCGATTATTCTCCTAATAGAAGTTATTTACGTTTGAATGGGTTTTGTTCTTCTTCATATCTACATCGTTCTTGGGAATTTCTGGAGTCGGTGTTCGGGTATAACGTTTTTTGGTGTATAAGGAAGGTGGATTTGTGTTTATTTTCCAACTGTCGTGCGTTTTTGTGCATTTTCGTGCCACGAACCCATGTTGGGGTGTCGTGTGGCTGAGGCCATTGCTATATTTAAAACCTAGAATTATATAGGTAATTAAATTGTGATAATAAAATGCTGATTGGGATCGTTTCATGGATCCGGAACCACCCCGGGGGGTGTGTTCCACTGTTTAGCCATTTGGCCAGGATACTCGAGGGTATGCCTTTAATGTAGTAATTGTAGAATTGCCTTGAGAGGAATTGCTTGTTTACTGCATGTTGGATATGTTGGGCATGGCACAGTTACCTGTTTATCCTGAGAGTTTTGTTGTGATTAGCCTATGGGCACTGTACTGTTTAGCCTGAGGGTAGTAGTTACTTCGGTCTGAGGGTAATAGACTTTGTGCCTAAGGGTGACACTACCTATGACTGAAGGAAAATTTGGTTATGCCTGAGGGAGGAATCTTGTGTTGGACACTCCTTACCTAAGGGTGGGGGTTTACTTGTCTGAGGACGTGGACTATTTACTTAGAAATGCACTGTAGTGATTTATAATATTTAATGGATTAAATAAATAATTAAATGGAAATATAATTGGTAATTAGTTACTTTTGAGTAATGCTTACTTTATTGCATTTTACTACTCCACACTATCGTTTCATACTTACATGTAGATGGGCACGAGCCTTTAGTGGGTGCCTACTGAGATATATTTCTCACAGCCTGTTTGGGTCATGCTTTTCGGCCCAAACAGATTACGTTTCTGTAGGTATGGATAGGGGCAAGAGTCCTTATACAGGTACTTGATAGTTGCTAAGGATTAGGAGGGCTTGAGACCGGGCCTAGGCTCTTGATGCCACTGCCAGCTGTTTTGTTTTTCTGTACTTGTATTCTGTATTATATTGTACTGCTGTGTAACATGTTCTGGCTGTTTTCCTAGAACATAGGACATGTTGCACCATTTTTTATATACTATTGGTTATATACACTGCTGTTGTTTATTTTAGCTGTGTAAGATTTACTGCTTCCGCTGTTGGTTATATGTTTTATTTTTGTATTCACCTATGCTACACTTTGACAAATGTGGGCATAGTTTCCCCACTATCAGACCTGGGCCCTCACTACTAGTCAGCAGCCTCTGGCGTTTGGGGTGTTGCGCTTGATGTCACATGGCGAACAGGGTTCGGGGCACCCATTGAGTGGCACCCGGGTCTGGGATGTTACAAAATGGTATCTTAGGGTTTCTTTTCTTTGACTTACTATTTGGAGCCGTAGTTAGGGACATGACAAACGGTAGTTGGTAATAAGTTGTGCCCGAGCGTAGCTAACCTGCATACAGGGAAAATCCAGTCTACCTCGTATTGCAATTTTACAGATTTTTCAAATATTACAGTTGATATGATTTCACTATTGGGTAAAACACTTTGAGATTGTGCTGTTTATGATTTATCTATGGGTTATATTTAGTTGAAACCTGATGATATGAGGGTATGCCGTCTCATACATCATATAGCCACATGCTAGTTATCAAATTCCATGCATAGTTTCCATGCCATGTAGGTGCATTAGAATTTGCATGTTGTTGTGATAGTTGTTGTTCTACTAAAGCATGCTATTGTGATAGCTGCTTGATACATACCTGCTCCGTGATAGGGTATTCCTTGTATGATCTTGTTTAAATAATGGACACCAAACATTTGTTTTTTGGGAGTATGGACCCCCATTGACCGGAATTTGGTGGATCATTGACTGTTTATTAGTTATAACACAGATAAGATTTCAAAGTTTAATTCGTGGGGAGTATGGGCCCTCATGGGTCGGAATTTGACACTTAGGTGTTGGTTTTCAGTATTTTCTGGGTTCTAGTGAAGTTTCTGAGGCATACTGTCTGGAAACCCAGTATACACGTGGTGTAGTATAATAAACACACCCTGTATGACCTTCAGTTCAGGAAGAAAAATGATCTTTTAAAGTACATGCCGTCTACTCTGAGTACACGCCCTGTAGTCTCTTCCCGTGTCACAATACATGTGGGAGGTGACATGGGGTAGGGAAGAGCTTGGGTAAAAACACACCATGTACCAAATATACACGCCGTGTAGTATTGACCCGGAGTCCAACTATGTAACTAACAACACGGGTCGGTGAACTCCTATACAGAACACACCGTGTCAATGATGAACATGCTGTGTAGTGTGACCTAGGGACTCGGCCGTGTAACTAACAAACACGGGCCAGTGTCACCTCTCCTTGAACACACCATGTACCTATTGGACACGCCGTGTGGTCTTGTCTGAGGACAAACCGTGTGGTTTTAGCCGTGTGGCTAGGAAACCGTGTGTTGTACACGTTGTGTACGAGTGTAACACGCCGTGTAGTTGTAAGCTGAGTAGTCGTCCGTGTCACAAGCGACACGGGTAGTTGGAAAATAACACCATACATGTTGTGTAGATTAAGTACACTCCATGTAGTTTTGTTTAACTAGATCCATGTGGCTTAGCCGTGCAGAAGGACCCAGGCAGGGGAAGGGAAGTCAAGTACACGCCCTGTAGTCAGTGTACACACCGTGTAGTTTTGTTTTTCAAACTTTTAGAAGCCTTATTCCTCTTGTTCCCTTTGTTGTTTCTTCATTTCAACCTTAATAACTTTGAATCTAAGGCATGCTTTTGACCTTGTATTGTCATGCCACCTAGACGACCGTGAGTTGTTCGCCAGGAGAGTGGTGACGATTATACTCCAAAAATGGTGGGCCATGGGCTACCAGTTGATCCTCCAGTAGAGCCAGATGCTGCTCCAGCTGCTTTACCGGACACAGGCATGAAGGCACAGTTCCATGAAGGTTTTATGCGGTTTATGTAGACCTTTTAGGGAACACCGCAGACTGCTACATCTATGGCCGAGTTGACGTGTATCTTTCAGCAGCAGCATCCGCCTACGTTTTCAGGGGATGGCAGACCATAGGCTGAGGAGTCTTGGCTTGGATCAAATCATACTATTTTTGAACATCTTGAGACGCCTCCAGGGTGGAGGGTCAAGCTCGTGACTTACATGCTACGTGATTCCACCAAGAGGTGGTGGGATGTTACCACCCAGTCAGAGCATCACAGGGACATGGCGTGGGAAGACTTTCAGACAATCTTTTATGACTTTATCTTTCTTGAGACGCTGAGGGAAGGTAGAGCTCTAGAGTTCATGAATCTACAGTAGGGCACTATTTCAGTAATGGACAATTATGCTCGTTTTACAGATCTTCAGCACTTTGCACCCGTGCTGGTGGGTGATGAGACGCTGAGAGATAGACGTTTTGAGGATGGTCTTTGGTATGACATCTGAGCGCTGTTGAATGTCTTTAGGTTGCCTACTGTACACACCATCATGAAACAGGCACAGATTATGGAGAGGAACCTTTGAGAATCTGGTGGTGTGGGCTAGGGTGGTTCAGCACCAGTTACTGGTACTATTTCTGCTGGCAAGATGAAGAGACATATAGAATTCTCTGAGGGAGCTAGTACCAGCCAAGCAACTTCTTCAAGTGGTCCGGTCAAGTGCTACCAGTGTGGCAGAGAGGGGAACAAGAGACCGTAGTGTCCACGAGACTCAGTGGAGTGCCGAGCTTGCGGCAAGATGGGCCATCTCCAGCGCTTTTTTAGGGCGTTTCCACTAGTCGCTAGTGAGAGGGGTTCTGTGCAGACTTTGTGTGTGGGATCAAGACCAGTGGCTTCTTACCAGTCAGGGAATTGGAATACATCAGGGATTGTAGGCAGAGATGGTGGTCGTGGCCGTGGTAGCGAGACACCGGGATCTCAGAGGCAACAGGGCGAGACAACTTAGTGTAGCCAGGCTGTGTCGCAGGGCCGCGACACTGGGTAGGCATATGCAGTGCAACAGACCCAACATGAGCGGGATCCCGGACCTTCTACAGTCAGAGGTACTATTCTAGTATCTTTTTTCTTGTCTACATTACTTTTTGATATGGGTTCTACACATAGTTTCATATATGTACCCGTTGTAGAGAGCCTTGGGCTCTGTGTTTCTCCTTCTTCTGATATTATGACGCTAGAAACTCCATTGGGAACTAGAGCGGCTGGTGTGCGTCAGTGCAAGGAGTGCCCCCTTGAGGTTGGAGGGTTTCACTTCCTTCTGGACCTCTTTTTCTTAGAGATGACAAACTATGACGTCATTCTTGGGATGGACTTGTTGGTTCCCTTTCGAGCCTTTGTAGACTGCTATCGTTGTAGGGGGTGTTTCACATCACCAGAGGGCAGAGAGTTTCTATACATGGGGGAATGGGATGTTCAGGCGAGTCGATCTCGACCAGAGCATCGTGGGCGAGGTGGAGTCACAAACGAGATTTCGAACTTATATCTGGATGACCAGGGGACTTGTCAAATAGATTTCCCTCCAATTTTTGATTTTTTTAGGGATGTTTTCCTGGATGACATTGCTGGTCTACCTCCAGTGCATGAGGTGGATTTCTCTATTGAGCTAGTGCTAGGAGCAGCACCGGTGTCCATTCCTCCTTATAGGATGGATACACCTGAGCTACAGGAGCTCAAGAGAAAGTTAGAGGAGTTATAGGAAAAGGGCTTTATCCGAACTAGTACTTATCCTTGGGGTTCCCCAATCCTTTTTACGAAGAAGGCAGATGGTACCCTCAGGTCTTGTGTGGATTATCAGAAGCTGAACCAATTGACGATTAAGAACCGATATCCCATGCCAAGGATTGATGATCTGTTTGATCAGCTTCGTGGAGCACAAGTGTTCTCGAAGATTGAATTGAGATCATGATATAATCAGCTGCACGTGAGACCATCAGATATACCACTTACAGCTTTTCAGAGCAGAAATGTTCTGTATGAGTACTTGGTTATGCCGTTCGGACTCACGAACACACCAGAAGTTTTCATGGCTCTGATGAATCGTGTGTTCCATCCGTATCTTGATTATTTTGTGGTAGTATTCGTGGATGGTATCTTGGTGTACTCTCACACTCGACACGACCATGCCACCCATCATGAGATCATATTGATTACACTGAGAGAGCATCGACTATATGCTAAGCTCTCAAAGTGCCATTTTTGGATGGACCAGATTCACTTCCTGGGTCACATCATCTCAGAGGCAGGAGTTTCAGAAGACCCAGAGAAGGTGAGAGTAGTAGTTTCCTGGGAGCAGCCTAAAAACTTGTTTGAGATACATAGTTTCTTAGGGCTGGCTAGATACTACATGCATTTTATACAGGACCTCTCATGCTTAGAAGCGCCGTTGATGGGCTTGACTATAAAGGGTGTGATGTTCGTTTGGTCGGAAGCTTGCGAGATAGATTTTCAGGACCTGAAGGGAAGGTTGACATCAACACCGATCTTGATACACCCAGAGCAGGGAATGAGCTATACAGTTTAATGTGATGCATTAGGGATTGGGCTGGGAGTAGTTTTGACGCAGGGAGACCGAGTTTTTGTGTACGGGTCTCGACAGTTGAGGCCACATGAGAGGAATTACCCGACACATGATCTTGAGTTGGCTGTAGTTGTGCATGCGTTGTTCTGTTGAAGACATTATCTGTTGGGAGAGCATTTTGTGGTTTTCACTGACCACAAAAGCCTCAAGCATATCTTTACTCAACATGACCTGAATCTAAGGCAGAGAAGGTGGGTCAAGTTTCTACAGTCCTTTGATTTTGAGCATACCTATATGCCAGGTAAAGGTAATGCTGTAGCTGATGCACTGAGCAGGAAGACTTAGATGCATGCAGTACATGAGGCCAATGGTGAGGGGAGCTCATGGCTTTGTTCTATGAGATGCATCTGGAGGTGCATGAAGGTCAGGGGCCTAATTATCTTTCAACTTTAGCTGTGACTTCTACCCTCCTGGATAGAGTGAGGATGAGACAACTATCGGATTCAGAAGGTGTAGTTCTATGGGAGTCAGTGGAAAGTGAGGACTCTCCTCCTGATTGGACGATAGGAGATGATGAGTATTTCATTTCCATGGATGTGTATGGGTTCCTGGGGATATACGTGAGGAGAATATGCGAAAGTTTCATGCTTCATCTTGGGCAGTTCATCCTGGGGTTACCAAGATGTACCGTGACTTGAGATGTCGGTACTAGTGGCCAGGTATGAAGAGAGAGAGATAGCTGGTTTTGTTTCGAGGTGTTCCACCTAACAGCAGGTGAAGGCGGAGCATCAGAGACCAGCTGGGCTGTTACAGCAGTTACCCATTCCAGATTGGAATTGGGACGATGTCATGATAGATTTCGTGACGGGGTTACCAAGGTCACCTCATGGCAATGACGTTGTGTGGGTTGTTGTGGACAAACTCATGAAGGTAGCTTAGTTTTTTCCGATTAAGGAGACCTTCAACATTGTTGAGCTCGAAAGGCTGTATATCTGAGAGATCATACATCTTCATGGGGTCCCTCATTCTATCATTTCAGATAGAGACGCCCGCTTTACGTCTCATTTCTGGTAGGGTTTTTAGAGGGAGCTAGGTACAAAGGGGCTTCTGAGCACATCATACCACCCTCAGATAGATGTCTAGTTAGAGCGTACGATATAGGTGCTAGAGGACATGCTGCCTGCATGCATCCTAGACTTTGGGGGCTCATGGGAGAAGCACATACCCTTAGTCGAGTTTTCCTATAACAATAACTCCCAGGAAAATATTGATATGGCACCATATGAGGCTTTATACGGTATCCCATGCCGATCAACCTTGTGCTAGTTAGAGGTAGGTGAGGTAGCTTTACTGGGACCACGTCTCGTACAGGAGACATCTGAGCTGGTCTAGTTGATTCAGAAGTGGATGGCTACCATGCAGTCTCGTCATAAGTCTTATGTTGATTGCCGCAAACAACCTTTGGAGTTTGTGGTCGAGGATCAGGTTTTCTTGCGTGTTTCGCCGAGGATGGGACACAAGTGGATCAGGAGACAGGGTACAATTTCACAGCGGTATGTGGGACCATTTGAGATTTTTGAGAGAGTTGGGATGGTTGCCTATCGGTTGCAGTTACCACAGTGGTACCGAGGCATGCACGACGTCTTCCACGTATCTTAGTTGTGTCACTATCATTTAGACCCGTCTCACACCTTTCAGCCAAAGGAGGTTGAGCCGGAGGCATATGCATCCTTTGAGGAGCATCTAATTCATATCATTGACAAGAGCACGAAGGTTCTCTGAGGCCAGTCAGTTCCTCTCGTACGGGTGCTATGGAAGCATGGCTGAGTGGAGGATGAAACCTAGGAGTAGGAGACCGACGTACATGCTCAGTGGACGGAGATGTTCACGACAATATCTTCGCCACCCATGGAAGGGAAATTTGGGGACGAATTGCTATAAGGGGGGAAGTTTGTAAGAACCCAGTTCGAAGTTTTGAGGTACGTGATTGTTCTTTTCCCTTTTCCTTAAGTGTTTTTGAGAAAATATGGAAAATGGGGAAAATCCTAAATTTTGGAACTACACACCATGTATTTTTCTACGTGCCGTGTACTTTTGGCCAGGTTGGGATGAGTACACGGGGCGTGTATCCTTGTCGACGACGAGGGGTGTAGGAACCGACTACACGCCATGTAGTGGTACCTTACACACCATGTAGTCAGTCGGAAGGCTTAAACAATAAAGTGGTGGAGTCGCCACAATCTGGGTGACAGTACACGCCATGTACTTGGGAGTACATGCCATGTACTCATGTCGATGGATGAACAGTGTGGCAGTGCCGCCAAATGAACAGTTAAATGAAAGAAGTACATGACGTATACTCAGATGTACATGCTGTGTACTTTGTTTTTTGGGCTTAAAATATACAGTTTCCACCTCATTTGGCAGAGGAGACACTTGACCTGATTTGGAGCCAAAGTAGGAGGCCGTACCTTTAAAGATCCACCGGGTGTTCGTCTCGAATCGGTTTCTACATCAGACGATCCCGTTGGAACCGCACAGGTAAGGGCTTCCACCTCCTTGGATAGTTCTTACCAATTCATCTCCTAACATGAGTTATTTACATTTGAATGGGTTTTGTTCATCGTCAGATCTATGCCGTTCTTGGGCGTTTTTGGAGTCGACGTTCGAGTATAACATTCGTTGGTGTATAAGGTAGGTGGCTTTGTCTTTATTTTTCAACTGTCGTGTGTTTTTGTGCGTTTTCGTTCCACGAACCCATGTTGGGGTGTCGTGCGGCTGAGTCCATTGCTATATTTAATGCCTAGAATTGCATATGTAATTAAATTGTGACAATAAAATGTTGATTCGGATCATTGCTTGGATCCAGAACCACCCCAGGGGGTGTGTTCCACTGTTTAGCCATTTGGCCAGGATACACGAGGGTATTCCATTAATGTAGTAATTGTAGAATTGACTTGAGAATAATTTCTTGTTTACTACATTTTGGATATGTTGGGCATGGCCCGATTACCTGTTTATCCCGAGGGCGTAGTTGTGATTAGCCTGTGGGCACTACACTGTTTTAGCCTGAGGGCAGTAGTTACTTCGGCCTGAGGGAAACTTCTTCCGTGCCTGAGGGCAATAGACTCTATGCCTGAGGGCGACACTACCTATGCCTGAGGGAAAATTCTGTTATTCATGAGGGCGGATTCTTGTGTTGGACACTCCATACCTGAGGGTGGGGGTTTACTTGTCTAAGGACGTGGACTATTTACTTAGAAATGCACTGTGGTGATTTATAATATTTAATGGATTAAATAAATAATTAAATGGAAATATAACTGGTAACAAGTTACTCTTGAGTACTGCTTACTTTATTGCATTTTACTACTACACACTATCATTGCATGCTTACACATAGTTGGGCACGAGCCTTTTGTGGGTTCCTACTGAGATATATTTCTCACACCCTATTTGGGTCACACTTTTCATCCCAAACAGATTATTTTTCTACTGGTGTGGATAAGGGCAAGAGTCGCTATACGGGTACTTGACTGTTGCTGAGGAGTAGGAGGGAATGGGACCGGGCCTAGGCTTGCGATGCCCCTGCCAGCTATCTTGTTTTTCTATACTTGTACTCTGTATTGTATTGTACTTCTATGTAACATGTTCTGGCTGTTTTTCTAGAACATAAGACATATTGCACCATTTTATATATACTGTTGGTTATATACACTACTGTTGTTTATTTTAGTTGTGTATGATTTACTACTTCCGCTGTTGGAAGTTTGTTTTATTTTATATTCCGTTGCGCTACACTTTGACAAATGAGGGCATAGTTTCCCCACTATCAGACCTAGTCCCTCGCTGCTAGTCAGTAACCTCTCGCGTTTGGGGAGATGCGCTTGAGGTCACGTGGCGAACTGGGTTCAGGGCACCCGTTGTGTGTCACCCGGGTTCGGGACGTTACACAAGGATTGACAACCTCTTTGATCAGTTGAAGGGAGATCAGTGGTTCTCGAAGATAGACCTCAGATCCGGCTATCACCAGTGTAGAGTTCGAGGTGAGGATGTGAAAAAGATGGCCTTCAGGTGTCGGTAAGGCCACAAAGAGTTCTTGGTAATGCCTTTCGGCATAACCAACACTCCAATAGTGTTCATGGGACACATGAACATTATCTTCCATCCATACCTCAATCACTTTGTCATAGTCTTCATCAACAACATTCTGATCAACTCGACTACTGAGGAGTAGCATGCCTACCATGTGTAGGTAGTACTGGACACAATACGAGAGCACCAACTTTATGGTATGCTCTAGAAGTGCCAGTTTTGGATTCGATAGGTTCACTTCTTGGGACACATCATCTCAGATGTTGGAGTTGTAGTATATCCAGTGAAGATTAAGGTGGTACTTGCTTGGGAGCCACCTAGGAGTGTGACAGAGGTATAAAGTTTCTTGTGTTTGGTTGGATACTACCAGAGATTCGTTACAAAATTCTCCAGAGTTGTAGCACCACTATCAGCATTGAAGAAGAAGGAGAAACCCTTCACGTGGTCGGAGAGATGCCAACAGATCATTTAGGAGCTGAGGCAGAGGCTGACTAGTGCCCCCATCTTGAGGCTTCCAGAGGAAGGTGTAGGGTACATAGTTTACTATGACGCATCAGGGACCAGACTTGGGTGTGTTCTAATGTAGTAGTGAGCCGTTATTGCTTATGGTTCTCGGCATTTGAGACAACATGAGCAGAACTACACTATCCATGAGTTGGAGTTAGCAGCAGTTGTTTTCTCCATGAATATGTGGCAGCACTATTTTATGGGAAAGCATTTTATCATGTACTATGATCACAAGAGTCTCAAGTATATCTTCTCTCAATAGGACCTGAACCTGAGACATTGACGATGGCTCGAGTTCCTCAAGGACTATGACTTTGAGATAGTCTATACTCCTGAGAAGGGGAATGTTGTAGCAGATTCTCTCAGCAGGAGATCTGGTATACAACTTCTAGGAGAGGAAACATTGTAGCTGGCTTCTTTAGAGATATCCTTTGTGGATAGAGATGGAGAATCCTATCTAAAATATCTTACGTTCACTCCCCCTCTTCATCTAAAAGTTAGGGAGGCACAGCTTTGGGACGCTGACTGCGAGAAACGACGTGCTCAGATATTCACAGGTGAGACACCTGATGGATTTTCTGAAGGTGGGGAGCACGTCATCCTCTTTAGAGGACGTAACTTGGTACCAGTGGAACTTCAGGAGGAAGTTTTGATGGAGTTCCACACATCCTCTCTAGAGCTACATCCAAGAGTGGAGAAGATTTACCGTGACCTTCGACGATAACACTGGATGCATGGTAGGAAGAAGGTAGTAGAAGAGTTTGTCTCACGGTGCCTCACTTTCTAGTAAGTGAAGGCAGAGCACCATGTACCAGTAGGCTTGGTTCAGGATTTAGAGGTCAAAGAATGGAAGTGGGATGAGATATCCATGGACTTCGTGATGGGTCTTCCACATACATCCAGGGGTCACGACTCGATTTGGGTGATCGTCGATTGACTCACCATGTCGTCCCACTTTCTACCGATCAGACTGTTGGGTTTAGTAGAGAGCTAGGGACGCCTCTATGTGAAGGATATTGTGTGACTACATAGAGTACCTTTCTTTATTTTCTCTGACCATGACAAACGATTTACTTCCTGGCTATGGAATGGGTTACAAGAGTCTTTCGGGACACAACTTCACTTGAGAACCTTCTTCCATCCTCAGATAGATGGTCAGACCGAGAGGACCATCTTGACCCTCGAGAACATGCTACGTGAATGTGTCCTTGACTTTGGTCATAGTTGGGAGGATCAATTGCCTTTGGTGGAGCTTTCTTATAACAAAAACAATTACTCCACCATAGGGATGAGACCTTTTGAGGCATTTTATGAGAAACCTTGCAGATCACCCTTATGCTGACCGACCTGGGGGAGTCAGCAGTAGTGGGACCTGAGATGGTACGAGCTACTATGAAGAAGGTTCAGATCATCCAGGAGTGGATGAGGACTGCACAAACAGGCAGATGTTGTATGCTAATAGGAGACAGAGACCTCTGGGCTTTGAGGATGGTGACCACATCTTTCTACGGGTCTCACCTCAACATGGTCTATGGAGATTTGGCTGAGGTGACAAGTTATCTCCATGATTCATCAGACCTTTCCATGTCCTTAGTAGAGTAGGCAAGGTGGCTTACTGCATAGCTATTCCACCTCTGTTTCACTGGGGGCACGACGTCTTCCACATATCCTAACTGAGGATATATGTGAAAGACCCTTCCCACATAATCAACCATGGAGAGCTGGTTGTCAATGATGGGGTGACCTTTATGGAGATTCCAGAGGAGATTGAGGATCGACAGGAGTGGGTCCTATGTGGATGGTAGATACCTTTGGTGCGTGTTTTCTGGCAGCACGAGAACCTCTAAGAGAGAACATGGGAGCGGGAGGCTCAGATGCATGCTCAGTACCCCCATTTTTTTTCCATAGTTCGCGTTATAGCTTATAGGGATGTAAATCCCGAAAATGGGGTGAATGTAAAGTCCCAAAAATTTCTTGGAATTTTTTTTCTTAAATACATGGGAATTTTACGAGTCCGCGTAATTTTAAAGCACATCATTCCAAGGCCCGGTGTGCCTGGAATCAACTTCTAAAGTTTTTTTCGGGTACGTTCAGTAAACATACAAGTTTGTTTTTATAACTTTTGAATTGGTGCTCGAAACTGAAATTAGAGGGCACCATTGAACTCATAGCGCAAGTATCCGATTATGAAGACTTTCACCTCTACGACAGTTGGTCAAGAATGAAAGTTAGTTTTTGGATTTTAAAGAATAAATTAAATAAAAATAATGTGTTGTAGCTTATTTTTATTTGGTGGTTAAAACCTCCAAGTGAAGGTTGGTGGTGGGGGCCACCACACCTTAACCTCCCATGAGAGGTTATAGTGGTGGGACCCACCAAAACACAACCGTCCATGGGAGGATAATTTTTGGTGGGGACCACTCAATCTTTTAGCTCCTTTAACTCCTCATTTAAGTGGAGAAAACCCTTGAACTTCTATACTAATTAATAAATCCAACTCCACCCCATTAATTAGATGAGTTATCTCATTTAATTAAACACCACATTTTGAATTCATGACAATAATTAAAATAATAGAAAATCTATTATTTCATTTTGTTGGAAGCTTTCTTTTGGTGGAATGGAGGAAGAGGAGAGCTAGGGAGAACCATCCTCTCAACGAAAATGTGAAGAACAATGACAATGCTTCTTCCTATGTCTTCTACCCCAGACACTTTCTGAATCACGATCTTGAATTGGGAGTGCGTGATGAACACGGTGAATGAAGAATCAAAGTCCAACATTCTACAACATCGTCAATGTATGGCGAAAGATGACCGATGAATCAAAGGTAGGGTATTTGAGTTTGAAATTCCTTCGTTCTACATCGTTCACTCATGGGTAATGTTTTGCCGATTGATATCACCATAACACGGAGGGCTCGGAAAGCACATACATAGCCCGACCCTCTCTCTTTGTTTTTTCATCGCTTGATGATGACCGCAGTGGAGCAACGGGGGCTGGAGTACGACTGACCATGAACAAAACGGTGGTGCAAGGCCGCAGGGTTGCAGGAAGGGAGCGACACCGTCATGACACACAAAAGAAAGGGTTGCGGCCAGGCTCTGCTATGTCAGAAGGGCGCGGTGCCGTCACACCATGTGGAAGAGGAGAGCCGCAGCCAGGGCAGACCGCGACGGAGGAGCGGAGGTAGTTGTCGTTTGGCTGGCCACCGGCAGTGCGGAGCGGCTGGCCGCTCGGCCAACTGGGAAATGTGGAACACCGCTGGGTGCCACATGACTTGGACTAGTGCCACTTGGTGCCAGTTTGGTGCCCACCAGAATGGTTCATCCGTTCGAGAATCCAAGGGGCACACGCCTCCCCTTGGATGTGTCTTGGGCAGGCCCCATAGAGCGTCGCTAGCCGCTACCAGCCAGGACATGCGGGTCACCGGGACGGACCCAACATTGGATGGACCCAGCGCGGGCTGGACCAAGTGCGGGCCGGACCCAGCGCTGGCTGGGCCGCCCCCTCGGGCCGGGGCGCCATGTCTTGTCGGGCCACCCCCTGGGGCTGGGCCTCCCCCTTGGGTCCGGCCGCCCCCCTCGGGCCGGGTCGGACCTGGGGACCAGGTCGGACCCCAGTCCAGACCCGTTGAACCGAAAACTCTTTTTTCGCAAATAACATGGTCTATGAGTGTCAGATTGACGAATCGTCTATGGCTATGAAAATCTTAGAGCTGGACTGTTCTTATGGAAAACCCCAATTGCGGTTTGGAAAAAAGTTGGTGTACGGTCAGGTTGGTTTGAACCTAAAACCAACTGGGCCCCCAGGACGGGAATGCCAATTACTAACAGACTGGGCGTCCGATTGATGCGCAGTCAGTTGTGTTGAGACCCATATGATGTGGAAACCATTGAGATACTTCTTTTTAGAACTTCGCGACAGTTGGAGTATTGTCTAGTATCTTGTGGAGCAGATCTTTCCAGTGATGAGCAGACAGAGTGCAGAGACCTAGTAGCTGGTAGACCTAATGACTGCTTGACCCTTTCGACTCGGAGTGAATGGACTAGCCCAATGGGGAGCACCTGGTAGTTGGTGGCCAACCCAAGATAGAGGAGTGTCTGGTAGTTAGCGGCAGACCCACGGTGCTCTATAGGGGGAGTACCTCTGCAGGCTATTAGAGGGAGCACCTGGTAGTTGGTGGCTAACCCACAATGGAGGAGCGCCTGGTAGTTGGTAGCAGACCGGCGGTACTCGATAGGAGGATTACCTTAGCAGTCTAAGGTTAGTGAGAAACGACTTGATGTTGTGACAGGACAATTTTAATTGATAGAGGAGGTTTTCTCCAGTAACCGTGGTTTCGATAATGAAAATCCTGGTTTGAGCTGAGTCAATGACTTTTGTGTTTTCCTCATAATTGAGATGGGTTACTAGATAACTTAGGTATATGTATGGTCATATACATAAGTAATGGTTATCCATTGATTTCATACATTGTAGTTTATCCTTGATGGATTTTGTGAGGTCATGAGGGTCTTGAGGTCCCTACTGAGTATCGATATACTCACCCATGCACGGGCTATGTCCGCACCTCATTGTGTGGGTTGGAGATGAAAGACAATGCTGATTGAGGCAGAGGGTAGCGTGATTGGATGGTACCCAGATGTGGACCACTCGACGTGATGGTATACGGAGGAGACAGATGGGCATGGAGTGTTGAGGAGGCCATCTGTACCTACCCTTCTGGTAGGAACCCTGGAGGATGACCTAGTAGCTGCTTTACTTTTTTTCAGTTGTACTAGATTTCAGTTTTACTTGTAATTTCCTGTTGGGCTTGTATTTCTATCCACTTTTACTTTCCAACACCTCTTTTGTATACAGTTTTACTTAGTGTTTTGCTTCCATTTGTCTACACTGATTTTTTTTACAGTTATAAAGGCAATGCATTCCCAGTTTAGGGATTTATGACTTTGGTGCTGGTCATGAGCCCCTGGCCTGTGGAAGGTGGGTTTGGGGTAGTCATGATACGAGCCCCTGGGGACGGGTCGTGACAATGAGGAAGTGGTATCTTTAGAGGAAGTAATGACTTCTTCACATCCAATTTTTTTTAATCTCCATCCTCCATATCATCAAAATTTAAATTTATCACCTTAATAAAATTTAATTAACATCATTATACTTCTATACTAATTTTATAATAACAAATCATTAATGAGATTATAGACAATTATTATTTATAGATTTTTCATCTTTAGTTTGGATTAATTACGTACATAAATCACGCAACTATATTTTATTAATTATAATTATATAATTTTAATAAATCTTGAATAAGAAATATTTATAGTACTTAAAATGAATTTAATATTTTAATATGTCCCTATAACTGTAAATATCAATTGAATCTTCTCTATAAAATGTCACCTCAAGGTTGGTAAAACTACTCGAAATTAGATGGTGTTGGTGGGTGAGCGATGGGGGTGGGGAGCTATAAATAATATGGTGGGGTATAATAATAATATATAAATATTTTTAAAAAAATATATACTATTAGTTTTGATGGAAAATTTTTAGTGCATATAAAAGAGAACAACTTTTAATGTCACCTAACATGTTAGTGTATTTAGAGTGTTGATAATGCCCATTTTTCACACTAAATAATGTAAAACTTATAGTAGTGGTATGATGGTGGATTTCTAATACCATTAAATATTTATATTATAAATTATATTATAATTTTTATCACACAATATCTTATTATTGATCTAAAATACTCCCTTATATGTAGCTTATGATATGATATCATATTAATAATCCATCTGAATCAGAGTGATCATGAAATTGAGTTGATCAATTAATGACCAATATTTGATATGTATTTTTTATTTTGGGAATTTGACTTAGTCCAATCACATTCCTTATTTATTCGCATGTTTTTATAAAATATATTATTTCACGTGGGTAATTTATTTCAAAAGGTAGACAATACCAATAATTTATACACATAAATCAGGATGTTGATATTTTTTAGAGAGTTAATACTCATTTGAGATGATTTTTTTATTTTAAAGATATTTGGTGTGGATATTGAGGATGAACCGAGGTGAAAAATATTTCAAGGAACTGCTCTGGTCATTTTCACTATAATATATTAGTAGTTCCCTTTATTGAGTTATTAGAAGTTCATATGATAAAAAAGTTAATAAAAGAAGATTCAAATGTGATCATGTATATACATGGTCTAATAAATTCTATGATGGTAAAGATGAAAAAAACATTTTTGGATCTTTGATCATGAGTACAATTAAAATGACCCATATTGTTCTGTTATTAAAAATAATACACGGATTTAAATATGTCATTCATAGTGGTGAGCGGTGATGACTCATGAGTTAGAATTTTGGATCGAGAAGTGATTGTATAATACTCGATATGATTAATGTGGTTCATAGGAAAAATCAATTTCAAAATTCATTTATTTTTTCCATTAATATAATGGTTTAATTCTTAAGGGTATTAACATGACTTGGTATAGTGATGAGTTTGCCCTTGAAATTTAAAAAATGTATGATAGTGGTCTGATATGATTTTTTTTGGAAACTATACTCAAAAGATATAAAATGATGTGATGGGATATTTGTAATGTTTTATGTCCTCTGGGTCCATTACATGGATAGTTTTGGGAGTTGTAGGTCCTTGGAGGAGGACTAGAGTGGTCCTAGAGGAGTTTGATTGCTCAATGCTACATGAAAAGGAAATTCTGTTGTATAAGGTTCACATAATGTGTAAGTGGGGTTCATGGATTATGTATGGCTGTTCATGATGTGTAATAATTTAGGTGTAAAAATCCTTCTAGGTGATGCATTTTTTAGTGGGACTTGAAAAACTACATTTACACATGTAAAGGGTACATGTTGTGTAATTCCACTTTATAATGAAATTAAAAGAGTTGCAACATATTGAATTTTTACTAAAACCCTACAGTTCCTCTCTGATACCAGTCATTCGATGGTGCTCCCTTGAAGACTCTTGGGATTCCTTCTATGGGGGTTGATCTATGTCTTACAAAATTTTATATGTGTATATTCTCCTCTCATTCTCATCTATTCACTTCTGTTCTTATTCCATTGATTTTCAAAAATGTTGTTGTTTAGTTTGAGGTGTGTTTTGGGAAGCACATTGACGGTCATTGGGTGCGATGTAGGTTGATCATTGATTTTTCAGAGTGAAGTTGTTATTTTCATGTGTTTATTATTCATCCAATGGTTTGAAGTGATATTAGAAAGCTTCCACGAGGCAGGGTATCCTCATTATCATTCTTTTCTGTTCTATGTTTGGGATCTGCATATTTTCCTTACCTTTGTGTGGATATTATGGATCAAAATAATCATATAATTAATTTTAATGTGTAAAATTGATGGGTATAGAGATTTATCACATTATTTATAACATTTTTATATGCTGTTGATGTTGTTATGCATGCCTATTTCCAATTTTGAAAATAATGGTAGTTAGAAGCCTTATTTTCACTATATTTGTTTTACTGTGATAAGCCTTGTTTTTTATGTGATCGTACATGAATAAATGATTGAGGAACATATATTTGGATAAAAATTGGTTACCCTTGGATATATATTTTTTGTGATAATACCCATTCTAATATAAATAAGTAATGTGATGATGCCCCTGAATAAATATGGCAATTGGAATGTGTGTAGTGTGTGTGGCTGTTCTTGTTGTGATGATTTGTGTAACTTTCATTTGTTGTGCGTTGTTTTGGGAATTGATTCAGTGGTTAGTTAGTGTGGATGTGATGTGATGTGTGCAATTTTATGTTGTGGTGATGTGGTTATGGCGCAATGTTTTTTGTTATGTGGTGGTTGAGGTAATGTAATGGATGTGATATGTGGTTTTTTGTTTGGTGAGATTTCCTGGGTGGTGTGATGAGACAACTATTGTTGAATTTTGGTGTCAAGTCAGTGGTTATGTTTATTTTCCCAATCAGGTAGTGTGGTTGAGATATTTTCTAGGATAGTCATGGGATGAACTGTGACAATAAAAGAAAAAAAATATTCTGGTAAATAAATAAGGTGGGATGGAAATAAATATGTTATAAATATATTAAACTGAAATGAATAAATTAATGGGTAGGAAATTGAATGTTATGGGATATTAGTTTATGTTTGGTAAATGTATTAATGTATAAATGTGGTGAAACTTGTAAGTTGAGAGTGGAAAATACGATGTGGGTTGTGTGGTGTGGTATATATAGTGGTGGTATAGTTGAAACATTTGGTGTGTGATACATGGTGGTGACATGGTGTGCACTAGTGCTATTGATGTAAACCCTTAGTTTCAATATTTTTTATCTCTATACCATGTATGTTTATGTTATTTTTATATACACCCGACCAGAGTTGGATAACCTTACCAAGGCTCATATTTTTTGAGTTTGGGGTCTTTTCCACTACATCGAGGATGGTAGTGATACGGATGTCTTGATACCCTTTCCCCCCACTCTTACCACTTATGTGATGTGTGGAACAACTGTATATAGGTGAGATGTGATTTTTGGACCAAGTGTCTATAAGAGAGATGTGATTTGTTGGCCCATGTGTCTATTGGTGAAACCTGATATGATATATGGTGGGGTTCATATGTTGTTTTATGTGGGAACTAGGTTGATTTACTACATGTTCATGATACCCTAGTACTCTTTTTTTTGGTTGTAATGTGTTGTCCTATGTGTCTTTGGGATAATATATGATGTGATGTGTTCCCTAGGTCTATGTGGGTGGGATGTGATGTGATGTGTGGGCCAGGTGTTTGTGAGAGGTATGTGATGAGATGTGTGGCCCAGGTATGTGTGGATGGGTTGTGATGTAATATCTGAGCAAGGTATGAAAAAAATATGATGTTCGGCATTGGGTGTTTGATAGAAAAAAGTAGTGTGGAAGGTGCAGCATGGAACCTTAATTTCTTATGATCTCAATGTTATATTATTTTTTTGGATGTGTTATTTGGTGAGTGAGCCATTGTGAGGTAGGGTCGGTTTTATGACCCGCATAAGTGCTTGTTGGTTTTACTATTTGTTCATTAGTACATTAGCGTTACATTTTCACATGTGCACTTGGTTCCTTTCTTATGTCCCTACTTAGTATACCTGTTATGATCACCTTATGCATATAAACTATTTTAAGGTTCCCAAGTGGAATAAGGGGAATGAGATGGTCATTACCAGAAAGGGTTAGAGTGTCTATTGAGTCACTATTATTTACTTTCCTTTTTGGTATCTTACATTGGATACTTTTATATATATTAGTTTATTTACACATGTATTGTTGGAATGTTTTTGGTTTGCCTTTTTATAGTCTGCCAGATTTTTTTGGGGATTACTTATCCAATCTTTGAATACTATTTTAATTTACTGAGTATAATTCCTACCATATTGTGTTATTTTTTGACCCTTGGTGGTAGTCACCAACTACATGCCTAGTGATGGTGGGAATCAAGGTTCATTATCTATACCCCTTCATTGTGGAATCTTTTGTGTGTGGGGTTTATGATAGAGTGGTATTAATGTTTTTTGGTTGAGGGATAATATAGAGTTTGGAGTTATGAATAATGGGGATTTCATGGGTTAGTATGGAAAAAGTGCCAGTTGACCTTGGTGCCTGGCATAGGTCTAGGAGACCGGCTAGAACATGGGATTCCCCCCATGATCCAATACATGGAATCTAAGCGTATTTTATGACCATGTTATGTGGTCCTATTTATAGGGTAGAGAACTAGGATATGTACATGTATCATAATTTTCGTGGGGTCATGTTTGAATTGGGTTTTTTAAGAAAATGAAATGGATAAATCACATAATATTTAATAAAATTCCCTTATTTCAGGCTTATTATGTTCTCCTTGTTTTCATGAATGGATATTTTTCATCATTTTCATGTTTCTAAGGATGTTTAGGTTCAATAGGTTGATCAAATTTATAATTGGAGGGTTGAAAAGACAGAGAAGGATGAGGCATAGCAGTAGGATTTACATTCCTTTCAGTGAAAAAGTTTGTCTATGTATGATGATAGTGTTTCACATCTAGAGATGGGGAATTTGATAGAGAATATAAAGATCCTTATTAGTCATATTTGATCACAATTTTTGTTTTGGGTCCATTTTGAAATTATTCCGATGCGGTGATCTTCACATCAGTGGTGGATGTTGTTTCTTGGTGGTTGTAAGGAGGAAAATATGGCATGTCCCATCATTCAGAGGGTAATATAGATAGATTTTTTGTTGTCATCGATGATGAGGGAATAAAAGAGGGAAGAAATT
The DNA here is from genome assembly GCA_963277665.1 of Viscum album. Taxonomy (NCBI): domain Eukaryota; kingdom Viridiplantae; phylum Streptophyta; class Magnoliopsida; order Santalales; family Viscaceae; genus Viscum; species Viscum album. The sequence continues at coordinate 859,688,451 of OY728156.1, read as the reverse complement.
ATATCCCTTAAATAGGGGAGTCTAAGCATGTGGGCTCTTATGATAAATTTAAAATATACCGTAAACTTTTCTATAGGTGTTTTTCTAGATGAAAATTATAGATAGAGTTTTCTGATAAATGATTTTCGTCCAAGGATCAGGTATGTGGCCACACCGTTTACACTCTCGGCATATTTGGAGGTGTAGAATAAGGATGAGTTTATCTAGAAGAAGATTTAATTGAGATTTAATACAAAATAGAGTGTCTATCAGGGTATTTTAAGGAGAAAATCTTCAAGTAGTGGGTTTTGGTTGTTCACCCACTCAAGGTTCTATTTTGTGAGAAACCGAATGTAGTAGCTTCTTTACAAACCCTTTGAGAAAGGGGATTTCTGAGTGCCTTTTATGGGTCTTATATTTTTATTCCATATATGTGAGAGATATGGGAACCACCAGGATTAATGTTTGACTTCTTAGGGTGGACAATTTTATATGGGCGGTCATTACCTGTTTCAGTATCATTTTTTCCATTGAGACATTTCTAGTGGTAGGATCTGCAAGTTATTGTTTAGAATCCGAGAGAAGGTGGAGTTAGAATATAGAATCATTCTGATGATCCATTTCCATAGGGACCCAAGACAATTTGTGACCATATAGGTCGGTCTTAGAGTGGTATATGAGATGGGCATGGTTAGATGCATGTATTAGAGGAAACAACCCTTGTAAAGCTAGGAGTTGTTATTGGAATGATTAATTAATCATTTACCATTTTGTGAGGTTTTTTTTCTGGATCCATGCAGTACTTTTTTCCACTTCTTTGTTATGTATTATGGGACTTGATATAGATTGTATTCCTTTTCCCCTAATGTTATCTACGTTTGTTAAAGGATAGGATTCCTTGTTTGATGTGTGTTAGGAATTTAAATTGGTGATGGGATAGAACCACTTAGTGGGAGAGTTATTCATGTAGTAGATATAACTATATGATATTATCCATTGTATGGATTGGCTATATTCCATGCACTCATTCATCAATTTATTTTAGGGAAGGGTTTTTTTATTCAATGTGTAGGGTTAACGAGTGGAGATCATTGGTGAGAGAGGTTTTTTGGGTGGGTGGTAGGAAGGATAAGACTATTTTTTCACACAATTGGAACATCTATCTATTTAATCTCATGGTGTGAATATTCCCAGGATTTTGGAGGAGTTCCTCAACATTTTTCTAGAAGAGGTTATGGTGCTTCTTCTTCAGCATAAATTTCTAGAGAAGGGTATAATTTCATCTGGGCGTGTCTATGATATCAATGGCCCAATATTAGAGGTATCCCATAGAGTTGCATAAGTTAAGGATATAGGTGGTTGACTTGATACATAAGGGTTTCATCAAACCCAATGTGTTTCTATAGGTTTATTTAGATTGTTTATCCAAGAAGGATGACAGATGTATGAGGGTTTTCATAGACTACTAGATGCTGAATCATGTAAAAATCAAGAATCATTACCCTCTTCCAAGGTTCGAAAAAAAATTCAAAATTTTAGGGGAGATATTTGGTAATTGAAGATCGATATGTGTTCCAGATATCATCAGTTGAGGGTGAAAGACCAATATATTTATAAGGATTTCCTCAGATTCTATTTTGGGCATTTCTAGTTTTTAGTTATGTATTTTAGTGTTTTGAATTCACCAACTATGTTAATGGGACTTATGAACTTTTTATTTCATGAGTCCCTAGACCGGTTCATTATTATATTCGTAAATGATATCTTCGTCTAATTGATGTCAAAGGCGGAGGATTTCGATCATCTCAGAGTTGTTTTTTTGGTCTTTTGATATCTCCATCTTTATAGGAAGCTTACCAGGTGTGAGGTATGAATGTGAGAACTGTGTTTTCATGGACATGTACTTTCATGGAAGGGAATGGTAGTTTATCTATCAGATACCGAGGTAGTTGTTTCTTGGTAACTCTCAAAGAATGTGGTAGAGTTTTTACAGTTTTCTTCGTCACATGTGCTATTATAAAATATATATGTCTAATTTCTCTCAAGTTACAACCTCATTGATATATTTGATAAGGAAGTACTAGGATATTGTGTAGACATATCAGTGTTAAAAAACATTCTATTACTTGAAGGGTATGTTGGTTAGTTCTCAAGTGATTCATATTCCTAAGGAGGGTTTGTTGTTTGATGTTTTCTACGAGACATCCCATATGGGATTGAGATTTGTGTTGATGTAACAGAGGATGATAATCTCTTATGGGTCTACGAAGATACATACCCATGAGAATAACTATTCCACCCATAATCTAGAGTTGGTGGAAGTTGTGTTTGCATTAAATTTGGGGTGACATTACCTCATCAATGAGAATCTTGTTGTTTTCTTGGACCACAAGAATGTGAGATATGTCTTATCTCAATTCGATATGAATCTACACTAGAGAAGGTGGATATATTTTCATCATGATTATGATTTTTATATCTCTTACACCTAAGGGAATGGTAATATAGTTTCCAATGAATTGATTTGTAATTCCTAAGAGTATGTGTCTCATGAGTTTTTGGGTGTTGGAAAACAAATATAGAAGCATGGAGTGACGCATCTCAAATTTTTAGAGATATGTAACTAAAGTTTTATTTATTATATAATAGTAAAATAATATTTGATGCATAGGGTGGAGGAATCTTTGTGGTGAGACTCAGAGGTAGAGGTGATGTGTGATAGTGTTGGATAAGGTGACACTCATGAGGTATGGTCGAAGGATGGTAAAAATCAAGTGTTATTCTAGGAGAGAATGTTTTCCTGTATGAAATGCTTGAGTGATTTCTATATGATTTTCTATTATTTCCTTTAGAATTACATCATTGTGTAAGAAATTTTTATTGAGGCATGAAGATAAAACTTTTGTGGAGGAGGATGAAGTGGTCAATAGAAGAGTTTGTGGCAATATGTTTAGCTTATCAGCACGTGAAAATAGAACACCATGTTATAGGAGTTATGTTGCAGTACATGTATTTTCTTGAGTGTAAATTAGAGGAAATATCATTGGATTTAATCTTATAGTTACCCTAATATTAGGGGGTTTCTGATGTGGTTTGGGTGATAGTGGACCGACTGAAAAAAATAGCTCATTTACTGGCGATCTATAGAGTTGAGTGATGTGGATGTTTTGGAATTCGTTACATGAATGACTTGGTAAGGATTCATGGGATACTGCGGATTATAATATCTTATTGGGATCCTAATATTACCTTGTTATTTGGAGGGGAATTCAGCATGTTTTTATCTCCCATTAATGCTGTAGAAGTAATTTCCACCCCCAGAAGGATGGGAAGATAGAGTGGACCATCCCTACAGTGGATGATTTTTGAAGGCATGCTTCTTGGACATTGGTGGATCTTGGGCATGACACCTTATTTTGGTAATGTTTATGTAAAATATTATCTATCACACTACCATGGGTATGGATCTGTTTGGGTAATTTTAAGAGTGTTTGTTTCATTGTACATTATATTGGATGGAGGTTGGAGAGTTTGAAGTTCTTGGTCCGGATGTGGTGACAAGAATGACTATGAAGGTCCAATTTGTTCATGAGTAGATGAGGAAGGACCATGTCCATTATAATGCCTATACTAATCTTAGTCCAAGGGCTCTGAACATTGAGTTTAAAGACCTTGTGTTCTTGAGAGTCTCCCCATAGTGCGGGATGTATACTTTTGATAGGGGGAGTAATAATTCTCACATGTTTTTGTGCCCTATGAGGTGATGTGGCATATTAGAGAGGTGGTATATCAGTTGTAATTTCCACTATGGTTTGAGGAGATCCAAGACACATTCCAAATTTCACAAACTCATCAATATCTTCATTATAAATCCCATATTGATGAATGAGGAGTGTTGGATTTTGATGATGATTTGATGTTCATAGAGAGGCTAGTAGAGGTCGAGGATATTTGAGAGGAAGTGTTTCATGGGAGAACCATTCCCTTGTATCATGTGTTATGGAGGTATGGGGTCCTGGAGGAGAGTATGTGGGAGTGAGAGATGAAAATTTTATCCATGTACCAAGAGAAATTTTCATTTTTTCTATTCCATTCTTTTATTTGTGTTGTGATGTTTGGATTATTGTTGTTTTTTCTGATGATATATTCCCCTATTTTTTCATGTGTGATGTGTGATAAAACCCCTAACATTTGAAAATTGGAGAACCTGAATGATAATTGAGACACGTTAACTGTGATGCGATTAAACATATGTAGGTGAGTCAGTTTCACCTAGAGAAGACTGTTTCTTGAACTAGAGGATGATATTTTGTGATTAATAGGTTCAGGATAGTGTGGCTTGTTGATTAGGGATGTATAGTGGTTCGATGCTTGTGTGATGGTTTTTTAGAAAAGTGGTGGTTGTGGATGGTACTAGATGATATAGTGTTTTGACCAATGAGAGGTGGTTATAACACCCCAAGAATTTAAAAATAAATTTAATATATAATTCATGAAACACTAAGTCTTTACAAAACACCACTTCTTTATAACCTATCCGAGTAAACATAATTTTTCCACCTTTGTGTTTTTAATTTCAAAAACCAGACATACATTGTTGCAATCAATAAATTATATGGAGTCCAATAAGAAACAAATATTTTTTGGTGAATAGTAAACTACCCTTATGAATAGTAACAAACCCTTATGAATAGTGATATACCCTAATGAATAGAAACCTTACCTATGATAGTATATAATAATGTTATAGTGGAAGTACGATATCCCTATGTTTTGGAATAAGTAAATAAATGTTTTAAAACTATTTTTTAGAATAAATTATGATTTTAATTAAATATAATATTAATCATATTTAGAAAATAATTTTTTAAAAATGGACTTCATTTTTGGATTCTATATGTCAAATAATGGTTAGGGTGAATCTTTTTTTTGTAAAATACGTGAATTTTTATGAATAGTGAAATACAATAAAATAATGCGTATAAAATTATCAGTTAAATACACTGTTTATGACATCATAAGTGATATAATCCCATTTGGATCTAACTCACATGTATGTATTACTATTCTTGGTCATGTAATCATCACTATTTTTGGTCCTACGGGAAATTAATAAACTAATGATTAAAAAATTATAAAAACCCTCTCCTCCTCAACTGTAAACCCCCCCTCACTCCCTCTTCTCATAACTCCTCCAAGCCATGAATCTCCCCAGAAGTTATTCCCAAATAACCTTCCTTAGTCACTCCCCACTTCCAAGAAGCTCTTGGTCTTTAAAAAAGACCAAAATCCCTTCTCTTAAGGAGGTACTCAAGGAGGTTATTTCAAGGGGTAAATCACCTTTCTTTTTCATTTAATTTCATTTCAAGTTATCTTTTTTTGCCATCCTATCCTCACATCCTATATCCAAATGAACATGATAGACTTATTATCATCTATATACTGGAATTATATCATGTTAATGGAAGAACCATCATCAATATCCTTACTCTCTCTCTTTTATTTTATAAATGAAATCCACATCTATATGGTTCCAATTTAAAACATTCATGGATGACGATGTTTGGTTCTTAAATTTATCCTTCATCACTGGTCATGAAACCATTTTTATGGTTTAACCAGACTATAATATATGTATAATAAATTATTTAATATTCATTTAATAGTATACGTACATAAAATAAAATCATATGACCAAAATAGTTCCTAATATTCAAAATACCGCTAAAATAATCTAAGTGAATGTCATTAATATTTCATCTAATGATTCATCCTCTTTCCATGTAAAAAAATGAAATAAATTACCATTAAAAATGATGGATGTTCATAAATAATATTTAATTTCAATTATGGAAATTTACATCCATTCCACATGAACTCCATTACTTAACAACAAGTGAACCGACTCTGAAAATAATGAAAACGAACACTCCAGAATGACGAAATACAATATAATAACTTATCAATAATGGAAAAAATGAACTAAAAAGAATTATTATAAACTAAATACACATCTAATAGGTTCTAAAATAAGTTATTAATAATTCTAATTTCATATTCCAAGACCTTATGTTCAAGATCGGAACACCTTCAGACTTAAGGTAAGGGTTTCTCCATCTCACATCCATTTTTTCAGATTTTACATATTCACTACTAATACTTGTGTATGGTTTATTTATACTTACCATTGATGTAAAATATTATTAATTTATTTATTTTAATGTTATTCAATTTTTCATTTTAGTATTATTAATTGTTTTTCATATGAATCATTTGATTACTAAGGGGTAAGGCTTTTCTCACCCAAACATCCATTTTCATTTATGTTAATTTTATTATCTAATTACCTCAATGAAATTATTGTATATTGTTATTAAATCCTCATAAAATTTGTGTGAGTGTTCTATGTATGTTTAAAAACCAGAACCCTTCTTTATTTTATGGATATTTACACAGTTAAAAATGATCTTTCTAAATTAAATTTGAAATACAAACCCAATTCAAGGGATATTTTCAAATTGTTAGTCATTTTCAAGTGTACACCAGAATCTATTTTAAGCCACAATTTTTTTTTATAAAAACACATATTTTATCATTAAAAATAATCTTGGATTATTTTTTTATTTAATACAACAAACAAGTATTTACACATTAAAATTCTCTTGAATACATTATTTAAAATGTTCTAAAATGATTTATTTCTAAAGAATCTTAATAACACTTTTTACATGATTTCACATTAGTGGGAGATAATTTATTCCTAAAATATGATTTTAATTTAATGTTATTTCATTTTATATGATATTAATTTTTAAAAACTTATTTCATAGAAAATAAAAAGGATTTTCAAAAAGAACTATTCGTTCCAAATTAGAAAGTATTTTTCTCATCTCAGTTTATCTTTTATGAGATATATTACTTGTTCACCACATACTTCTTAAATGTGGTGTATGTACAGACCTTTGTTATATCATATCAAGAGTCTCATTAGTTTCATGATATTATAATGGATTATGATTTGATGGTTTCAAGATGGTATGAGACACTTTGAAATGATTAAGGATTATTTCCTCAAGGATTTTTCAATGGTTGCATTTAAAAGTATATTCATCTATGTCAACATCCTTTATTGAATCTTGTACATAATAGAGGTTTATATCCTATGATATCATATACCATATTTAACTTAATGTTTTATAATTAATTTTTCTATTGATGTGCCCTCTTAAAACTAGTCATCAATTTACTCTGGATGGTTAGTGTTTATGCTTAATGTTTGGGGAATGTTATTTACATTTGTTATATTAGTTTCAATATGAATGCATATGTTGTTTATATTTATCCCCATTCATATGAGTAATTCATTGGTGATAGAAAGTGTTGGTTGGGGCATGCTATATCTACTCGATGAATCGGTAGGTCTTATGAGAGAAACTTGGTCATGGCACGAGGCCTTGAGGAAATAGTTATTTATGGTCTTGGAATGAGTCCTTGAGAGTGTGGTTATGATGTCCAACATATTAATTTCCCTCATTATGAAAATAGTATTGATATTACATGTGGTAATTTAACTAGTAGAATACCAATGATTATGTTTTATTATTGAATTATTTTTTAGCTCTTATTCATACAATAATGTGTTCATGTTTATTTTAAAGGCATGTGTTTTTTTATTCACCATGCCTAATGTTTACATTTATGTTATCTTCTATTGTATTGATTAGACCTTACTGAGTATATGAGATCACCCCTTTCATTTGTTTTTCCTTCCCCAGGTTATGAAGAATAGATCATTTATTGAGTTTTCAAGGATGCAGTTTATTATATTTTGTTCTAAATAATATTTTTTTCCTTTAAAAATGAAAAATGGGTCCCATGTATGTATTTAGTTTCTTCAATACTACTAAATTGATATGTCCTCCATGATTTGATTCCTTGTAATCTTGGAAATTTAAAATAATGTACCGAATCAAATCTTCTGGTGTTGGGGCGTTACTGTCGGTATAAAAGGAAGTTATGTAGAAACCTTGGAAACTAGATTTAGAAAATTTAGATTAGGGAAAAATCCCTAAGATAGTCTTTTATTAGAAACATACAAGAAAATTCTAGTATTTTGGAAAGGAATAGATTATGTGGATATTTCTATAAAATGCATCCATGTCTGGATACAAATAGGTAGAGTTGGCTCTGGCACATATATAACTAGGAGTGAAGACTCCAACAAGGAGTTTTAGTCTTGAATTGGGGTATCCTAGTACACATCAATAGGCCTTGTTTCACTCTTGGTATTGACACTCCCATGGGATTTTCTTAAGATAATTCATATTTTATTCACCCACTTTTATGAAGGATTTATTCCCCCAATGAAACTAGTGTATATGGTTCTAGTATTTATGATTCATAACTTTATGTTATGTGCTATACAATATTTAGGGTCATAGAGAGTTCATAATGTTACAAGTTAATATATAACATGGAATTGATTAGAAATGGCGCCTTGCAGAAGAAATGAGAACTTCACCAATGCACGAGATATGAAGTGTAAGAAGGATCATATCTCTGATAGTCTCAAAAAAATCATTTCAAAAGAATATTTTCTCCCATGTATCCTTAATATATGAGGAAATAATATCAAGTATGGAAAAGGTAAGTAAAGAATTCTTTGATTCCTATGGCTTTGAAGGAAAAAAATGAACAAGAGGATGGCATAAAAAATGGATAAAGGGAAGAAGAGAAACTTGTATTTTCCCACATGTGATAATTGTGGAAGGAAACACCTTGTTATATGATTGAGAGGAAAAGGAGTTTGTTGTAGTGAAAAAGGACACCTTGATCATAATTTCAAGATAAGGAAAGAATTTACCTATTTTTAATGCTTCAAATACAAGGATATGAGACACTATGCGAATCAACGTCCCTAGAGTCAAAGGAATATACCTCAAATGATGATTTTGGAGAATGATCATGTTATGTGCTACCGAAAATGAAGTATAATGATTAATATTCCATTTAAAGAATCATTTCATTGAAATTTTTTTCAGTATTGTATTGGTTATAAGAATTATGAGATTTATAAGGATTGTACTACGGTACTATTTCATTAAGTATTTGTGGTCTTATCATGAATGGTACACATGAAAAGTGATTCAGTAAGAAGTTAATCATTTTAATAAAAAATCCAATTTGAGGGAAATACAAACCTTATCTTTTTTTGAGAAAATGATGGAGAAATGATTTATTCAGATAAGTACTTACTACCTTGGAACAGGTTGCGGATTTTTTGAGAGGTGGTCTATGTAGTCATCGATGGAGTTTACAACATATTTGGATTTAAGGAATACATCCAAGAATATGTATCTTACTTAAGGAATACATAAAAATTCAGATTTCCAATATAGTTTTTATGATAATTCATGTTATTACCATATTTCTAAGGGATACAAGATAAAGTTATTCACATGTTTGGAATATGAATTTTAGATTCACTTCTTGTTGATTAATGGTTAATGAAAAGTTCATCACGAGAATTTATAGATATTCGTTATAATAAGTTCAATAATATTATTTTGGAATTTAAAACCATTAAATAAATGGTTTAAGTCAATCATTGTGTAAGGACTTAGTGTTTAATATCACCACATGATGGTATGATTATTCATGCATGACATTGTTGTCCAATTAGAATGTGTTGTTTTGTTGTAATAGATGCATTTAAATTTTTTCTTATTAATAGGATATTTAAACCATATTATTTATGTGGGTTTCCTGAAAGGGAATTTTTAAGTATCAACCATTAACTTTTTATGTTCAATTTAAAATTTCGAGGCTGAATTTTTTTTAAAGAGGGGATAATGTAAACAACCAAGAATTTAATATAAATTTAATATAAATGCATAAAAAACTGAGCCTCTAAAAAAATAGTTTACTATAACCTAGACATGTAAACATAATTTTACCACCTCTGTGTTTTTAATTTAAAAAATCTTACGAACATGGTTGCGATCAGTAAGTTATTTGGAGTCAGTAAGAAAAAATTAATTTTTGATGAATAGTAACCTACCATTGTGAAGAGAAAAATACCCTTTTTAATAGTGATATACCCTAATGAATAGTAACCTTACCTATTATAGTATATAAATAATGTTCAAGTGGATTTATGATATAAATATGTTTTGGAATAAGTAAATAAATGATTTATAACTTTTTTTAGAATAAATTATGATTTTAATTAAATATTAAATTAATCATATTTAGAAAATTATTTTGGAAAAATAGACCTCACTTTTAGATTATAAATTTCTTAAAATGGTTATGATGAATTTTTGGTATTTTTATGAAATATGTGATTTTTTTATGAATAGTGACATTCGGTAAAATACCATGTATAACAATTATCAGTTAAATACACTATTTATGACTTCATAAGTGAGGTAAGACCACATGTTTCAAACTCAAATTCAATTATTACTATTTTTTTTCCTGGAAACATCACTATTTTTGGTCTTGAGGAAAATTTATAAACTAATGATTAAAAAATTATGAACACCCTCCTCTTCTCTACTATAAAACACCCCCTCACTCCCTCTTCTCTTCACTCCTATAAGCCTTGAATCTACCAAATTATATTCCCAAATACCATTCCTTAGTCACTACCCACTTCCAAGAAGCTTTTATTCTTTCCAAAATACCAAAATACCTTCCCTTAAGTAGGTTCTAAATGAGGTAATTTAAAGAGGAAAATCACCTTTATTTTTAACTTAGTTTCATATCTGTTTATCTTCTTTTGTTTTCCTCTCCTCACCTATTCTTAACAAATGAACATGATAGATCTAGTATCATATATATAATATATTTATATCATGTTAATGGAAGAACCATCATCAATATTTTTACTCTCCCTCTTTTATTTTATAAACGAAATCAACATCCATAAGGTTACAATTTATCACCTTCATGGACGATAAAGTTTCATTCTTAAATTTATCTTTCATTACTATTCATGAAACCATTTTGATGGTTGAAATTTACTATAATATATGTATTATAACATAGTTAATATTAATTAACTAGTATACATACATATTATAAAATCATATGATCAAACTAGTTACTAATAATGAAAATACCGCTAAAATAATCTAAGTGAATGTCATTAATATTTCATCTTATGATTCATCCTATTTCCATGTAATAAAATGATATAAATGACCATTAAAACTTTTTTATGTTCATAAATAATATTTACTTTCAATTCTATAGATTTACATAAATTCCACATGAACTCTATTACTTAAGAAAAAGTGAATCGATTATGAAAACAATGAAAATGAACACTTTGGAATGATCAAATTCCATATAATAACTTTTCAATAACAGCCCAAATGAACTAAAAATAATTACGATAAAATAAATACATTTATAATAGGTTTTTAAATAATTTATTAATAATTCAAATTTCATATTCCCAGACCTTATGTTCAAGAGTGGAACACATTCAGACTTACGGTAAGGGTTTCTTCATCTCACTTCCATTTTTGTGAGATTTTCCATATTAACTACTAATACTTGTGTATGGTGTATTTATATAGACTATTTATGTAACATATCATGAATTTATTTATTTTTAGGGTATTAATTGTAATATTTTAATATTAATAATTTTAGGGCATACGAATAATTTTATTACAAAGTGGTAAGGGTTTTCTCACTCGGACCTCCATTTTCATTCGTGTTATTTTTATTGTCTAATTACCTCAATGAAATTATATTATATTATTATATAATCCTCATAAAATCTTCGACAGTGTTCTATATATGTTTACCAACCAGAACCCTTCTTTATTTTATGGATTGTTACACATTTTAAAAGGAACAATCATAATTATTTCTGAAATACAAACCCGATTCAAGGGTTCTTTTCGAATTATTACCCATTTTCATATATACACTAGAATCTTCATTAATCCACCATTAATTTTATAAAAATAATTATTTTATCATGAAAAATTATCTTGGATCATTTCTGGATTTATTAGAACAACCATGTCTTTCCATTTTAAAATTATTTTTAATACTTTCCTTAAAATGTTCTAAAACGATTTAGTTCTAAATAATCTTAAGAACTCTTTTTACATGATTTCTCTTCAATGGAACATCATTTATGCCTAAAATATAATTTCAGTGTCCTAGTATTTTATTTTTTGGGATAATTATTTTTAAAAACTGATTTCATGGAAAATACAATGAATTTTCCAAAAGAACTCTTCTTTCCAAAGTAAAAAGGATTTTTCTCATCAAACATTATCTTTTATGAGATATATTCCTTGTTCACCACTTATTACATGTGGTGTATGTACTTACCTATGGTATATCATATAAATAATATTTTTATTCTGATTATATTCTATGGGATTATTATTTGAATGTTTCATGGTGGTATGTGACACTTGGAATGTTTAAGGATTATTTCCTCAAGGATTTTTCAATGGTGCCATGTAAAAGTATCTTCATTTATGTCAACATACATTGTTGAATATTGTACATCATTGTGTTTTATCTCCTATGATATCATATAACACATTTAATTTAACGGTTTATGACTATTTTGGTTGTGGATGTGTTATATTAAAACCATTCATGAATTTACTCTAAATTGTAAGTGTTTATGTTTAATGTTTGGGGAAAGTTATTTACATTTCACATATTAGTTTCAATATGAATGTATATGTTGTTTATATTTATCCCCATTCATATGAGGAAAGAATTGGACATAGAATGTGTTAGGTGGGCCCTGCTATATCCCCTCAATGAATCGGTAGGTCTCATGGGAAAAACTAGGTAATGTCACAATGCCTTGATAAAATGGTTATTTATGGTCTTGTAATGAAGCCTTGAAAGTGTGGTTATGATGTACGACATATTAATTTCCCTCATTATGAAAAATTATTGAGTTTCCATGTGGTAATTCAACTAGTTTAATTCTCATGATTATGTTTTATTATGGAATTATTATTTTTAGCTCTTATTCCTTCCATAATGTGTTCATGTTTATTTTAAAGGCATGTGTTTTAGTTATTCACCATGCATAATGTTTACGTTTATGTTATCTTCCATTTTATTGCTTAAACCATACTATGCATTTGAGCTCACACCTTTAATTTATTTTTCCTTCCCCAGGTTATGAAGAGGAGATCATTCATCGAATTTTCAAGAATAATGTTTATTATCTTTTGTTATGTATCATATTTTTTTCCTATCAAAAGGTAAAATGGGTCCCATGTATGTATCTAGTTTATTCAGGACAAATAAACTAGTCAGTCATTAATGATTTGATTCCTTGTAATCATGACAATGAAAAATAATGCACTGACTCTATGCTTCTGGATTTGGGAAATTACAGTGGTGATTAGGTTGTGTAGGTTGTTTTGGCCATTTGGATTGGTGTGCATGAAAGGTGATAGAATTTGAGTGGTGAAGAGAACCTTTTGAGCTATATTATAAGGTTCTTTTTTGGACCCATTTCTTTATATGCATAATTTTGGATTCACAAAGAAAAATATTCATTTGGTAGTTACCCGATTTAATGATCTTTATCCTCCCAGACATTTACTTTTCAGGTTTTTGGTGTTGAAGGTTCTTGTAGGATGCTTGGAGTGGGCCTCGAGAAGTTTGGATATTAAAAGATGGAAGCATAGGAAATAAACAAATCTTAAGGATTATATGATGTGTAAGTGGTATTTATAGTTTTTTTAAGGATATTTTATTAATTTCAATAATTTATTTGTTAAAATCATTCAAGGTGATGCATTTTTCATCAAGACTTGAAACATGACATTTACACGATGTGTAAAGGGTACACACTATGTAATTCCCTGGTACAACACAATTATAAGAGTTATAGAGCCTCATGTTTTCCCTCAAACCCTATTCTACCTCTATCATATATATTATATTACAATTCAACCTTTAGGTGTCTTGGTATTCCTTCAATGAAGATTGATATGTGCTTCCCGTATGCGATCAATAGTGAGTTCTCCTCCTACACTCATCTATTTTTGTCTATTCTTCTTCTAGTGATTCGATGTGCTATGATGTTCTTCAGTTGCGAAGTAGGTTGATTTTTGGTTTCTTGTGTGGTGTTTGTGGGTTTTGGGTGTTTATTATATTTTCTATGGTGAGTAGTGAGATCAAAAATCTTCCTTAAGGTAGGAGATCCTTATTCTCCCTGTTTTACGGGCTATGTGTGATATCATCTTGCTTTTTCTTACCTTTGTATAGATAGTAAGGGTGATAAAAATAATTTAATTAAAATTTATGGGTATGGAGAGTTATAAAATTGTTAAATTATTTTTTATATGTTTTTGATGTTTTCATGCATTGTAACACCCCAACCTTCCACGATATGCTTCTTTTTTAAATAATTCAATAACCTGCGATGTACACACCACTGAGTTAAAGCGCACCACGACCTATCAAACGAGTCATTTAAAAAGTGGTTATGAATAGTATTAACAAAATATTGCATTTTATATATCCCATATAATTTTAACATTCATTCTATGTGACATAATATAAAAAAAATTCAATGTTTTAGATAAAAGAACTTTTTTTCAAAAATTTCATTTTTCACCTTTCAATGAAGAACCCTTTTTAAAACCAATATTAAAAAATTTTATATAATCAATTTATTGAAATTAAATTCTTACTTAGAAGTAGGATAGAAAGATTTATTTTAGATGAATTTTGGGTATTTTTTTGAAAACATTCAATTTATGGTGAATAGTGAAAAAGACTGCATTATTGTTTAAAACTGACTTTTTATTTAAATAATTGTTTTTAATTTAAATTTAATTTAAAGTAAAAATAGATAAATAATACCTATATTAGTATTATTTAATTCATTGGAGTCATTTTATAATATGTTTGGATATAAAAAAATTTATTGAACTGTTCAACATCATTTACCCACCTTCTGGGCACATTTGCAAATTTGCATAAAATGTAATTTTACCACTGTATTAAATTGAAATTAAAAAATATGATATACATAGTTGTCATAATTAAGTAAAAAGTTTTTCAATAGGATGAAAATACTTTTTGGTGAATAATAACTTTTGAATTTTATTTACCATGGTTAAAATTAAATATGGTAATTAAGGGTAACAAATATTTTAATAATTAAAATTACACCAACACATTTATTAATTCTATGGGATAAGTTTTTTTCGACCAAAATCCACCTTAGGAAAAAAATATGATCCTTTTTTTGTCCACTTGGTTTAGAATAGTACATTTATTATATTTTATTTAAAGAAGAGTTAAATGTGTTAAATTCAAATTTTAATAACTAAACCATTTTTAATAATGGGTTGTACATAAGATAAATTTGACTATAAACATTCATTATAAATCTAAAATTATTGTATACATTATTTTATTTTATTTATAATTTTTAGACATTAAATAATTAAATTCGATTATGACACAATGACGATCCAATAATTAAATTATCAATGAATGATTAAAATAAATGATTTTATAAATATTAAAAAAAATTTAAAAATAAAACTATTGATGCCATATGAAAATTTTATTGGTGAAAATGAAACGTTGAGGCTGATTAAATGTATTTTTTTGGAGGTTATAATGTTGTTATGACATTTAAAAAATAAATTACTAAATAGTGTCAAAATTTCCATAAATTAGTTTTTTTAAAACAAATACCATTTTATTAAATGATATGAAAATCATAAAAATATTAGAATAGGCCAACTGAATTACATAATATTACAAATTACATTAATGATCCTCTTGATTTTACCTTGGCATTTCATAGTAACTGATTTAAACCTATAGTATAAAAATACAAGAGGACATGGTAAGAGTTAAACTGTTTAACTATGGGTAAATCCCAAAAGATAAGGATAATTTTATGACCTAAACATGTCTAAAACCTATTGGTTGAAACGATTTGGACCCATCCTCATCTTATCCCTGAAATAAATAATTTTATAGATATTATAAACTAAAAATAATTTTATAGCAAATTAAATTTTCATGCATTTTCTAATGTTCCCCTCACCTCTTTTATAAATGGGAACTTTCCTTTCTCTTTAATTCACACCTTGAAAGCCCTATTTCTCAGCAAATCCCGATATAATCTAATCCCAACTTCCCTAAAATTATCCTTGGGGAATTTTTTTATCCAGAAATCCATCATATTATGTCCTTTTGTACAAATCAAAAGGTTACACATATAGAAGAGGTAATCATTTTATCCCTTCTTTCAAAGTTCATTTATTATTCTACATCCTCTTACTAATCTATTACCATAAAAAAACCATAACTATACAATATAGTATATAATGAAATGTTTCTAAGATTATAGTACAACTATTTTACTCTTTTTACTGATCCTATGAAAAATAATACCACCATGCCTGTGTACGTATGACTTACCGCCTCTATGTCATGGTGTAAATTGTTTTTCATGTACACTATATTTCTATGGGTATAAAGATGAATATAATGTATTTTAAAAAATAAAATATGATATTATTTCATTAAAATTCATTTTCCATCCAATTCCATACTATTTAACAATTAAGAAAATGATATTGTTGCTCATGCGTACGTAAGGCTTACCGTCTCCACGATGTGATGAGAGTCATCTTTAATGTTAACCATTAAATAATGATTATAAGAATAAATATTAATAATAAGTATGATATATATGACCTAATAATTCTACTGGGGTGATATATATATACATATATTCCATTCACTTAATTCTATACGATAAGAAAATAGAAACAACGTTCATGCGTTCGTACGACCTACTGTCTCTATGAACAATGTATTCCATTTAATATATATATTTATAATATTTCATTATATTTATGATATATAAATCATATTATACATCCTAGATGTATGTAAATCACGATCTAAGTAATATGATCAAGAATAACAAGTGAAACCACGTACCATAAACAAAACGATTATTATGAAAAATACTACATTAAATTTAAATTGTTAATAAATGGGTAATATAAAGTAATAAGAGAAGTATATATTATATAATAAATATTATTACAATTCTGATATAAGTTAATAATATGTATGAACACATTATATAAGATTTTTTGACACGTACAAAGAGTATCAGACCTAAGGTAAGGGTTAAATTTTAATCTCATTATTATTCCAGATTGTTTATGTGTAATAATTTATTGGTTCTTATTTCTCCTCCATGTCCATGTTTTATAAAAATGTTTTAAAAATAAATCTTCTAAGGTTTAATTTAAGGGACTCTTAAACTAGACCATCAAATTAAATGTTTTAAAGATTTATTTTTTTGAATCTATTTAATTAATGTCCATGTTTTGAAAACCATTTTAAGGATTTATTTTAATGGGAATGATTTTTTTAAAAAGATAATTACATTCAAAAGGTTCAAAATGGTATGGGACACTTCGATTAAAAATCCCTTCTAAACGAATTCCTCTAGAAATATTGTGACTGGTAAATGATACCATGAAAAAGGATATTTCACTCAAAGAATTTTAATGATCATTTTTGATCAATGTAAACATCATTTAATGGATATTATTATTGATTGAGGATGATTTGTTTTAATACATTCTTATATATTTTAATGAATGAGTTATGATATGTTTGAATGTGGATGTGTTATTTTTATACCATTCATTATTTGTGGTTAAAGTATTGACATTTCATATGAAAGTTTTAATACGAATTTTTATGTTATGATTAATCATTTTCATATAAGGAATTCATTGGACTTAGTAGGTGAAAATCAGGCCCCACTATATCCCCTCGATGCATCTCTAGTTCTTGTGAGAAAAACTAGTGTCTATACACACGGCCTTAACAGAATATTTGTTAATGGTCTTGGAAGAAGGCCTTGGCATAATTGTTATTTTGTCCGACATTATGCATTTTCTCAATAGAAGATTAGTTATTACATGTGATTATTAGAATAGTAGAATATCCATATGCATGTTTATATGGTAATGTTTGAATAATTATTACCATATTATGTTCATGTTTATGTTTAAATGTTTGTTGTTTTTATTATATATTTTGCCTTAAATTTTATTTCTTCCGCTGAATTATTTACCTTTACTAAGCATATGATCTCAACCCTTTCTAATGATTTATTTTCCCACGATTCAAAGAAGTGTATTATGATTGATATGTATGGTTAAGCTAATGGAATAATAGTGTTCTAAAAGGATTATTTATATTATGTTTTATTTTATAAAGTGTATTATAACGTTCATGTATGTAATATATTTTCAAAGACTGCTAAACTGATTGGTCATTCGGGACTTGATTCCTTGTAATCATACTAATGTATTAAAATATTGCACCGGCTCAAGGTAACTCGGGCCTAGGTGATATATGGGGTATTAGATGAAGTTTATCAACAACCTTGGAAATAGATTCAGAAAAATAATATTATTGATCATAACCCAAATATTGAATTTGAATATATGTATTGAATAGAATCCTAGAATTATAAAATAGAGATTATGTGGTTATTCCTAGAAAATAAATCCATTCCTTAATACTACAAGTGGATGTTGTTCTAGAACAAATGTACCTAGGGGTAAAAACCCTAAAAGGTGTTCCAAGCTTAACTCGGGGTAACCTGGTATATGAGAACGAGACTTACTTCACACCTAGTTTGACACTCCTTTAGGATATTCTTTTGATAATTGATGTTTTATTTGCTAATAATTATGAAGGATTTATGAGTAAACATGTCCTCAAAGGTACCATATTTAAGATTATGGATTAGATATGCATAATTGTTTCAATTTATGATAAATATTTTACTAGATTGAAATTATTAATTATGACTCATAACCTAATAATGTTTATGGAATTGTTTAGAAATGGTTCCTGGTGGAAGAAATGGAAATCATATCAACACACATAATCCATGTAGGAATTTTCCTCCAATGAAAGATAATGATTATGGAGTTGGTGACACAATTGATACTGCACAATTCACAGCCATACTTGGACATTTGACTCAGGTTATGAATAATAACCATACCCATATAGAGCATCATGATCCACAATACAAAGGTTCAATGTTGAACTGCATCATGAGATAGAAACCTCCAATATTCAATGGGACTACAAATTATTTTATAGTTGAGCAATGGATATGTTCCTTAGTAAAAATATTAATTTCTTTTGGAAGTAACAAAAGAGAAAAGGTTGTCACGATAATTTATTATCTCCCAGGAGATGCAGATAAATGGTTGTCATTAATTCAAAACATGAAAGAGGATTGAGAAGTATCAAATATGAAATAGAGGAATATTAAAAACATTTCCTAGAGAAATACATTCCTTATGAATAACGAGATGACTTGGAAATACAATTTCTGATCCAAAGGCAAATAGAGGATGAGAATGTTGGAAAGTATGAGGATAAATTTACAAAGATAGAAAGACATTCTACAGACTACATAAGTAACCAAAAAAGCAAGACTGATCGATCAGTGATGGGTTAAAAACGTTCATATGATGGGATTAGTCTCTCAATATTTCTCATCATATGAAGATATAGTCTCATGTGCTATCAAGACAGAAAATGAATTATCTATTTCTTATGACATTAATGTAAAGTAAGAGAAGAAGAGAAAAGTGGAGAAATAGACATATAAAGGGGAAAACAGAAAGAAGGGATTTTCCTTATTTGATAATTGTGGGGAGAAACACCCTGGTATTTTCCTAAATGTAATGGGAGTTTATTACAAATGTGGAGAAAATGGCCACTAAGCTCGTGATTCCTAGGGGAAGAAAGAGGATTTCAATGTTAGATGCTATAATTACAAAGAAATAGGAAATTATGCAAATGATTTTCCAAAGCATCAAGGAAATATAGATCAGAAAAAGAAAATGGATCATGTTTAAGCATACTATGTTACTACAGTTGAAGTGGAATAATTAATGTATTTGTGGATTTGGATTCAATAATTTTATTATTGTTAATAAAAGAATGGGATTTATATATAAGGATTGTACTATAGTAATTTATATATTCATTAATGTTTTAATTTGATTAAGGAAATAATATACTCATTATGTGACAATAAGGGAAACATTAGATAGTTTGGGGAATCTGATGTTACAATTGATTTTTGGAAATTTAGAGACCATGTCGACAGAGATTGGAAAATATTATTTTGGATAACTCTAAAAGTTGTAATGGATTATGTTAAACAATTGATAGTATTTTTTAAGGTTAATAAATTTATTAATATTTTTTTTGGAATGTTATAATACAATAGTTTTAGAAAAAGGACAACCTGCAGGTTGGGTGATAACCCATCATGTCAGAAAGGATGCATAAATTGAAACCAAAACTGAAGTGAAAAATGTCTTTATGGACTAGAACTAGCCTACAAGAATTCCCTAGTAATTATAAAATTGTTTCCTTCATTTAAATGATATATTTTTATATTTGGAGCCTTATCAATTGAGATAAATTGAATATTTTTGAGTTTTATCTTTTTCAGAGAAAGATAAGTTTGTTGTAAGAATTAGTTGAAGGATGAATCTCTATATGTAAATTACGTATTCTACTTTATGTTCTTAGAATATGAATTAAATTTATTCTACAACATTAGGGAAACTATCCTAAAACAAAAATGTTTTCATAGTACTTTCTTTTGTGATGAAACAAATGGTCTCTTAGATCCTCACAGATTTATAGCTTTCTTATTGTTAACTATCTCTTAATAATATACTTTATAACTCTCTATAAGAACATTATGGTTAGTTTTCTCTTCCACATCCATGTTTTCCTACATGGAACCCTAGTATGGGTTATTTCTGATAACCTTTATACACACCTTTCTTTATTTTAAAATAGAGGTCTCATTATTCTATTTTATGTTGATGGATTTCAAATAAGATATTTTGAAATGTCAAACCACCTTTTTTCAATCTTTAGTTTAAATTGCGAGGAAACAATTTATTTAAGGAGGGTATAATGTAACACCCCAAACTTGCACATTACACTTCCTTTTTAAATAATTCAATAGCGTGTGATGTACGCCATATCAAGTTCAAGCACCCAAAGACCTATCAAACGAACCATTGAAAAAGCGTTTATGAATAACACTAACCTAATTTTTAATTTTATATATCACACATAATTTTAACATTCATTTTATGTGATACGATATAAGGAGAAATTCAAATTTTTAGGTAGAAAAGTTTTTTTTAAAAAATATTGTTTTTTTCTTTAAATTTTGAACCCTTTTAAAACCAATATTTCACACATTTATTTATTAAATTTGATAAAATTAAATTCTTATTTAGAATAGGGACACAAAAATTTACTTTGGATGAATTTTTGGTATTTTTTGGAAGACAATCAAAATTTTATGAATAATGAAAAACAATGCGTTATTGTTTAAAACTGACATTTTATTTATTTAATGATTTTTAATTTAAATTTAATTTAAATTAAAAAATGATACATAATACCAAAATTAGTTCAATGTATTTAATGATATTCATTTTATAATAATATTATATATATAAATTTTTTGAACTTTTCAACGTCTTTTACTCACCTTCTAGGCACGTTTGCAAATTTTTCATAAAACGCAATTTTAAGACTTCCCTAAATTGAATTTAAAATATTCTATAAACATGATTATCATCAATAAGTAAAATTTGGTTCAATAGGATGAAAATAATTTTTTTTTGAGATTAATAACTTTTGAATTTTATTTACCATAGTTAAAAGAAAATAAGGCAATTAAAGGTTAAAATAATATTATACTAAAATATAATTACCAAAAAACATAACCTAATTATATTTGGTAGATGTTTTTCGACCAATGTAAACCTTACGAAAATAATATGATCTTTTTTTGATCCACTTGGGTTAGATTATGACATTTTTTTATTTTATTTAAAGAAGAGTTAAAAGTGTTAAGTTCAATGTTTAATAACTAAACCATTTATAATATAGGGTTATACATAAGATAAATTATTCTATAAATATTCTTTATAAATATAAAGAGATTTTATACATCCTGGTAGTGTATTAATAATTTTTAGACATTATATAGTTAAATTTATTTATGACACAATGTTGATGCGGTAATTACCTTATTAAATAAAGATTAAAATAAATGATATTATAAATATTAAAATAATTATAAATTTAATGTTTTTATAACATACAAAAAATTTATAGGAGAATATGAAATGTTAGGGTTTATTAAATGTATTTGTTTTGAAGGAATCAACTTATAATGACTTTAACAAAAATAAATTTCTAAATAGTCTCAAGATTGAAAAAAAAACAGTTTTAAAAAAAATACTATTTTATAAAATGATATAAAAATTCTAAAAATATAAGATTCATCCAACTGACTTAGATAATGTTTCAAATTTCATTTGTGATCCAATTTAGGTTCTCTTGGCATTTTATAATAACTAAACCAATCATAAAGTATAAAAATACAAGAAGACTTGATAGGAGTTAAACTGTTTAACTAAGGGTTATTCCTAAATGATAAGGTTACATTTATGCCCTAAACATGTATAAAAACTATTGGTTCAGAGTATTTATACCAATACTCATCTTATTCTTTAAATAAATTAATTTATATCTTTAAGAAACCAAAAATAATTTTATAATAAATTAATATTTCAAACTTTTCCTAAAGTTCTCCCCACCTCTCTTATAAAAGGGCACTTCCCATTCTCTTTAATTAACACCTCCAAAGCCCTATGGATCAGAAAAAACCTGACCAAATCTCCTCCAACTTCTTCCACCACATCATAGAGGCAAAAACTTGGGTAGAAATCTAACTTTAGGTGTCCTTTTGTTCAAATCAAAAGGAGACACCCGTAGAAGAAGTGATCGTTTTATCCCTTCTTTCAAAGTTCATTTATTATTCTACTTCTTATTACTAAAAATAACTCCAGAATATAATATATGATTATATGTTGATAAGATTATGGGACAAACATATTCTTATTTTTACCCATCCTTTGAAAAACAATACCACAATGCGTGCGTACGTACGACTTACCATCTCCACATCGTCGTGTGAATTGTTTTTCATGTACAATTTATTTCAATGGGTATAAAGATTAATATAATGGATTTAAATAATACATATAACATTATATTGTTTCTTTAAATTCACATTACATCCAATTATATACCATTTAACCATTAATAAAATGACATCGTTGGTCCTCTGTGTGTACGACATACCGTCTCCACGACACGATGAGAGCCATCTTCCATGTTCACTATCCAAGAATGATTATAGGAATAAATATTATTAATAATTAAAAATATATGAAATAATATTGATACAATTATGATATATATACATATAATATATTCACTTACTTCTATATGATACGAAAATGGAACAAACATTCATGCGTACGTAGGGCTTACTATCTCCATGGAAGGTGTATTTTATTTCATATATCTATTTATTATATAAATTTATATTTATGATATATAAATAATATTATACATTTTTAAAGTAATTAAATCATGATCTATGTAATATGATCAAGAATAACATGTCAAAACACATATGATAAACAAAGGGATTATTACCCGAAATGTTACATTAACATGGAATTTTTAATTAACAGCAAATCTAAAGTCATAAAAGAATAATTTATGATATAATAAATATTATTATTATATTGATATTTGTTAATAACATGTTTAAACACATTTTACATGTGTTTTGGACATGTACAAAGAGTATCAAACCTAAGGTAGGAGTTAATTCTTTATTCTCATTATTATTCGAGATTATTCATGTGTAAGTATTTATTTGAAGATATTTACCATCCATATACATGTTTTAAAAAAAGTCTTATAAAAGAATATTTTATGGTTTTGTGGGAGGGACAATTTTACTAGATCATTATTTATATGTTTTAATGATTTATATTTCTAGGTCTATTTCATTAATTTTCATTTTTTCAGAATGATTTTAAGGATTTATTTACATGGATATGATTTTTTTAAGATGATAATTCATTTAAAATGTTTCAATGTCGTATGGGACACTTGGATTCAAAAATATATTTTAAAAGAATTCCTATATAAATTTTGGGACTTTTAAATGATTTCATGATTAAGGGATATTTCTCTCAGATAGTTTTACATATCATTTTAAACTATGTCAATATCCTTCAATGAATATTATTCTTGACTGAGGATGATTTATTGTAAAAAATTCATCCATAATTTATTGAATGAGTTATGATATGTTTGAAGGTGGATGTTCTTTTTTTATAACATTCATGGTTTATGATTAAAGTAATGACATTTTGTATGCTAGTTTTAAAATGAATGTTTTTGTTATGATTCAACCTTTTTAAACGAGGAATGAATTGGACTTAGTAAGTATAGGGAATGGCCCACTATAGTCCCTCGATGCATCAATAGGCCTCATGAGACAAACTAGCATCTTGGAACAAAGACTTGACATAATATTTGTGAACAGTCATGAAACAAGGCCATGATGTTGTAGTTATTTTGTCTGGCATTATGCATTCCCACATTATGATTTTAGTTATTACATGTGACTATTAGACTAGTAGAATATCCATGTGCATGTTTATATTGTAATATTTGATTTATTTATACCATATTATGTTCATGTTTATGTTTAAATGGCTGTTGTTTTTACTATACAACCTTCCTTAATGTTTATAGCTTCTGTTGAATTATCTACCCTTACTAAGCTTCTGAGACAACTATTTTCTTATGTTTTAAATTACGAAGATGCACAGAAATGTATTATTATTGATATATAGGGTTAATATAGGGTAATAATGGTGTTCTAAAAGGATTATTTATGTTTTTTTATGTTATAAAGTGTAATGTAATGTTCATGTATGCAATCTGTTTTCCAAGAATACTAAACTGATCATTCTTTTGGGACATGATTCCTTGTAATCATGCCAATGTATTAAAATACTGTACTGACTCTGGGTAACTTGGGATGGAGCATTATAGTTTGTATAGAGGAAGTTTAAAAACAACCTTAGAAATAGATTTAGAAAACTAATATTGGGGATCATAACCCTAAGATATAATTTGAGTATAAGTATAGAATAAAATCCTAGAATTTTAAAATAGATATTAGGTGGGTTTTCTAAGAAAATTCATCCCAATATAGATATTATAAATGGACTTGGATTTGGAATCGATGTACATAGCGGTGAAAACTCCAACAAGGTGTTCCGTGCATGACTCAGGGTAACCCGGTACATGACAACATGCCGTACTTCCCACTTAGTTTGTAGTCCTGGGGGATATGATTAGGATAATTCATATTTTATTTATAAATAATTTTGAAGGATCAATGTGTAAAAATGTCTTAAAATGAACCATATTTATGATTATGGATTAGATATGTATAAATTTTCCAATTTATGTTATGTATTTTACTAGTGCTTAAATATGCAATACGATTCACAACCTAAGCTAGTGTATGTCATTGTTTAGAAATGGAGCCTAGCTGAAGAAATGGAAATCGTATCGACACACATTATCCATGTACATATTTCCCTTATATTCAAAATAATGATAGTGGAGCTGGTGATACAAATATTACTAAATAGTTTATAACCATACTGGGATATATGTCTCAGGTTATAAATAATAATCATACCCGTGTGGAGAATCCAGATCCACAATGCAGAGAATCATTGTTAGAAAACTTCATGAGACAACAACCTCTAACATTCAATGGGACTACAAATCATTTTTTGGTAATTAGTGGATAAGTTCCTTAGAGAAAATGTTTCATTCTTTGGGAAGTAACGAAAGGGAAAAGGCTATCATGGCAGTTTATCGTCTTTTTGGAGATGAGGATCAATGGTGGTAATAAATTCAAAACATTATGGAGGATGAATTAATAGACAATATGTAATATAAGGAGTTTAAAGAACTTTTCCTAGAGATATAGTTCCCTTTTTAACAAAAAAAATATATGGAAAGACAATTTTTGAGCCTCAAGAAAAGGGAAGATGAGAATATTGAAAATTATGAGGCTAACATCACATGGTTATCCAGGCATGCTATAGACTACATATATAACCCAAGAAGTAATATTTATTGATTCTTTTATTTGTTAAAAAATTTCCCCCAATAGAAATTGATCTCTCAATATTTATCATTGTACGAAGAGATAGTATCTTGTGCTATCAAGAATGAAAAGGAATTCTTCAAGTCGACATTAATGTAAATCAACTAATGAATAGTATTATGGAGAAAGAGAAATATAAAGGGAAAAATGGAATGGAGGATTTTTCTGTATGTGATAATAGTGGGTAGAAACACCCTGGTAATTGCCTATAAAGAATTGGATTTTGTTAAAAATATAGAGAAAAAGGCCACCAAGCTCATGATTCTAATGGAAAGAAAGAGGATGTAAATGTTCAATGATACAATTGAAAAGAAATAGGACATTATGAAAATTATTCTTCGAGGTTTCAATAAAATATATCCCATAAAAAGAAAATGGATCAAGTTCCAGCTTATGTTGTTACTATAGTGAAAGTGGAATAATTAATGTATTTGTGTTTTTGGATTTAAGAATTATATTTTGGTTATTAGAAGAATGTAATATATATAAGGATAGTATTGTAGTAATTCTTTTTTTCATTTTGGTTTTAATATGATGAAGGTAATCATATATTCATCATGTGATAATAAGAGCAACATTATATTGTTTGGGGAATATGATGTTACGATTGATTTTCAAAATTTAGAGACCTTTTAGATATAGATTGGACATAAGTGTTTTGGGCAACTCTATAAGTTGGAATGGATTAAGTTAAACATTTTATTGAATTTTTTACCGTTAAAACATATCTTAATATTATTTTTTGAATTTTATAATACTATAGTTTTATAAAAAGGATAACATGTAGGTTGGGTGATAACCCATCATATCAGACAAAGCTGTGGCATTCTAACCCACAACCTAAGTGCGACAAGGCTTTATCACCTACCACTGGCCCACAGGAAGTCCCTGGTTATTATAAAATAATTTTCTTCATTTAAA
The DNA here is from genome assembly GCA_963277665.1 of Viscum album. Classification (NCBI taxonomy): domain Eukaryota; kingdom Viridiplantae; phylum Streptophyta; class Magnoliopsida; order Santalales; family Viscaceae; genus Viscum; species Viscum album. Next base: position 859,661,348 of record OY728156.1, on the reverse strand, counting down.
TGGTATATTTTTACCTTTGGAACCTTATAAAATTTAGATGAATTGAATATTTTTTAGATTTATGTTTCGAAGAGAAAGAAGAGTTTGTGGTAAGAATTAGATGAAGGATGAAAATCTACATGTAAATTAATTATTCTTCGTTGGGTATATAGTATATGATTTAAATTAATTCTACAATACTAGGGAAAGGATCATAAAACCAAAAATGTTTTCCTATTACATTCTTTTACGATGAATCAAATGGTCACTTAGATCATAAAAAAATTATAGCTTTCTTATTTTTAAATTTCCCCTAATAATATCATCTATCACTCTACATCAGAACATGATGGTTAGTTTTCTCTTCCATATCCATGTTTTCTTACATGGAACCCTAGTATGCGTTATTTCAAATATCCTTCATACATGCCTTTCTTTATTTTAAAATAGAGGTCTCATTAATCCAATTTACAATGTGGGATTTCAACTAAGATATTTTGAAATTTCAAACCCCTAGTTTTCAATATTGTGCTTAAATTGCGAGGACACTGTTTATTGAAGGATGAGATAATTTAATTCCCCATGCTTCCATAGTACATTTCCTTTTTAAATATTTCAATAGAATGAGATGTAAGCAACACCGAGTTCAAGAGCAACACGACCTATCAAACGAGCCATTTGAAGATAAATTTTAAATTTTATTAACCAAATTTTTAATTTTATATATCCAATATAATTTTAATATTCATCTTATGTGACCTAATATAAGGAAAAATTCAAATTTTTAGATAAAAGAAATTTTTTTCAAAAAATACTATTTTTCTCTTTTTAATGGAGAACCATTTTTAAACCCAATATTTTAAAATTTAATATATTCAATTTGATAAATTAAATTGTTCTTTATAAGTGGGATATGAAAATTTAGTTTGGATGATTTTTTGGTATTTTTCTGAAAACATTAAATTTGTGATGAATAGTGAAAAATGCTATGTTATTGTTTAGAACCGAATTTTTCATTAAATACTTATTTTTAATTTAAATTTATTTTAAAGTATAAATTGATACACAATAACTATATTAGTTAAATTTAATTCATTTGAGTCATTTTATAATATTATTAGATATATAAAATTTTATTAAACTTTTTAACGTCTTTTACCCACCTTCTAGGAACATTTTAAAATAAGCATAAAACATAATTTTACCATTTCTGTAAGTTGAATTTAAAAAATATGAAAGATATTGTTTTCATCAGTATGGAAATTGTGGTTAAATATAATGAAAATATTTTTGTGAAATAGTAACTTTTGAATTTTATTTTCCACAATTAAAAGTAAATAGGGTAATTAAAGGTGAAAAAATATTATAATAATATAAAATTACACCAAAACATGCCATAATTATATTGGATATGTATTTTTAGACCAAAATAAAAGTTATGGAAAATAATAAGATCCTTTTTTGATTCACTTGGGTTAGATTAGGTCAATTATAATATTTTATTTAAAGAAGTGATAAAAGTGTTAAATTCAAATTTTAATAACTTAAGAATTTTTAATATAAGGTTATACATAGAATAAATTCAACTATAAATATTCATTATAAAGAAAAATATATTTCCTATATCATGTTATTTTATTTATAGTTATTATACATTAACAAATTAAATTTATTTATGACACGATGATGATGTAGTAATTACCCTATTAATGACGGTTTAAAATAAATGATAATATAAATATTAAAATAAGTGTAAATTGAAACATTTTATTCCTTCCAGAAATTTTATAGGTGAATATATCATGTTAGGGTTGATTCAATGTATTTTTTTGAAGGAATAATTTTTTCAAGACTTTAACAAAAATCAATTACAATGTAGTTGAAAATTGAATAAAATGAGTTTCGAAACAAATACTAATTTATTAAATGATAAAAAAATAAAAAATATAAGATTATGATAAATGACATAGATAATTTTATAATTTTAATTAATAAACAACATAATTTTTCCATGTAATTTTATATTAACTAAATGAGTCCTATATTATAAAAATACAAGAAGACATGGTAAGAGTTAAACTGTTTAACTAAGGGTTAATCCCAAACGATAAGGATATTTTTTTGAAATGAACTTGTCCAAAACATATTGATTGAGAGGATTTCAACCCATATTTTTCTTATGGTTGAACTAAATAAAATTTTATCTATTAGAAACTTAAAATAATTTTATAATAAATTAATATATTATGCTTTTCTTAAAGTGCCCCTCACCTCTCTTATAAATGGGTAATTTCCCTTCTCATTAATTCACACCTCCATAGCCATTTAGATCAGCCAAAACCAACCCAAATATCCACCCAAAATCCGTCACTTAATCTTATAGGTAAAATTTTGGCGAGAAAACCAACATAGTGAGTCCTTCTGTGCAAATCCAAACGAGACACTCGTAGAAGAGGTGATCGTTTTATCGCTTATTTCAATGTTCATTTATTCTTCTACTTCCTCGTATTAGTTTGTTACTATAATGAAATAAAAACTCAATCATTTATTATATTCTGAGACTTTTTTAAGATTATGGGTCAATGATATTCCTCTTTTTACCCATCCTGTAAAAAACAATACCACTATGTGTGCGTTCATACCACTTAGAGTCTCCACACCATAGTGTAAATTGTTTTTCATGTACACATTATTTATATGGGTTTAAATATTAATAGAATGGATTTAAATAATAAATATTACATTATATCATTTCATTAAAATTAATATTCCATTCAATTCTATAACATTTATCCATTAAGGAAATGATATCGCCACTTGTGCGTACGTACGACTTACAGTCTCCAAGATGTGATGAGACTAATTTTCCATGTTCAGAACCCAAGAACGATTATAAGAATAAATATTATTAATTATTATTAAATATATAACATAATAATTCTACTTTAATGATATATTTATATATTCATACATGTCATTCACATACTTCCATACGATACGAAAATGGAAATAGTGTTCATGCGTACGTATGACCTACCATCTCCATGAAAGTTGTATTACATTTTATATATCTATTTATTATATATATTTAAATTTATGATATATAAATCATATTATACATTCATGATTTAATTAAATTATTTTCTATGTAGCATGATCAAGAATAACCTGTCAAAACACATACAATAAACAAAAAATTATTACCCGAACTATTACATTAACATGGAATTGTTAATAAATGGGTAATAAAAAGTCATAAAAGAATCATATATGATATCATAAATATTATTATGATTTTTATATATGTAAATAATATGTTTAAAAACATTATATAGGAGTTTCAGATAGGTATGGAGAGTATCACGCCTAAGGCAAGGGTTAATTCCTCAATCTCATTATTATTCAATATTGTTTATGTGTAAGTATTTATTGGTAAATATTTCTCATTCATGAACATGTTTCATAAAAATGTTTTCAAAAAGAATATTTCATGGTTTTATGGCAGGTTATATTTAACTAGGTCATCATTTTATATGTTTTACTGATTTATTTTTTTAAATCTATTCAATTAGTGTCAATGTTTTCAAAATGATTTCAGGGATATATTTATATGAAAAAAATTGTCTTAAAATTATAATTACATTAAAAAGTTTCAAAGTTATATGGGACACATTAATTCAAAAATATCTTTTAAAATAATTCCTTAATAAATTTTGGTATTTTATTTGACTTTTGAAAAAGGGATATTTCTCTCAAAGTGTTTAACAAATCATTTTCAACAATGTCAATATCCTTTACTAGATATTATTTTTGATTGAGGTTGAATTATTGTAATACAATCTTCTGTATTGTATTTAATGAGTTATGATATGTTTGAATGTGGATGTCAAATTTTTATACCATTCATTGTTTAAATTTACAGTAATGATATTTCATATGTTATTTTTTATACAAATGTTTATATTATTATTCAGCATATTTATATGAGGAATGCATTAGACTTACTGAGTGATGGGTGAATCCAGATATAGACCAATAATGAATCAATAGGTGTCATGAAAAAAACTATAGTCTTGGCACAAGGCTTTGACATAATATTTGTGAATGTTCTTGGCACCAGGCCTTGACATAGTAGTTATTTTGTCTGGTATTATGCATTCCCTCATTATGAGATTAGTTATTACACATGATTATTTGACTAGAATAATATCCATGTACATGTTTGTATGATTATTTTTTATTTATTTTTAGTATATTATGCTCATGTTTATGTTTAGAAGGCTATTGTTTTTATTATACATCTTGCCTTAAGGATTATAGCTTCCGTTAAATTATTTATCCATATTGATCATCTGACTTCACCCATTTATTATTTTTATTCTCTTTAGATGCCACGAAGTGTATTATGATTGATATGCAGGGTTTAGCTAAGGGAATAATAGCATTCTTAATGGGTTATTTATGTTGTGTTTTATGTTAAAAAGTGTAATGTAACATTCATGTATGTAATCTATTTACAAAGAATACTAAACTAATCGGTCATTCAGGGCATGATTCATTATAATCATGATAATGTATTAAATTAAATCACCATCTTTGGGTAACTGGGGATAGGTCATTAGATGCATTCATCTTCCTAGTTCTGAAAATAATGGCTATTGGGATCCTTTTTCGCAATGTAGTTTTTATGATGTGATTACCCCTGATATGTTGTTATGTGATCATAATTGACTTAATGGTTTAATAATGTATATTTGGATAATAATTGGTTTTATTGGGATATCTGTTTTTCTGATAATTCCCATTCTAATATAAATAAGTAATTTGATAAATCCCAAGATAAAATATATAACTTGTAATGTGCGTTGTGTGTGTGGTAGTGCATGTTGTGATTCTTTTTGTGGATTTCACTTGTTTTTCAGGGTGTGGGGCATTGATGTAGTGTTTGGTTGGCATGAATGTAATGTGGCCAGTTTTTTGTTATGGTGTAGTGGTTATAGAGTAGTGGTTATGGCATAGTGGTTGTGATATGTGGTGGAAGTGGTTGCATGATGAATGAGATACATGGGTTTTGAGGGGTGATATTGATTGGGTGATGTGACATGATGATGTTGGTGAAAATATGGTGTCCGGGTAGTAGTTATTTTTGATAGTTTGGCTGTGTGGTGTGGTTGAGATAGTTTCCTGAATAGTCAGGGGTTCAACTATGATGATAAACAAAAAAATAGGCTGGTAAAGAAACACGGTGGGATGGAAATAGATATGTGTTAAATAGATTAATAAAATTAATAAATGAATGGCTTGGAAATTGAATATAATGGGAAAGAAGTATATGTGTGGAAAATGGATTAATGAATAAATGTGGCGAAACATGTAAGCTGAGAGTGGAAATTGTGGTGTAGATTGTGAGGTATGTTATATATAGTGGTTGAAGTAGTTGTGACTGTTAGTGTGTGGTATGTGATATTTATTTGGTGTGCACTAGTATTTTTTATGTGAATCCTTAGGTTTGGTGTTATGTGCTCTACCAATATCATGTATGTTTATGTCACTTTTATGCACACCCCACTTGAGTTGGATAACCTTACCAACTCTTAGAGGTATTTAGTTTAGGGTTTTTTCTCTTAAATATTGGATGATAGTGATATAGATATATATTAACCCACTCTTCCCCACTCTTCCTTCAGTAGTGATGTGTGGATCAAGTGTCTATGGGTGTGATGTGATGTTTCAGCCTAAGTGTCTATGGGTGAGATGTGATATGTTAGAAAAGGTATCTATAGGAAAGATGTGGGGTGATATATGGTGGGGGTTCTGTGTGGTAGGAGGATGGAATTAGTTTGATTTAATTTATTATTATAATACCTATTTAATCAGGTCCTGGTTGTATTGTGTGGTCCTAGGTGTCTTTGGGATGAGATGTGAAGTGATTTGGGGATCAGGTGTGTGGGGGAGATATGTGATTTGATGTGTGGACTAGGTGTATGTGGGAAGCATGTTACGTGATTTGTGGCATAAGTGTGTATGGGTGGGATGTGATGTGATTTGTGAGGAAGGGATGTGAGCTTAGGACATTACATGTTGCGGGTTTGAGAGCATAAAATCAGTGGGGAAGAGGTAGTGGGGTTCCTCAGGTTGTTATGATATTTATGTTATACTATTATATTTGATGCACGATTTGGTGAGCGAGCCATGGTGGGGTGGGGGTTGGGGTTGACTACCTATATAGCTAATTTTTGGTTCTATTTTTTTCTCTAGAACATTGTCATTATTTTTTTCACATCTTGACTTCAGGTCTTGGTTATGTCCCTCAAAGGTTTGCATGTTATTCTCACCCTATGTATATAAACAATTTTGTTGCTTCTAGAAGGGATTTAGTTATCATGATAGTCATTACTAGATGAGTTTGAGCTATTTTTTCTTCACTTTCGTAGACTTTTATTCTTGGTATTTTACTTTGGAGACTTTTATATGTATCATTTTATTTACACATGCACTGTGGGATGGTTTTTGGTTTACATTTTTATAGTCACTTGGAGTGTTTGGTGATTTGTTTCCTATATCTAATTTTTTTTCATTTATAGAGGGTAATGCCTCCCATACTATGTGGTTTTATATACCGTAAGTGGACTATCATGATTTTATTACTAGAAGGAGCACCGATACCGGATGATGGAAATGAATTCGAATACAATAAATACTAGTGTTATTGTCTCAATTATGGGTACGATATTGTGTGAGATATTTTTTATTCTGTTGATTGTTATTTTATTCAATGACAAGTTCTAATCTCTACACATCCACAACTTGAGGGATGTTTTCTCATGTATAACCCAACACACATTAATGGGTTTGACTTTTTTGATAACCAAACATTTAATCTAGTTCCCTCAATACTAATGAATGTATTTTGAAGGAAGATATGTTCATATGATGATCCTAAAAAAGAAGAGATCACAATTTATTTCATTTTGGATGTGTCTATGTGGGTGATGTGGTTTGGAGGACGTGGTTACATGGATGATGTCTTTCATGATAAGAGGAATTGATATTATTGGCTACTGAGTTGGTGGAAATTTATATATGTGGGGCTATTATATTTTGATAGTGTTTGTTATGTGATCAATACCATGATATTTAGTCAGTGATTTATTTAGTGAGCTTGGGGTAGAAATACTCTTATAAACTAAGGACTCTGGAAAATAAATAGTTTTATACACAAAACCAAGTGAGACATGAGGATATAATACTTCACATATTCCTATTTTATAGAATACCCACTTAGGTTTTTTTTGGTGAGGATGTGACTTTGTATTATAATTTTTATTCTTTGATCGTTATACATGCATTATATTTAGTTGGTTATTCCCCCTGATAGGATGAACTATTGTGAAAAATGTTTTTATCACCCAAACTTTTACAAAAACGGTTTTAGGGATGTATCAATGGATATTTAGTGTGATGTTATATTGAAAATTATGGGGGATAAAAAGTGTTTGTTGTTTATGGACTCTGAGGTATAGGAGTTTTTAGGGTTTTACTGTATTTTTTGAAATTTAGTTGTTATTTTTCACATTTGTAGGTATCTTTAGTTTGGGTTATGTTTTATTTCATTCATATATTTTGTTATTTTTAAGATATTTAGTAATCAATTAATTATTATTGTTCAAGATTTTTTGATTTTCATTTTATTTTACTATTTTTTTGTTATTCATAGGAAAACACCTCACATTTGTGGAACTCATTCAATTTGGTATTGTTTCTGATCCATAGTCTATATGAGGTGATATTTGAAGGTTAAACATTGTTTCAGTTTGAAAATATGTTGGGTTTCGGTAGAATGGAGTTATGATAGAATGTGATTGCTTCATCAATTTTCTTATCATACCGTATTAACTATTTATATTTAGGAAAAATAAATTGCTAATCCTATAATAGTAGAAAAATTCTATGAATGAGTATGTATGTTTTATTAAAACATAATACATGAAAATAGATATCGATGTCACAAAAATCAATGAAATTTTATTTATAGTAAAATATAAAACATGTAAAATAAAACTTTTAAATACATATGAAAGCACTATAATCTTATACTTCAAAGGATTGCACTTAAAAAAAATTATAAGAGGAACAATTCTATTATAATGAAAAAAATAAACATAGGAATATACATGGTTGCTGATGGAAATGTATGGAAGATATTAGGATGTTAGAATGAAATGTATATATATATATATAAATGGTAAAATAATCATTGTAATCTGACCATTGGGATCTAATTATTAGAATTTGACCACTGTAATAGTAATGTAATAGTTATTCATGATAGTGTCTAGTAAAAAGATCAAAATAATTTTATAATAAAATAATAAATAATCAAATAAATGTATAATAATCAAGGAAAAGTAATATAATTACTTACAATTGAATGGGAATGAAAATAATATTTCTATTAATAAATATTTTATAAAAGAATTTCGCCAAACACATGAATCTGAAATACAACAATATTTTTTTATAAATAAAATAAAATTATCATATATGGAAAATTATTTTCATAAAAAGGATATTAAATTTTAAATAAGAACATTGACATTATCCAATGGTGATTTTTTCATAAATTATCTAATATAGTAATATTTTTTGGTAAATAATAAAATGGATTAAGAATATAAAGTGTGTATTATGAAATAATTGTGATGTATACATTATTTAACAATTAATATAATGGAAACCATTTAAAAAAATAACTTAATTTTATAATATAAGTTATTTAAATTAATTAAAATGATTTCCAAACCTTATAAAAACCTTCTAAATTCTAAAATGAAAATTAAGGTTTGAAAATAATATTCTGAGGAAGATTTATATTTTCATATCCAAATTAACATTAAATAATGTATTTTTGTTATCAAAATGAAATATATCAAAAACCTTGATTGAAAACCATGGGTAAGCTAATGGTTTTTCATTTTACATAAACTAAATTTCCATGGCCTATGGTGAAAAAATAATAAAAAACCTTCCATATTTTTCTATAAAAACCCATCCATTATATCATTACTCTTCACTTGAAATAAATTGAGAAAAAACATCCCTCATTTTATATCTCCAGAGTCTCTCCATAGAGTTTCCAAGGCTCCAAGGTTCTCATCACAATTTTTAAGAAGTTATCTTTGAAGGTAAGGGTCCTTAACCTCTTCTCGTTCTTTTATTCAATTAGTATATCCAATTCATTATCATTTTAATGTAAAATGTTATTTTTTTTCAATTATATAAATTAATTATTATATCGTTAATAATATGTGAATATTACCTGTCATTAGACTCTATTCATAATCTATTATAATTATCATACATTCCCACATCTGTAAAACTAGGCTTAATTTTGTTAAATAAACGTGTGTGTGTGTGGTTTTCCTAGTAATTAAATCCCAATATAGATACAAACAACTGTATGTGGATCAAAAACATATTCACTTAGATATAATAACCCAAAAAAGGCTAGCACTTCTCTTAGTTCACAACAAGTAGGTCTTAATGCACACCTAGTTTGGAACTCAGAATGGATATGTTATAGATGATTCACATGAACATTGTTGACCCTAATGAAGGAATTAATTTTATTTCTATGGGGATTTATCCATAATTTATTTGATATCCCTCCATTTTAAATATATTCCACTTATTGAAAATCCTAATTTCTATAAATTACTTAATAGCTAAACATCCGTATTCATCACTTGATAAGTGTAATTTTTCAAAAGTTATAAATCCATATTTATTCCCAATACGAGTTAGGGATATTTTCCAAATTATCTTTACTCATTTTCTGATGGTGGATAGCTATTTTCATTAATTTATAATCATTTTTTATAAACAAAGAAATTTTGTATGATAAGCCTCATTGGGAATTAATTATATGTTTCATTATGTTTTTTATTATTGAAAATAATATCGTAACCATTTAGTATGTGATATAATGCATTGAATGTTTTTGTAACTGGTGGGGCCTTAAATTATATAGCCCCTAAATGAACTATTATTCCTTATGATATAACTAATATAGTGTAGTATGATCTTACATAACCTTTATATATGATATATTTATACAAGGAATCGAGGTTATATTTATGATTTCTAGAATTACGAATTTCTAACATTTACATCATTATTTGATCATTTAATCATTTTTTAATTTTACAATCCAAATATTATTTTATATGACATAAATTGTTTATATATTCCCATTATATTTATTATTCCTTGTTAGCTTCCTTTTTACCCAATACCATGATGGGCATTTGATCTCACCCTTTACTTTAATTTCCCAATTCTATAGGTAATTATATATAACAATATGTATGATTATCCCTATGGTAAACACTAATGAATAATGATTTTTACTCAAATGTATGTTGAAATATAATATTTCTATATCTCATCTCTTTAGGACTATTAATCCTTGATCTTGGGAATTAAATATCATGTGTTTTAATTACCATGTAATAAATATCCCACTAACTCCGGGTGACTAGGGTTTAAGGAATTATAGTTTTAAGGAGAGAAATGTTTTGTTGAAACCTTTGGAAATATATTTAAATTAACATAAGAAGAAGACATAGATTATACATTTATAAAATTATAAATATTATTAAAGATTCATTTTTAATAAATATTCTATTAATATGACTATATTTTAGGGAAACGTGACATAAAATTAGTGTCTCTTATATTTTTAATTTATAATATTAATATATAATCCATGAAATTTGATAGATAATATAAATTTCAAGGAGTAATGAAATCCAAGACAACAATCTAGGATGATGTGAGGATTTTTTTAGTAATCAAGATAATGGTATTAATATTGGTGTTGAGAAAATTATTACTATACTAGGGAAATTTACTAAGGTTTCAAAAAATAACATGGGCCACATAGAGTAAAGTTTTTCCCTTAATAAGGATAAACCTATTTAGAACATTTTATAAGGAAAAACCCATATTGTTTCAATTATTCCACTAATCCCATGATGGAATATCAATAGATTATGGCCTATAAAAGATATTTATGGAATTAGTCGGTAATCAAGATGAAATATTTATCATAAATGTGGATTGTTTAAGGGGATATGCTAACTAGTGGTGATACTATATTCAAAATACAATGAATAAATAGGACATATGGAATATTTTTTTATAGAGACTAATTTTTTTCTTGGAATAATAATTTCCATAGGAGTGACATTTTTATATTGAGAGGAGATTATTAAATTTATGAAAAAAGGTGGAAAAATTGGTGTCTTGGTATGCTGTTAATTTTATAATATTAGAGAGGAATGGTAGGTATTATATAAACAATCCATAATATAATAGTGATAATTTCATTGGTGGTTTGAATACAAGCCTCTTAATATCTTTAGTCTCTGAAAATCATTCTTTATCCATTTAAATTGTAACTAATGTTACCATGAAATAAAAGTGGTTTTAAAAATAATTTATTTAAAATATAAAACCTAAGAAGAATAGATTGGGTAAGCGTCAAGTGTATTGATCAACTATAAAGTAAAATAATGGGAGAGTGGAGTTCCCTATATATAATAAATATTTGATTAAACTACCATGGGCCTACATAAAGGGGCTAGGTGCATTCTATATGTGGAGAGAATGTTCATAAAGATCACGAGTGAAAAAGTGAGATATATATAAGAAGTCAACAAAATGTGACTCCACAATAAAAATATTCAATATTACTCTTATCAATCCACTAATATCAAAGGGAATCATTATTAGATGAATCATGTAGATTTTGGAAGAAATTATACAATAACTATAGGAATATTAGATGTCAAAAATGTTGTGATAGAAATTATTTTTATTATACCCTCAAAGTTATATAAAATATTATTTGATTCGGGATCTAAACACTTATTTATACCCTGAATTATTTATATGAATATTAAATCATCCCCTGATGCATTAAGGGGTGATTTATCTATTTGAATCATCAAGACCCATCCCAACATTTCTCATTCCACAACTATCCCATGGCCATATCCAATAGGACTAAGGTGTGTGACCAACACCAAGTAGTAATATCACTTACATGAAAGGATTTAGCCTAATGTACCTATTTACACACACAAATCTCCAAGACCATAAAATTCTTAATTGAAAAAATAATAATAAACAATGCATGCATACATCTATATCACATAATCAATGTAAAAAAAGAAGTACAAGAAATAAAAAATCCCAAATACAATACCACTACAATGAAACAGAAAACCATCGCAATATAAAATTTTAGAGTGGTACTATTATCAATGTAACCACCAAAACACACCTCGGTCAGTCTAGATCAATCAGTTATTCATAGTCTTTATATTTCTAGAAATCCCTTAAAAGGTTGATCATTTTCATAAGACATGAAATGTACTAGAAAATATGATGCTGGTGTGAGTATAACAATACTCAGTAGGACCCCCTGAAATCACTAAGCATATAAAAACATCAATAATAGTTAGCTCATCATAGGTATATGTCTAAAAAATATATATCATGAATATCTTCATATACTCAACAAAGACGCACCATTTCAAGGTAAATCCATAATCATAATTCCAGTCTTGGAATCATGTTAGCATATTCCACGTATAACTTTTCTTGGATAACATGCTCCCTGAATCATATAGTAGTGATGGAATCTATCTAAGGAGTCATTCTCATCAGATATCACTATAAAAGGTACACACTAAAATTATGAAGGGAATGATACACATGAGTATTACACCAAAGGCCAGGGGATATACCAATAACTCAATATGGAATAACCCTCTTTGTTGAGGATCGACACCCATGTAGTGTAGGTCATGAAAACACTGAGAACTCCACATTAGTAAGGATGATGATAAAGGATCTCACTCCAATCCTCCCAAAATGATTCCAAGAAAACAATGAAATAATTCCCATTTAAGGGATCACTATCCTTTTTATAGTATGTGATTCCATCTAACCCTCAGGAGATGGGTCAATGGAATGATCCCTAACAAAATATGTACAACATACATATTTCATGGTATCTATAAAATCCTGAAGAGAGTGCATAGTGTGTACTAGTAGTACCCATTTTATCCCTTTGGAACCATGTCCTATATATATATATATCATGAAATGTTTCAATTTTTTGTGTTTGTTTATGTGTTAGTGTACATGATGTGTCTGAACTCATGTATTCCTGACTGTGTCCAAGCACATGGTTCTACCCATGTACACCTGGCCTGGTCATGTTTGGGTCATTGTACATGGCATGTATGAGACCGTGTACTTATGGTCATGTCCAAACTCAGTAGTGTTCGATTGGCCTCAATCTATTTCCATTAGAATGATGAAAATAGAAACAAAAAAATAATAAATTCCCCCAATAATCCAAATAGATAAAATCACATATCCACATTACAACTGCTCCCTAAATAAATCCATTGTTACATTGATTTATATTAATCATAGAAATAATATATAGGGAAAAGATGAAAATAAAACATCATCGACCATGAATTGGATAAATTTTTGGGAGTGAGCGATTCTGTTTCATTGTCATTGGCAGGATCCTTGGGTTCTATCACACATCGATCGATGCTCCATGATCCGGTTGTCGCTCACCAATGGAAGCTCCTCTAATTCTCTCTAAAGAATCCACTTGATTTACAAGGTGATGAAGATAACCCTAAAAATACAACATAATAGTGTTCTTATAGAAATAAAATTAGTTAGGGTGATTAATTAATTATATTAAATTATTCATTTAATTTATATTAAATGTTTTTCCATGATTACGCCCCAACCTGAACGCCTGTTGTGTTCTATGTTTTTTTCAATGAATAGGATAAAATTCAATCTCTAAACTCATTAGTACCCTAATATTTTTTATCATAGCATCTATTTTGATGTTATTAAACATTTTAATAGAAACAACACGTGCATATATTTAATATATTAAATATATTTCCAAAACTAATTCCAAACAAACCAGGCCTTGAAATTTCATGTTGTCTCTGGGTTAGGCTCTAAAAACAACCCATATAATTTTACAAAACAATAAAAAAATTGGTGTTCAGACATTTCCCCCACCTTGGGGATTTATGTCTCAAAAAACCAAAACAAAAGGTTACACAAAGAGAAGTGGGTACTGAGCACACATCTGAGTCTCCCACTCGCATGTTCTATCCTAAAGAATCTTGTCCTCCCACCGAACATGCACAAGGGGAATAAATAACCAAACAAGGATCCTCTCTTATAGCTATTTGATCTCTGATAAGTACACTACAAAGGTAGCTCTATACCCGAGGTCCATATTTACCTAGTTGACAACACACTACCAATCATGCACATACCTCATCTTATACAACACATGGATGACCACATGTACCCGGTCAAACTACAATGGTAGATCCAAGTGGTAAGCCACCTCACCAAATCTATTCATTATTTGAAAAAAAGACAATGAATTTCAAAGATAAAATACCTCTATAGAAAAAAATCTGTAATCTATGTCATGGTCAATCTCATAGTAATACATGGACTCCATACATGAACTATAAAGGCCTCCACCATCTGTTCATATTTGAATTCTAATGGATATGTATAGTCCTCATCCACTTATGTATGATTTGAGCCTTCTTTAAGGTGGATCTCACAAACTCTAGGATCATAACTGCTGACTCTCCTTGATCATTATAGTAAAGTAGTGACATACAGGGTCACCTATAAAAGGTGTCAAATGGTGCCATAATGATGGTGTAATGGTAGTAGTTGTTGTAATAAAACTCCACCAATGTTAAGTGATCCACCCATTTATGTCAAAGTATAACATGAAATCCAATATCATTACCTTTAAGGATTAGATGGTTCACTCAATCTGGCCATAAGTCTGGGGGTGAAAAGTTGTTCTAAAAAAATAGCTGAGTCCCAAAAGACTCCAAGAATGACATCTATAACTGAGATGTGATGTTATAATCCTAGAAAAAAGTGATCATCTATGGAACTCCATGGATTAAGTCTATGTTCTGCACATAGAGGTGTTCCAAAATATCTACTGAAATCTTCTCTCAAATAGAGAGGATGTGGCATAACATGGCGAGTTAGTCTATAATGACCCAGATAGAATCATTTCCCCTAGAAATAAATGGTAACCCTATCACAATGTACATGGAAATACTATCTCTCTTTTAATATATAACCTCAATGGGTTGATCTGAATGCATCGGAACCTAGTGATTAACCTTCACTTGAAGACAATTAATGCATCAAGTGGCAAATTCTACAACTCTCTTCTTCATCCATGGGCACCAAAACTGACATCATAGGTCCTGGTATATATTTTCCATACATTTATTTACCACCATAGGAATTTTATGACACTCTATTATAACAACCTCTCCCAATGTCACAGGTACCATCATGTACCCTTTGAAAACAATGACATGTTTCACACCTTCAAAAAATCCATCAAGAGCATTTCTAGTGTGTATCTTTGTACGTAAGGTCTCACAATCGATATCCCCAAGTTGTGCATGAAAAAATCTCTATAAAAAACAGGGATGCAAATCATTGAATAAATGTAATCTTCTTCATCCCCATCCAAAAAAGAAGAAATATAAGGAGTCCAATTGATTATATTCCTCATTGGAAAAAATGAGCAAGATCTCCTACTGAGAGAATCTACCACCACCTTCCCGTTAACAAAAGTATAGAAAATACCAACATCATAATATTGGAGGAACTCAAGCTATCACCTCTATCTCAATTTAATATAATTCTATGATAAGATAAATTAGAGACTCTATTGGTCATAATAGAAAATACACCTATCACCCATAAGGTAGTGTCACAACATCTTCAGTGCGAAGACTATCACTGATAACTCAAGATTGTGGGTCTTGTAGTTCTGCTCCTGTGGTCTCAAGTAATGTGAAACATATGTAATCTCTTCATGAATCTTCATCAAAATACAACCAAGACCAGTTCTTGATGCATAAAAAACACTATGTATTTGACACCCTCCTCTGGAAATCTCATGATGGGTGCACTCATCAATCTTTGTATAAACTCTTGGAAAGTCTAATAAAACTTCTCAATACACAAAAAAGGAGTCCCTTATTAGGTCAAAGTAGTCAAGGGAGATAATATACTTGATAAATCAGCTATTAATCACTGATGGTATCCTACCAACCTATGGAATCTTTACATCTCCTTCATGATATTGGGTGGGTCCTAAGATAAAACTACTTAAACCTTCTTAGAGTCTATTGCTACAGCATCTTCTAAGATAACTTATCCTATAAAGTTGACCTCTTAAATCCATAACAATAAATTCTAGAGATTACCATGAAGCTAGTTCTCTTGGGGTGTATCCAAGTCCAACCTCAAATGTCTCACATGCTCCTCCTTTGACGCAGAGTACACCGGGATATCACCGATAGAGACTACAAAGAACTAATCTACGAAAGAATGAAATATCCAGTTCATGAGTACCATGAAAAATTACGAAGAATTATTCACACCAATGGTAATCACTATGTACTCATAATGACCATAGAGACCTCAAAACTCCATATTTAGTATATCTTCATCCCATACTCACAAACGACGATAGCTTTATATGAGGTCAATAATCGAGAACCATAATGCTCCTCTCAAATAATTAAAGAGGACATAGGATCCTCCAATGTGGATACATGTTCTTTACAGTTAGATGGTTTAGGTGACAGTAGTCTACACATAACCTTAAGATCCCTTCCACCTTCATGGAGAACAATATTGGGACTACCCAGGGTGAAAAATTTGGTCTAAAAAAACCCCTCCTGTGGAAGTCATCCAACTACACCCTCAAATTTTTAATCTATATAAAATCCATCTTATATGATGGCACATATATCATGGTAATCCTAGGGAGTAGATCATAGTATAACTCTTTCTCTCAGTAGGGAGGTATGTTAGGAATGTCCTCAAGAAATACATCTCCTTATTTCACAACCACTATAATGGAATTAAAACTCACTACATCCATTGTAAAAAGGGTCATTATATCCAACAAATGAGTAATATTTTTCCCCTTACTATGAATGAGTTCATACTAAGATTCTTGGGTTTTATTTTAACCCATAAATTAAAACCAAGTATCATCATTGGGGACATACCACATCTTCATATTGTGGGTAACAAGTCCATACCAATGATGACATACCAAGGCCACATAACTACTAAAAAGAGATCCCAACATTACCTATCACTTATAAAAACCATGTCACACTATTAGAATAAGTGTGTGATCACTGAGTCACATCTCATATGAGTCTCCATGTTGAATGGTTGATCAGAGGTCTCAAACAAAAACTCTATGTCTAAAACTAGATAAGTGGAAATAAAGGAATGAATTGCACCTGTGTCTATTAGTACTGAAATGAAATTAGAAAATATAGATATCAAACATTGTGTTATCCTTGGAGATTTTACGTTATATGCCTCGATGGCAGGTAGTTTCCCTCATCATTGAAAACCATATCCCTGATCTTTGTGTGGTCCACTTGGAGGGTGGTGGTAAGAAGTTGAATTTTCTACCACCTCATGTTTCTCTAACATATCCTTTTCCAAATTTTCCACCCTGTGTAATATTCTGCTCATACCACCCTCTTGGCCTATAAGGACCATCCACTGTCTCACTGTTACCTATACAGCGTGTTGAAAAATCTCATGCAAGATTTTATTTTCCATCACAAGAGTAGTACAACCTCTCTCTAGGATGACTAGATTGATCCAATGAGACCTATATCATAGACCCTATCTTATAAGATCTCCTCAAAAAAATTCTCATACATCCAGATCACTGTGACTAATGTCAGCTCCCGGCTACCAAAGTCTCTGCTCATGAGGGCTCACTATCGAAAAAAACTGTCTGCTTCTTCTAAGACAAGTAAATATAGACCACCAAATCTCTCTCTATCATTCTAGAATATTTAGGAATACGGAGAGGTGTAACACTAGCTTAGATGTCTCTACACTATCCTCACTCGGAGGTTTGAGCCCGAAATAACCGATCATTTACCATATCCATTGAGTATCTATAGAGGTAGGTGAAACATGATGAATACTCATCCACTATCTTACATCCCTCCTAAAGTTATAGATTATATTATATAAAAACATGCCACAACATATCTAGAGAAAACTTCTCTTTGAGAAGGTTATTAACCATTGAAAATGAAAGAGTGTCCTCATCTTATTATTTTTCCATTAAAACCCGCCATATTCCTATAGATCTAAGGATGAGGATCTCTTTCAAGACTTCCATATGATATGTCAGTGTCTGAAAAAGGTGAAAAACTCACATCACTGCCTCAAACCAGTCCTCATCCACCTATGGATCTAGTTAACCTTTGAACATGAGGGGTCACTGTTACTGATACTTCGTAAGCATGCTTTTCCTAAACACCTCATATTATGGTCCTTTAGTTAAAATCTACTTCTAAATAGGTGGTTGTATTATTGGTAGACCTCATATCAACAACACCTCTGAAATATGACTCTTTATCGATACCTCATCACTAAGGGGATCATTCTTGTGATTATGATATTGAATCCAAGCTATCATGTGTCACAGAAGCATCCTGAAATAGACAAGATGGATCAATTTCAATGATTATATCTGGAGAACTGAATCAACAAGGACACTTAAACCACAACCAATTCCTATATAATGGAGGTACCTATGTTTTACCTATAACCAATATCTACATGTACTATGTCAAAATGAATGGGATCAGATTCCTAGTATTTGGATACATCAGCTACTACAACAACACAAGATTTCTTAGCCTGAAATCCCAAATCGAAAAACTTAACACTATTATCCCAAACCAATTTTTAGACTCTTTTCATAAAGTAGAACTGAATTATCTGATACCACTATATCAAGACCAATCATAATGGGACCCATGCCACAACTACCTCAGTCCGGCCTCTAATAGGCCAAGGGATGATCACCAATGATGAGTAGGAATATCACTAACATGGGAGGATATGTCCTAATGTTCATGCACACCCACACACACATTCATGACAATATAATGAAAAAAATGTAAAACAACTGGTAATGTATCCATGCATATTTATAATTCCCACTATTAGAGTATGATGACAAGTACTATAAATAAAAAAGGAAAAAAATATAATCCCACTTTAAAGAAACTAAAAAAAGTCCAACCTAAGAGTATAGATGAGAACATCTATCAAGGTAACAACTGTAACACAACGTATTCAGTCTAGCTCACTAATCTATTCATGGTCTTGGTCCTTGTAGGACTCCATCAAAAGGTCGATCATCTGTATAAGACATGAAATGTGCATGCAAAGGCCATGCGTGGATGATTATAAAAATACCATGTAGGACACACCAAAACCAATTAGCACATAAAAACATGAATATGAGACATATCATCACAAGTATATGTCTATAAAATATATAACATGAATAACTAGATATACTAAACAATAAAATCTCATCTGAAGGTAAAGACACAACTATAAGGTCAATCTAAGAATAAATATTGATGGTTCCACATTGCAATTTTCCCAGATAACACAATCCATGAGTCTCATGGAATTAATGTTATCCATACAAGGTGTCATGCTTGTCAAATATCTCCATAATAAGTACACACTATAATTCTAAAGAGAAAGATACAAATATGAGGATCATCCCAAGGCTATGGCCTGTACCAAAAACTAAATCTGGAATGACCTATAATGTAGAGGATTGATGCCCATGTAGTTTTGGTCATGATGATGCTGAGAACTCCACCTATATAAAGACGATGATAGATGATCTCACTTACAACATCATAGAAGGATTCCAAGAAATCTATCAATGAAGTTACACTAAGGGTATCAATATCCTTTTTGTAGGAAATGATTCCAAACTAACCTTCATGGAATGGATTATGGGAACACTCTCGAATGAATCTTTTCCATGCTGAAGAGGAAAAGGGATCTAATCCATCTTGAAGAGAGTACACAACATGTACTAGTAGTATGCAACATGTACCTTTGACACCCGGTCCTACCCATGTATCACAACCTATTCTCGTGTCTATGTCTATATATGATGAAGCATACATAGAATTTCTAAATCTATGTATTCCTAACCATGTCCAATTACATGGATCTTCCCATGTGCACCTAACCTAGCCATGTAGTTGTCGGGATACACATCGTGTCTGAGCCCATGTACTCCTAGACTTGTCAGTGTATACTTCAAGGTACATGTCAAGCTACCATGTTGAGTCACACATCGTGTGATAGGGGTCACACATAGCCTGATATTTAACTTCTCACAGAATCTAGAGAACTGCACTTGGGGTCCCACTCACCATGTAATCCTTGATTAAATGTCCCATTCTATAGGAATTTTTACAACCAACAGTTCTTCCTATCACATCATCATCCACTCCTTTGGATTGAAATACAGTTTTCAATCTCCCTTGTATGTGCAGATCTTATCTCAATCTATCCTTGTTATCACCACTCACCAGAATCCATCCATAAAACACATGGGTGAACATATTTTTTTGGTACGTTCCCCCATATTACTCTATAATTTCAACTAAAAAACCCCAAATATGAATCAATAAAATACTTATACCATCATTTCTTGATCTACCATTCATAATGAGATTGGATCAGTAATACCAGACCTTGGTTATAAGAAATGGATACAAAATGGCTTATTACTAGGTGTTTTTGTCGAACCACCATTCAAAATGAATAGAGGCGATGAATGCACAAGAAAGGTGGGATAAATTGAAGAAACACCAAATAGGAATGAAAATTTGTTGATTTAAGTTAGCTTTGATCCATTTCCATTATAATGATGAATGAAGAAAAAAAATCAATTCGCTCAATAATTCCTGTAGATAAAATTTCATACTAGTATTACGACCAACTAGTGAATTAATCCATTTTGTCAGTTGATTAATCTTCATTACTGATATAATAAATTGGTAATGAATCCAAAGAAAACATCATCATACCTTAAATTTTATCAATTTTTGGTAAAGAAAAATCTTGATTCATTATCATTAGCCAGATCCTCAATCTTTATCACACACCGATCAGATCTCCATGATCGATTATTTTCTCACCAATAGAATATCCTCCAATGCCCTCCAACATCTCCTCTTGATTTTAATGTTTATCTAGATAACCATGAAAATCTTTCATAATATCATTTATATTGAAATAAAATTCTCTTTGGGATTTACTTAAACAAATTAATTTATTCAATTAATTTATTTTAAACATTCACCCATGACCGGACCTCAACCGTAATGCCCGATACATTATAATATTATGCCATGCTTAGGGTAAAACCCCTGACCTAAACTCTATAGATGCAACAAATTTCTAAACTAAGCCTTTATTTAGATGTTATTCATTATTTTCAAGAAACTTTTCCATGTGTTCATTTAATATATTTAATATATTTTAGAAATTAATTTTGTTCACATTGGGCCTAGGAATCACTCAATGTATTCTTGTTCAGATTTGAAAATTAGATTTATGTTATTAAAAAAAATACATGGAAAACATTATAGTCATTACATGAACATTGAGTGTTAATTTTATTTCAATAAAGACATATCATTCAATTAAAATTAAAATGCAAGGGTATTTTCTAGTTTTTAATCTAATCATAATATCTATGGTGGGGTTTGATTTAATCATAGAGATAGATTAAATATAAAATAAGAAATAAATATTCTATTGTTTGGAGAAGGAAGTTATAATTTTATAGGTAAATATAGAATAAATAATTTTTTATGGGATATTTCATTACATTAAATTTACCTAAAACTACCCCCATTAACTCATATTAATGAAATCATTGGGGAGGATATGAAGGAAATTAAATCTATATTGTGTAAAGTGGTTTTGATAATAGATGATGTGCCCATTTTTCAAGAGTATATTGATGTATTTCTTGATAAATTACAGATACTTTTCCATGATTAATAAGTTGAATTATTTATGAAACTTATCCCTAAAAAAATTATATATATAATACTTTATATATTGTGGATCTAGTATATTTGGTTGAGTTTAATAAAAATTACATGACTTATGTGACACAGGTTTTATTCATCCCTATGTTTTACCACTTGGATAACCAATTTTATTTTTAAAGAAAAAAGGATAGATCTATGTGGTATTGAATTTATTAAAGAGAAATAAATGGAATAACTATAAAGAACTGGTACCCAGTTCCTCGTATTGATAAACTCTTTGGTCATCTTCAAGGGGATTGATACTCTCAAAAATCCATATATAATCTGGTTATCATCAGTTAAAGGTTAAGATGGAGGATATTCCAATCATGGCATTTTATATATGGTATGGTCATTATGAGTTCATAGTAATTTATTTTAGGATAAAAAATGAACATTCAATGTTTATGGACTTGTTGAATGGTGTATTCTAGGACTATCTTGATTAGTTTTTTTGAGTTATTTAATGGCTATATAATTATATAATAGAAAATTAATGAGGGGAATATAACTCAATTCTTCCTTATGATTTGATATTTTTGTAAAAAATGAGTTGAATGGGAAATTTATTAAATATATTTTTTGGATTAAGGAAGTTTCTTTTTATCGGACATATTGTATACAAGGATGGTATATCTGTTGAACTTTAAAAACCAAATATTATCATGGAATAGGCAAGACCCATCAATATAACTAAAATACATAGTTTCCTTGACATAGAAAAAAACTATCAGTATTTTTTTAACAAAATCTCTCAATTATCCAATATGTAAAAAATATTAAAACATTAGGGGGTCAAACTCACATGGGAAAAGGAATGGGATGATATCTTTGAAGAATTAAAAAAGATATTGTTAAAATAAATAGTATTGAATCTTCTATAATGTTAAGAAGGGTTTGAAATTTACAACGATGCATCAGGGAAATGTGTTTCATGTATTATTATATACAATGATAGAATGGTATCCTAGACATCTTGATAGTTCAAGCCCAATGAGGTGAATTTTCAAACACAAAATTATGAGTTACCCATAGTGAAATTTTCATTAATGATATGGATAAATTATCTTTTGGGATAGATAATTGATATATATACACTAATTATACTTGTTTGAAATACAATTTACATAGAAATATTTTAATATGAGGTAAAGAAGATGGTTGGTTATACTCAAGGATTATTATTGGGTTATACAAAAACATCCTAGGAAATAGAAAAAGGTAGTAGATGTATTTAGTATAAACAACCACGGTATATTATCCATGATGAGGGTGGAAAATGATCCAATTATAAAGGTTTTATTAAGTTAGAAATGGGTGTTATAATGGATGGAGAAATACATTCTTAGTCCATGTAATTACATAACCTTCTCTACTGGAGGCGATTGAGAAATCTTAACATGATAATATATACTTACAAAATAAGATTATAGACATGAGAAATTAGAAATCACAAGAGTTTAGTAATGATTACGATAGAGTTTTATAGTTATTTAAGAGGTTAATTATTAAATAAATGCCAAAAATAATGAAAGGTTTGTTTTATGATGCCCATAGTTAAAATTCATCTATATATATTTACATCATGATAATGTTTAGATTTGTATGAAAACATTTATATCAAGAAAATATGAGTTGAGATATTTTAAATTATATTGAAATATTCTTAGTATTCCAATAGGTGAAGGCTATAAGGAAACTTCACATCGGTTTTGTAAAACATTTGTATATACCAAAGTGGAAGTGGGATAATATTATAATATATTTTTCCACTATAATTACTATTAAATTCAAGGAGAATATTGTGAAATGGGTCATTATGGACCATCTTACAAAGCCAACTTATTTATTTGAAAATAAAGAATAATTCCCACTAAACTATATTAATAGGATGCATATAAATGATTTTCTGAGACATTAAGAAACACCATTATCTATAGTATTTTATAATGAACCAATGATCACATTCACATATTTTATAATTATTTAGAAGGATTTCATTACAGTGCTTAATATTAGCATAACCAATCACCCTCAAATGGATGGGTAGTCTCAAAAGAATATCCAAACATTGAAGGATATATTAAGGTTATACTATCAGAACTTCAAATGAATTTGTGATCATTATTTATAGCTAGTGGAGTTTTATTACAATAACAGTTACCATTACAAATTTAATGTGGAACCATATGATGCATTGTATAAAAAGGGATTTTAGTCTCCAATATTATGGGTAAAAATAATGAAGGGATGTAATTATGTTTAAAAGTTGTGAAAGGTACATAAAAGAATTAAAGATCCATACATGATCATATTAAGGCACCACAATGTAGAAACAAAAGATAAGATAAGATCCAAATAAAGGATATTTAATTCCAATTTAGGGACCATGTATTAAAAAAAAATTTCTATGGAATTGTGTCATGAGATTTAGAAAGAAGTGAATGTTATTTCCATCGTATATAGGGAAATTTAAAATATTATTGTGGGTAGGCTCTATGGAATATCATTTCAAAATTCATCCAAGTATATATTAAGTTCATGATGTCTTATATATATCACCTATAAGGAAGTATATTCTAGAACCTTCCCATTTTGTGAGGGTGGATGAAGTTGTGTTCGATGTGGACTTGTCATATAATTAATAGATTAATAGGATTATTAATATATTAATCAATGTATAGTGTAATTGAACAACTCAAAAAATGAAGTATCTTTTGAAGAATCATAATTTATAAGGGAAAATATAGGAACTATGTAATTTAGTGATATAACCCTATCCATATCAATTTGTGGGATGATTTACAATTTCAAGGAGTATGATCTTATTCCGGGGATTGTAATACCTACGAAATTATAGTAATGAATAATCCTATTAATTACAATGAAATATAATAAAAAAAAACTAAAAAAACTTCGAAATTACATTTATAATAACAACTAAAACTAATAACATAAAATAATTAAACATATGCGGAAATATCATAATCATGTACTTTGGTGGATTATACTTGAAATAATTATGATATATAAATGATGCAATAATTTATATAAGATATTTGACAACAAAATATAAATTATTTTATTAATATACTTTATTTTTATGAATTGAAATAATTTTTCTAAAACCATTAATTACTTTCCAATGTCTAAAATTTAAATTATGTTTTAAAAAAAATATATTGCTGAAAAATTATTTTCTCATGACCAAATTAATATAAAATAAAGTGTTTTAGTTATCAAACATAAATAATTTAGAAAAATACTTAAATTTAAAAGACAATTATCCAAAAATATGGCTATGTTGATGGGTTTTCATCTTCTATAACCTATATTTCTATGGATTGTGATTAGAAATTAATAAAAAAAATCCTCCTTAATTTTTCATAAATACTCATCCATTATACCATTCCTCTTCAGTAAAAATACATTTTTCGTTGATATAATCTCAATTTTTATTTAAATAATCTATTTAATGAGTTTCCAAGAATATGTGGTTATCATATTGTGATTTTGGATGTTACCCGTCAAGTTAAAAACCCCTTACCTCTTTACTTTATTTAACATTGTTATTATTTTTAATTCATTATAATTTAAATATGAATTGTTATCATGAATCATTTCTAAAATTTCCTTATTATATTATAATTAATATATCACAATTACCTATCATTATACTGTATTTATAATCCATTATAATTTTCAAACCTTTTGATTGCTATAAAATGATCATAAATTTTGGTGAAGAAATGAGTATTTGTGGGTTTTTATGTAATGAAATCCATGTCTGGATACAAAAATGTGGATTTGGATCTATAAATGATTAACCTAGTGATAATAACCATGGAAATGATTTTTAGGTATTAAATTGATCTTAAATTGATGAATAATAAGTGGATGTGGCTCTCACATTGATGCTCCCAGGGGTAATAACCCTGAAAATGGATGGTCAAGTATTAATTCACTCATTTCTCCATATGTGGACCTTACTGCACACCTAGTTTGATACTCTTATGTAATATGTTACATATGATTCACATTATCTTTCCCAAGAATAATTAATCACATTATTTTATTTAGATTTTGATTTATTCATAATTTCTTTGAGTCCCACATCATTTAACAAACACTCAACTCATTAATAATCCTAATTTCAACAAAGTATCAGATAACTATAAATCTATTTCCTCACATGACAAGGGTTATTATTTGAACATTATATATCCATAATTGTTCCTTATATGATTCTATGTTAATCACAAAGTTATCCTTATTAATTCATTAATGGGGGAAAATTATTGCCATGGATGTATAATCCTTTAATCTATAATGAATAATCTAGTAAGATAAGCATCATTAGGAATTCATTCTATGTATTATTATGTTATTCATTATTAAAAACTATAACATATAAATTTTTAATGTGATGGAATTCATTAGTATTTAATGTGATGGGTGGGGTCCCCAATTATATAGCTCATCAATGTACTATAGTTCTCATGGGAAAACTATGTTATCGTAATGGGAGAGTCTTTACCTATTATATATGATGTTTTGGAATAAGGTCTTGATGGTATGTTTATGGTGGACAATATTATGATTTATGAAAATTTCCATCATTATGTGACAAAGTATTCATTTATTGACTTTTCTATCTATGGATTATGTTATACATCATCAGTTATTTATATGTTCCCATTATATTTATCATTATACATTATATTCAACTGTATTATATCCCCTATTGAGCATTTTTTCTCACATTTTACATTTTGTTTCATTTTCATAGGTAATGAAAAAGAATAATATGCATGATCAGACCAATGGATAACACTAAAGAATAAATATTTGCACTCATGTTTTTTAATTTCTCATGGTGTAATGTAATATTTAAATATCTAGTCAATTGAGTACTAGTAAAACTTGATCAGGGGAATTTTACCTCATGTATTTTGATTACCAGGTAATAAATTACCCCCAAACTTTGGATGAATACAATTGGGGGAATTACATGTCCCATATTACCCATTTTTGTTTTTACCCCAAGATTTTAGTCAATAATCATAGGTCTATTAGAGGTCATATTTTGGGGTTACACTTGGTTTTCTCACAAACATCAGTAATTATTCATCATTATCATGTGGAACCTAATTATTTTTCATTATTGACTTGTATAAATTTAAGTGAGTTGAAATGGATAACCTAATTTCTTCTCAAGATCCATTGACTGGTTTTATGGATTAACATTTATTTCATTCGTCAAGAGAGAATTAGAGCCTTAATTGATTATTTAATGATATATAATGGATATCTTAACTAGTTGTTAGTATCTTGTGCAATTTCAATTCATGGTCAGTTTCCTAAAATTGAACGTTGAGTTACATGAGTTTTTGTGTTATGGATTTTGGATTGAGAAGGTCTACTGTGACTGATATAGTGTAGATACATTGAGTTTATTTGATTATCTTGTTTAATTAAGATGTAATTTTAATCATAATATTGATGAAGTGATCTGAAGAAATATGTAAATTGTTTTTAAAATTATTGGAAATATTTCAGATCTAGGATTTCAATCGAGTGTGGTGAAATAAAATTGCGTGGTTCCATAAAAAAATCCTATTGATGAAAAATTATTTATTTAGTTTTAGTGTGTTGGATTTTTTTAGGTGTAGAGGAAAATATATGTGTGATATAAGTTTCTAATGATGGTGAAAGGCCAAGATTTTTCACGCTTCATTTTCATCTTATTGAATTTTACCGTTGAGTTGATATTATAAATAAAATAATTGATTTAGAAATTATTCATTTTCATAGGTTAATGGTTGTTATATTATTCAAATATGGATTAAAAATTTTGAAGGTGTATCTTTAATTAATATTTATGTACCAAATTTGGATTGATCCTTTTTGAAGGTGTATCTTTGGTGGAACATTTCATGATAAACTTGTGATCCTTCGTGCATTTGAGGGTTTGAGGCTATAAGGATTATTTATAATTTTGAGGATATGGTTTTTGAATGTTTATATATTTTAAAGGTCCTAAAATATTAATTTTGATGTTTGTGACATCCAAGGGGTATTTTGGAATTTTTTTCCCTAAAACAGAAAAAATGGTAATTTAACATACTAAATGACTAGAAATTTTTTATAATAGTTCCATTGATTTCATAATGATATATTCACCCTAGGGTTTCTATTCGGAATGGTTTGAAAGTGTTTTAAGTAAAAATACAAGATTTAATTTAAATAATTCAATTTTCAAATGGGTTACATGAGTTTGTTTCTTTAGTTTTGGGCAAAAAAATCATTTTTCCTTCGAAGATGAGCTCCGATTTTTTTCCATCACCATTTACCCAGGAATTAATTTTTTACCTTAGTGCTTACATTATGGGGATTTTTATGGATGTTTAATTTACATTCATTTATTAATTTTAATAATTTTTACATGATGTTTTTAATAATTTTATCTGAATCCATAACATCAATTAGGGTCAAGTTTGATATTTTTTCCCAGAGAAACTATCTTACATAATTATGATAGAATTGTGTGTCAAGATATGGGTTTGACCTGGGCCAATTTTTAATTTTGATTATAAAAACATGATTTTCCTCCCTAGTAACTTATTTTTTCAGGTTGTTTAAGGTGGGGAGATCCATATTATTTTAGGAGAGAGTTGGTGGCCCCTATATAGTAGGACAAAACAACCACTTCAACATCATTTGTTTTTCATATCCATTAATTATTATTTTATAGTGTATGTATTTTATTTTTTTGATTAATGAAATTTAATTTTTATAAATTATTTTATATATTAAATTATTCAATCATGTAAGATGAATATTAAACCCCCACTATAAAGACCCCATGGTTGTTTTAGAACATCACGATCGGTATCCCCTAAAATAAAAAATTTCAACATTGATCATGACGGAGACTAGTGATATAGAAAGCAAAAACGAGGGAGTGACCCATGGAAGAGAATCCAAATTTTAAAAACATATTTCAAAATCAAACTATCAAACATTAAATATATTTGAAATTAGTTTTAAAAATAAGAACTATGACATATTAACCCTTTTTATCACTCAGAAAGGCCTTTTTAGTGCTAAAAACCCAATGAGAGCGATGATTACAATAGAGGGTTCTTTCTCACCACCTTTTCTAGCTATTTAATGGGCTAATTATTAAAATTAGATAATATTGAGAAAGTTTTAATTTTTTTGTTTCTTTTTGGTGATTATAAAATACTTGATTGACTACTAATATTAATTTTAGTACTTCAACATCTCCAAAAACAAAATATATAACAACATACATATAAAAAAAATTATAGAATCATAATCTTAGAAAATATAAAACATACCATAACTGATATAATACATATAATATATAAATATAATTAGTTCATTGTATAATCATACAAGAAGTTAATGATTCTACTTTTATAAATACAAAAACACATTCCATTGATTGTGTTCATGAATTAACAATCATCAGACTTTTAGAAACTCGAAAAAATGAATCTGTTATTGAAATGAGAGACATATATATTATTAATAATAAAATTTATTTGTTTTATTAATAACAATTACTATATTTAAATCTATTATGAAATTTAAATGTACACATTCAGTTATGTCATTACGCCCACCCCTCAAAGGTACCCCACTTGGGCTGAAGATGAGAGAAGGGAGATGCAGACATCCTGAAGCCTATATTCAGTAGGCCACAAGTTGGTGAAAAAAACTGAAAGTTCAACATAAAAATGAATGGGTGGAATTATCCTCTAAGGGAATATGTGAAAGATATATATAAGATAAATAAACTAATTTAATCATACTAAAAAAGATAAAAGAAACCCATGTTTGAACATGTAATGTTACATAAGACTAAAGCAACTGGAAATGAACTAAAAGTACCAAAATGCAATCTTGACCATGACCATGATGCCAAAATAGCTCTTGAACATCCACGAGCTTGTAATATATATCCCAATATCTAAAATTATTCATATAACCTAAAAACTATATATATATATATATATATGTAGGGGGATAATAACATGTATACTCAGTAGGATCCTCCCAGAAGCCTCTTGTGAGAGAGATAAAGAAAGCATACTAAATCCTATTGAATAATAAGTGAAGCTAACTCATCACCTAAACATGTATACTATGTTTCTAGCCTCACTATGCCTATCTCTCTCCAAGTATCTCATAAAATATATTATATATTATAGTAATGAAAATAAGGGTACCCTTCCACTACTTCCTCGATGGTTTTCCGGTCTTCCCCAAAATCATAAATCATAAGATGTCTCTCTCTAAAAGAATCCATCCCAAAGACACATAGGATATTGTACCACAATATGCATCTCATGCATCAAATTATACCAGTATCTGATTCCACATCTCTATATCATAACCATGTAGATTTCGAGGGCCACCCCAACCCTTATGTCATGTATCATACATCATGTAGTACACCTCAAGACAAAACAAACCACACACTAAGTAATGTACCTTGTTCCCTCACATCCCATACATGTCACACCTATAATAATCATTAAGATGCTATATATAAAAATAAATGAGTACGAAATAAAAAACTCCATTACAACCCACAATACACATATATGGTAAAACTAACCACCACGTATACGAATACATAGTACTAATAAGAGAAGATAGTGGGGCTAGAGGAGGTAGTCATCCATCCGCTTCTCACCAACTATGATTTTCAGAAAAACACCCTTCTAGAGTCCACTATGTTTCATTCTCCGTACCTAAATGGGTTGTATATTTTATGAATAAAAATACCTGTTATAATATAAATGAAACAATAAATAAGGTGATTAACCTATCATCAAACTCAATTATATTTATCATCACTCAGACACCATGTCAACACCGATAAGGACTAGATATCATATATGCACACCAGTATTCAAAGAGTCTTACATTAAATTACATCATTCATTTTTATCATATAACCATTCGTAAATGAATTTATTATCCATTAAATAAAATTATGCCTATTATATTTCTTAAAAAAATTTTGAAGTCTATTCCCTCTCGTCATAGTCCATAGAGTACACGATTTATCAAGATTAACAAAAATAGAATTCCTACAAGGCACAAACTCATGGGTTAAATAATTTATGAATCATTATCATTTCAAGGTACTCAACATAACATACAAGCTACAAAAAATGATATAAAAAACCAAGAACATTCATCCGCCTTAATAAATGAGGAATATAATGTAGAAAAACATAGAACCTAGTCATTTATCATTCAAATAGATTTTTTAAGATAGAATTCCATATTTATGAACAAAAAAAAGTAATACCATATTCAACCAATTCAATGAACTCTTGTGTTATCCCAAACACCCTCATGGATATCACCAAGAATCCCACCATCAATTATGTCTACTACTACCATAAACTCCAGGACCCCCCATATATATCTCATCATCTAATAACCATCCCAAAATCATGTCACACCATATATTAAGGCTTATATAGAGAGAAAAAAAGGTATCATGGAATAAAAATAGTAAATAGAGAATCCTAGGCCTAAAAAAAGGCATTCAACCATCACATAAAAATGGACTCTCAGGACCCCAAAAAAGGCATTAAATATTCATAATAAAATTAAAAAACTTATCACCAAAAATTTATCTTTATCAATCAAAAAGTTCATATTACATATTGAATTAATAATTTAATTTATTTTAGGTTTCATTTATGGGTAACCTAAACCATTATCTATCAGAGGCTATAATTTGATAAAATATTATTCCCTAAAGAACTTTCGATGTCCAAAAAACTTAGAGTATAAAAAATTATATCATTCCTTTATTTATCATTAAAAATAATCATGTTTTGATTTATGGATGAAAATAGAATATTTTAAACATTAATTAATCATTAAATTGTTTTACATAAAATTACATGAAATAATAGTTTCATTAAACATGCCTTTTTTTGTTTTTAATAAAAACAACCAATTTTCCTACTTTATATTCATTAAAAATTAAATCAAACAAAATTTTTATTAATTCATAACTAACATGCTAAAAAAATAGAACATAGATATAAAATTATATATAAAATCAAGAATAAAATTATCATCATAGTTGAAAACATTCAATAACTACAACCACAGATCTAATCATATTTAATTCATTGTGTCCTTTATTAGGGTTAATTATATCTCATAAAAATGAATCTAAATCATGGTTAATTTATGGTTACATGTTAAAATAATGTTGATGAAAAGAACCCCCACCTCAATGATTTTGACATCTTTTAAATGAAAATGGAATGTCAACGTGGATATCTAATCACCTCTCTCACAAGAACTGTAACATTACAAGAACATAATTCCCTAAATTTATCAAAAAATAATAAAATAAACTCCATTAGACAAATTGAGATCAAATTATGTAACATGGTGAAAATAAAGGGTGAAAAATAGTTTGAACAGAGAGGAAACCACATAAAAAATATGTAGAACACACCATGAGTAACCACATATCAATATAAATAAGATGGGGATTAATCCCTATTGAAAGGAGATTTAAGTCATTTGAAAACCACACTAGGTAACTTAGGGTTTTAGATGATAACTTAGGGAAAAAGTGGTTTTGGATGGGAGTTCATGTATTTACAGAATAACTAAAAATTAGAAGGCCAAAATGCAGCCTCCAATACCATGTCATAGAACTAGATGACACATGGAAGACTATGTTATGACCCAAGGGACCATGATAAAATCTACCCTCTCAATCCCACATCCAAAAAACATGGGACCACCCATGAATCATGTCCTAAAAACACAGAGAGGGACTATGTCATAGCGTAGACCACAACACTATAGACCCCATTCACTAAGAAGGGAGTCTAAGTTGTAACCCACCTCCATTCCATAAATATACCAAAATTTATAGAACACACTCAAATAGCTATGTGACATCTTAGACATCCATTCCATAACCACAAGAATGCCAAGGATTGACCTACACCACAACTCACGTCCATGCTGTAGCTATGCCTAAAGTGGAAGCATCTTTGAAATCCTCCCTTGAGCCCCTTACAATATAGTATGAACCTCCATTCCACAACCACTACCCTTATGATGCAGTATAGGAGTCCATGATAATGATTTCTGTAAAAATATAATATTTCATCTTTTCTCCCCTACTGAAAAAGAGCAAGAGTCAGGTAAAACTGCTCCTTTTAAATTAAATGAAACAAAAAGTGTATAATAGAACATTACAAAATAGACTGACACAGGCGGGTAAAAACCTTATCACAATAATCAACATGAACAATATGACTACAAAACTTTGGAGTTCTAAATGACCAAAAAGGATGAACTCCACAATTTCTCTTTTGGAGAGGGAATCCTCCACTGGATTGGATTCATGAAGAACATGTGTAACATCTAGAGAGATCTAGTCAACATGTTGATGGATGTTATCCCACTCATAAAGCATACCCTATGGTACATTCCATGATTGATTTTTTATAATTTGGACAGAAATAAAAGAATCCGATTCTAACCCTAAATAAGTCCATCCATAGTAGACAACATACCTTATAGCCTTAATCATTTCCCATATTTCAACATCAATGGTAATCACATTTCCAACGTAGTGAAAGAAGAATCCCTTGACTAGACCCTGATAGGTGTGAAAGATACCTCTATAGCCAGCAGGTCTAGGTGCACCAAAGGGGGATCCATCAATGTTGACCTTTAACCACCATGGGATAGGTGGAATCTGGCTGATATATTTCATCATAAGAGGATTCTTTGACATACCATTCAGACCAATAGACCATAAAAGGACAATGTCATAGAAATCATTATTCATAGCCCCATTTTGAACATGAGAAGAAGATTGAATGGCACACTAGATAGACAGAACAACAACATGCAATGATGGTTTATTTCTGGTGATCAATAGATCATTTCGTGACTTCCATTGATAGAAAATACCAGATACAGTAGTAGCGATGATCAAAGAGTGAACGTGATCACTGGAGGTGTACATTCAAACAGATTGTAGCAATGATTATATGGAATAGAGCTCCAAATAATACTAATAGGTAGCCCGCACATGGGAGAAAATACTACTGGAAAAGTAATAGTTAAAAAATATATATGACATTGACTCCGCTTCTCTCAAGCAGAAAATACAGACTGAACAAAAACTCCTTCCAGTACATTGTATATGTTATTTCCGAGGGAGTCTTGGCCTCCAAATCTTCTTGAGTAAC
The DNA here is from genome assembly GCA_963277665.1 of Viscum album. Lineage (NCBI taxonomy): Eukaryota > Viridiplantae > Streptophyta > Magnoliopsida > Santalales > Viscaceae > Viscum > Viscum album. The sequence goes on along the minus strand of OY728156.1, from coordinate 859,626,976 downwards.
AAAAAATAAGAAGGGGGAACAAAAGTTTCACACATTCCATATATCCAAGATGGTGTATGAGCTGAATAACCTCAAAAGAGTCTATATTATTCCTTTGGTGTGAACTCACCATTCTTGTTATTCACCCAAATAAGTGTATGCATACTATCAAACATGTACATTGACATTTCCATATGTATGTGGGTAGGATGAATCAGCTGCAATGATTGGTCAACATTATGATTAGAAATGGTTTTATCCCTAAAAGAGCCTATAATTTTCATATCAATGTAGATTTTATGAGACAACCAGTAGGTTGTTCAGTAGTTATGTGGGGACTGCTTAGAGGCAACCCAACATGAGCATTACATAAGATCAGAATAGTCCTTCTTCAAAGTAGGGCACACAAATAAGGCCATGTAGATGACCTAACCATTATACATCTTCTCAAAAAATCTGGTATTCAGAAAATCAAGGGACATATCAGAATTAGAATGTTGCTTACATGAGAATTTTTGATCGAAGAGTCATTGAATATTCAAAAATCTTTTACACCCATTCTTCCTATATCAATAGCCCTAACACACTCTTTCCATGAAACTATGATCAATTTCTTATCATTAAATGAACTGGTCCAAAATAAATTCTTAATTTTTATTCTCAACTCTCTCACAAGGGTTTTGGGCCATCTATACCGAGAAAAATAATATACAAACATCGAAGTGATTATATAATTGACCAAACAAATTCTTCCTACTTAATATATAATTCTCCCCTTCTAATTTTCAAAATGATTAGTAATTTTTAGAGAAATATTATTTATATAAAACCACTTCAACCTACCCAAAAACATAGGCACTCCATCTTAGGTAAATGGTAAATATCCCCTCTTTAAACTGAGCATATGTGGAATTTTATTCTACTTGGAAACAATAACACCTTCCCCAAACATGACCGAGGACATACACCAACTGATGACCTAACCACAAACTCTTCATAATGTGAGAAAATACTCTTAATACAAGAAATGGTACCTCTCTTAGCCTTTCCAAAGAGCAAAATGTCATCAACATATAGCAAGTGAGAGGGAGAAAAATAATTACTTCCAACACACATCCTCTAATATAGACCAATATTAGTAAGGTAATTGAGGGAAAAGATGAGATAGTCCTCATCTATAGAAAATAAAAGACCAAAGAGAGGGGACCCCTTACTGACACCTCTTGAGTATTGATGGAACCCCATAGGAGATCCATTAGACAGAATAGTGATTCAGACACTGCTCATAATGGACCCAATCCGGTTAATCAATCCTTGTGAGAACCCATGAATTTTTACGATGGTAAAGATGAAACATAATCTGATAGAGTTGAAGGAATTAGATATATCAATATTTAAAGCTGTGTTACCATTCTTCACTTTCCTCTCCATGACATTGACACATTCAGAAGATGTAGAAACACAGTTTTGTATACTTCGTCCTAGGAAAAATCGAAACTGGTTGCCAGAAATCTTCCCTTTATAAATTTCACCCAATATTTGTGTCAATATTTTTTTGATGAATTTTGGTATAGTATTACCAATTAAAACAATATTTATGTCCTCAATATCCAGGGAATTTTCATTCTATGCAATAAGAGCAATAATGTTGGAGTTCATCCCAGAGGGAATGTAAGATGAGATGAAGAATTATTTCACAGCACTCATAATTTCAACATGTACAATTTCCTAGTAGACCATGAAAAAATTATTTGTGAAACCATCAGGTCCTACAAAACTTGTCAACTTTGAGAGAAAAGAGTGCATCATTAATTTCTTTGAATTTATGTCTCTCAACAAGTCCCTTGTTCTGGGTATCATCAATATATGGGTCAAAACACTTTATATTTTACCCAGTGTTGGCCAGCCCACTATTAGAGTACAGTCTCTCAAAGTGATCTATCATAGCATGTGCAATCTCATTCTCAGATCCAAACAAGTTCCCTTCAATCTGAATGGCATTGAGATTCTTCCTAACCTTCCTCTCAAGATTCATGAAATGAAAACATCTTGAATTTATATCACCTTCTTTCAACCATTTGGTTCTAAACTGAGTCTGAGATAAATTTTCTTTATGAGTAAAGAGTCTATCCAACTTTGAACCAGCATTAATATCATCATGAGAGGGCATGTCATGGTACATGTTATCATTTTGACAGGATGAAAATTGGTTTTCCGCCTCTTTAATAACAGGGTTAAGGGAAAATAAAGTTACCTTACTTCATTCTCTCATATTTGACTTAACAACCTTGAGCTTAATGCATAGTATATATAAAGTGTTACCAAAAAAATAGTTTTCCATGCATCTAAAACAACTTCCCTACAACCTGCTATGACTAACCATGCATTATTTGAATTACCACCTTGATAGATTCCTCTCAAAAATCATACAATCATATAATCTAAACAAACTCAATCAAAGTAATCAAGAATAAATCCAAAAAATAGTCACAAATAGTTCATAAATACTATCCCAAGGGAGATACCTCTAAAATGAGAGTGAGGTCACCAACAAAACATTGAGGGTAAAACAACTCATAAACCAGAAAAGGTCCACACAAAAAAAGATCAATGCTAAAAGAGAAGATCTAAATAAAAACAAATTCATGGTAATATGTGTGTATCTATAAATCATGTTCTCATATTCCATCCTCCATGACCCCATATCACCACCAGATACAAACAAAAGGAACAACATGCATATTTGGCACATTTTTCTGGTGGTCATATATCTCCACATTCTTCTCCTAGAAGGTCACACCACCATCAACATTGATCTTACCCAAATTGATGATTTGAGAGTCATTATGAAGTTAACAAAGATGATGTGAACCATGGAAGATATCATTTTTTGTCGCATCAATGGGGGAAGTTATATGTTATACATCACAGATCCAACTCAATCAAAAGCCTCAAAGGATAAAAAACTAGAGAAAAAATTACTCCCCTGACCAAACCTTTATTACCAACACTAAAGATTCACCTTTATAAACACAAGATCTCTAATGTAAAAATATAGAGGTGTCATATTATGATTAAAATTAGACTTCTATTTATCCTCCACTTCTTTAATACTCTTGTGAATTACCTAAACTATATCTATTATGTTCGACACTAGCTACAACTTAAGAATTGATGACTGCTCTACCCCATTACATCATAAAAGATATCATAAATGTCATACATATAAGGATTAAAATTATTCCATACTAACGGTAGAGTAAAACCGATGGTTTTATTAAAACTCAACCAAGGGTAGGTGCCTCATCCACTAACCTCCAAAATCTAAGACACAAGAATGAAACATGTCTAGATGATTTGATCTATCTAATGGTTTGTTTTTGGATGAAAAGTATTGTAATTGAATAACTGAGGGAAAATATATTATTGAAAGTCTCTCTAAACATTATAAGTAAAACAAGAATCTGGATTTGAGATGATTATCCTCAGTACTCTATGGATTATCACCCCCACTTGTAAATATTTTCTTGACAAAACCTCCATTGATCTCAACTACCTAATAGATATAAAGTGGGATTAATTTTAACAAATGATCCACTATCACCCATTTAACATTGAAGACTCCATGAGTTCAAGGTATATCTTTAATAAATTCCATCTAGATGAAATCCATCTTCTAATGGGGAACATTTAACGGATAGAGAAAACCATTGAGAACCCAGTTCTCAGCCTTCACCTTCTTGCAGACCAAATATTTAGACATGAACTCTATAATTGAACACTTTAACCTAGGACACAAAAATTTCCCTCTTAGTCCACATTAAATCATTTTTACTATAGGATGTAATTCATATAATGAGAAATGAAACTCATGAATAATCATCTGACACATCTCTATTGGGAAAAAGTCTCCCCTAGAACAATACTTGTAATTGTTCATATTGATACCAAACATCATAATAATTACCAAAAAACAATGAATATCATCATATATCCACCTCTAAATTTCACTTCTGGGACTCCATTACCTAATACACCGAATACAACTACACTTTCATTTGGAAAATACAAACTCTTCCTCTAACACCTCCCATATAATGATGAATTACTGAGAGATCCTCCATCACACTGCATGAATATCAAGATTTACAGATAGAATTACCATGTGACTTCCTTCTCATCGCCCTGGCTAATACATTTCATTTTTACCATGTATATGAAATATAAAATTCAAAATCTTATAAGTATTCCATCCACTATTAGAATTTCATGTTTTGGTAACATTGGGAGAAGACATACCTTAGGTTCTTATGTTTGGTAAAAACCTAAAAAAATCTTTCCAATGTGTTATTGTCCCCACAAATTCAAGGTAAAAACCATTTATTTTAACTTGATATCATGGGTGGAATTGTTACATTCATAGGGGAAATTTTTTTGATACCCATAAGAAAAATTTGATCTATGATACATCAGAACACATTCCAACCCAAGATGTGAAGTGTCATAAAAAACCTCGAACTGAACTCACTCTACAGGAAAAAAGAACTGGAGTAATCAACATATTCTCATTTAGGTAATCATAAGCTTTCTGGAACCAATTAGTGTAAAATAACACAAAAAACATTATGGTAAAGAATTTTCTAGGAGATTAATCCCAAGAGAAATCGGTTAAAACTTCCTATAATATCTTATTAGACCATATAATCTCTAAACCACTTTAACAGTATTTGGGGATGCCCATAAAATGTCTGGTTTGATATTTGATGGATCATTAACTATTCCCTATTTGGGCATGATAAAACATCCTATTTTTTCATGATGGTATAGGGCCACTTTATTTTTATTTGTATCCATATTTTTAATTATATGATAATTCTTAGAGGGAAAAATATTGTTTTAGGAGTTTCTAGTTCTTGTTCAAAACCTATAGTTCTAGATTTTAGAGAAGTGACATGAGGCACAAAGTTAGAGCACAATTAGTAGTAACCATGCAGCTTGATTGTGTGACCCATTTATTTGAGCATACTGTTTTGTAAAACCATACAAGGGAGGAATCATGGTCATGAAAAATGGTATGGGAATATTTCAAAGGTGAGCTATATAGTCTTCACATGGTTTGTAAAACTGTGTGCCTAGCCATATGAGGGGGTTCCACCCTAGGTAGTGAGTGGGTATGTTTGGAGCAATGTTTTTCCAATCATTTGATCAAAAAATTAACCCTTTAAAAATGTGTTAAATTATGTTTTACCCCTTCTTATTTATAACATTGTTCCAATTTTTATTCTCTTATTAACACATAGCTTCCACATCCTCTATCTGATATTGCATTTACTCTTAATACAGGGTTTAATTATCTTTTATATAGGGTCGAAATCACTCATCGTTCATCGGATTGAATCCATATCAGTAAGATCTTCAATCATCTTGATTCATTCCGTCATTTATCTTGTTTTATGAAATTCTATATCTATTTGAACTAATATTCCCTATTTTTCAGGTGTTTGCCTATTTTGTTGATTTCTTACACTCTACACTAGATTATAGATTGATTCTAGATGACATGTTTACTACCCATCTAAGGTGGATTGTTTAATGATTTTCTTTAAGTTCAAGTTGAATGTTTTATATTCCATTGTGCCATCCACTAGAAATTTATATATTACTCTTTAAATATTTAAATAAATAAATAAATTATTATAACCTTCATTAGGTTAGTTTATGAAACCTCATTTCATCATTTGGGTTTTTATAAGTCATGATGAGCCACCACTTAGGTTGTGTCACCTTAAATTCATCAAATCTTAATACCTTGTAATGAAATTAAACCTCCCATAGGGGGTCTTCATTTGGTTCATTAAATGAAATGAAATAATTAAATTAAATGGATTTATGACATAATGCATGGAACTTATACTTGGATAAGGATTTAGACAACCGTATATGATGAGTTAGGCTTATACCTTATAAATGAAATGGATTTAAATAATTAAATAAAAGTAGTGATACTTTGATATTACTTATAATCATAGCCTATGAAATTGAAAAACCATTTAAGGTTGGTTAACATTCAATTTCATATGTATATAAATTAATTAGATAATTATTTTAAAAGGAAGGTGGAGGGTATAACCATGTCCCTCAGACCTTGGTTAATTAAAAATTGTGACCATGCCTATCATTATGATGGTCGATAGTTGATTATTATTATTGGGCATGGTGTTTCCATTTTTTTATTGGGAACATTTTTGACATGTAGATCAAGTCAAACACTTCTCCTTGGTTTGGAATACTAGGAATGGTAAACCTCATGCATGATATAGAGGTTGGACATGGTGTTTTTTATATTTTTACTGTATTATTGGACATGATGTTCTGACTCCTTAAATAAGATGGTGTGCATTATGATACAAATCATTTTCTTATGTAAGAACAAGATGATATAGGACCAGATGAATTATTATGATATAAATCCTATTCATCCTTGCGATGAGGAACCTAGAATGAATTTCTAGGGATCTAGTAGAACACCATAGTGTGATTTTCCAAAGGTACGACACTTTTTAACTTACACTTAACTGCTAAAGACATAGATGTCATGGAAACTTGTAATTCATTTATCTAATCCTTTTACATGGACACATCCACTATATTCCAAAGATCTTATGATTTCTTACTCACTCACATACTCATGTATTATTATATTGTCACTATTTAGAGACATTCAGGCTTGGGGAAATGTAGGTAGCATTGGATGGGTGTCTTATGAAGAACCTACACCAAAATGGATTATTTATTTGTTATCCTTATTCATTATATATATGAAATATTCAATTTATACTCATTGGATAGATAACATATGACATCATTGGTGGTGAAAAAATGAGTTTATATCACACCCTTCTCAGGAATTGATTGGTACCTACACAAACTTCATGGATTTCAATTGAAAAAAATGGTAGGGACCTACTTTGGATGCGTTATTTTCTATACTAGGATGGTGTGTGAGAGCATATGACTGATATTTTTCTACTGATTCTAGTGGTGACAAATTTTGAACATTTTTTTAATTTTTAATAGCATGTTGTATATGAACGGTACAATATCTCCCTTATATCCCTGCTTTTTATAAATTATATACCTAAAATCATTTTTATATGATAGTGGTTGTGGTTATATTTTTTTATTATGGTTTCATATGGATTATTATTTGGTTTGGATTATTTATGTTTCTTTTGTTCATTGTATTTTTTTCTACTACTTAATGTATTAATTCACCAATGTTCCCTACTCAAATAAAGGTGGTATAGTCTCTCTATAGTACAATTTTAGGCACTATCCACTAGTCAGTAGCCTCTAGAATATGGGAAGGAGTGCTTGAAGCAATAAATTTCAGTTTCTTATGATTTAATTATGCCTGGGATGTTACAAGTGGAATCAAATGATTTTATTTATTTTTGTATTACTATTTGGGGATGGAATATATAATACTAGGAATGTGTGAAAATTTGGTGATAAGAATGAGCCTAGGGTTATATAACCCACATATAGGGAAAATCCAAATTACATAGGAGAAGGCATGTTATTTGAGATTATGTCCATTACAAATGTATTGATTTCACTATTGGGTGATACACATGACATGCAATGTTTATTGTTATTTTAGATTCGATTTCTACAATTGTCCCCATATGGAAAGGAAGTACTTATTCAAAAATCATTATAAGCACTTAAAGATTAACATGCTATACATATGTCATTAAATATTTACTTTATTTAGTGATTTTCCTGTAGTATTCAATATGCAGATTGAGTGATATAAATACTATTTGAATAACATTTATGCAAGATATATAGGATAAATAATTGGTTATTAAAGTGTTTTCTTCAACCTAAATTGGTTTTTCCCATATAGATCGATTCTGGAATCAGAATTAACTAATTTTCCTAGGGTTGGGTTATGTACCCATTGTTAAAAGAGTTGAAACCTTAGTTGATTTAGATTACATGAATGGAATTATAATTTATAAAGAATGTAATTATATAAATTGGGAGTAGAGATGCGCCTAATAAAATCATTTTAAATGGAAATTTTCATCCTGATACTGGATGTTATAGGTATAATTTGTAACACCCCAATACAATATAATATTTTACTTTTAAAATAAATATAATTTGGTAGCAAGCCTGCTTTATATGAAATAACAAACCTAGAAAGGAATATAACCTATAGATAAATTATGATATATTTAATATTTTAAATAAAATTAATTGATGTCAATGTACATGATACTAAGTTAGCTATCACCATAGGCAACAATGATATTCTTCGATATCTTATGTTACACGCAAGACTGTGTTTTACCAATGAAGAATATGTTATTAGAACATTATTATTTAATAAAATATGATATAACTGAGTAATTAAATTATGAGTTATGAATATTATTAAATAACTTATGAAAATATATTGTTTTTAAAAATATAAAATTAAATAATAGGTTTCCAATTAATTATAAATTAATATAAAAACTAATTTAATATAAAAGATGTATTTTTATGCATATAAATGTGTTTTATGATAATAAATTAAATTAATTACTGTTTGTGAATGATATTATTGAAATAAAAATATTTTATATTCAATAATTTTATTTAATATTCATCCAACATATTTCATAAGAATAACATATAAACAAATACAACTTTACATATAAAATAATAATGTTTTATAAAATCAGTTTTACCATCTTTTAATTGAGACCCTATTTCAAATCTAAATTTTGACACTTTTTACAAAATTTATATGATAAAATAAAATAAATTTTTTAAAAATAAACTTAAAAATTAATTTAGGGAGATTTCTTTTGGAAGTTTTTAATTTTATAAATATTATCCTAAAAATTATTTTAGGGAGATTTATTGGTATTTTTTTTGAAGTTTATTTTTTTGAGGAATAGTGAAAAATACATAATTTTAATTGAAAACAACTTTTCAATTTAATTTTTTTTATAAGGTTAAAATAAATTTTTTAATTTTTTAAAATATTAATTAGATCAAATGAAAATATATTAATCTAATTTAGGTCATTGAAGTCAATTTCAATTTTAAATTGGATATTCAAACATACCAAAAGTTTGAAGGTTTTTACTTTTAAAATATGTATTATAATCACATTTGTGGGATTAATTTTAAATGAATTTCATCCAATACAATCCCTAGAATTTGGAAAAATAGATTCAATATTTTTAATAATAATTAATTATAATTTATAATATGGAAAAATTAGTTTTTACCCAAAATATTAGTGAATACAATTAAAATTTATTACAGCAATTAAGAAAACAATTAGCATTACATGTGGCTAAACCATAAACTTATGGCCTATAATGTTCTATACACTCATAAAAAATCGATTTTATGTTAATATTTCAACCCTATACTCCTTATTATTTAATTTTTATCATTATTAGATTCAATTGACTTGGAAAAAACATGGGTGGAATTCCCTTTTCTGAAATTTAAAATGATTCCACTCCTCCCTTATTATAAAAGGCACTCACCCCTCCAACTTATTAACACCTCTCTAGCCCTTTGAATCGACCAAAATCAAATAAAATACCCCCCCAAAATCCATAAATGAATACTAAAATCTACACCTGGGAATAAATCTAATCAATGAAGTCTTTTGGTATAAACCAAATGGAGTTACTCGAATTAGATGTAACCCTTTCCAATAATCACTTTTCATTCATTTAATTTTCCACACATTAAATTATTTTTATATGATTATTATATTGTTACATAATTATATTAAATATTATAAGATGTTTTTATGTTATTATTTGGACCTACAATTTCACAAACATCCATCAAATGGGATACACAATCAACGTATGTGTGTATGGAGGGCTACCACCTCACGAATAGATGTTGTTTGTTCTTCCATTTACCACCTATCACGGTGGGGATAATGATTGATTTATAGTTTATATATTTTTCATGTTGTACGTAAAATAATTTATGCTTATTTAATTTTTATACAATTTATATATTTTTGGACTCCATTTGTGGGAATATGATAAAATCGTCTCAAGAGGTGTGGACTACAACCTCCCCAAATCGAAGTGATTTGTTCATGCTTTACATAGAATTCATTAAGAATGGTTTTAACAAAAATATTTAAAATATATTAAATAAATATTACACATAAAATGTAAAAAGTATATATATAATTTAATTTTCATTGTTTTATATAGGAAAAATAAATAAATGTGGTGTCCATGCGTATGTACGACCAACTATCTCCATGAACTGTGCATTTCACTTCTTATCTCCAAATATTATAGATGATTATAAATAAAGTTATAGTGTATATATAGGATATTTAAACCATGGTTTCTATTTTTTAGATGATGAAATAATAATATTATTAATATGAACAACATGTAACAAGTCAAAACATACATGGAAAACTAGACAATTAACACCTGAAATAGTGAAAAAAATAATGATTGTCAACAAACAAGAAATAAAAAATTATATAAAATAATATGTGATATAATAAATGTTATTATGTTTCTGTTATAAATTAATATCATTATTAAAACATTTTTATAGGAGTTTAATGGGTTTTCACCTAATAGGAAACGTGAGGTATGATAGTCTTCTATCACTCTTCTTTCTACGAGACATACAACATTTTCACCACTTTATTATTATTATTTTTATATATAATGAACTTATTTAATTTTATATCATGAATAAATTTTCCTTAAGGTTATTTAGATATTTATTTAATTTTATTTCTTACATGGGTTTTATAGTTCAGAAGTTACCAAATACGAATGGATTTCAAATTAATTTCCATTCCATTGAGACATATTTGTTGTTATGCACCAATTCCATTTAATGTGGTGTATATAATTCCACCTTGTATTTTAATATCATGATTTTATAATAATTAATGTTATTTTAGTTTTCACTTTTAATTATCTCACATAATGGATATATCTTTGAAATTACCAATTTGTATTAGTTATCCTTGCAATATCACATTCTTTTGTGATTATTAACTTTCACATGAAATAATCAATCTATTATAATTAGTTAAATATTCACATTATTAGATGATGGATATTATTATTTCATATTTTTCATACCATTTTTAGATATTGTGTTATCTTAGATAGTTATTTGATTAACTTCAGAATTATTGATAAATCTATATCTTTTATTCAATACAGATATTTGATTAGGAATATTTTTTAGTAATTAAATAGATTACTCGATATATGAGAAATTTTTTGGATAATCAGTGATGGGTGAGGAATAGGATTTTTATATCCCCTCAGTGCATCTATAGGTTCTCATGAGACAAATAAGTTGGAAAAATTAAACAGGTTTCTACCCATAGTTTTAAACCGTCTTGTGGAAGGTATTGATGGTATAAGTTTTTATGTTCCCCATACATGATATCTAGTCATTAGGAAATTAATTTGTAGATAATTTAATTATCATTTTTTTTATTCATGATATTTTAATATGAAAAATTCTATGGATGCATTTCATTCTCAGTATATTGAGTCAATGGAATGTGTTTTAGTTATTTATCTTTCTATATTGATTATGCTTTATCCAGTTATTTAAATGGAATGTGTTCTCAGTTATTTACCATGAAATGTTGATTTATTTTTATTGATTCATTATTTCTTCCATTTTATATACCCTTAATATGAATTTTATATCAACCTTATTATGTTTCCTTTCCCAAGGTTACAAAGAGGAATCCTTTGAGTGAGTTTCAAGGAGCTATGATTTTTCCTATATGATGTTTTATTACATTTTTTCAAATTCAATATTGGTATCTTTTATGTAATCTAGTTTTCCAAAAGTCCTAAAACTTTGGTCCTTTAGGATTTGTTTCTTTTAAATAATTACTATGTAATAATGTAAGACACCGACTCTGATCTTCTAGGGCTAGGGAATTAGAGTTGGTATTAAAGGAATTTCAGTAGAAACCATGGAAACTATATTTAGAAAACATATATTAGAGAACATAACCATAAGATATACTTAGAGGATACATATATAAGAACATACTTGAATTATGGTATGGTAGGTATTATGTGGGTATTCATAGAAATACATCATTGTCTAGATAATACACGTGGTTGTGGTTCTAGAACAGATGTACCTTGGGGAAATAGATCGAAAACAAGTGTATTGGCCCTGACTAAACCATAACCTGGTATAGAAAATGGGCTATACTATACACCTAGTTAGACACTCCTAGTCCATATGGTTAGGATAATTCACAATTTCATTACAAAAAATATGAAGGAATTAAAAGTATTGATATCCCCAAAGAAAATATGTTTGGGATTATGAGATTAGCTCTGCATAAAATTCTCAATTTTCTGTATGTATTACACCATATTTAGAAATATAAAAAGTTCATAATTTTGTTTTCTAATCTATTATATTCTATTATTTGTAAATGGCACCAATAATGGTAATGTTTATCAATACACATGGACAATGTAGAGGATTCCCTACCTGGAATGTCAATGTAGTGGGTATAAGAACTGGAAAAGTGATGGATATATTAGTGAAGCATAATTAGGTTAGAAAAATAATCCTTTCCAAGATAGAGAAACCAATTCTACAAAGAAATTATCATATGTCAAATCACTTTATGCTATAGAGGCCCTAATAATTAAGTTGTAATACTAATCCAATTGTGGTTGAGAAATGGAATAAGTATTTGGAGAATATATTCATGGAATTGGGGTGTGGTGAAAAGGAAATGGTTAGACATGTAGTGTATTGTATTAATGGTGATGTAGATTAATGGAGGTACTTGTTCTCAAATACTAGGGAGTACGAATAAATATAACTCATGGAATGAAGGTCTTTTAAGGAGACATTACTCAATAAATATTTCCCTCATGATCCAAAAAATGAGATGAAGATAATGATCCTTCATTGAAAGATAAATGAGGATAAAAGTTTTATAGAGTATGAAAATACCATTACATGGTTAGAAATGTATGTTACAGATTTTATAAATAACATGGAGGTAAATATTGACCACTTTCTTAAAGGTATTAATCCAAATCTTCTAAGGGAACTGGTTTCTCATGCTTTTTCTTCAGAAGAAAAAATAGTTTTATGTTCTACCAAGATAGAGAATGAATTATCAATGACTCATGGATTCAAAGGGATTTATGAGAAAAAGATTAGGGTGGAGAAAATAATAGACAAATGTAATAATGGAAAGAAGGGTTTTCCCACATGTGATAGTTTTGGAATGAATTACCATGGAAAATTATTAAAATGATTTTGTATATTCAATATGAGTGTAGAAAAAGGTCATTAGAAAAAACAATGCAATGGGAAGAAGGAAAACAATGAAAATTGGTGTTACAACTACAAGGAGATGGGGAACTATTCAAATTAATTCACTATGTTCGATGAAAATATACCTATGAGGAATCTATGGGGTCAAGGTCAAGAATTTTTTATTAATACAACTGATGTGGAATGATTCAAATTTTTCTATATTAGGATCTAATAAATATGTTGTAAAATTATTTTATTTATGATGTTATCTTCATGTGATTTATGAAATACATAAGGATTATACTACAATAACTTTTCATTAAATATTGGATATCATATGTTGAATGGTACCAAAAAAATTGATTTATTAGAATGTTTAATTTTTTTTAAAGAAATGGTTGAGGAATAGATAATCACTCATAATGACGTTAGGATAAAGATATAGTTGATTTGGATAATGTAAATTGGATAAGTGCTGACTACCTAGGAACTGATTACTTATTTTCTAATATAATGTTTTATTCTATCACTGATGGAGTTTACAACCCTTTTGTATATAATAAATGTATCCAAAAACATATGTTTTACTTAAGCAATAAAGAATAATGAATATTTCCAATAACATTTTATGTTAATTAAGGTTATTACCAAGAATAAATAGAATACATTATGAGATTATTCACATGTTTGGAATAATACAAATAAGGGTTTCTTCATGTTGGGGAACTATTAATGATAAGTTCATTTTAGAAGTCCATTAATCTTCTTTCTTAAGTGTTCGATCATAATATTTTGGAATGATTAAACACATATAGAATTGTTTAATTTGAACTTTGGATTAGGTTTTAGATATTGATATATTTCTTCCCCCTATTATGAAACTTGTTTTTAGAAATGATGTAGAAATAGTTTAAGGCATAATAAAAGGAAATGATTGAGTTTATAGAAATTGCGATTAACTTATATTCATATAGATTGAAATAATTTATCAACTCTAGGAAAAAGGTATTGTTACAAAAAGTTTGTCCTATTATCATCATTTTTGATGACGTAAATGCCTTTATTCACAGCTCTAGTTCATGGTTTTGTGGTCAACAACTTTCAACTAAAAATTTTATCTATCCCTCTCTATCATAAAATTATAGTTATATTTTTATTCCATATCCATGGTTTCAATAAAGTTCTCATATTTGAAAGCCTAGTTTTGTGGTCACCTTCACATTTTCTTTTCCCACATATTCAGAAGATGTGTGGTTAAACCTATTTAATATGTGGTATTTTCAACAATATTATTTTCAAATATCAATCCCTTTATTTCTGAGATCAAGTTTAAATTACAAGGATGCAATTTTATTAATGTGGGGAGAATGTAACTCCCTAGGAATTTACAATATTATCTTTTTAGAATAAATTTAATTTTTTAGATATTATGATTTATAAGAAACACCAAACATAGAAATAAATATAAAAAATCAAGAATTTATGGTATATTTAACGTTATAATAAATTTAACATCTTTCAATGCACATAATACTGAGTTATCATGATCGTACACAATAATGATTTTCTTTGATAGTTTACTTTTCATGCAAGACTATGTTTTACTGAACAAAAATATATTATTACAAAATTTTTATTTAATATAGTATGATACAACCTAGATATAAAATTATTAGTTATTAATATTATTAAATAACTAATGAAAATATTTGGTTTATAAAAATATATAATGAAATAATAGTTTACCAATTAATTAGAAATGAATATAAAAAATAATTGAATATAAATTAAGTGTTTTTATGCTCATAAAGGTGTTTTATCATTATAAATTAAATTTATTACTATTAGTGAATGATATTAAAGAAATATATATATATATTATTATTAAATTAGATATTTTTTATATTCATCCAATATATTTGATAGACAAAAGATAAGAACAAACCCAATATTGCCCATAAAAACCAATCTTTTTATAAATGCACATTTTTCACCATTTAAGGGATATATAATTTTAAATATAAAATTTAAAACATTTATAAAATTTAAATGTAAGAAAATATAATTTTTAAATAAGAACATCAAAATTAGGTTAGGGTTAATTGTGGGTGTTTTTCTGTGAAGTTTCATTTTTTGATGAATAATGTAAAATACTAAATTTTAATTCAAAACTGGTTTTGATTAAATACATTTATAATGGTAAATTACATTTTATTTTTGTTTAAAATTTTAATTATATAAATTATTAATATATTAATCCAATATAGTTCATTGGAATAAATTTGAATTTCAAATTGGATATAAAAACGTAACAAACTTTTCACATTTTTAGTTTAAAACACTGTATTGTCATCCCATATGCATGATTTATTTTTGTTTAATTTCCACCAATTATTTGTTAGGAATTTATAAAAATTCATTCAATATTTATTATAAAAATATCTATAATATCTAATAAGTTCAAATTTTTTATTGAGGAAAAATATTATGAATGTGGTTAAAATTAAATAAAGTGCTTAAGAGAAAAATTTCTTAACAAAGGACTAAACCATAAACATAAGGCCCAAAATGACATATAAAAAAATTTAGAAGTCCATTATCTATTTATATTGATACCATATACCCTATTTTTTCTTTTAATTTTTACCCTTATTGGATCTACTTGACATGGGAAAAATGTGGGAGGAATTCCCTTTTAAAAAATTTACAAGAATGTCACTTCTCCTCCACTATAAAAAGGCACTCAACCTCCCACTTATTTACACCTCTCAAGTAATTTGACTCACCCTAACCCTACTCATGTAAGATTAAAAGATGTCTATCTTCATCCTATATTTCTAATATTGTGAATAAAGTCATCCAAGGATGCCTTTTGGTATGAACACAAATGAGTTATCTGAATAAGAGGAAACATTCTCCAGTGATCACTTTGAATTAATTTACTTTTAAATACATTAACTTATTATTATATAATAAAATAATAATATTAAATATTAATATATGTTTTTATTCTATATTTATACCTAAAAATTAACACACATCAACAAAATGAGATATAGAATCGTCGTTTGTTTGTACAGCAGAGTACCACCTTACAACCCGATGACATTTGTTCTTCCATTTACCACATTTCAAGGTTGGAATAATGATGTATTTATAGTTTATATATGATATATATAATTTATAATTTATTTATTATTATTTTATTTTTATATAACACATAACATAATACACTATATTTGCAGGAATATGATAACATCTTTTGTGGATATGCGTACTACCCCCTCCTCAAAGCGATGCGATTTGTTCATGCTATATATGGAATGTATTAAGAATGGTTTCAAAAAAAATATGCTAAATATATGACATAAATATTGTAATTGAATTATAATATACATACATGTCATTTACATTTCTTTCATTCAAATATGACAACAAAATAATATAGCATTCATGCGTATGTACGACCTACTGTCTACATGAACAATGTATTTAATTTCTTATCACCAAATATTATGAATTATTATAAATAAATTAATACCGGATATATATGATATATAAATCATGTTTTATATTATATATATTATGAAATATTGATCTAATTAACTTTAACAAATAGTTAAAAGTCATGACATACTTGAAAAACTAGACAATTAACACCTAAAATTGTTAAAATAATAAAAGATTATTAATAAATTGGAAATAGGATATTATAAAAAAATAATACATGATATTAAAAATATGCTCATGGTTATTTTATAAGTTAATAACATACTCAAAAATAGTATACATGAGGGTAATGTATTTTCACCCAAAAGGAAACAAATGGTAAATGATTCTTGTCTCACATTAATTTATGTGATGAAAACACCATTTTCACCACTCAATTATTTTATATGATGTATATAATTACCCTATTTTATTTAATAACCTGAATAAATTTATATTTAGGGTATTTATGGTTACATTTTATGTTATTTCTTGTAATCGGATTATAATTTAAAAGTTACCAGGTAGTAAGGGATTTATTCTCAATTTACTTTCAATTGAGATTTTATTTGTTGATATGAACCAATTCAATTTAATATTGTTTATATAATTCCCCTTTTTATTTTAGTAAAATTATTCTCTTTGATTCATGGTATTTTATTTTTCAAATTGAATTATCCCACCCAAGGGGTTTATCTTGAAAATTACTAAGTGGTAAAAGTAATCTTGGAAATCTCAATTTCTTTTTTGATTGTTCACGTTACCCTAAACTAAACAATTTATTATAATAATTTAAATTTCCACATTATTAGGTGATATATGTTATTATTTCCAAAAATATATACCATTTTTACATATGGTGTTAACTTTAACATTTATTTGGTTAATGTGTGATTATTGATACATCAATATATTTTATTCAAAACATATATTTGATATGGAATATAGATTATTAATTAAATATATTACTAGATATATGATGAATGATTTTAAAATGCAATGAAAAGTGTGGAATGGACTTTAAATATCCCCTAAATTCATTTAAAGGTTCATATGATATATATATGTTTCCAAAATTAAATAGTTTTCTACCCATAGTTTTAAACTGTCCTGTGAAAGGTCATGATAGTTTATGTTTTCATGTGGCTATGAAATTCTATCCAAAAATTAAGAATTTCCATTATATATATTTTAGTTATCATTATTATTACCCTTTATATTTTCAAGTTAAAATATCTAAAGATTCAATTCATTCTCAATTTCTTGAGTAAAGGACATGTGTTTCAGTTATTTTTCTTTCTATACTAATTATGCCTTAGTCAGTTATTTAAATAGAATGTGTTCATAGTTATTCAACATTACAAGTTGAATTATTCTTGTTGATTCATTATTGATTCCAATTTACTTAACCATACAAGTAATTTGATCTCACATTAATCATGTTTATATTACAAAGGTCATAAAGAGGAATCCATTGAATGATTTTAAAGGATACTAAGCTCTCTCTTAGGTTATATTTTTTTATCTTTCCAAAATTTAATATCGGTATCTTGTATATAATATGGTTTTCCAAAACTTCTAAATAATTGGTGCTTTGGGATTTTACTTTTTAGAATCATGAATATGTAATAAAGTAATACCTTAGCTTTGGGCATCTGGTGTTAGGGTGTTACACAGTAGCAATTACATGATGTTCTAATTAAAACATATAAAGTTATGACTTTATGAAATAAGTGTGTTAGATAATATAACTAAACAATGATACTTTTATATAGAAAACAGATTAATTAAAAATATTTTAAATAAATTGTTCTAATTAAATTGGGATTCCAATTGTAACAAAAAGGGTTTTTCCTCGATAACATTACATTGATACTCCATTTAACAGAACCTTTTCCATGAAATAAAGAAAATGACCATGACTCGGCCTTATTATTGGAAAAAAGAGAGTTTCTCTGACTACCAATTTGATCTCTTATATCACCTAGATGTGGATTTAGGAGAGGAAAAAGGAGTTTTGGAACTTATATTGGATGTCTTTATAAATATCCTCTTCCCTTTTCAATGATATTTCTATTATTAAATCTTATTTTAAGGTCTATGCTTTGCCTTTCAGAAAACTTCCACCATGATAACCTTGAATTGTGAACCATGTGGGTAGTGATGACCATGCCTCAAAGGTAGCGGATCCTAAACCACAATTATTACCTCATACAATGCCACATGATGTACCATTATTAATCTTTATTTGGGAAATGATTCTCACAACTCTTGTAGTTTCATATAATTACTGAAAACTATATAGGGATCCCTGAGACATTCCCCTTCTATAGAAGAGTTGACTAGGGAGTTCCAATAGTAGAAACCTCCTACTTTTTTGGGGTATGGTAGTCCTGAAGCTATTGGGTAATAGCTTGAATCCATGATATCCATTTTCAAGAATGCTGATACACCTCTTGATAAATGTGTGAAACTTGTTACATACATGATTTATGGATGTATAACATGTTAGTGGGATGTCTTGAATCAAGATGCTCAGTACCAATCTATGATCTAGATGTATTTCCCTACAATTTTGTAGGATTAATTTTATACTAAGACTTTGATGATGATTTTTCGAGGGAGTTTATGAACCTATAGCAGGGAACTATCTATGTTTTAGGCTATTAAACTTGTTTTACAGAGCTTGAAAACTCCACAATGATTCATCTATGTAATGATTTATCCAGGGATATGAGATTTAAGGATAGAATTAGGTATGACATCTGATCATAGGTAAAATTCACCCGGCTGGATACCATGTCTTGAATAGTGAATCAGTCCCTAATTAATGATTGAAATATATGATAGGGTATAGTTGTGGGATAGGGATGTGTCACCTAGATCATATAGTGCTTCAAAAAGTAGTGCAAAGCATCATATATATGGTTCTAATCAAGATAGTGGTATTCAAAGTAGTCAAACAAGTATCCAGGTGTAATGAAATCATTTTGGGAAGAAGATTTTGATGAAACCCAAGTGTATTAGACATTCCATTGACTATGGGAAATATAAGAATATAGGGAATATTCTGCACTTCTGTATAACATTTCTTCTAGTGGATAGAGAGAGTTGATCTTCACCGACTCCACATTAATGAGTAGGGTCAGTATCCCTTTTCTAATTGAGAAACTGGAGTACAATAGACCACTCATGTTGTAGTGGAGTTTGTGGCCTAGGGAACCAAAAATTAGAAATTTAGTGCAAGTAGATTTACCTACCTATTGTAGTAAGATTGTATCTCAGGGAAGTGGATTATGAAATATCTTTAATGTATATCCTAACCCTGTGGATAAATGTTTCAAGCCATTTACATTTCAATGTATGGTTTAAGAATCATTTACTTTGGGGTCTACATTAATCGATATAGGCACTTCACCTTCTTTTATATTTATAGCAATTATGGAAGGAATTAGCCTTGATAATGATTTTTTATATGGATCGATGACTCTCAATACTCTTTTGGGAGTTTGATCAGAGAGTGTGCCCTAATTTAAGGAATTCCCCCTTCAGATAGTTGGTTATTATTTCATATTTAAGATAATTTTTTAAGAGATTACACACTTTGATATAATTTAGAAGATGTGATGGTTAGTACCTTACCATGTCCATGTTGGTTTTTTTTGAATGTTTCCATTCAAATAACCCTAGAGAAGTGATTATATTCATAAGGGAAAATAGGATGAAAAGACAAATCCATATGTTCCCTATCCACATGGGTTGGGCGATGTGAACGCCTAGATTTTTAGCCATCTATTAGATGAGAAGGGAATATGTTAAAAGAATTCCCTCTTATAGTGGATAATTTCAAAGAGTTCTTATGTGAATAAATATCTGGATTACATTTTATATGAGATGTTTTTTTATTATTGAGATACTTTCTAGAGTGGAACCAATAACCATACCTCTTTATAGGATGTCTACTTATAATATTCAAGAGATAAAAATATAGTTAGAGGATTTAGAATCTAAAGGGATTATACAGACTAGTACATCTCTTTGTGGTTCACCTGTCCTTTTCTGTCTAAGAAGATTAATGTTACTATCAAAATTTATGTGGAATACTGATATTTGAACCAACATAATATTAGGAATTGGTATCCACTACCCCAAATAGTATACGTATTTTATCATATATTAGGATCTCGTGTTTTCTAAATAATTGATTTGAGTTTAGTATGTCACCAAGTAAGGGTTAAAACCTATGATATACCACATACAACATTATACAATATATATGTCTTATAAATATATTTGGTAATATTTTTCAGTCTAAAAAACACACCAAAAATTTTCACGGCCCAAATGAATTGGGTTGGACACCCATATATGAATTCTTTCATTGTGGTATTCAAGGATAATATATTTGTATATTCTCAAACTCAATATGATCATTCCAAATACATTAACATCATATTAAGTACACTGAGAGAGAATAGGTTTTATGAAAAGATAAAAGAATTTTATTTTTGGATTGATAAGGTTCACTTCCTTAGTCACATTATCTCTGAGGAAGAAGTATTCATTGCATAGAGAAGGTGAGATCCCTGGTTTCTTTGGGATTATCCTAAGAACATCATCGACATATAATATTTTATAGGGATAAATGGAAATTATAAGTGTTTTATTAATGAGTTACCAAGCATTGTAGAATCTATTATAGGCTTAACCAAGAAGGGTATGAAATTTTTATTGTCTAAATGAAGTGACAAGACACTTCAAGAGTTGAAAGGAAGTTTGACATTAGGGTTGATCATGATTTTTTTAGAGCCAAAAAATGATATGTTGTATATTGTGATGGATTGGGAATCTATCTATGATCTATTTTGAGGTAGTGTTATTAAGTCATGACAGACTAGTCTCTTCAATTGAGGCCTCATGAGTGTAATTATCATATGCATGATCTATATCTAGTTGTATTCATACATGATTTGTGTTTTTGGAAGACTTATAATCATATAGGGTATTTTTGGTTCATTCAGACCAAAAAATTTTCATATACAAATTTAAAAAGCATGATTTTAATGTCATAGTGAAAGGATGGTTTGAATACCTATATTAGATTCAATTTGAACTTGATTTTACAATTGTGAAAGGAAATTTAGTTGAAGATGATCTAAGTAGGATGACTCAGACACAAGTAGTGTAGGATGCTAGTAGTGACTTTTAGTTGATGTAATTGTTTTCTAAAATGAATTTAGAGGTGTATGACCATCTCAGATATACTATACTCGCATAGTTATTTGGGACATATTCACTGTTGGATTCAGTTATGATAAGTCATTTTTCAGATACATAGGGATTATTCATAAGGGAATGTGTTTTAGGTGAGGACTCACCACCTGGTTAGGTCATTAATGAGGATGACATCTTGCCTAATCAAGAGCATGTATGGGCTCTATAGGACATGTGAGAGGTGTTGATGAGATAGTCTCATGCCTCTAATTAGTCATTACATCTCGGTCTCATGGAGATATACCATGATATATATTTCTAGTATAGGTGGCTTGATATGAAAAGGGAGATCACATGTTTCATTATTCAGTGTACCACCTTTTAGTAGTTAAAGGGGAAACATTAGTGACCTATAAGGATTTTATATTCAATACCCACTCTACAGTGAAATTGGATGATGTCAATATTGATTTTGTGATGGGTTTTCCCAAGTCCCTTTAAGTCTATGACATTGTATGGGTGATTTTAGAAATATTAACAAAGGTTTCTCACTTATTACATACTAGAGTGATGTTTTTAGTGGATGGTATTATAAGGAAAATTTCCTAGGAGATCATACAACTTCATTGAGATCCATGTACAATCATATTATATGGGGATTCTCATTTTACATTGTGGTTCAGGAAAGGGTCAAATAAGGGACTCAGTTCGAATGTTTTTCTAAGTACACATATCACCCTAAGACTAAAGGTTAGTTCGAATGTACTATAAGAGATTTAGAGGAAATGATCCGAGCATGAAATCTTTATTTTAAAGGATCTTAGGAGAATCATCTGCCTCCTAAAGAGTTCACATATTATAATATCTTGCAAAAAACTATACATATTACTTCATATGAGCTCTGATATGGTAGTTCATGTTTGTCATCCTTGTAAGGGTTAGAGAGAAGAGAGGCACCACTATTGTGACCTTATCTCATTCATGAGACTTTAGAGTAGGTAAAACTTATTAGGAAGGGAATAGATATTGATCATTATATGTAAATTTATTATACCCATCATCATCACTAACCTCTATAGTTTGAGGTCGGGCATCAGGTCTTTTTGTGAGTTTATCCACGATTGGTTCATAGATGGATTTGAAGGCATGGTGAGATGTCACCTTGATTTGATGGACCATTTGATATTTTTTAGAGAGTTGTCTAGTAGGATATTAGTAGTAGTGACCACAAATGTATCGAGCTAGGAACGATGTATTCTATGTATCTGAACTTTATAATTATCATTTCTACCCATCCCATTTTTTTTATCTTGAGTAAATTTAGTTAGATTCTGATGATTTTTCGAGGAGTATCATGTTCATATTTTTGATCATAGCATGATGTCTCTTTGAGTAGGACCATTTCTCTAGATCAGGTATTGTGGAATCATGACCTTATAAAAGATAATAATAAGGGGAGAGAAGATTATTTACATTATCAATGGAAATAATTATTCTCAATTGTTACTCAACCACCCTTAGAAGAAGATTGATGGATGAGTTGTTTTATGGACAGGAGGTTGTAACATCCTAGTTTTTTTATTGTGTCAATCCAATTAATTTTAGTTTTACCTAATTTTTTAGTTATATGGATATTTAACGATTCAAGAGAATATGGTGAATTTTTTGACCCTAAATCTCAATTTTCAGAGAATGAACACAAGGAGCATGGTTGTATTAACCATTCATCTCGACAATAAAACATATATGTAAGAGGGTCATAGTTTAAAAAACTGTTTAAGGGACCCCTAGAAATTAAAAATGATGTTAGCCTATTGTAGAGGTGAAATACATGGGTTGTGCATAGCTTGAAAAAATGTTCTCTTAACCATGCACGAGGGTACCACTCTATAAAGTAACTGCACACGGTTGGTGTACAATTTGGATATCCATGGGGCCAAAGCATAGAGTTTAATTTTTTTGAAATTACATTTTACCCCTCTTTTTAAAATTTCTTCCTCATTTATCAACTACATTTCCACATAGAAACCTCCTACTCTACTTGAGTAACCTTCTCTTCTCAATATTTTCTTTGAACCTCCTACATCCTATGATGTCATAATCACTCATTTTTCATCACATTGAATCCATATTATTAGGATATTAAATCCCATTTCTTCCTTTCATCTCTTATTTAACAATATGGAATGCTAACTCTAAGAGAGTTAATATGCCAAATTATTAGGGTTTCTTTCTAAATATCTAATTTCCCCCGTTATATCTTGGATTAGATGTTGATATTTGAGGATGATTATACTACCCAACTAAGGTAGGGGGTTTAATGATTTTACCTTGTGTTAAATCTGAATATGTTTTACACCATTGGTCTATGGGTTATAAATTCCATGAATCTCTCTTTAAATGTTAAATTAATTTAATAAATTGGTACTACTTCTTTATGTTAGTACTTGCAACCAAATTTCATCATTATAGTATGTATTCACTGATGCGATACACCACTTATGGTGTGTCACTTTAAATTATTATGAAAATTATGCCTCGTTATGAAATTAAACCACCCTTGGGGTGTGTTGAATTGGTTATTTAAATGATATGACTTAATTGAAATAAATGGATGGTATAACACCTTACGGTGACATCTAAAGTGTATGCTTCTTTTTGACATACACTTGAACACTAAATGCACAACTTTCATGGAACCTAGTAGTTCAATTTGCTAATAATTTTATATGGAAACATAAAATATATTACATGGATTCTAGGATTTATTACTCACACAAATACTCAGAAAATATTATATTTTCACTTGTTTAGATAAATTCGAAATTATGAAAAAATAGGTAGCATCATATGGGTGTCTTATGATGAATCTAGACTGACATGATTTAATTATTTATTTACTGTCTTTATTCATTATTCCTTAACAATATTAATTTTATACCCACTAGTTACATATATTTAGAAACTATTGGTGGTGTCCTACCAAGTTTATCTCACACCCTATTCGTGCCACTAATTGGTACCTATCTAGACTTCATAGAGGTAGGTTGAAACAAAGGGAAGGGTCTAACATTGGATGTTTGATTTTATATACTAAAATGGAATATAAGATAAAAGGATGGAGCTTATTCTCATGATGGTAGTGGTAATTAATTTATCTATTTTTTAATTTTTATATTGCATGTTTTATATAACTACTTTTCTGTCTCCCTTATGTCCCCATTTTTTTAGCTCACATGCATGAAATTTTTTTAAGTGAAAATGGTTGTGTTTTTGTGGAAATGTGTGATGTTATATTACTGATTATTATTATCCTTGTATTATTATGTTTCAATAATTCATTATATTATTTCTATTTATTATAATATTTATTCACTACTATAATAAACACTAATAAATGGGGTTATAGTCTCTCCACTATACCATTATTGACCCCCACTATATGGAAACATCCTCTGGAATATAGGGAGGCCTTTTTGAGGTCACATAACTGAGTGGGATCGATTAATTTTGAGTGAACTGGGTTTTGAATGTCACAAGAAACACTCCCCAATAAACGAACTTCAAGAGTACATGAATCACACATAAAAAAACATTCTGAATAGCTTTTGATGAAATCAAATCCCAAAATGGAAGAGAAATTCTTGCATTATCCTCTTTAGTCAATGATTACAGAAGGATTCCATTGATGGAAACCATAATGAATTTATATGGGAACTATTTTAAAACTACATTCCTCAAAACAAAGAACATGACTAGATATTTTATCACACTAAACGACACTACAATAAACATATAATGATCAATAAATCACCAGAATGAATTCTTCATAATATCCTCATATTTCAACCACATATGTTGATATCCTAACTATATATTGATCTTCATGAATGAATTAGATCCATTATACTGATCACATAAATTAATTATCTATTGAATAGGATAGAGGTTCTTTACTGTCACTTGGTTTGAAGTGATGTTAGTCATTATAGATATGAAAACATCCTTCATCCTTCTTTATAAAGAAATCTAGTGCACCCTAAGGTGACAAACTCATCCGAACAAAACCACACTATAATAGATCACCATGTTGTACTCATATCTCTCACAACCTGAAAGGGGTTATCTGATAAAAGGAAATTGAGATTTGGATAAGCACTAAGTTATATCTCTATACCAAAATCAATCTACCATTTATTGGGTAGTGTGAGAATATCCTCTTAAAAAAATAAAGGTATTCTTTCAAAACCTTTTGAAATTTTATGGATAATCCTTTGATGAACATAAAATCAGTTTGACCATCATGGAAGAAAAGGAAAAAACATGCATCTGACCCATCCAAGTGTCTCACTTTCCAAAAACACTACCATATCTCATTCATAATCATAGAACAAAACATGCCTCTTGAATAAATCCATACGATAATACACCAAATACATCCATTACATACTGATTATGGTGTCATAGGGATAAATATGAAAACATAGGAAGTCTCACACAGAGTGGTGTTACCCCAAAACCAGATCATAGTCTATAGATACTTCAAAAAAATAAGATTTAACTCTAACAGGCGTAGATAATTACAAGGAAACTATAAGTCTACCCACCTCAAGTCTCAAATTTTTGGATAGTAAACATGATACAAAGGAGTGTTTAACTCCCAAATCAATCAAAAAAAGCACCCAAATAGAAAACATGAAAAAGGTACCTCGAATGTCATTGGGTTCACATGACGATGGAAATTTCAGGGCATGATGTTAAGCCTAACTAGATCCATGGTATCTCTAACTCTAATGATGAAACCCTACATGTACATGATCTACTCTTTGAGGTTGAGAATCATCTTGGGGTTATACATTTTCTAAACTATCTCATCTCAACTGATCCTAAAATTAAGTATTCATCTACTATTGTCTCGACTAAAAATACCTCAATAGAGGAACCTAAAGAGAAACACCTAGATCACCATACCTACATAATAATTTTGTTCAATATAACCATTTATTCATTTATCCTCTGCATACATAACAATCATATAATCCCTTTTCCTAGGGCTAAGGTCCACCACCCCCATAGAAATAAGATGAAGAGGGTTTGGACCTACCTCTAGCTATCTAAATCTCTCTTTCCATGGAATTTAGGAATCTGTGACAAAAACTATTCTTCATGAGGAATCTTAATTAATACCCTCTCATTGAGATATGGTTCAAGCTAGTTTCCTCTCAAAAACCATTTCTTATTCTAGCACCTCCAGATGTGTCGACAACATATATGAGGAACCTGAAATTAGATCTCTATACTCAAATCCTGCTTGAAATTCCTCACCTTGGATTCCTACTCTATTAAAATTTATGAATCATATCATAGAAGGATCCTAAAATGTATATCTAACTCCTTCACACTATAAGTCCCTTATTAAAGGGTTAATAATGACTGGTGAATGAAAACCTTCTTTATTGAAGGATGAAACTCTACTCAAAACTAGTCCCTAAATATATCCCTTGTGACCACCATATCATTATGATCCCAAAGAAACAATATCCACCACTACCCTACTACTCTATGAAACATCTTCATATCCCATGAAACCTAGTTCTCCATTCATTAACAGACCAGAGATCATAATATCTCATCCTACTCTGACCATCCTTCTACCACATAGTCCAAAATGGGGCCCTCATAATTCTGCAGAGTATGGTATTGAAACTCTCATAGTTTCCTCCTATTAGTGTAACTATCGTCAACCTCATCACTGTGATAGTATACTGGCATGTCCCACTAATCATATTTGGCATTGAAATGATAAATTTGTCATCCTAGAGTCATAACTACAAATGAAAATATGGTTAAAGACTAAAAAACTGTGATATATACTATTTAACATTAATTAATTAATTAATTAATTAATTTAATGTTTAACCCAACCATAGGTATAGCCGTTTCAAACACAGGTTCAAAGAAGAATTATGCATGATCCTTTCAAATGTCTCATTCCCACAACTAGTGTCACTTTGTTTTTAAGGCTTGGTAAACTTAATGTTCTGCAAATCAGATCATATGGGGACCTAAATACATATGTCTTAGATGTCTCCCCTTTCCAAAACCTTTAATATACATATACCAACACCATCACACTACAAAACCATGTTGTCTTCACATGTTCGTAACTCCAAAATTCATCATATCCATCATCCTAAATCATTGATACAACTTTTTCATGCCCCCATCCCCCCAAAGGCACCCCTTCTTGGACATCAATGAGATAATTGAAATGGTTAACATCTGAATCCAACTTCTAATATGTGACCATATGGTGGAAAGAAATTAGAGTATAGAACACACACGAATGGGAGGGATTACCTTATACCATCTCATTAGCAACAAAAATACATTGAGGATGATCGCAACACCGATCTGTCCTAAGACACTATGACTTCATTAACCAATTCATTCCAAATAATATAGTGTTCCCCAAAAGGGAAATACGTTCATAAGGGAGAACATAAATCCATGGTTCTTAATACTATTGGAATTGATTACTAAAACACATTTTAAGTAGTTTTTTAATAAATTATATTTGTTTATCACCTCACTACACCAAATTTCATGTAAAAATATGAGTCGAACCTCCCTTGGGTGACAATAACAAAACATAATGGGCCTAACCTATCAACATGATATCCCATCTATTGATACTAATGAAATATTCTAGGATGCATCATGAAATAATCCAAACACACACACAAAAGATTAACCCCAACACAAAATGTCAATTTTTGGTTGGGTCCTCAAACAACCAAATCTAACATTGTACTTCACTCTTGGGTACCATCATTTATTCAACTAGAGTCATTCTCAAATATTATCAAATCCATCAAAATCTGCATTCCAATGTATAGATCATTTCCAATACCATATACGAATATCAAATATGGTATTCACTAAATAATGGGATAAAATTAGATTTAACATCTCACTAACATCCTAGGGCCATCTCGACCATCCAATAACTTGTCTCATCACAGCCATGACCATGCCCACCTGATATTCATATTTCCCAAAACCATGCTCTATCCACTACCATACATAATTTTTGGATGTGATTTTACTACTCATACCTAATTTCCAACACAAAACACCAATCCTTACATGTTCCCATCTTACTAGGAACATTAACCAGAACGACATCTAAATTTACCACGTAAAAAAGTTTCATTCCCTCCAACATCCAATGGTGTTCTCCCAACTATTTGTCTTAAATTATAATAATTCATAACCATATCCTAAATATATTACAACATTATAAATGTGTCACTCCCCTCATTTCATTCTCTCCCACCCTTTCAATACCTACCACCGACCATCTAATATATCATCATTATAGAGGCCACACATAATTACCTTATCAAAACTAAGGCCAACTAAGATCACACTAAACCATACCCAATAAAATATCTCCATGATCAACTTCAAGTGAAAGAAACTTACCATTTTTTTAGGAATTCCCCATGCTACTGAAGAATAAATCCTTTATAATGGTGCTCAACATCCCCCATTTATAAACTAAGGATTACTCAAGTAGGTCTATACGCTAGTGCCACTATACTATACCATTTGACATAAAATACCTCTATTTATATCTCATCATACCAGGATTTAATGCTGAATTAATTTATAATGATCACCGTATATTGATATCATCTAATCAGAAGCATCCTCAATGCTCTTTTCCACCAAGTCTAGTATCTCACTAATTCCAAAGTGTATCACAAGATCTCCTACCACTCAACATCATTCCAAAACCAATAGCATATAACCATGATCTATCCATCCTATATACCACTATGTAAGAACATGATCCACTATCTCATTAGGATCTACATGCAATACTACTAAGTCCATACAACCTACCACTATTTCCATCTAAAACAAGTCTTGATTCCAAAATACCTCAAGTGATTCACATTAGGAAACACATGAAATCATACAATTCTACACCCTATAACTGAATGATTTTCATATTCATCAATCTAAAATGCATGGAATCAAACCATGCCTACCATCACTAAGGCACTACAAATTTTGGTCCAACCCATATATCGGGTTACCCCCATATTTCACAGTTCATATTGATCATAGAATGAAAACAGCCTGATTCATAGTTTGAACACTCAACTATCTAATATCTTGATCCATATCCCAAAGAACTAGTTTTTCCCACCTAAACCATAAATTATATTTCAGTTAACCACGAACTAATAGGGAAACATCTCCACTCCTACCTCAAATATAAAAAGGGATCTCACATGCCATAACAACCACTCAAGGGTTTTCTTATATGTATATACACATTAGGAATCACTTTCCACACCATGATAATACTCTAGAGAACTAATTATTACAAATAAGTTTTATATGAGACTACCTCTAGAGGACATTGATCTTATCGATGTACACATAACAACATCATCCTTTGATTATTCAAAACGAGTGAACCGTTGTCACCTTGTTTGGTTATGTAGAATTCCACTAATAAGATATATTGAAAATTCTGTAGAGGTTCTTGTCGAAACATAAAATTCATGAACCCACATCATAATCACTAAAAAGTGGGTTTTCATGAATGAACCCAATTCATGTAATGACCCATCCAGGTTCTTTACAAATACCTTACATTAAGGCCCTGTATAACCATCATCATAGAGAATTTCTCTATAAGATCCAAATGAATTTTCATCAGAAGAAA
Source organism: Viscum album (assembly GCA_963277665.1). Lineage (NCBI taxonomy): Eukaryota > Viridiplantae > Streptophyta > Magnoliopsida > Santalales > Viscaceae > Viscum > Viscum album. The sequence continues at coordinate 859,596,207 of OY728156.1, read as the reverse complement.
ATATAAAATGGGTCAACTATGTACGATTCCATTATGATGTTATATGGGGAATTACATATCTTATTCTTGAAACTTTGAACAATTAAACCTTCATTGTCAGTGATATCAATCATACACAAGCAGATCAATGCCATTTGAATCTGATCTGAATAATATAATGATGTAAAATGGCCTCAATCCTATGGGACAATATTCATGCACATAAATAAAATCCAAAATTAAAAATCATATTGAATAAATATACAATCTATTGTAATAAAAACCATGAATAACCATCCTATATCCCTGGTATCATGGTATTTTCAACTGAAAGGTGTTAATAATGAACCAATATGAGGTATATCACAAGCTCTAAAAAGAATTTTTTTAGTCTACCATATAACCAAATATTAAGGCAAAGAAAAGGATTCTTTTTTACCAAATTGTAATTCCCCAATCCAGTACACTCAATAGTAGCACAACCAAAATTCCATATGAACTTTTTTGCAACTCCCCATATATAAAAATATTATGAATAGTCACAAGGGTTTAAATAGTTTTGATAGGGTCACTTTACCTTCATATTAGATTATAATAATAGCATAAAAATAGTCAAGAAACATCTAGAATAATAATAAGTGCGTGCATAATCAATAAAAAAGGCCATGATATAAAAAAGGTAATATGCAATTATACAGTCATACATCTCAACCAATTTTCCACTAAGATGATTACATATACAATATAAAATGAGAAAAATAAAATACAATAGGATTTACTAACGTCCCCAAACATACCATATTTATCTTTTGAATCATTCCAAGATATTTACCTTAATGGTTCAATCATAGGACAAGTCCATACTATAAACTACAAAATATGGGGGTTTCTTGGGTACCAAAGTGTCATTAAATGCCAATAAGGGTGTGTGGGAAACTCATTAGGGAACCACCAATAGGTTCTTTAACATAACATATAAATATATTATTTGTACATGTTATATTCATATAATATAGAAAAAAACATTACAGTGAAATAATATAAATCACCATCAATCCCTTTGTTCTAATTTAACACCTAAGGTTGACTATATCTACTTTTCAAGTTCTAGAGTTTATATAAACATGTAAATACTCATCTATAACCTGAGGGTAGATTCTCCACACCCATGAAAACATATCATACTAAAAAAAATGTAAGATACTCTACAAATAGGAATGTATATAGTGTATCATCTAGTAATCCTAAATATGTGTCTATTCCCTTATAAAAAATCATGTATCATAATTTAGAAACTTAGTGGAATACCTGAACCACACTAAAAAATATTATATAATATTTTATATTAAAACATCAGGGTTTTAGCCCAACCCTTAATGGAAATGTCATATCATATCATGTTATCTAGAAACTCATGGGTGTGACTCCCCCATAAAAGAAATCATATATCTTCATCTATAAACTTATGGTTGTGACTCTACCATTCTTGGAAATCATGTATCATCACATTTGAAAGTTAGGGTTATACACATACCCTGCTTAGAATAACATGCCATCCATCATCCTCACACGGGTTTACCACTTTCCCAAACCCCACCACAACACAAAAGATTTCCTCTTCCGTGCACATCTTAAAACTGGCACTTAAATACTAGGCACATCTCAAAGAATGTCTCATTCTTATAGACACTTAGGGTATCCATAAATACCTTCAATATGACACAAGAAAATCTTTACCAATCCTTTTTAGGATGGAACTGTAAACCATTGAGTTCTCAGGTGAAACATGGAATGAACTCTACTAGACTCCCTACACCACCCTCTCTAGGGTTAACATAAAACATGGGAATAAACTAGGTTCCCCTTGGTCATAAAATAGTCCAGAAACCTTCTTGTATTTATTTATATTATTCTCATCTCTCAAAAAATACCATCAATTTGAGGGAATATATTCCCTCATCATCACTATAATCTTTATTTTTACCTCACTTTCTTCATAGGAAAGTCCACATGGACATCACTCTAGAGAGATGGAATGATTTGATTCATAATTCCCAAGAAATATTAGTTCGGTACTCACATCTATACTATAAATATTCTACACACAGTATTCCCACCCATGATATTATATAATGATGTAGGGGGAAATCCCACTCGACTCTTTAATGACCTATCCCTAAAATTATATAATATCTAAATATCCATCACAGTTGACTCAACTAATCATATTATCCCAATGCGCTCTTATACAATCAGGTGTCTATGGAAACCTATACCACGAGCCACTAATTCCTTTAATTTCATTATATTTAAATCTATGGGGGTCTGTACATCTCAAGGAATATTTTTTTTCTGATCAATCCCTTGGTTATCTGTGACTGTGGAACCGATCCTAGTTCCCAAGTATCTAAAACAGCCCTAACACTTACATATATCCATAGGTAGTTTATTTTTACAAAAAATATTAATATAAATAAAAGTCCCATCACCCACAAGAGAAATACCTAAAATCAAAAGCTTTCAATAAAATGATTCTAAAATATTCTAATATGGTAGTAGGTGAATAGGTTTTAGAATAATCTATTCCTTCTTCCTAATTATAACTGTTATAAAATAATTTAGCTTTATTTATAGTAATTATCCCTCACCCATATTTCTTATTTTTAAAAACCAATTAAGTTTATATTAATGTTTCATATTCTATACTATCAACCAATTCATAAAAAAATTCTGCTAAACAATTTATGTTATTATTTCATAGCTATTATAAAACATTCATATTTTAATTCTTAATCTATGGTTTTAGGTTATAATTGATATAGGAAGGTAGTGAATTCAGATAGGTGTCCTACACTCCTTCTATTATTAATTATTTTATCTAGATTACCTGTTATTGTTTCAAAAGGATAATCCTTTAAGTTTCTTGGATGCTTAGCTAAGATCCTTTTGGGTTCACTAGTTTTATGTTATTCTTGAATGGATTGAATGTCACCCAATTCTAGTTTATTTTGAAAATCCTATTTAAAATATTCAAGATTCTCATTATCTATGGAATTAGTATCTTCATCTATATGATTTTTTTTGTGATCAAAAGGTTCAAATTAATCACACTTTATATGAAAAGATAATTTTATTATCCTTGACATTTTGTTATACATTATATAATTTTTATAAGTAGAATAATAGACTATAATTATTCCTTAATAAGTCTTTGGATTAATTTTACAAATATTTTCCCTTTTATTCCTAATATAAACCTTGTATCCAAACACTTTAAAGTAACTAACCTTAGGTCTATTATTCTATAATTCATATGAGGTCTTTTAAATAAAGGATATTGTTAAAACATTATTAATTATATAAAATTATTTTCTGGTAGATTCTACCCAAAAATATGTAAGAAGACTATATTAATTTAACATTTTTATTTACATTTATTGAATAGACCTATTTCTTCTTTCTAAAATTTCATTTTATTGAGGTGTTATTGGAGAAGATAAGGCACATTTAATACCTAGGTCTGAGAATAAAGAATTAGTTTTTCTGCTGTCAAACTCTCCAACATGATCACTTAGAAACGAAACTATTTTAAAATATATTTCATTTTGAATAATTTTTTTAAAATAGTACAAAAAAGGGAAAACCTCACTTTTAATTTTTTGTAAATAAAACCAAGTAAATCATGAAAAAAAAACAAAATCACAAGATCTACTAGATAAGATTAGTACTATTGGGGGTCGATAAAAATAACTATGGATAATTTCTAGCTGTTTTTATGTGGAAACCTTGTTAATAGATATTAAGGATGACTTTTGTTGATTTTATATTTGTCATTCATTGAAAAATATTTCTTTTTCAATTTTAAGACAAAGAAAATTAGAAACTATGTTTTTCTTATATAATTTATACAAATTAAATACATTAGAGTGTCTATTTATCATAAGTAAAATCCAACATTCATTTGTGTTAAAAGTTAAATAAATCCCTTTTTGTTCACACAATGAATTAAGATGGAAATTATAACCATTTTTTGCTCAGATTTCACTATGCATTATTAGTTTATCATTATAAATATTTGAGGAAAAATTAGTAAAATAAAAATAAAAACCACTATCATATAGTTGAGAGATAATTTTTAAATTATGCTTCAACCATTAAATATATAGAACTTTGTTGATCCAAATTCATTTTGGATATTCAACTGATCCAAAACCAACTATTTTTACTTTTTCATTATCACTGAAGGTGACAAAGACTCCATCTAATTTTTTCTAATTAATGAAATTTGGAATAGTTTCCACTCAAATTATATTGAGTATCCATTATCCATATAAGTTTTTACATATTTTTTCCTATTATATTTTTCCTAAAAAAAATTAAAACTTTCTTGTTTTGATACACAAATTTTATTTGGTCCTACTGTGTCAACAACCAAAGATCTGGTTAACCATATTATCATAATTTTGATAAATTAATATGATTATATTCCTGCATATTTATAAAAAAACATTTTTTACTCCAGTAATTTAGGTATTTATCAAATAATAGTTATTATAATAATTTAATTTAATTCTTTAATAATAATAATTGACACTTTATATATTTTTATTCTTAAAACTGGATACAAAATAATCTCAATATATATTTTACATTTCTCTATTTCTTATTAGACCATATTTCTCATTTTTATGAAATATTTTACCAATAATTTAATTTATGGATTCATCTACCTTGGTTAATATACTGGAGGCCCTTTTGAATGACTCTACATTATCCCAAAACTCATTATTATGAACAGTGAAATTTGATATAGATTCTCTAAACTTTCCTTTTTAATTCTAAGTGTTGTTTTGTCATGGAATATTTTTCATTTAAAACAAAATTTTGAATATTTTCTTGTGATTTATTTTTTTTAATTATATATTTATACTTTGATTCAAGAATTAAAACATAGACATCAAATATAATAATAGAAAATCATTCATAATCAAAATAAGAAGAATAATATGATTGTACCTCTTCCTTTTATTTTTCCATAAATATTATATTTTCTTCCTCATTGATTTTAAAATTTTCTAAATCAAATCTAGATGTACTGTTGGATTCGTTAAGGATACTCCAAGTATCCTTTATAGATTTTTTACCGTTGGTACTATAATAAATTATCATATTATACATCATTTATTTCTTTTTCATTTTTTTCATTTTATTTACTTGTAGTTAATCAAGAATGATATGTTATATTTTTTTACATTCATATCATCTTACTTATTTATGCCCCCAAACATAATTATTCTTATTGATGGATTTTGGAATTATTTATTCTACTTATAAAATTTACTGAATCTTCATGGAAGATGAGGTAGTCTGTTACAGAATATGATCATTCTGCATCATTTATGATTAAAACATCATCTTTTGATTTATTTTCATATTTTTGAGAAGTAATTTTAATGGTGGTATTATTACTTTTTATTATTCTGTGATATTAATCTTAATCTTAATTTTCCTCTTCACACATAATTATGGTGACAATCAACTCCTCCATTTTTAGTCATTATATTAGAGAGGATTTTCTAAGTACAGACGATATCCCATTCTGTTTTGAGGGTAATACTATTAGAAATTTTAATGTTTTATCTGTTTGGTATCTGGTTCTCACAGGGAAAATGACCACTAACTATTTCATTAATTCTTCTATTCATCTTATTAATGGTTCACAATTATAAATTTTTAATGTTTCCAATTTCAGATATTAATTTTGTATATTAATTTCCATACAATGTTAGTTATTTCAAAAGAAACAATTATAGTTTTTCATATCTAATAGGAATTAGTACATTGAGATACATGAATGATGTCATTTAGAAAAATCTTATATATAATATCATTCATGGTTCTTAAGTTGATATCACACTCAGCTTCCATTGAACCATCCCACATTTTTTTGTTCTTTAATGAATTTATAAGGTTTGAAAATATTCATGTAAACATTGAATACAATATTCATAAAATAAATAATCATGTGAGATTTATATCATCTACAATTATCATTATTCACATAATTAGCATAGATCATGGATATTTCATCTTTAATTTCTTCCATAAACATCTATCTTTACATAGTCTAATTACATTATCTTGCTAGATCTTATCAGACTTCTTCAAAATATACTCCTCTAATACTAAATGATAGTTCAAAATAATATGAATATACACAATATGGGGGTGAATTATGATCTTTTAAAATATTATGATATTTAAATGTTTATCTCTCATCATATATTATGAATATGTAAAACATTATCTTCATTAATCATGTCATGTAGTGTAAAAAAGGATTATAATAACACATCCCTTAGTTCAATCCCCCAACACTCCCTCAGTGAGGTTGATGATTTTCAATAAATATGTATTTTATCATAAGACCCCCAAAACTGAGAGAAGGAAGTAGAAACAATACAACAAGAGAATTTATTTTAAATAACCTCTCAATTCACAATATAGTGTTAAAAGCTGACACTTTACCATGATTGAGTATGATTAGTTGATACTCTAAGAAATGAGGATTTATTGATTTGATGAGAAAAAGATTTATCTCACAATTAAATAATAAAATAAGAGATTATTGATTTTCTTCTTCGTAGAAAAGAGTGATCATTAAATAAAAAATTCAAATAGGTCCTGATTGAAAATCATATTCATGAAATAAATCATCAAAATAATGGTAGTAGAAACAATATAACAATAGTTAAATTACACAAGAATTAAACTTGTTTGTCTCCAAATTTATTCTCCTCCGAATAGAAGATAAATTAATTATTTTTTAAAAGGTATCAATCCTATGGAGGATATAACTCTTGGTATTTAAAAAGATAAACCTGATTTACTTTTGGTTAAAAAGATTAAAAAAGATAACTATATAAATAAAGAGTATTTGAATTTTAAATCTTCAAAGAAAGTGGTAATTTCATTTAGAAATAATAATAATTTAATCGGTAAAACATAAGGATATGAATTGGTACTAAATAAGTTTTAGAAGAGATTAAATAATTTTATCAATAACAGTGAATAAATCATTGAAAATATCTTGAATTTAAGCTGAATAGTTGATCAATTCAAATGTAGGTTTAACTTCTAAAGTATGGTTGCCAACAAAAAGTAAACTTCAAAACATTGTGGTTTTTGAGCTATAAGTTAGTTTCTAAAATATAGGGTTTATATTATAATGGTGGTTCCTAATCTATATTTTTAAACCATAATTGGTTACATGATCAATAAATTCACTCTAAACATAGGGTTAAAAAACCATATATTTTTCTTACAAACATATGCGTTAATTTTTTTTCTAAACTACTTATAAACACATCCAAAATAATATAGGCCAAAACATTAACTCATAAAAAACAATAGAACAAGATATATTTCTCCTGGAATATAATCCTGAAAAAATAGTAATTTCATTAGTAAAATAAATAAATCTAATTGTGATCATAAAAATCAAATAGTTTCCAATATGGTTATTGACACAATAAATTCCAAAAATAAATTCCAATATGTGGGATTATGAGGGTCTCACAAACATCCACACTATTTTAATCCATTCAAAGATACAAATGAGACATTATAAAAATGAATCAGGATTCCAAGACATTTCTCAAATGGTTTTAAATACCACTTCAAACAATTATTTAAAATCAAACCCTTTAAATACATTCATAAAACATCTTCCCAAAATAATCCACCAAAAACCAGTTGGAAAAATAATTTCATGGGTCAATAATTTTTTTATTGAAAATCACAAATATATTAAATCATTAATTTTAATTCAATGAAAAACCTAAATAGGTTCATGTAATATTAAAATTTAACACTCTATTTATTCAACTTTCATAAACATGTTTAATTTTAATTACCACATAAAATACCATGAAAATACCCCCAGAAGTCCAAAAAAACACTTCCCATTTTTTACATTGTATAAACTAGGTCAAACCATATTAAATGTCTCACTTTGTTCAAAAAAATCCTTAAAAGTTATTATTTACAATTTATATTTCAAGAATACCTTGATATTCTAAGAAACATTCTTATTCCAAGTTGGAATTCACCTCAAACACATATTGAAAACCACCCAAACTACCAAATAAATAAGTGACTAAACAAACTATGAATTTATAACTATAATGAACTCAATTAATTATTTAATTATGAAAAACAATACATAGTTTAATGTCAATAAAGTTGGATGTAATCACCTATGACTTTGAATTCTCCAACAACAATCAAGGGTCCACAAGCCATCCCTAAAACTGATAACCCTCATTAATAAATCAACCCAAAAATAAAATAAAATCTAGAAACCCCTAGGGTTTGTGGTTGAGAGTTAAAAAATAGAGAATTTAAGGGTGAGGTCATTGATAAATAACATAGTTTTTCCCTTATATAATTTATTAAAAAAGATATTGGAGAGTCTTGGAAATTCGGTGGAAGGGAGGAGGTATCTTACTTTGTGAACTGCCATGCCTAGTTAAATGAAAGGGATGGATAGGTAGGGGAATAAACCTTTAATATTTTGTATTATTACTTAGTAAATTTCTTAATTTTATTGAATTTGGATGCTCACACAACTAGGATGAAACATTTGGTATACAATTCTCCAAAAGAGTTTGAGCCTCTCAAAGGAAAAACACTATCACACAGTTTAATCACATGGTTAGTCTTTATCATTCAAAAATAATATTTCAAATGTAAGACCACAGTCATATAATGGGTGATATTATCATTTAAGTTTTCATATAAATACCTTTAAAATGTTTAATGAATCATTTCGTCTGAGTATGAGGTGTCTTAAGTTTTTCCTGGGTATCCTAGGCATGAAAAGGAGGAAGAGTAGGCCATCTATTTTATGATGTATAGGTGGTTCATGGAACATACTAAACATGAACTAGATCTATGATCCCTTGAGAGGTATGGTTATAAGTTAGTAAAAACATGTGTGTTAGGGGGACAAACCTTGTAATAATAGATAAGGTAATTCTGCATGGCCACCACATGGTTTGTTAAACCACATGGGCTCCTTGGAAACCATGTGACCAGGGGCCCCTTTGGATAGAGTGTGGCACATGGTTGGTGCACGTGTTGGCCAAATATGTTCCGAAACAATGTACCTCATTATACATGGGGGAAATTTCTATTTCCCCTAATTATTTATGATTCCTCACCCAATTTTATCCCTATTCTTCCTCCACCAGCCTTGATGAAGAGCCAAGCCCTACAATCCATCCAATAGATTTTTCTCCCTTGATTATAATCTATTTTGAGTGTTTTTGGGTTCATATCAAAGCTCTGGGTGATTCTATGACTCCACTTCATTGTATTTTATTTTCATGGGATTTCATAGTTGTTTTTATTCTTTTAAATATACAAATATCTATTTTCTATATGATTTTTAAGTCAAGACATTAAAAGGGGTTTGAGTTTTAACCAAAGGATAATTTTAAATAATAACACACCATCTAAAATAATGTAGGTGGTATATACGAAATATACCATAGATTTATGTTATGTATCTGTATGTGGTTTTTTTCTTGGTGCCATTATGATGTTTTTATCTACCGTGATAGAAAATGGTTTATGGGGTATCTAAATGGTATCCTAGAACCCTCAGGATCCCTATGGGATCCAATGAGGACGAGTTGAAGGGGCCTATGTACAACGAAGGGGTGGAACACTCAGAGAAACATGAATGAATGAGATATTAAATGATAAATTATGGGGTTTTATATATTAAACAAATGGTTGATGGAATTAACCTAGAAACATGGAAAATGGGTTGTTGGGATCAACATAAAGATTTCTGTAATTGATGGTGGGTAAATGATTGGATATGATATTTGGTTAATGGGTCTTGGAATCATGGTAAAATAGTGTTTAAATGGTAATAAATGATTCTAATGTGTTAAATGGGGAAAATGATCTTGGGTTGGGAATTGATTACATGATGATGGAAATCAACCATGTGAAGTGCATAAGAGTTTCATTTTTTGTCAATATGGATTGAAGTGTATAAGAGTTACATATTTTGTCAATAAGTAGTCAATATGAGAATGAAAGGTATTAATAAAGATGTTGTTGAATCCTTGGATAATTGTTTTTGATTCAAATCATTTAATACTAAACTTGATCAATTCTCCAAGAGGACATAAATATGATGACTGTAGAACTAATATTATGTTACAAGACATATTTCAAAGTGATACATTGCTAAAACATATAAACAAGACCATGAAATACTCAATTTCATGAGGAGTATGAAGATCCATCCAATGGATTCTAATTGGATGAAGGATGTTTACTATATCAGATGATTGTCTATGATGATCCTAAAAGAAGAAGATATATGTTAATAGAGAACACATCCATCACAATATAGTGAATCCATGCATTATGTTTTAATGCATGAGTCATGAAGAAAAGCTCCATGAATCATCAATGATTGTATTTAGGGAATTTTGAATATCTTGGAGTTGTTAATCCAAAAATTAAAAGAAGGATGATGTTTGAAGATGAATAAGAGAGGGGGAAAGGATTAGTATGGATTTTACTATGTGAATTGCCCATTCATGAGCTTTTAATGAAGAAGTTTGGTTTGTAATACATAGTTTTTATACAAAGTACATAGTATATCCCTTTATAAATAAATAGGGCAATCCATGGAGACTTGTAGAGGTCCTAACCTCCAGAACATGCGGGACCCGAGAGTCAACTGCGCTGGAGGGAAGCCCTCAATGCCAGCCCCGCATGAGGTAGTGTGTGAGGTCCGTGTATAAGCCTGCAGGTGCTTCACGATGGTGAAATCATGTAGAAATGATGCTAGGAATGCTTTTAGAGGAAGAATAGTTGGTGCTAAGAGTGCTCCCACAGAACAGGGTATGGGGTGGTACCGTGAGGGGAGGAGGAGATTTCTAAGCCTCTTCTGACGTGGCTTGATACTTAAACTGTGAGAAAACATCACGGAGTTTCAATGTGGGATGTAATTTTGAAAACAAAGAACTATTCCTAGCCATCCATTTGATCCCTCATGTAATCACAACCGCACATCACATTCGTGGTTCACGATCTAATCTCCATCGTCAACCCATCTCGTGCGTTCTGTGGTTTAATATGAGTTGTCCAATACTCATGAAGTCACGTCGTCTTCATCCTTCTACTTTGACATGAACCAATATGACATCATGACTACAGAACTATTGAGGTCTCACTCCCGACCACTGTTGAAGCTCACAGTTAGTGTATGAAAATTTTGCGGAAGAACAGATCACATGCATCCATTAAAATTTGCATGCATGCGATTGAAAGGAGAAATCCATGAGGGCTGAAGAAACTGAAGGTACGAGGCCACTTTATGGAGCTCAAAACTTTGAGAAAATATTTTTCATGTTATCCATACCATTTTCATGTGATCTACTAATTGGTAATAATAATAATAAGTCAAGAATTATGATCCCACGAAATGTGAAAAATCTTTTCATAGGTTTGAAAATATTAAAACTGAGGATCTGGGATTATTCTTGTAAATATTTGAAGAATATCTCTCAGGGGTTTGAAGAATAATCAAGGAAGATCCCTTTCTTATAAATATAGGAACCCCTGAGCCGATGTAATGTGCTTCCATTCCCAAAAAGGAGCTCATGTTTCTCTAAGGAGAAAGAGAAACTGAGAACCCCTCTAGTTTGTGAAAGGAAGAGGTTTCTGCATAGCCTAGCTACACGAAGAAGAAGAGCCTCAAATCTCTTGTGTGAAGAAGGAATCAGTTGAATCCCTTGCGTGAAGGAGTCCAACACTGTCCTTCTGTGAAGGAGATCCACACACCTCACTTCGTTTGCGAAAGAACATTCACCCTCTATGCGAAGGGAATCCATAAGTACGTGACATGTTTTTTCAAACCCTCATTGTGCCTTCAAGCGTAGTATACTGCAAGAACAAAATAAATTCATATACCCTTGTGATAATCTATGAAGTTACCTAAGCTAAGGATTCCAACCTTGTTTTACAAAGAAAAAGAACCGACACATACACCACTCTCATATTCATTTTGGTTTTGTTGGAATTATTTGAAAGAGATAAAACCTGAGGCCCTTAGAGAAGAAAAAGAATCATGCCCTCCTATTTTTCATGAAGAAGAAGAACCCGATCCCTTGTTTTCTCTCATAAATGAACACATGCATGATGTTAAGGCTTTGATAATATTTTTAGAGAGTGTATAAAAGAAGATAAATAAGGGATTTTTGATGCAATGAAAAGTGGAGAATTCTTGCATGATGCACATTCCAATCATGTGCATGAGTTGAGACACCCAAGTGTCCAAGAACAAGGTGAACCATGGGAAGAACTCATTGGGACTTGAAGAAGACCCATGCATAAACACATAAAATTTAATGAATTAAATGAATCATTGTGTGTGTTCTAAGACACAAAAGAATAAGAGAAAGAGAAAAGGATAAAGAGAAGATATTGTGTGTGTGACTAAAGGGTTTTACCCATACAGGTTTTAACACAAGATAGAATAAGAAGATTGTGTAAGCATGAACATGCACACATGAGGAAACTTAAAAGAAGAATCAATATAGTTAGTGTATGTGTGTAAACAAGAAGAATTAGTTCCATGCACCTCAAGTATGAAGCATAATAAATTTATATGATACCAAGTGAGTTGATATTTTTTTTTGAATAATCACATAAGTGTATGTGATTATTGATAAGAAAACAAGGAAAATACTTAGTTCATTCAGTTATTGAACTAATGAAGAAGAAACTAATATATAAAAATTTAAGAGGTATTGGATACCATGCAACCCATACGTGATGTGAATAGGGACTGAGACTGAAGCTAGACCTAGTTAATGAAGATCTTCTGTCTGAGTTTACAATATTTGAGAATCCAAGAAGGATGAAAGTGTTGATATTGTTCAGGATTATTCTTTAATTCTTGAACAGGTTGTGTGCACCACTTGAACACAAAAAGGTGAAACATAGTCTTCATCATGCAAAGAAATAAACGCATGAGCATTGTGAGTTGAGGACTGATAAACTAAAGTGATCAAAATTATTGAGAAATGCTAAAATACCTTACCAAATCCTATTGAATTATTCTTGAAGAGATACACAAGAAAGTGTGATTCAACAAGCCTATGTGGGAGGATCAAGAGATCATCTAAAGTGAATCCAAGAAGAACTTAAAGAAGGAAACCTATCATGTGACCTGAGAGCTAGAAGACCCCTAGGAGATTTAGGGAGGAGAATAAGTCTTTTGTGGGACTCTGGTAACACTATGGGAAGTAGTATAATGTACCTCCTATGGGACTCATGAGAGATACAATGAGACTCTGTATGGACCATTTTAATAACTAACCAAATTATAGTAGAAAATCTATGGTGGGGAAAATAACCAACACAATAAGGAGTAGGTCTTTGAACTGAACCTTAAATGTTTTTGTGTTCAGTGCCTTTATATCTACAACATCATTTGAGGCAAGTCCGAGAGACACCAGAAGAGTGGATCAAGGATTTAAACATCCATATAGGTTTAATTGGAAATAATCAATTAGTAAAAATATTTAAAGGGATCACCGATTCAAACCCTCTCCCTCTCTATGATTCACACTGATTTGGGCATTTCAATGGGTATCAGAGGGAAGGTCACCTGTAAAAGATCCAAGGGAGTCTTTATGAAGTGCATATTTGAGGAGATCAATGAGATACCTCAAATACAGATTCTTCCTAGACTCAGAAAAATAGAAAGAAGAAACATGCAAGGAATATGAATAAGAAGCTTACTACTAATGGAGAGACACCTTACACTGAAGATAATAAGAAAGGAACAACATGTGATAATACTTATTATTTTCCTGATGTATCCTCCTCAAGGTGTGATGGGGATAGATCAATTAGTGATCTTCATACTGCACTCCAAGATCATCTGAAGAATTCCCCTATAGAAATAGAAAGAAACATTGCTGCAAGAATTAGTTCTATTCAGGATTAAAGAAATATAGCTGGAAGAAGAAGCTAATACCATGGAATAATCATTGGCTTAAAGGGTTGGCATATCCAACACACTCACAATACTAGTGAAGGAAAGGGAAGAAAAATTTTATCTTTTCAATTAAAGACATGATCAAATTAATAAAGAATTATTAGAAATTATTTCTGAGAAATAATTCATTGAGATTGTATTTGTAGAAGAAATCCATGTGTTTGAAAAGTTTTACAAAGTTTATATGGTTGTCAAAGCTACTCAACTAGATGAAAAATCCAACAAGATTAAGGATATTGACAACTCTTTGCAAAATTTAAGAAATGTGCATGAAGAAAAAATAACAATATAGAAGAAGAATTGGGAAAGTGAGTTGAGATCAATTGAGGATGAGAAGAATGATCTCAACATGAAGTTTTTAGAATTGGAGGTGAGATTGAAGAATCAACAATCACCCCATGATAAAACATCCGAATCAGATTAAAGAAGACATGTTTCCACTGAATTTTTCATTGAGGAATATGATTTCAAAATGAACATCAAATCATCCTATAATCCAAGGGTTACATCCTCCAAGAAGAAGGTAGACCATATGTCACACCCCGACCGATGATCAGTTTTAATTTAATTGTTTTGGGTCTCGCTTTTGAGTGGCGGTTCGAATCAGTTCTTCTTTTAAAAAAAATTGGGTTTTATAGGGGTGCATGACTATGCGCGTGACTGTGCTCGGTTCCCATCCTTAATAAGAGATAGTCTTATTATTATTATATTTATTGTTACACGGGAGCACAACTAGGAGTGCGACCATGCATGCAACTGATCACGTGACCACGCAGGGACCCATGCACAGTGTCCAACCTCAATTAAGAATGTTGTTATTATTTTGGCTCATTTTATTATTTTAGCTTTATTATTCGTGATGTCATTATTTAAGTTAATATGTTAATTATGTTATTATTATAATTATTATTATTAATAATATTATAATTTTGTGTTAATATTTTGATTAGGTTTTTGATATTAAATTAATCTTAAAATTATAAAATAATTAACTTTATATTTAAATTATCATTATTTTTGTGATTACGTGTAGGTTAGTTTATGTGTTTTTTATAGTTTCATTACTTTTTTCCCCATTTCATTTTATATTTTTTATCTCTCTTTTATTATTTTTTCCTCTATTCCTTACACTCCCATCTCCCCGTCAGACTCCCCCGACCCACCTGGATCGTGCGCCCCTTACCTAGCCTAGCAAAGCCCCTCCCACCTTCTCTCTCCCACGAACCACCGCACCCCAGCCCCCCTCGTGCCATCACACAGACCTATCTGGCGCAACTTTCAGCTTGCTACGCCCCCACCCTCTCTCCATCACGCCGTCACACCATGCTCCCCCTATCCTGGCCTCTCACCGCTGCCCTGCTCTTCAGCCAGCTGTCGGACCACCAACCTCCACCCTCACCTCCGATGACTGCCTTGCACAACCGCACCCTCCTCTCCATGCGGGATCCTCTCTGGTAGCCCCTCTGGGTAAAACCCTCTTCTGATTTGGGGTTTTTATTTTTTCAAGCGGGTTTGGGGTCTGATTTTAGCATTTAATCTTAAATTATGATGGTTATATTTCATGTTTTAGGGTTCACCATTGGTTTTTTATGGTGAACATTAGGTTCTATTGAATAATTCATCCAATTTTGGGTTAATTCTTGATTTTTTTGTTCAATTGTTTGATTTATGGTCAATTTGGGTTTTTTTGAGTTGCAATTGGTGGGCGACGATCCCTGCGCTCCATATTTGTGAAGACTGCCACACCGAGGTAGATGGTTCCATGTTTAATTATTATTTGATTAATTAACTATCAAATTTAATTAATTAGAATTTTATGTAATTAATTTATGTTGGGTGAAATTGGTCTTCTCTAAGGTTTGATTTTCAGTTTAATTTTTTAGTAGCCTATTTATACTTTGTGTGTGCTTTCTGCTGATGTCTTATTTCTAGTTAATTATTAGTGTTATTTTGTTGTGAAGTTAGCTTATTAATTCATTAGTTTGGTGTGATTTACATTTTTTCTTGATGTTTAGTGTGTTTTGATGTGTTATGTAGGGTGCCTCATGATAAAATTATGTTGTTGTTGTGATAACTCATGTTTTACTGCTGATTAGGTTTTCTTTATTGGGTAGTTAATTTGTTAGGATGTGCAAAAAGGGTGCAATTGGTGTTTTGGTATTGTGTCTGGTTGTGTTTAGTCAAAAATGAAAATTTTAATGAGTCTTTGGCATTTAAAGTCATGCGGCATATTTCTAAATTGTTTGGATAATTTTTTTGGAGGTTCGCTTAATTATAGTAATGGTATTTATAACTGTGCGGGTGGTTTCATAAATTGCATGCCTGATGAAAATTGTGATTATGAGGTGGCCTTTGTATATTCAAATGGTGGTTTTTTGCATGTGTAGTGTCTTGTTTTGTATGAGTATGTGATTATGACATAAGACTTGAACTCTAAACTACCTGAGCACAAACGGGAAACTTGGGTACTTGGTGGGAAGACTAGGACTAGTGCGCTAGTGATTGGGAAGTGGCATCGACCAGGTTTCACTTAGATGGATGGATGACTACAACACTAACTAAACTGTTGGATGATGTTTGGAGACCACTAGGTTATGTATGTGTTTCCCTACTAGTGGCTCATGCACGAGAACATATATTGTTGTGTTCCTGTACCATTGTTCACCAAGACGCGATGTTCTAGGGTCCCACTTCACGCTAGTATCTATAGGACCTCTCCCATGTATTGTGATCCTCTTTTGCTCTGCGCTCACCATCGGCACATGATGTGACATTGGGGTTACCAAAAAAGCGTTTTTGTGTGTGCGTGTGTGTGTTAATTTTTGTTGTTTTCCATTTAGAGTAGTTTTCCCTTAAAACTATTTTCATTATAATTCTTTATGAACTTGTTTATTTTCATTCCATTAAACTACATATGTATTTGTCATTTAATAATTATGCGTGGAATCTTTTCTTGGTGGAATCATACTGGGCCTTTAGCTCACACCCTATATACACCCTTGGGTGTATGTAGATTTTGCTTCTTCTACATTCTAGGTTGAGGCATCGTGCACAACATTGGTGGTTTGTGTCGTCAGTGACATCCTCATGTTGTTTTAGTGAATGTAGCTTGAGGTTGTTACACCACATGGTGCTTGGAGGGTTGAATTAGTGTTTTTAGTTTTCCTTTTTTTGTTGTTCCTTTTGGGTTTTAGTCCAACTTGTAAACTTTAAATCTGAACATGGTGTAAGGGTCTGTTTGGTTGTTTGACTTTAGTTTCAATTTATTCATCGTGTTGTTTGTTTTATATTTATTTATTTAGGTAAATTGTTCCCAAGTATTATTTTTGATACCCAGGAACTTGTGCCAGCCCTTGGGGATCGGGAACGCCCTTCGGGCCTTGCCGTGGACCAGGTCGGGCATCAGGTCAGATGGCGACCATGTCTGGTTCATGACAAAATGGTATCACAGCAGGGTTTGTTCTTGTTATTTGGACTGTCAGGTAGATCAGAGATGTGATTGTCATTACTTGAGTTGTAGGTGCGGGACGAGCGTCAAAAACTCTTGCTTGTTATGATCCTCGAGTAACAAGGGGTAGTTATGGATTTATGGTTTGGCTTTTCTCTTCATGTATGAGGGATGAAAATAGGAGTAAACCGGTACTGTGGGAAGTATCACATTGAGTAGCGACCCATGTGATGCCCGAGAGTACGGTTATACACTCCTTGTGGTTGGTGCTTGCCTAGGGCATGGTCTGCTAAACCATGTAGCCGGGTTAGACACAACCACTAGTCCTCCATCTTGGTGCTTTAGTGTACATGATGTCTTGCTTCTGTTTTGCAATTGGCATGAAAGTGTTTTTCTTTTTAAAAGGGAAGCGAATTTTGGTGGTGTTCTTATTTTATTTTAGTGTGTGTTTGTCATGATATTTGGGGTGCATTTCTCTTGGACCTTGTTGTTGTAAATTCGACATTTGATGTGTTGATAATTGAATTCCTAAAATAATGTCTTCGATTATATGAAATTGAAGTGGGTTGTTTTAGAAATGGATTTTTTTTTGAAAATTTGTCTTGAACCATTAAAATGATTTTTGAAAAAAAAGAGAGTTTTTTTGGAATATTGAAAATGATTTATTCTTGAAAGAAGATGAACTTTGCTTTGTCTAGTGGTATTCCTATGGATGCTCATGTTGGAACATATAAGTGATTAATGGATAGTTGGTGGATTTTGTGGATGGGTGGCGGGGTGGCATGAAAATGAATATCCCCGAGGAATCTAGAAATATCAGTGGCGGGTGACTAATTTTATTAGCTGCATCTTGTTTCCAGAGAAGTGTGTTTTTCTGAGAAAGGGGTTTTTCGACATAAATGGTTATAAAATTGGAAATTTTTTTGATTCCGAAGTGAAAGCGATGGGTTCAGAATTGTTTTTGGGTTTTATTGTTTTGTGCTCAATTTTTCAATCGGGTGTTTTTAGTTAAGGATGAATTGATGTTTTAAATTGAGATTGTTTGATTTGTGTTCGATATATGGATGCTTTATTTGTGATGTGATTGGATTTGTGGAAGGCTATTTTATGTTTCTTGTTTTGGATATTCCCCCTAGAAATGTCCCATGGGTTTCCAGAAAATCTCTCAGATCTTGGCTCAGCCCAAACTCCTAGTGGTGTGGCAGAGTTGGGTTCTGCTCGATGGTGTCGATTGTTCATAGACGTCGTCGTCAGTTTGATATCGTTGAAGGCTTTGGGGAAGTTTGGAGTGTCTGTGGTTTTTGAGGAAATCTGAATGTTGAGAAGGGGTAAGATGTCTCGAGTGTGTCTGGGGGAGCGAGACTACAACATTAAATGATAATAATTACGTTTTTGTTGTAAATGGAGATGTTGTGAGCGATCCTCAAGACTAACCAAATTCTATAGTTTTACCTAAAGTAGTGAAGTCGAGAGAAATTGGTGGATCTCATAGGCGCTTAATCAATCAACAGGTAGAGATTGGGGTTTGTTAACCTTTTTGATGAGTTGGTTTCAGGTTCTCCTGAGCTGGTGTGGAACAATCAACTTAAATCTCGTAATAGTTGTTAGTCTCGTCCATATTGTGGTAAGTGCATGTTCTTCATCTGATGAAGAGTGTGAACTAAAGGGACTTGTTCATGGAGTGCCCCTCTCGTTAGTTTGTGTCGCATGTTTGATAGACCGATCAATCTCCTACCTCTAGTGTGGTCAGTCGGAAACCCTATGTCATTCAATGCAATTATTATTTGGTATGTTGATAGAGTATCTGCTTGGGGGACGAGGAGTAGTTTTCATGTTGCTTTTCCAGCAGAGGAAGTTCTAGTCATAGGTGGCCAAATTATGACTGTGAGGCTGTAGATTTTTCAGACATCAGGGTCGTAGCCATAGGTCTCGAGGTGAAGCTTGCGTGCAGTCTAAAACTCATCGGACGTGGGATGAGCTTGATCCGACAAAATTTCGCAGTTACGGGATGGGGAAAGATTAAATTTCCTTATTTCGGTACCCTCTCCAATGTATTAATTCTTGTTTTGAGGGGCATGGATCCCTTTTCTACTTGTCGTAGTCTTAGAATATGGGAGTTCCTTTTGGACCTTATAGAGGTTCAGAAAATCCGTATTCTTTTAAAGCTAGTGGGTGTGCTCTATGAACCTTCTTGTGGTCAGAGATGCTCATGTCTTGTGGAATTGTCATGTTCCAGTCTTGTTCGCCTCTTCGTTAGGGGTTTCTACTATCAGAGATATCTCATGTGGAAGAGTGTTGTCCACTGTAGGAATAGTCAGTGCAGGTCGGCCCATGTGGTGGGTTCGTGATGAAGGGTTCAGTCAGTATTGATTAAAATAAATAGGGAATGCCCGCGCAGGTTTTGTGGCGTTAGGAAATTTTAAAATATTGGGGAGACCTAGTGCAGGTCTCGCCGATGTCCCCTCTTGTGTTGGTTGGTTAAACTTAGGGATCTTGGATGGTCAAGCCAGTGTCGAAGGTTTCTATCTGTTTGTGAGTCGTCTTGGTTTGGAGAACCAGTGTTTGACAAGAACCTAATATGGTGGGGAGACCATAATAGAATGAACATAGGGGATTCTCTATTTTGAAAGTGCGCTTGGCGGTCCAACCCCTTGCTTCTACTCTGCCCGACCTCGACCATGATAATTGGTTAGCACAGATAGTGGGTCATTTGGTGAGTTTTTTTGGAGATGTCGAGTAGCCCTGGTGACCCCTAAGTTGGTGGTCGGGGTGTTCCATGATGTAGTTGGGTTTGAAGGTGAATTCCTTATTTTTGGATTTTATGCTTGGTGATTATGGTTTGGATATTTTTGATGTTTTATGTCATAGTGTTTTGAATACTCGTTCTTTGAGTGATTGAGTTTTTATTTTAGGTATCTTCACGGTCTTGCATGGAATCATTAGGTTGGTCAAGTCTTTTGGAACTTTCTGGGGGCAGAAAGTGTTATGGTGGGGAGAATTTTCACACCCCGACTAATGTTTAGTTTTAATTTAATTGTTTTGGGTCTCGATTTTGAGTGGTGGTTTGAATCAATCATGATTTTAACGAAAAATTGGGTTTTATAGGGGTGCGTGACTGTGCCTGCAACTATGCTCAGTTCCCATCCTTAATAAGAGACTGTCTTATTATTATTAAATTTATTATTACATGGGAACACAACCAGGCGTGTGAAGATGCACGTAACCAAGCGTGCGAACACGCACGCAACCATGCACAGTGTACAACCTCAATTAAGAATGATGTTATTATTTTGGCTTGTTTTATTATTTTATATTTATTATTCATGTTTTCATTATTTAAGTTAATATGTTAATAATATTATGATTATAACTATTATTATTACTATTATTATTATTTTGTATTAACGTTTTGATTTGGTCTTTGATATTAAATTAATGTTACAATTATAAAAAAATTAACTTTCTATTTAAATTATCGTTATTTTTGTGATTATGTGTAGGTTAGTTTAAGTGTTTTTTTATTTTCATTTCTTTATTCCCCATTTCATCTCATTTCTTTTTTTATCTCTCTTTTTTTATTTTTTCCTCCCTTCCCTACACTCCCCTCTCCCCATTGGACTCCCCCCCACCCACCTGGATAGCATGCCCCGAACCCAGTCTGGGAAAGCCCCTCCCCCATTCTCTTTCCCAAAAAACCACCGCACCCCTGCTCCCCCCTCACGCCGCCGCACAGACCAGGCCGGAGCAACCTTCATCTTGCTACACCCCCCCTCACGCCATCGTGCTGTCGCGCCAAGCACCCCACTGTCATAACCTCTCGTCGTCGCCTAGCTCTTCGGCCAGCTGTCAGACCACAAACCAACTCCCTCACCTCTAGCGGCTGCCTTGCACAGACACACCCTCTTATCCCTACGTTCTCCTCTCCAGTAGCCGCTCTGGGTAAAACCCTCTTCCTATTTGGGTTTTTGATTTTTTCCAGCGGGTTTGGGTTTCGATTCTATGGTTTAATATTAAATTATGTTGGTTCGATTTCATGTTTTAGGGTTCAACTTTGGTTCTTTTATGGCGTGTATTAAGTTTGATTGATTAATTCAACCATTTTTGGGTTAATTCTTGAATTTTTGGTTCAATTGTTTGATTTAGGGTCAATTTGGGTTTGTTTGAGTTTTAGTTGGTGGGCGACGATCCTTGTGCACCATATTTTTGAAGTCTGCTACACCGAGGTAGGTGGTTCCATGTTGAATTATTATTTGATTAATTAATTTTCATGTTTAAATAATTATAATTTTATTTAATTAATTTGAGTCATTAGAAATTGTTCTTCTCTGAGGTTTGATTTTCAGTTGAATTGTTTAGTAGCCTATTTATACTATGTGTGTGCTTTCTGCTGAAGTCTTATTTCTAGTTAATTTTTAATGTTTTTTGTTGTTCAGTTAGTTTATTAATTTGGTAGATTGGTGTGAGTTTGATTTTTTACTTGAGTTTTAGTGTGTTTTGATGTGTTAGGTAGGGTGCCTCATGACATAAGTATGTTGTTGTTGTGAGAACTCATGTTTTACTGTTGATTAGTTTTTCTTTATTGGGTTGTTAATTTATTAGGATGTTCAAAAAGGGTGCAATTGGTGTTTTGATATTGTTTCTCGTTGTGTTTTGTCAAAAATGAACTTTTTAATGAGTCTTTGGCATTTAAAGTCGTGTGACATATTTCTAAATTGTTTGGAAGATTTTTCTGGTTGTTCGCTTAATTATAGTAATGGTATTTTTAATTGTGCAGGTGGTTTCTTAAATTGCATGCGTGATGCAGATTGTGTTTTTGAAATGGACTTTGTAAGTGAACATGGTAATTTATGGTGTGTGTAGTGTCTTGTTTTGTCTGAGTATGTGATTATGACATAAGACTTGAACTCCTAACTACTTGAGCACAGACGGGAAACCTGTGTACTAGGTGGGCGGACTAGGACTAGTGCGCTAGTGAATCAGAAGTGGCATCGTCCCAGTTTCACTTAGCTGAATTGATGACTACAACACTAACTAAACTGTTGGATGATGTTTGGAGACCACTAGGTTATGTATGTGTTTCCCTACTTATGGATCATGCATGATAACATATATTGTTGTGTTCCTGTACCATTTCTCACCAGGACGTGATGTTTTAGGGCCCCACTTCTCACTAGTATCTTTAGGGCCTCTCCCATGTATTGTGCTCCTCTTTCTCTCTGCACTCACCATCGACACACAGTGTGATGTTGGGGTTACCAAGAAAGTGTGTGTGTGTGTTAATTTATGTTGTTTTCCATTTATAATAGTATTCCCTTAAAAATTGTTTTCATTAAAATTATTTAAGAACTTATTTATTTTTATTCCATTAAACTGCATATGTATTTGTCATTTAATTATTATGTGTGGAACCTTTTCTCAGTGTCATCCTACTGGGATTTTAGCTCACACCCTACATACACCCTTGGGTGAATGTAGATTCTGTTTCTTCAGCATTCCAAGTTGAGGTATCGTGCACAACATTGGTGGTTTGTGTCGTTAGAGGCATCCTCGTGTTGGTTTGGTGAATGTAGCTTGAGTTTGTTACACCTCATGATGCTTGGAGGTTCGAATTAGTGGTTTTAGTTTTCCCTTTGTTGCTGTTCCTCTTGGGTTTTTAGTCTAAGTTGTAAACATTAAATCGGAACATGGTGTAAGGGTCTGTTTGGTTGTCTGACTTTAGTTTCAATTTATTCATCTTGTTGTTTGATTTATACTTACTTATTCGGGTAAATCTTTCCCATATTTTATTTTTGATACCCAGACACTTGTGCCAGCCCGTGGGGATCGGGGATGCCCTTCGGGCCTTGCCGCGAACTAGGGCAGGCGCCGGGTCAGATGGAGACCCAGCCTGGTTCAAGACACCATAACCCAGTTATTTATGTTTCTAATAACGTAGTTTCATCTACAAGTACATGTTCAAAACCAAAATAAAAGAAGATGTGGATTGATAAAAATGATGATACATCCATGAAAACATCAAGGGTGGATACTTGAATGATTAAGAATAGAAACTACCTGAAGTATACTCCAAATAAATAAAGACCATTCCAAAAACAAAAATTTACTAAATCTAGCCAGACTGATACTACAAGAAAAAGAAGGATATTTTCAGCTATTTTTGGTGTCTTTGGAAGTTTGGGAATCATGACAATGATTGCTAGAATAATATTTCAGCATATGTAGATTATGGAAGCCCTCCATTTAGGGAAAGTTGATGTGATTAAACAAAGAACCCTGTAAAGAAAAATAAGAAATCCCAAATAAAGAAGAATCTGCCTATGAAGAACATATTTGATTATCTTGATGACATCTGGGATTATTGAAAAAAGTGGTCATAGTTAGGATGAGTGAAAGTTTAGTCCAACCATGCCTCGGGAAGTTCATAAGAAGCATAAACGATAATAAAAGAAGGATAAAGGAAAAATTATTGAATATTATTATATTAGGAATATGCAAAAAACTAAATTGAAGAAAACTATGAAACAAACTATTCCCAAGAAGAAGTCTAATCTAGATTCCAAGAATGCCATCCCTATAGAGAATAGATGATTTTACTTTGGAAAGAAAGGCCATACCATGGACCACTACAAACAAGACATGGAAATGAATGGAATAATGATGAAACTAAGAGGAGAATAAATCTAGAAGAGGATGGTATTGAATGAGGAAATTCCTAAATAGAAGAAGTCTACCAAGATAGGTTACTTGAAAAAAATACAGAAGCCATGTGGAAGCTCAAATTAAAAAATGTTATGAAGGAGTGTTTAGTTATTTGGCTTAATAAATTGCAAATTGCTAAAGAACTGTAATGAGATGAAGATGAAGTACTGGATAATGTAGATGAAAGAGGGAAACATATCATTCCACATGAAGGAAAATTCCAATTTTATGAGAGGTTTTCAGTACATGATAACCCAAGTGTCTCACCACTACTATGTGTATGGTGCATGAAATCTGGACATCGTGCCATCAAATGTATAACTGTTTTACTAGGCCAAATGGAGATTTTGAAAATTGAAAATTATGCACCAAAGAAATCTACACCAATACTGGAAGAGGAAAGTGGAAAAAATCTAGACAAGTTGAAGGTAAATGAAAGTAAAGGGTCCATGCTGACAATGAAAGAACAAAATGTCCAATGGATAGGGAACACCATCATGAAGAGTAACTGACACTTTAGAGATGCAAGGAAATGAGTTCCTGGGCTGAGAAAAAATTATTAGCCCCATTGCTTCTATTAAGATGTTCAGACGTATTCCATCTTATTCCCTTATATTTTTGTTGTATATGTGTGTTTACGTTGTTGGGATTAAAGATAAAGGTAATTCTAAAAATTATAATTGAATGAACAAACTGGATAACTCTAATTTGGACTCATTATTCATGGTTTGATAATTACGTGAAGTGTTCCATAGTAGAAGATTATCAAAATGAATATCTTGAAGATCATCTGATGATTATTTTCCATCAAGGAAAATCAAAATGAGTAAACCCCTTGAGGGCGAGAAAATGAATGAAATTATATCAAGGATTATGTCAAGACAAACCATTGAAATTCATATCATATCAAGAATTGGAAACTAAGGTATTCCAGTCACAATATAATCCCTTGTTATTAATTGTGTATAACATGTCAATTAAGGGGAGGGGGTGCTTGATTGATGATAAGATGGGATGAAAGGGGGAGCTTTACCTTGAACTTGAGTTTTTTAATTTGTATGGTGAAGTATTTGTTGGATTTAGAATTTCTTTGATAAATCAGATTATCTCCAATCCCTTAGTCAAAAACTAAACCATTATGAGCATGATATTATATGTATGGTTGTTTGTGGACAACACTAAAATCCATGTCCATATCACTCTTGTATTCTACAATGGGTTATCCCAAGTAGACATAGAGTTAATTAACTAATGAGTATTTTCTATATGAACCGTGTGACATCATCCCTCTCTTGGAAACATTCCAAAAGATATTATTCAAAGGGAGGTGGAAATATTTTTGAAGAGACCAAACTAACACTATTGCATTTGGTTTCAAATAAGGGGGAGAATGGTTTGACACACATAATGACCCATTCAAAGTGTGCTTAAGTGATATTGACAAAAAAATAAAAATGGGGAGATTGAAGTGTATACGAGTTTCATTTTTTGTCAATATTGATTGAAGTGCATAAGAGTTGAATTTTTTTCAATGAGAAGTCAATATGTGAATGGAAGGTATTGATGAAGAAGATGCTGACTCCTTGGAGATTTGTTTTTTAATCAAAGAATTGAATACTAAACCTGATCAATTCACCAAGATGATATAAATATGATGATTTTAGAACGGATCTTACTTCACAAGACTTGTATCATGGTGATACATTGTCACAACACCTAAAAAAGACCATGCAATACTCAATTTCATTAGGAGTAAGAAGATCCATCAAATGTATTCTAATTGGATGAAGTTTGTATACTATATAAGATGATTTTCTTTTTTTATCCTCAATGAAGAAGATATGTATTAAGGGAGAACATATACCTCTCAAGAAGAAGATTCCATGCATTATGTTTTAATGAATGATGCATGAAGAAATGATCCATGCATCATCCATGATTGTATTTAAGGAATGTTGAATCTCATAGAGTTTTTATTGTAAAAATACAATGAATGACGATGTTTGAAGAAGGAGAAGAGAGGATGAAGGGATTAGTATAGAGTATACTAAGTGAATTTCCCATGAATGAGATTTGAATGAAGAAGGGTGTTTTGGCATACTTAGTTTTTATACTAAGTACATATTCTATCCCCTTATAAAAAAATAGGGCCATGCATTAAGACTATCCAAGTTCCTCACCTCAAGCACATGCGGGAACTGAGGGTCAACTACTCTTGATGGAAGCCCTCAAGGACAGCCCCACATGAGGCAGTGTACACAGGCAGTGTAAAAGCACATAGGTTCCGCATAGTGGTGAAAAGATATAGTGTGGGTGCTAGGAGCGTTCCAAGAGGAAGCATAGTGGGTGTCAAGAGTGCACCTGTAGAAAATAGTATAGGGCGGTTCCATGAGGGGAGGAGGAGATTTCTGTTCTACTGCTGTCACGCCATGATACTTAAACTGTGAGAAAACATCGCGACACTTTGATGTCAATGAACATTTTAGAAACGAAGAACTAATCCATGTTTTCCATCTGATCCTTCGTGTAATCACGATCACACATCACATTTTCCGTTCATGATCTAATCTCTATCGTCCATCCATCTCGCGCATTTTATGGTTAAACCTAACCTTTCTAATGATCTCTCAGTTGCATTGTATTCATCCTCCAACCGTGATGCAAACCAGTATGCCATCACCACTACCAAACCACCAAGGTTTCTCTCTCGACCACCGTTGAAGCTCATAGTAAGTGTATGATGATCTTCTGAACGAACCAAACACATGCATGCATTAAAATTTGCATTCTTGTGACTAAAATGAGAAATCCATGAAGGCCAAAGAAATTGAAGCCATGAGGCCATGCTATGGAGCATGAACCTTCAAGAAAATAAGTTCCATGTGATCCATATCACTTGCATGTGATATGCTCACCAGGAAGAAGAAGAACAACTTAAGAAGGAAGATCCCACAGTATGTAGAAAATCTTTTCACAGGTTTGAAAATATTAAAATCAATGATCCCAACTTATTCATATTAATATTTGAAGTGTATATCTCTGGGGTTTGAAGAAGAATCAAGGATGATCTATAGATTATAAATTGAAAACCCCCCAAGTAGAAGAAATGTGCTTCCAATCTTGAAGAAAGGAGCTCCTGTTTCTCTAAAGAAACGGAGTATCTTTGAGCCCCTTTGGTTCATGAATGGTAGAGGTTTCTGCGCTGCATAGCTATGCGAATAAGAATAAACGAGCATCTCTTGCATGAAGAAGGATTCACTTGAATTCCTTTCCCAAAGGATAGTCGTACACCTCTCCTGGTTTTTGAAAGAACTAACACCCTCTTTGAGAAGAGAAAACATGAGTACACGATAGATTCCTTTTAACCCTCATTGTGTCTTCGTGCATAGTATACCACAAGTACTCAACAGGTGCTTGAACCCTTGTGATACACTACAATGTCACCCAAGCCAAGGATTCCTCTCTTGTTTAATAAAGGAGACGAACCCACTTATACACAACAACCATACCCATTCTGGTTGTGAGTGCATTATTTGAAGGAGAAGAAACTCAATGTCCTCTGAGAAGAAAAAGAATCATGCCCTCCTATTTTTCACGATGAAGAAGAACCCGAGGCCTTGTGTTTTCACAAAAAGGAACACATCCTTGGTGCCAAGGATTTAATAATATATTAAGATAGTGAGGGAAAAGAATAAGAAAAAAATATTGTGAGTGCAAATAAAAGTGTACAATTCCTACATGATGCACAAGAAAATCATGTGCATGAGTTGAGACACCCAGGTATCCAAGAAAAAGGGGAACCATGGGCATCACTGATTTGGACATAAAGAAGGCCCATGCCTAAACACATAAAATTTAATTAATTAAATAAGATATTATGTGTGTCATAAGTCCCAAAAGAATAAGATAACAAGAAATGGAAAAAGAGAAGAGATTGTGTGTGTCATCAATGTGTTTTACCCATAGAGGTTTTCACAAAAGAGAGTTGAAAGAGATTATGCATGAATGCATGACGCATGAAGAAACCTAAAAAATAATCATGATTTTTAGTGAACATGTGTAAACACTAAGATAAAATTCCATGCTCCTCATGCATGAAGCACAATCAGTTAAGATGATGCCATGTGAGACGATATTCAGTGTTTGAATAATCACATAAGTGTATGTGATTCTGGCCACGAAAACAAGGAGAAGTCTTAGTACATTAAGTTATTGAGCTAAAGAAGACGAAATAGATATATGAAAATAAAAGAGGTATTGGATCACATGAAGTCCATTCATACTATGAATGGGTATTGAGACCAAAGGAAGACATAGTTAAATATGACCTTCTATATGAGTTTACATTATTTGAGAAACCGAGAAGGAAAATAGAGTTTATATTGTTTAGGATTATTCTTGAATTCTTGAAGAGGTTGTGTGCACTGATTTCACACATATAAGGGAGGCCATGTATTTATTAGAAGAAGAGGAAAGCATCACCTGAGAATTGTTAGCTGAGGAATGATAAACTGATGCGATTAGAATTATTGTGCAAGGATAACATACCTTTCCAAAGCTTGTTGAAGATTACTGAAGAAATAGATAGGAATGTGGGATTCAGAAAGCCTGTGTGGGAAGGTAATAATATCATGTAAAGAGAATAAAAGAATAAATTGTATAAGGAATTTTCTTGTGTGGCTCGAGAGCTAGAGGAACCCTGTGAGATTCAGGGAGGATAAAAAGTCTTTAGTGGGACTCTAAAGCAGGCAAGTTGGACTCTAGTAACACTGTGGAAGAAGTATAAAGAACCTCCCATGGGACTCAAGAGAGATACAGTGGGACTCTGTACTAACCATTTTAATTACTAACTAAATTATAGTATAGAATATATGTTGGGGAGAATAACCAACACATCAAGGAGTAGGTCTTTCAACAAAACCTTGTAAATACTTGTGTTTAGTGCCATTACATTTGAAGCATCATTCAAGGAATGGTTGAGAGATGCAATTTGATTTCATAAATGATTTAACCATCCATAGAAGGTTAATTAAAATGAAACAATTAGTAAAAATATTTAAAGGGATCAATAATTCACCCCTCCCCCTCTCAGTGATTCACAGTGATCATGTCACTTAATGACGGAAATGGTGTACCTTTTTTGTTTCTATAATTAAATGGTTATTGATGATGAGGCTATGTGATTGTGAGACGTGGTAGTGGGATATTGGATTGATGCTCCACTCCTAGGGGCATGCCTAACTGATGTTTTTGGAACACCTATACATAATAGTTATTTTAGAAATAGACTGATACTTTTGAATGAGAGGGTATGTACATTGTGTTCTATATTTTGGTTGGGATGGTTAGACATGGTGCTCTGAATCATGGTGAGATTCACAAAAAAAGAACAATTTTTGATGAAATATGACCCCTTTTTACACATGGATCTAATGACTAGAATGGGTCAAATAAAATTTAATAAAAATAGAAAAAATGTAGAACAATAGAGTAAAATTAAATAATTTAATAAATATTAAACGAAGTATCCTGTTTTATTTTGTTTTTAGATTAATACTTATACTTATACATTAACATTATTAGACTGATACTATATAGACATCATTGATGGTGGCCTAATATGTTGTACTCACACCCTTTTTAGGCCAAAATTGCTCACTAGAGAAAACTTCATGGTTACAGGTCTTGAAAAGGGAAACAGAACTATTCTAGATGGTTGATTTGGGCTAGGAATGTGCATAGAGGAGGGAAATAGATTTTTTATAGGGATTCATTTTTGGGATTATGTACTTTGTCTTTATTTTCAGTTTACTTTATCACATAGAACTAAATGACATGACGTGGTGTATTTACTATTTGGTTGTAGGCATGTAACTAGTTTTGGGGAATTGTTTGGTAATGCATGATTACAATAATATGGAATATATTGTTCTTTATTTTGTATATTGTGGATTAATCTGATAAAGATGGTATAGTCTCCCCAAGATATATCTATGACACTCACTTATAGACATCATCCTCTAGTGTAAATAGAGGTGTGTTTGAGGCTACACACCACACTGGATTTGGACACTAGTTATAATCGCTACCAGTACGAGATGTTACAAAGTGGTATCAGAGTGGGTTATTTTATGTTATTTATATTATTTGGGAATGGTAGATAGGATAATAGGATGTTTCTAACCCTATAAATAATCACATGCATGGGGGTAGCTATCCCATGAATGGGGGAAAACCCATGTACCTAGGAATGGATTACTGTTATTAATTTCTATTGTTATAGTTGGATGTTATTTTACCTTGAGTGATATAATTTTACTATGATTTTATTATTTTATGATATTTCATCTCTGACCTGGAACAAAATGAGGTCATATATGCATGCATAATTCTTGGGACTTAGGGATACAAGTTACATGCATCATGCTATGCACAAATGAAAAAATGAGTATAGTTGGATATGTAGATTTTAAATTCATCTTTATTATATTGTATCTTCAAAATAAAATGTTCCTAATAAGATTCCATAATTTTGAAAATAATTGAAATATGGTCAATAGGTTGTTAAAATGTTTTCTAATGTAAACTTTAAAGGTCGGATTTGGTTACCACTTGTTTAAATGGACCAGGTTAGGGGTGGTTGGGAGTGGTGTTATATTAGCGGTCAATCCCCTTGTTATAACTTATGTAGACTTTTTGGTCTATGGATATTAGTGAGCCCATTTTTTTTAACTATGAAAAACTTATGTTTTGTTATTTGAGACATTTTTTTGGCACTATAGATATATTCCACCGTGAAAACATCTACCAGTTGGGTTACAAGAGAGTATCATTTAGATTTCTTAGAGTTGGAAACCCCATTGGGTTTGGGTAGTAGAGTGGATGATTAGTTTCATTATAACCTTTCTCATTTTATATAGTTTATAGAGTGAGACCCAAGGTGGGATATTCTGAGTATGTTTGATTTGAAATGAAAGATACATCTACAACACCATCCAATATTTGTTAGAGAGGGTGGAATTGAGGCAATAGAGTTTTAGATTGAGTCTTTCTAGATGATTCTTTATCACATAGAGACAACACCATAAAAGGGAGTTATGTTGGAAATATATACATTGTAGAGAGTAGTGAAAAATTAGTGGGATATATTATCTTGGGATTTTAAGAAAGAGGACATTACATCAAAGGACATCAAAGAGATGTTCTTGGAACACTTTTACCCTGAGACCATGAGGCATAAGATGCATGAGGAATTTATGTGAACGAATCAGGAAACAATGACGATGATAGATTATAGTGAACACATCATAGATTTTTAGATTTTTTATTTTATATTTTTGTAAGATTAGGAAATCATTGATAGGTGTTTTTAGGATGGGATTAGATGTGAGATCAAGCCCTAGTTGAATATATTCTACCTGAATAGGTTAGTTTACCTGATTGATTAAGAATTCATTTCCATTAGGAACCTAAATAAAGAATATTTTGGAGGAAATTTTATAGCTATTGAGAAATAGGTTGTTATAAAATAAGATAGCAGGAAGTTCTGTAGTGAGAGTTTCTACTAGAGTAGTGGTAGAAAAAGTAGTCAGGGAAGGGGAAAATTATCCCAGGGGAGTTGCTCAGTCGTCTACTTCTAGTGTGGAAGGATTGGTCACATGTGGGGTTAGTTTCCTTGAACACCATTAGAGTTTCATTCATGCATACAGGTAGTTTATATACAGAGGTTCTTTGGGAAACCACAATAGGTATGTATTGGTGGAGGATCTATGCCAGAACAGAGTGCTGACAGAGGGTCCACTGCTCCATATTAGATTTGAATTTGGAGTTCCACTAGCCTTACCGTTCTAGATGGGTAAAATTTTTATTTTGAAAAAGTGAATATTAATTATAAGTGTAGTTCAATAGTATGATCTCAAAATGGGTCCCTAGTTTGAAGGTCATGTCATCTTCATGGAGTTCATCTTGTACCTAGTGGTGTATATGTTGGACAATCAACTATTCAAGGTATGATTCTTCTATCTTCCACACTTTCTAGTGTTTTTTATGTATTTTCATCACATTATTTAACATATGATCATTTTTTTGAATCCTTGGTTGAAGTGGTTTAAAATTTGTGTGCTGGTTATTTTTATTGACACATCGTTGGGAGATCTTGATGAAAATATTCGGTAGTGGAAGGAGTGTGCTCTTTAGTTTGTTTGGTGCTACATTTTTTGGGACCTTTTTATACTAGAGATTTTAGGGTTTGAACAACTTTTGTTGATGTATTGGATTGTATTACATTGATCCCATATCAACTGTTACCACTGTAGGGTAATGTTCACGTCCCTTGATGGTGAAAATCACGTTCACGGTGGGGGATGGGATTTCTAGACAGCCTTGCATGGATTTTTCATCAGTAGTTGGGTGAGCTCATATCCCAAGTAGAATATCTTGTGACTGATGATGGTGGTTTATATTAAGACATATTTCTTCATATGGTGGATCCGTTCTATGACATATTTCATGATGAATTCTCATGGTTTTTTGGTGAGAGAGAGACCGTGTTCATGATTGATATGGTGCCTGGATCTGAGATAGTTTCCATTCCCCTATATAGAACGGTGCCAGTAGATCATCAAGTCCCTCAAAATATGGTGGATTAATTAGAGGATAAAGGTTTAATCTAATCAATTACATCACCTAGGGGTTCAAAAATCTTATTTTCCAAGAAATATGATGGATCGTTTCTCTTTTGTATTGATTATAGGAAGTTTAATAAGATCAATATTAAGAATTGATACTCTATTGCTCATATAGATGGTATTTCATACCAACTGGGAGGTGGATTATGTTCTCAAATATCGATTTAAGGTGAGTTCATCATTAGCTGAGGGTGATATCTTATGATACACTATAGACTGATTTCCAGAAATGATATGGGTTGTATGAGGTTTTTGGGAATCCATTTGGGTTGAAAAATTCTCCAACATTGTCCATGAAATTGATCAACTAAATATTCCACACATACCTGGACTTGTTTTTAGTTGTTTTTGTGGATGACATCATTGTGTACTCCTAGACCAATTCTGATCATTAAAACCATATTGACATCATCTTGGGCATACTAATAGAGAATCAACCACATTTTAATCTATCAATGTGTAGTTTCATGATCAATAATCTATATTTCTTATATAACATCATCTAGAATGAAGGTGTGTCAGTAGAACCATAAAAAGTAAAAGTAGTTTTATACTGGGTTCATCACAATGATTTATTAAATAAGATGACTTCTAGGTTTGGTGGTATACTACTAAAGGTTCATTAAGGACTAATCTCACTTAGAAACACCACTTTCAATGTTGACCTAGATGGCTGTCAAGTTTGAATGTTCGAGATCATGTAAGAATTCCTTCCACGATCTGAATAAGCATTTGAATACCACACTAATTTTGATCCAACCAAAACTAGGTAAGGGGTATACCCTTTTTTTATGACGATTCCTGGGTCGGACTTATAATAGTGATGATTTTGGAAGATTGATTCACGACGTATGGGTCATTATTGTTGATTCCAAATGAAAAATTACATTATGAAAGACCTAGAATTTTTACCATGGTTTTTTCATTAATGTGTTATCAACATTACCTTGTGGGTGAAATGTTTTTTTATATGAATCATATAATATTTAAGTGCATACTCTCCTATAATGATTTAAATATATGTTATTGAAGATGGTTTGAGTACTTGCAGTACATTGATTTTGAGTTGGACTATATTCCTGGGAAGGGGAAAATGTTGTCGATTCCCTAAGCTAAAATATAAGGAATCACATAGTTGAAGTGAATAGTTTTTAGTGTAAAATGAAGGAATTATTTTTTGAGATGCATATAGAGGTTTAGGAGGGCCAAGAAAATATGACCCTTTCATCTCTGTCAATTGAGTCCAAGCTTCCATGCCCGATCTAGGATAGGTAGTATGGGGAACTGATGTGTTTTTCATTTAGGGAAATCCTTGAAGGTTGGGGGTCACCCTATGACTAGACTATTGATGATGATGATATTATTTATGTTCAAGTTCGTTTTATTTTTTCCAAAAGTATGAAAGAGGATCTGATGTGTGGGTTTCATTCCTCGAAATGTGTGATTCATCCTAGTTTAAATAAAATGTGTCATGATTTTAATAAAAAGTATTTGTGGCCAAGGATGATGAGAGAAGTTGTAGGTTTTGTGACATGATGCTACAACAATTAGTTGGCAAAGGCCATGAATCAATTAATGTGTGGTATTACAAAACTATTTCCATTTTTGTAATGGATATGGGAAGATGTTACCATATATTTTATGGTGTGGATAATAAGGAAACCATAGACGAATGGTGTTATATAGGTAATTGTTGACCGATTAAAAAAATTGGAACACATATCATAGATTTGAGAGACCTTTACCTTTGATCATATAAGTGCCTTATATTTCTAGGGGATATTATGTTTTTTAGGAATCCTCAATGTATCATTCACGATAATGATCTATGTTTTAATTCATGATTCTGGAAAGGGTTGCATAAGGTTCTTCGTACCCGATTTTTTTTGAGTATGACTTTTCACCCATAGACTTGGGGGTAGTTGGAGCATACTATAGAGGTTCTATATAAAATGTTATGGTCATGTTTATTAATCTTTGGTGGATCTTGGTAAAATAACTAGGTTCTTATTGAGTTCTCCTAAAACAAGAGTTACCAAGAAACAATTCAGATGAAACCATATGAGGTGCTTTATGGAAGGTCATGTTGATCCCTGATTTGTTGAATGGTGGTTGGGAAATTATACTTATTTAGAAAAAAATATCATGAAGGATATATCAAATTAGGTGCAGTTGAGTCAGAAATGTATGGATTTGGATCATAGTTAAAATAAATAATATTTTGATAAACGTTAATGCACTCTTGAGTTTGTTTTGGTTGATTTTGTGTTCCTCCATGTGTTTCCAAGGTTGGGTGACCATGATATTTGGAAACAAGGTCAGTTGGAACCTAGGTATGTGAGGATGTTTGATATTGTGGATAGGATCAGACCTCTAGCATGCTGATTGGATATTCTAGTTGAATAGTAGAATACACAATTTTTTCTCATGTGTCACAACATCAGTAGTATCTTTCTGATCCCCCTCATGCGATTTAGGTTAATGATGTTGATCTTGAGTATGATATGTCCTTTGAGGAGCATCAATTTAATTATGTAGATCATAATGCTAAATTATTATGAGGTAAGGTTGTACATTTTTTCCATATTTTTGGAATCATGGTAACATTTAGGTGGATACTACAGAGAGGGAGGTAGATTTATGGTCCCAGTGGCCCAATATTTTTTACCTTAGAGAACCAGTATTTCTTGGAAGTTCCGCTTGAGGAAAAGATGTTATAAGGTGGGGAGGATGAAACATAACATAATTATATGGAGGTTTTTTATTATTTAAGATTCTGTTCAACTGAATTTTAAAAGGTTGATGAATTGTTTCCCAACATTTTTAAGAGTCTCATGGTGTCCTAGGTGTTGGGGCCCTGAAAAGTTGGATGAAGAAACCATCTAATGTAGGATGTATGGTTGTCACATAGTTTGTACTTACCATGTGTTGGAACTATGAGGCCTGGATAGGGATGGATAATGGTTTTAAAAATAATTCATGGTGGGTGACCAAACTATGGGGGCTTGCACAATGCCATTCCACACAAACACTACACAGTTTTTCAAACTGTGTTGGAATCCTAGAAACCATGCGACCAAGGACCCCTTTGTACAATGGGTGGGACACAGTTGGAACATGGTTCTTCCAACCATGCATCCAAACTATGCACCTCAAAAAACATGGGGGAAATTCCCTTGTTTTCCCTAGGTCATTACAAAACCTCATCCAATTTTATTTCCCGTTCTAGATTCAGAAGCCTTAGGGTCTAACCAAACACTCTAATATATCTAAGAGACAGTTCTCCCTCGATTCAATGTTTATTGAGTGTCATTGGTTGTAGATTATAAACCATGGGGATTATAATTTTTTTTGTCTTTCTATTTTCTATTAAGGGGCTTGTGTAGTTGTTCTTCTACATCTAAAGCCCAAAACCACTATTTTCTAGTAGATTAATAATTTAGGGGATTGAATGGTGTTTGGGGTTGAATAAAATTACAAGTTTATATAAGATGTAATCATAAAACCTTATATATATGGTCTACAAGTTATATCCCATAGTCTTGATATTGAGTACGTGTATGTATTTGGGGTCATGGTGTAATTATGCTATGGTTTTTTCCAATGATAGGAAATAGATAATTGGTTATTTAAACGGTGTGTTGAAACCATCATGATCCCCATGGGATCCAATGATAATGATTTGAGTGTTTGTATAAACAACCATGCGATGGAGAACTCCCTTGGAAATTAACATTGAGGATGTAAAATGATAATTTGTAGTGTTTCTATATTAAACCAATGTTAATGGGATTAACATAGATCCATGGAAAATGGGATGTTTTGATTAACCTTAAGAGTTATGTAATTGATTTTGGAATAATGAATTGATATGATATTAGGTTAATGAGGCATAAACCCATGGTTAAATAGTGTAGAAAGTGGAATAAATGGTTGTAATGTGTTACATGGGGAGAACATGATTAGGTTGGGAGATGATAACATGATAATGGAATTGATCTATGAAAAGGTTATTAGACGTAAATAGTGATATTTTTTGTTTATTTAATGAAATTGTTAATGATTATGAGCCTATGTGATTGTGATATATATTAGTGAGATGTTAGACTGAGGCTCCACTCCCATGGGATAGCTTGACTGACGCTCAGGCACCCCTGTGCACTGTAGTTATTTGGGAATAGATTGAGGATTGAGAATCCAAGGGTATGGACAAGGCATCCCATATCATTGTTCGGATGGTAAAACATAGAGTTTTGAATCTTGGTTGGATCCACGGACTGAGGATCCATGTTTTCCTACATGTGACCCATTTTCACACATGGTTGAAATGATTATCATGGTCCGAAAAAGGTTTGATGAAAATGGATAAAATGTGTAACAACACAATGAAATTAATTAATCTAATAAATGTTAAATTATGTAACACATATTATTTTTCTATTATATTATTAATTTTATTTTTTCTTACACTATTTTATAATTCTATTTTTTATATACCATTAGTGGTAGACAACCGAGTTTTACTCACACCCTGTTTAGGCTTCCATTGAGTACCTGAGTAGACATCATGGTTGCAGACCAAGATAAGGGAAAGGGCCCTATTATTAATGGTTGATTTGGACTAGAGATATTCATGTAGTAGGGTACCATAATTGTCTTTGAGAAATATTTTGGGGATTCTTTAGTTTGTCATTATTTTGGATTTAATTTAGCACTTGACACTATATGACATGACATGACATATTTACTATTTCGTTGAGGGAATGTACCTGGCAGTGTGGAATTTTTTTGGAAATGAATTATTAACATTGTGTGGAATATTTTCTTCTTCTTATTTTGTCTAATGTGTCTTAATCTAAGAAAGAGTGTATAGTCTCACCACATGATATCTTATACCCACTCTATTATTTCTAGCCTTTAGAGTATGTGGAGTCACACTTGATGTTATATAATTTACTAGCTTGGGGCACCGGTTATAGTGGCCCATAGTCCAAGGCATTATACCAACCCACTCCAACATAAAGGTAAGATTATTGGGTTCTACTAGGAGTTTTTATGCTGTTTTCAACTCATTTAAGTCAAAATATGGTATTAAAAATTAGCTGAGCATAAGGGTATCAAAGGGATTGGTATGATACATCACATGATTTTTCATAAACAATATTTCCCAAATTAGACAGCTAAAAAATTCATAGTAAAATTAACAATTAAATACAAAAAATAAAAAAAATTAAATTTCACTATGAATATTTAAATAATCAAATGAAATTAAATCTATAGTGACTTGGGGTGAAACAATGACAATATGTTCATTATATTTTTTTTATATTCTCATTTTTATATAAACAGGGTATTGTCTTAAAAACATATTTCTTTATAAAATGCATATTTCTGATGGGTTTTCTTTGTATATTTTTGATTGGTTGACTGACAAATGAGAGATTCTAGTTTGGCATGTCATCAGTTGATTTATTTCCCCATAAAGGCTTCGCCATGGGTGATATAACCCTTGTGATGCATTTGTAATAATGATATATATCTCTTATAATGATAAAATTAATTAGATCATCCCAATAGTTTTTTTCTTAAGTTGACCTTAGGGATGTCATTATTATCCAGAGTACATTGGTCGGTTGATAACTGTGAGTTGGTAGATGATGAATACATGTGTTAGTTTCTCAATTATGGCAATGGGATTTTTTCAGAAATTAATTATTTTATTTACTGGTATTTAATGTTATAGGAGTATTGATAACTATATAACCACAGTGCAAAGTATGTTTTATTAGGTGCGACGCAACACACACTAACCAAGAATGCTAATGGGATGACCAAAAAGTAGACCCAATCCTCCCTTATTGATGGATTTTGTTATGATATGTATATGTGGATAATATGTTCATGAAATCGAGGACATAATTTTCATTTTATTTATGTTTTATCTATATGGTTGATGTGGTCATGAAGAGGAAGGAATTAGGTTGATGTCATTCATGACATGTGGTGTTGATATTTTAGGTAACATGGTAGTTAGGAGTTGTTTTATGAGGGCCCTATTATATTTTGACAGTTTGTGTTATATAATAATAACCTTATTTTTTGGGTTATTTTTCTAGTGAAATTATGGATAAAATACTCTGATGAACAATAAAATTGGAGAATTGAACTGGATTATATATAAAACCTAATGATAATTGAGGATTAGTTAACTAACAATCTAATATTTGATATACTATTAAATTTGGTGATTTTATTTGTGAGGAATATACTATTTATTATTATTTTATTACTTGGATTATAATAAATAATGATATTCAACTTTTTGTTTTCATTTAAGGGATGTCTTACTACGTATTGTGTTTTCTTCACCGACTACTTTTATATATAGATTTTAAGGTATGTGATGGCTGATTTTTAGTTGATTTTAACTAAATTAATGATATAGATGACAAGATATTGTTATCTATTTATTTTTTCATATTCCCTTGATGTATATGGGATGCTCGTTTTTATTGAATTTTTATTATTTAGTGGTTGTTTTATTATAATTATAGTTATGTTTCATTTGGTTCATATTCTATGACATTCATGCATTAAGAATTGTTTATGATATCAAATTATTATTAATGTAACACCTAAAATTAAAAAAAATTCTCATCAAATAGTTTACTTCCTTCAATATCTTTCTTTACACATAACACGATGTTAAAATAAATCGCAAAAAACTATTAAATTATTATTATTTGTGACAGTTATAAAATAGTTGTTAAATTAGTGGGTATTAATAGAATTAACTAATTTATGACATATATATAAAATTACTACATAATATTAATTTATTGATAAAATTTTATTAAATAATCACTCAATATTTAGTAAAGTCATTTTTCTTCAAAAATAGGTTTTCATCAAAAAAATATTTTTGTAGATTTTTGTTCAAAACTATTATAATTAATTTAATCATGTTTTAAAAAATTTATGAAATAAATATATTTTTCTAAATCATTATATTAAAACTATCTTATGATAATGTTTTGATAATTTTCTAAAAACATTGATGTTCATTTGAATAGTAAAAATGAATGATATTTTTGAAAAAAAATATGAACAAAAATCCATTTTTATGTGGTTTCAAGGTGAAATTAGTTTTATTATATTTTTTATAATATACTTATGTCTATTGGAATAAATTTTTTGTTTTAATTTGGTCTCAATTTTTTTTATAGGTACAAAGACGTTTTCCTAAAAAACATTTTTTATATGAGAAATGCACTTTTAAATTAATAAATTAAATTTATAATAATCATTAAATGATATTTTCAAAATTTATATAATATATAATCAATAATTTTTAAATATTCATCTAATATTTTCTAGGGATGGGAAAAGAATAAATATAGTTTTATACTTAAAACCAATATTATTATAAAAATTGGGTTTCATCGCATTTTTCAAACTTAATTTAAATATAATTACAATATGTTATGAGTGTTTAATTTGATAAATTTTATTCCAAATTCTAAATTAGTATGTCAATGTTTTTAAATAGGACATGTTTATTTTGGGTTAATATGAATAGTTATCGTCATAAAATTTATCAACTTGATAATGGGTAATTGAAATTAATCGAAGTTAATTCTAATTTATAATAAAGTATTTTTTTCATACTAATTATTATTGTTTTAATTTGATTAATAACTTGTCACCTAATCCTCTAAATTGAGTTTTATAATGGAAACTTTTCCATAAAAATGAATTTTATAATATTTAAATCAACGATAGTAACTAAATGTCATTTAATATTAAATATATATTATATGACCACATGGGAAAAAAGAATGTTTTGAATGAATATTAACATATATGTCGAGCTTAAAGATATTATTTTCATGAGAAAAATTTATTTCTATTTTTTAGAAAATATATAATGATCTTAAATTCTTGTGAAACACTAATATGATATTAATTAAATTAAGATAAATATAAATTCAATGATTTTAAGAATATAAAAAAATGATATAATTTAAATTATTTAATGTGTACCACAATATTTATAAATATATAATAATTAATAGTGAGGTTGGAATCATTATTTTATAATTTCCCCAGTTTCATGATGTATTTAAAGTTAAATGGAATGAATAGTGTTAAAAATGACAGTAATGATATTTTATACTAAATAATATATTATTAAATGATTTAATATTTATAAACATATTATATTTAGAAAGATAAATGTGATATAGTATTAAACCTCATCCATGGTCCATTTATGGGTTTTTATCATTTTATTGTAACATTAGTAACCCTTAAAGAGTAACAAACATTAATATTATGGTAATTGTAAAAAGGGTTAACGAAGGGTTAAAACAAAAAGATAATGGTAAAATGTTACCAAAACTTATGAAAATTTATTTTATGAGATTATTTATAGTAATAATATTCTTATATTTTAATATTGTCCATTTTTATCATGTTGAACATCAAAAATTAATTTATATTAATTTAGTATTTTAATAATTTGTTGATCAACATGGAGTTGATTGATCATGGATATTAAAACCTTGGATCTGAACTCTCATTCATATTTGTTTCTCCATGTTAGATCTAAAGTGGATGATACTAAGAAGTTTTAGGTTTTTTGGTTCAGCGGTCGATGGTCTTTAAGGAATTTGTAGTGTCTAAATTATCCTATTCTGGTGGGATTTTTTTCCTCCTCAATGATGATGTCCTGGTTTAGAGCCCTTAGCCACACATTCTATGATCTTACCCCTCTCTCCACTATGCCTCTACAAGTTGGATTTTTTTTTTGTGGTAACATAGTAGTTTTTTTTGTTTTTTTGTGGCACTGGGTGTTCTAGGTTTGCACACGTCGATGATGATGATGTTAAGTGTGGGAAACGATAACATTTTGATTTGTCGCATTTGATCTAGTTTCTTCCACATTGTCTCTGGTGATGGTTTTCTTGGTTTATTTCTATTAGTTATTAAACAGTTATGATTTTTTGTTGGTGAGATGTCATTATTGTTTCTATTGATTCTGGTTGTGGTGTCAGTCATCACTGTTTTCTACGAATGTGACAGTTCGATTATGTGGAGGTTGGTTTTGGTAGTCTTTTAGTATAAGATGATGATGGTTGTGATAGTAAAGGGGTCTATTGGTTTCCAATACTTTGATAATCAACTGTAGTGGTCAAAATCAATGACTATAATGGATTATAATTATGAATATTATTAGTTATGTGACTCCAGCTATGGCTAGGTTTAGCATCCTAAGGTGGTTGGCTGGAGAATGTGATGATGTCCTCTCATTTTAAATTTGAATCTGGGTTTGTGATTCGTGGTGTGGTTATGATGGGTATTTTGAAATTTTTTAAATTTTTTATTCTGTAATGCAGTATTGTTTTCTATGGGTCTATATAACTTGATTCTATGGTTCCCACTAAACCTTAAATTGGATTATCAGTTATTTAAAAAACATATTTGAGGAGTAATTTCAGAAAAGAGTTAATCACATTAATCAATCACATTATTTATAATTATTATTTTACCTCATATAAATCTATTATATTCTTCATAAAATAATAAATTAATTATAATAGATATATTTAAATGTTATTAATTTTATTAAACAACAATTATTCACCATTTTTATATCGAATAGAAAATGAAAATATCACTGGTTATTTTGTATAGATTTCCATCTCAACGAAGAGATAAAATTCATTTTCCGTAACCATATATTATGAATGGGTATTTTCATCACTTTAATGATTATATATAAAAGTTATTACATAATTATATTTATGTAATTATAATGTAATATATACCATTTTACACTCCAAATTGTTGGAAAATTGTAACTTCATTCGTCCGCACATGTAGACTACCACATCTATAAAGTGATAGAATTTATTTTTTCCTTTATATTTAAAATAGATTGTAATAAGGATAAATTTGATGAATTTATATGAAATAATATATATTCCTTAAATACATATTAATATTTACCTTTCTTTTATTCCATCTGTCAAAAAATGAAAACAATGTTCATGCATATGTACAACCACCTATCCCCATGAATGGTGTAATTCATTTTTTATATATCTAATTTTATGAATGAATATAAGATTGTATATAATGAATATTTATGACAGTAATACCATGATTTAAATTTTTTAAAAGATGTAATCATGATCAATGTACAAGGACTAAAATTACTAATCCAATACAAACATGAAAAACGAAGTAAATATCACCTAAAACTGTGATTTTAATTAAGAAGTGTTAACAAATGAGTGATAAAATGTTATAAAAATTCACATATAATATATTATAATGTTTCTTTAATATATTTATAATAAATAATTATTTATTATACAAGATGTTCCAATTTGTATGATTTTTGTTGGACCTAAAGCAAGTTATTTTCGTCCCATTTTTATTTCTATTAGACATAGGTCATATTCACCCCCAGTTTATTTTGTGTGCTGTATATACTACCCATGAATGTATCTTATGATTAATATTATAAAATCTATGTAGGTTTAAATTTATATTTGAGGTTATTTCATTCATGGGTCTTATAATTCAATAGTTACCAAAATAGAGAGGGTTTTATGTTATAATCTTATTATTTATCAGAACTATTTATGACTATGTTTATGATAATGAAATTTTATGATATAGATCTAAAAAAACTCATGAATTTTTATATCCTATGTTAATTTGTGAAAAATAATTTTTTCCCACTCATTTTCACACCCTTTGTACTGAAGAGACAAAAAATATGTTTTTAATGAGAATTGTCAATATTTCTCTTTTAGTCAATTTCTTTCATCAGTATCGATAATTTCTAAAAATATTTCAAATATAGGTTTTTACTATTATTATATGAATAAAAAAAGTAATTTTAACTTTATTTTGATATTTACAAAATTATTTAAAATGAATCTCTTTGTAATTTCTAGAACGAAGTAATTTTTGACATTTTACCAAAAATTTGAATGGAATGTTTTCTTTTAACATATACGACACAAACATAATTTCTTAATTTCATGATCACTCAATGTTTTGAATCATA
Organism: Viscum album; assembly: GCA_963277665.1. Taxonomy (NCBI): domain Eukaryota; kingdom Viridiplantae; phylum Streptophyta; class Magnoliopsida; order Santalales; family Viscaceae; genus Viscum; species Viscum album. The sequence goes on along the minus strand of OY728156.1, from coordinate 859,552,213 downwards.
CATTAAAATTTTCCACATTTATTATCAAATTAATTTTTTTTCATAAATGTCCTGGAAGTATTTAAACTTTAAAAGTGATTTTCAAAAAGGAAACCTTATTTAACTCTTGAAATATTTTAGTGATATTTTAACAGAATATTAATTTATGATAATATCTATTGATGTTAATTATAACTTAATAGGGATATGATTTATAGATATCATTGTTAGTCTTATATTGGATGGTTAATGTTTAAATTTTTTTTTAAATATTTATGAAACTGATTTATTTCCCATCTGTTATGCTATACGGAATAGGAGAAATGTTTATGAAACCCATTTTCATTGAATAGGTTATGATGTGATGATGTGATGAATATTTTATGATATTTTGGAACTCATATATATTATTTTCATTACATGACATTGGTTATTCTATAATAATGTATGGTGGTTACAATATAATCCTGGATGATGGTAACATTATAACCAAGGGTAGTGGTAACATTATAACTATGGATGTGTGAGACCTATATATCCCTTAAATACATTAGGTATGGATTTTTATACCATGAGAAAAATTGGATTGTAATGGATACTATACCTAGTTGAGTAGGTTAATTTTCTAGTATGATGGTCTTTGGTGTAGACCATTACTACTAATATGGTTTGGGGAGAAATCCAATTATACTAAGATAGTCATGAAAATGAGCCTTGACAACTAAGTAAATGATTTTCTATGCTTATATGTAAGCAAGAAAATAATGTATTATTACACTATTACAATCTAATGGATCATGATATTTTTCACCATTAAGATTCAAGCCATATGAAATTTAAATTTTTATACCATAAATCTTGATTATGATCTATAATATATATTCCATGATTTTAAAATTTTGATTCTCATGTTTTCGTACACATATGTTCATGTTAAGATCAAGTGATTAAGTATAACTCCCTTATTTACCATTAATGGGAATATAAAATCACCCTTTCATATATTTCCTTTACCCAAGTTATAACATAGGTTCTATGTATGATATTTCTAAGAAGAGTACTATTTATGAAGAACTTAGTGGGATATGGCATAGAAATTGGGTGAATCAAATTCTTATGGGAACATTTTTCTAAAGGAACTAGACCAACATGTTTTTGGAATGGATATTTATGTTATTTAATTAATATTAATATATTAAAATATGATATCTATGTTTGAAAATTATTAGTTTTTATAGTAGGTATTGGATGGATATTTAGTTAACTTTTGGAAATTAGGATTAGAAAACTTTAGTGAGAACCTTGGGGACATGTCTAAGTATTGGATAAAATCCTAATGTTTCGGTAACAATCAAGAAGGACACATGATAAATATAAGGTTTAATAAAATAATATTTCATTATTTAGAAATCCATTTATTTAGTTTTCATAATTATTTGGTTTGCATGTAGGATTATTATTTCTCGCACTATGTTTTTTGGTTTTAGTTAATGGATTAAATTAGAAATAATTGTGATAATATTGAGTTTTATGTTCAATGTAATAACTGATATCATGATAAAATAATTTAAATAATTGATATAATTTTTAAACTTATGATATTTGCTAATCATCAATATCATTATATGATTAACAATAAAAAATTTGGATAGTTTCTTAACACACCTAATAAGATAATTATGGATTTTCATAAAGAACATGTAGGAAATAAGATCTAGTTTTGGAAATGTCTCGAATGTGGGAAGAAGTACTAAAATGTATGTCTTAGAGGAATGGGAAAATGTTTTGAGTGTGGAAAATATAGACACAAAGAATGTTATTTCTAAGGAATAATAAAAATATCTATAAATGTAATGGATGATTATAATAATATCAATAAGGTATCGTTAACAATTGAATGTTTTATATGTATAATGTGTGGGTATTATGAAGATTTATGTCCTAGGGGAAAATCTTGAAAATGTATTAGAAAGGAGGTATGAGTAATGGTTTTACCTATGATGAGAAAGGGAGTATGGATGATTTATAAATGTTTTGGGATGTTATAATAGTATTTCTCATATTAAAAGTAATAAGCACGATTCAATTTACGTCGATGAATATAAAGACATGAATCTTATTTCATATTGTAATTTTTTAGGGAAAAAGATAATGAAGCATAGTTAATTCTATAAGAAGGAAGTGGAATTATTGATGTGTCTCTGCGTTTGGATTCATGACTTTTACTGTATATGATTTATATTAATGATATTCTCATAATAAAACTAATGAAACATGTGAGGATTGTTCATTAATTTCTTTTATTTAATTATTTAAAAACATATTTTTAATGGTAATAATAACCAAGAAGTGTTATATAGTGATTAGTTAATATTTTTCGAGAACACATTATTAATAGAAATGATAGTCCATAATATACATCTGATGTTTAATTTATTTAAGGAATAAAGATTTTCCAAATTTTCGAATCATATATGTTTTCAATTTATTAATGGAATAATGATTGTGTTAATTTTGGAATCATATATGTTTACATTTGAGGATAACTAAAAGTTTATAGATAAAATCATTGGTATATAATTTCAAGGTTGATCATATGTTAAATGGGATCAACACCCCATTTTCAATGTTTTATGTGATGTTATTTTGATAATCTATTGAGTTTTAAATTCCCATTGGGGTTGATATATTATTTTTTGATAAGTTAATTGTGGATTACATGATAGTGAGATATAGGTAATCATAATGGTTGAAAAGTGATTCATTGAAATGTTATTCACTGAAAAAGTAATATCATTATATATTAATAGTCATTTTAAGGGTTAACTTTAAGGTTAGTATATAAATTTTATTCTTCATATTTTGGTAAAGATCACTATTTTTCAAGATTATATAGTAATTTATCATTGTTATTAATGATATTGGGGAGATGTTTCATTGTTTTGATGTATATTTAAACCTTATGTTTAAAAAGTGTATTAACATGAAATATGATTTGGATGGAATGAAAATAATTTTTTTGAAGATAAAAGGGGAAGGGTATGATATAGACTTGCAGATTAAAACATTATTTAATGTTGAGGTTATAGAGGTGATTATAGTTTTGGAGATTAATGTTGTATTTTTTTTCATATAGAGGTTTATATAGTTTTATAATATATTTTTATAAATTTGTTTTTTTGTTAATGGCTAAATATATGAGTAATATATTAATATACTTTTTAGATCCATTGGGAGATGATTTTAGTGATGCACATACTCGCCATTTTGAGAAATATATTAGATTGTGGTAGAAATTGTTTAAAGGGTGAAATTATACATGTAAAGAAATTTTATTTCATTATATTTTTAGTTTATATGGTAAATTATTGCCTCATATATAGGAAAATTATATTAATATAAAAAAATTCCTACAAACTTATATTATGATTAATTGATGGTAATTACACCCATCAAAGATTCATGGTTTTTTGTGTATTCTTTATCTTGAAAATATTTCCTATCAAAATCTATTATACCTTGTTTGTTATTTTTATCTTCCATGTTCACAGTAACAAATACTAATAATTTTTTCCTATTTGGAAATCTATTTTTGTGGTGGCCCTTGTACTTCCCATTTTTTATGGGAAATTTTATTACCCATTTTTGAAAAGCTGAGTTTGAATAAAATAATTTTAAAATATCCAATCGTTGATTATGAGGTACAAGTTTAAATTTTTAGGAATTTTTTTTAAATGGGGAATAATATAACATCCTAATATTTTAGAAAATAATGTTCTATATCTAATTAAATTTATTTTATAGCTTGTGTTGTTTGAAACATCGTGTTTAAATGATCCACAATATTCTGTTAAAATATTATTATGTGTGACAGTTATAATATATCCGTTAAATTGGTGTGTATGGACAGGATTATCAAATTTAGGAAGTATATATAAATTTCATATTTAATAAAAATTTACTAATAAATTCATTATTAATTATCATTCAATTTTTATTAAACTCATTTTGTTCCTCAAAAATACATTTTCAATAATTTTATTCCTTTATTGAGAAAATATTATGAACAATATCTAGAAATTTTACAAATTTTATGAAATAAATATTATTTTTTAAATAAACATATTAAAAATAACTTAGGTTTATTTTTTGATAATTTTATGAAAATATAGATTTTTTAGTGAATAGTTAAAAATAATGATTTTATTTAATGTAGTAGATACAAAGTTCCATTTTTTTGAATGGTTTTAATGTAAAATAATATTCATTATATTTTGAATAATTCAATTAATTATATAAGAGTAAATTTTATTTATTAATTTAGTATAAAAACATTTTATATGTAAAAAGCTATTTATGGAAGAACTATTTTTATACACGTAATGTGTGTTTATCTTAAAAACTAAATTTATCACTAATGATAAATGATTTTGTTGAAATTTAAATTTTATACAATCAATAAAAAAATTTAACATTAATCTAATATTTTCTAGACATGGGATTAGAATAAATATGGATTTATGCTTAAAACCTTTATTTTTCTGAAAAGTGTTTTTTGGTGTATTTTGCAAAAATTATTTTAAAATTTACTTCTTCCACATATAAGTATTGAATTTGGTTAAATTTATTACATATTTTTAACTAGTTGTTTAAAATTTTGGAAGTATAACACTTTTAATTTTGTTCATTATTGATTGTAACTGTGATAAAGTTTATCACCTCGTTAAATGGTAAATCGAGTGAATCTATTCTAATTCCAAGTGATGAGGCCTTATTTTTTCACAATAATTACTATTAAATGAATTCAATTCTAAAATTTTTATCTTAGACTCCCAATTTACATGTTAAATAGACAATTCTAAATGTATATTAATTATATAATATTTAAATGAAAGATTGTTACAAAATGTCACTCTATAGGTTATAAATATCTCTTATATATCTACATAAGAACAGAAGCATGTCATGAATTTACATAAGTGTGTATTTTGATATCATTGATATTATTTTCATGAAATTAATTTAATTATCATTTTAATAAATTATATAATGATCTTAGATTCTTTTTCAATGCTAATATAATGTTTATTCAATTGGGAAAAATTAAATGAATGATTCTAAAAATATAAAACTTAATATAATTTGAAAATTTTAATGTGTACTAGGAATTTTATAGATCCATATGACATAATAGTGATTTTTATAAAAATTATATTATAATTCAACTTTTTTCATTATGTATTTACATTATAATTTAATGAATTTTGTTATAAATGACATAAACGATATTTTTAAATAAATAATATTTAATTAAATGAAGTAAAATTTATAAAAATAATGGATATGGAAAAATAAATAGGATATAATTTTAAAAGTCATTAATGGACCATTTATTGGATATTTTTCATTTTATTGACATTTTATTAGCACATAAAAGGTAGAAACATTTATCTTATAGTAATTGTCAAAAAGGATATAAATGGTTAAAACAAAAATATAAGGGTAAAACTCTGCTCCAAAATTATCCAAATTTTCCTGGACGAGAGTATTTAAAATCATAATATTCTTATATATCAATATCATCAATTTCTTTTCATTTTTACGTTATTCTTAATTAATACAAATATAATATTTGATGATATTCCCAGAGTGCCCCTCCCTTTAATTATAAAAGTGAACTCTACGTTCTCTTGGTAAGACCACCTTCTTCCTTCTACCTCAACTATACCTTGAAAAAATTCACTCTAAAAATAGATATACTCCATAGATATATTATATTATTCCAAAAAGGAAAACCATAAATCCATTATGATGAGATCATAAGGTGTTATTTCAATAAAGATGCAATTTCTTAAACTAATCACTTTATTTTTCATTATTATTTTACCTCCATTAAATAAGTTATATTCTTCATAAACTAAAAAATTCCTTATAAACAAAAATTTTTAAATTTTATTATTATTATTATTATTAAAAATCCTCTATTCATCCTTTTTCCGTCAAAGTTAATTTTAAAATATCGATCAAGAAAACATATAGCTTACCATCTTTATGTAGCGATACAATTGATTTTGCATCACCATCTTTTATGGATGGGTATCTTTTTGGGTTTATTATATATATATATATATATATATATTACAGAAAAAATAATTTTAATTTTTAATTTTTAAATAATAACCAACTTATTACCTTCCAAACTGTTAGAAAATTATAAATTTGTTTGTGTGCATGTGGGGACTACCATATCTACGCATAAATGCGATACATTTTTTTGTTTCTATTTACATGGATGAAAATAATAATGAATTTGAAATATTTATATGATATATATGATATATATGAAATGATAATGATTCTTTAATTTTTAATTAATATTTAACATTTTTTTCATTCAATCCGTCAAAAAATGAAAACGGTGTTCAAGAGTATGTATGGCGTACCATCTCCATAAATGGTGTAATTATTTTTTTCTATATCTAATTTTATGAATGAATATAAACATGTATATAATGAATATATATGATAATAAAATAATTAATTTTTTTATAATATATAATAGCAATAAAAGTTAAAGTACTAAAACTACTAATCCAATACATACATGATTAACGAAGCAGATATCACCCGAAATGATGATTTCAATAAAAAATTATTAACAATGAGGTGATAAAATGTTACAAGTAAATAATATATCATATAATTCATTTGGTGATGGTTATTTAACATATATATAATAAATATATATTTATAATACATGATGTTCCAATCAATATGATGGAATTTAAACCTAATGTAATGGATTTTTGTCTCACATTTATTTTCATGCAACCCATGCCTTATTCACCACTGATTTATTTTATATAGTGTATGTAATATACATGAAATTATTTTATGATTTATATTAAATAATTTATGAGTATTTATATATCCTTATAATTTTCATTATTTCATGGGGATTACAATTAAAAAGTTATCAATGTGATATGGGTTTGATGTTATAATCTCAAAATTTAGCAGGATTGTTTATAATTATATTCCAATGAAAACATATTATGATATACCTCTTAGGGAACTCATAAATTTTATTTTACTGCAATATTTTATTGAAAATAAATGTTTTTTTATTAATTTTAATAACCATATGTACTCAATAAATAGAAAATATGTTTTACGGAAAATTAACTTAATTCCCTCTTCGATCAAAAAATAATATTTATTTCATATCCATGTTTTCTTAAAATTTATCAAAGTATGTTTTTAATATTATCCTATGATTTTTAAAATTAATTTCCCATTTTTTACAATTTTAAAAATATTATAAAATTTATATTCATGTCATTTTATAAATAACATACTTTTTAATAGTTTTTTTCCTAAATATGATAAAGGAATGTTGTATTTTAAAATAGATGGAAAGCGAAAAATTTCCTAACATCAAAACTAAATAATGTTTTGATGATTATGTTATATTTTTACAAGGTTATTTTAAATTAAAATGTATTTCCTAATATTTTACCAATATTTTGGAAGCTCTTGAGGTCCCTTTGTGTTAAAACCCTAAATCAGGTGAGGAGGTTGAGAATTTCAAGGGGAAGGAGGCCGATGTGATTGTTGATGAGGATCAGATTGGGCGCTCAGATCACTTTAGTCTCTGCGTGAAACCGAAATCTGACAAATCAGAACTTAAAATTGCCTCCTTTTATGGAAAGAGTTTCGCAGATGTGGCAAAAAAGGCTGGAGGTTGCGCATTCATGGGTTGAGAAGTAGGTAGTTCGGGTATAATTATTCAGAAGGGTCGGATCGCGCATGTATTGGCGAATCAAGCCACTGTTGAAGAGAGGGTCAAATTGTGCAAGTTCTCAATAATAGCTCATGTTGTGATTCCAAAAGGTGTGTGGCCATTGAAATTTCAAGAGCTTACATGTATATTGGAAGATATCTGGGGCTTCTGTGATTAGAAGATGACGACTATGGGGCATGGGTTATACCATGTCATTTTTCCATCTGATGAATTCAAAAGATGCGCATGGTGTGTGGGCGATGTCCCTTTGCATCCTGGGTTTCTCAGAATTCATTATTGGGATCATAACATCGATCCAAGTTCGGTCAAGAACACCTTTTCTTAGGTATGGATCCGTATACATAATCTTAGTTGGCTCATTGGCACCCTCAAATCTTGTGGGACATTTCATCTTCTATAGGGAATCCAATCAGGCTTGATAATAAAACTGATAATCATAGTTTTGGTCATTACGCGAGGATTTTAGTGGAAGTGGACATGTCAAACATTCTATTGGAAGAGGTTGTCTTCACCACTAGGGATGCTAGTGTAAATATTGATATTGGTTATGAGAGGAAACAAATGTTTTGTCTCAACTGCCATACTTCTGGACACACATTATCTGAATGCAATAAGAATAAGGTCTTCACTATCTGCAATATCTGAGGGCATGAAGCTGGTAGTTGTTGACAGAAGAAAATTGCTCAGGGCTGTTCAATTCCAGACGCTGTTGACAAGGGGCAGGCAGTGAATGGCAAGGTGGATGTGCATGGTGACATCTCCGCATTAAATGCTGAAATTGTTCCAACTGTTGAGAATGTTAATGGCTCAGGGATCCCCTTGTAGGATCCCTCTCTGGCGATGAATAATGATAAGGATGGATGTAATAAGGATGCACAAAATATGATGGCTAACAAATTTTTTTTTGGGGGTGAGCAGGATCCGCTTACATGGAATGTTGAGCTTGCTGGAATCCATAATGCCTCACCTTCTTAGGAGGCATCAGTTGGTCCTGACAACTGCGATTTTCCTAGTAATGAGGACTCTGGTGACCAGCATTTTCATGATTCTATAACTCATGAACTCCCTCTAGGAGAGGACTCCCAGGTAATGGCATCAATGGTGGAAAAACTGAATCCCTCTTTGGCGGGGAATACTGATAATAATGGAGACAATACATATGCAAAAAATATGTCGGCTATCAACACAGAGGGTAAGAAGGATCTGCAAGGAAATGGTGAGCTTTTTGTCCATAATTCAACACATTCTAGGGAGGCATCAGTTGGGCCTGACAACTGTGATTTTCCCAGTAATGAGGACTCTAGTGACCAGCATTTGTAGGATTCTATAACTCATGACCTCCTGAGAGAGGATCAGCTAGGACAGAATCCTACTGATGAATTCTCCCCGGTACAAGAAACAAAGGTGGAAAAAAGGATACTCCCTACCTCCATTAATATGCCCATCAGTTCTGAGAACATATTTATCCCTTTTTCTGATGATGATAATGAATCTGCCAAGGTTCGAGATGTATCCCATGAATCAATGGATCAGGGTGAATCAGAACCTAGTGAATGCCTAGCCGTAAGCTACGGTGGACCCTGCACAAGGAAGAGGTCTTAATATAAATGAAGATTATATTTTGGAATGTCCAGGGTCTTGGGAATTCTACCATGGTCAGAACCCTGATGCATATTATCATGACGAATAAAACCATGTTATTGGGTATTGGTGAGCAAAGAATGAATTTTGAAAGATGGATGGACTTTAACTGGAATGCTCTGGGTTACTCCCTTACTACTACTAATAAACAGGGGAATGAGAATGAATCCCTTTGGGTGCTCAAACACAATAGTGTCACAATTGATTGTCTTCAAAATTATCAACAGTCAGCTAGTATTTTTTACTACTTTCAGTCCAATTCATTCTGTGTGACCTTTGTGCTTTATTTTAACCAATACATTAGAAGGATATTGTTATTGAACACCTTACTCACCATTTATGAAAATATATCTACTAGATGAATTTTTTTGTTGACTTTAACACAATTCTGAGGTCCGAGGAGAAACCTAGGTGTAATTTTTGCAGAGCTTCAGCCAAATTCTTTTATTGCTACATTGATCATTGTATATTGAATGAAGTTCCAATTTCAAGTGTAGATTTTACATGGAGAAGATTCACTCGGAATGGTAGGCAGGAAAGTAAATTAGATAGGTGCTTTGTGCAGATGGATGACAAAAGTGAGATGATGGTAATTTCTGGCTTGACTCTTCCTAGAATTCATTGGGATCATAATCCCATTTTTATTGATCTATTTTTTAGTAAAATGAGATCAGCACCTTTACCCTTTAAGTTCAATAACACTTGGCTGGTTGTGCCTGGGTGTAGGGAGATTATTTTGGAGGCTTGGAAATAAGATGTACCGGGTAGCTCTTTACATATTCTAACCTCCATGTTTAAAATTGAGAAAGCTAGACATAAAGAGTGGAGTACAAATTCCTTCTCCAATATTGTGAATGATATCAAAAAATATAAATCTCATTTGTTAAGATGTTAGCAGAGGAATATGAATCAGGACAGCCCATCTCAAGAAGAGATACATGCTGCCTCAAAACTTGATAATCTCTTGTCCCTTAAAGGGAATCTGAATTAGAATTAGTTTAATGTTAAGTGGATTAAGGATGGAGATATTAATTCATGATTTTTTCACTGCATGTAGAGGGAGAGGAAGATTAAGAGAACTCCCAGGGCTATTAAGATTAATGTTGTAACTCTCACATCTGAAAATGACATTTCTAATTATGTGATAAGTCATTTTGAAAAATTATATTCTGATTCTGGGGAAAACAGCCCAAATAATATTATTATATGTATTGAATATAGTGTGGATGATATCCAGAACAAGAAACTCATTGAGACACCTTCTAAAAATAAATTCAATTTTCCCTTTTCTCCTTAAATATGGACAATGCTGCTGGTCCCGATGGTTTTGAAAACTAGTTCTTTATGTTCTATTGGGACATCATTCAAATTGATGTGATAAATGCTATTAAATAATTCTTTCATCATTTCATTATGCCTTTTGGGATGAACTCTAATTTTATTGCTTTGATTACGAAGAAGGAAAATGATTTGGACATCAATGATTTCTGGACATTTTCCATTGGGAACTCTATTCTGAAGGTAATAAGTAAAATCATGGCACTCCGGAAAGGTGAAGTTTCTAAATTTTTTTATTATTTCAACTAGTTTGGATTTTTTTCCTGGGAGAAATATTCATAATTGTCTTTTCACTCCCTCCAGGTGTATTAATATTATTAAAAATAAAGGCCAGCCTGGCAAAATGGCTCTGATGGTTGATATATCGAAGGCCTTTGATACAATAAGGGGGGACTTTATTTTCTCAATTTTAAAGATGCATGGATTTTTAGAGAAATTCGTTGGTTTGGTATTTTCCATTTGGAAAAGTACTAGTCTATCCATCCTTGTCAATGGATCCCCTAGAGGCTTCTTTCAATGTACTAGAGGTTTTAGGCAAGGTGATCCTTTGTCTGGGCTTCTGTTCACTATGGATAAAGATTATCTTAGTATGTTTCTTCATGACCTTGTCAATAGTTGTATTTATCAAGAAATTTAGGTAGGAAGGAATTATTTTTCTCCTTCACAATTATTTTATGATGATGACATTATTCTATTTGGTAAGGATAATAGAAAAACATTCTCTTGTATTAAGAACATTTTTGCACATTATGGAGAAGTTTCAGGTGAGGTTATCAATTGAATGAAATACTTTGTTTTCTTCGGTGAAGGAATTAAGATCCTAAAAAAACAGGGTTTCTCATAGACATGGTGTCAAAAAAGGTTCACTCCCATTCAATTACCTTGGGATCCCTTTGTTCTGGGGAAGGGTGAAACATGACCACCTTGATGGGATTTCCTTGAAAATTACCAATCAGTTGGAAAGATGGAAAGGGCAGACCATGTCCCAGGCCCGGAGGGTTTGCCTTGTCAACTTTGTTATTACTTCTATGTTTGTCTATTTCTTTTCTGTCTATAGATGGCCTATTTCTCTTCCTAAATAACTGAGTGGAATGATAAGAAATGTTATTTGGAATGGCTCAACTCACCGGAGGAAACTTGTTACTATTGCCTGGAAAAACTATATTAAGACAGTTAAAATGGGAGGAATGGGTATTAAGGATGTCATATTATTTAATAATGCTCTCCTTAAAAATTTCACTTAGAGGCTTCTTTCCAACCCTGATTTCTCTCTGTAATTTTTGGTTGACATGTTTCTTCAAAGACTGCAAAATAGTGTGGGTGTCTATCTTAAAACCCTTGTGTGGTCTTCAATAAGGTCTGCTTTTTTTAAATATCATGTCTAACTCGAGATAGATGTTATGTCTTGGTTCCCATTTCAATTGCTAGAGTAACCCTTGGTTGTTTTCCCCCATTAAGGATTCTGCTATTATACCACCTCCTCTGAGGAAATTATCAATCTCTGGTCTGTATGGGAATGGTTATGATTATGATTTCCTAACCTGTAATCATCACCTAGAAATTGATAACTATGCTTATGTTGGTAGAGACATGTAAATATAGAAACCTTTTCTTAGTGGTTTTTTTCCAGTCGTGACTGCTATAATCTGTAATGTGGTATGAGTTCTGGAATCCCCTCATGGCTGGAAAGTCGTTGGCATCCTTATATCCCACCAAGTTCCTACCTTCTGATCTGGAGAATTTGGTAAAATCGACTGCCTATACAATCTGTGTTGCAGCGAAATGGAGTTAGTATGGCATTGGTATGTCTCCTTTGTGTTAAGAGTGATGAGTCTATTTCACATTTGTTTTTTACATTTTGCATTTTCTACTCATCTCTAGATGTATGTGCATTCTTCATTTCACTGCTACATTGATATTTTATCTCTTGATTCACTACTATGTTCATCCTTGAAAGTTGATTTTAGTGACCAAGTAATGGATCTATTTATATCTTCCATTGTATCAGTTATTTATTTTATCTGGAATTATCAGAATAGTATTGTCTTTAACAATGTGAAGCCCTCTTTCCGAGATGGCGTTCTGGTTATACATCATAGCATCACTCTTTCTTCAATGATTCAAACTGGCTCTGTGAACAATGATGTTTCTGAATTTTTACTCTTGAGAGATCTTGGAGTTCGTGGCAGGGAAAGGAAGCCTAGAATGGTCAAGTAAATTTGATGGATTCCACCAATTTCTAATTGTCTGAAAGTGAATGTTGATGGGGCGACCTACGGTGCACCGGGTCCTACTGGTTGTGGTGGTGTTTTCAGAACTCACCGGGGCTTTGTAAAGGGATACTCATTTCATTATGTTGGGTATTCTCATGCCATTGAGGCAGAACATTGGGCCATGATCAAGGATATCAGGTATGAGGTGTGTTATGGTTGGTGTAGAGTTTGGTTGGAGTCGGATTCCTCTGTTGTAGTGCAGATTTTGAATGATTGATCTTGGAATGATCCGTGGCGAATGATGTCTGCTTGGATCTCCTGCCTTAGAGTTGCTAAGTGTTTATGCCTTCATGTCTCCCACATGTATCAAGAAGCTAATAAAGTTGCTGACACTCTCTCCAAACTGGCGATCATGGAGGTCAGTTCCAGTTGGTCATTTGTTCTGCCTGCCTATTGTGACAGTTTGGTTTGCAATGATCAGAAGGGTGTTACATATTCACAGCTTTGTAAGGATTCTTGTTTTTGAGTCATTTTGTACTGTTTAATTTTTTTTATAAAAGTTTGTTGGGAGCAGGTTTCTGCCTGTCTCTCGAACATTTTGGCTATTTTACAAATATTTTTAATTTAAAAGTTATTTTTAATATGGAAAGGTTATTTTCATCAATAATTATTTCAGTGATGTTGTAAATGATTTTTCATATACGATAACATAATTTTACGTTAGTTATGATTTACATGGAATATGATCCATTTATACCATTATTAAAATTTATATGTATGTATAATGATTATGTTTATGATAATTTTATGAAAACAATTTATTTTCTATGGGTCATGATATGGTGGATTTATCAAATTTTTATGAAACCCATTTTATTTTCATGGGTTATGATGTAATGATATGATAGATGTTTTAAGATCAGATGGAAATAATTTTTATGGATTTAATTATATTTTAGTATTCTCCCTATAACAAAATATGGTGGTGACGTTATAACCAAGGATGTTGGTTACATTATATCAAAGTATGGTGGTCACTTTATAAGAAATGACTTCTGGGGATTATATCTATAAGGCCCCATCCTTAAAACTTACTTAATCTTGAGGTATTACAAGATTACACATTGAGAATATTTTTAGGTTTAGAGTTTTAGAGAATTAGATCATAAAACTTGCATTACATTCCACATTTAAACAAAGTGGTTACATAAAAGATAGTATTCATTTTTCCCATCAACGGAAACATATTTAAAATAAAACATGGATTCTTTCTTAACACTTCCTTGACACTATAATCATATCATGTACCATTCCCTTGACCTATGAAAAACATTTCAAAAACTAGGGATGGGCATAAAAAGCTCAGTAAGGGTTATAAAAAGTATGGAAAGGAAACATGAGTACATATATACATAAGAATGAAATCATACTTTACCCATAAAACATAAGCACTTTAACATACCTCATAAAATCATGAATAAATCATATAAATCATAAGACATAAAGGTATCTTGATGCATTCATAACATTCTTACGTAGGGTGTAACCGTTTTGGTTACGTTTGGAATACCTATCACAGTATATTCCCTAAATCGCTTCCGAGAAACCTTAAAACTTAACTCCTTCATGTTACCCAATGCATTAGAGAGCTATATCGGGCTCACCCGCCCTTAGTTTATCACGGAACTAACCGTCTTCATAATAATGCCCAAGAACCATAACATAATCATAGAACATAACGTAAGCATAAAGGAAAGATAACATTCGCACATTGCAATAACAATATAACATTTTAAGATATTGAAAAAATTAATCCATTCTAAAAACCATTTTCAAAACCATCTAAAACATAAAATAAAGATATTTTTAAATCAAAGTGTCCCATACCACATTGAATCTTTTTTAATTTCAAACCATTAATATCCTTATAAATAATTCCATAATCCCATTTTCAAAACATGGATATTAATGAGAAATATTTATAAGATTAAATCATTAAAACATTTAAAATGATATTTTAGTTAAAGGGGTTAAAACAAAATGAGAGACAGTTGAATACAATAATTGAGGAATAATATTTAATAAAATCTTTATAATATCATGAGAATAAATGGATTCATGATATAATATTCCAAATTATAGTATATACACCATATAAGAGTGAATTGTTGCATAACAACAATGAAGTCTCAATGGAAATGTAAATTTAGATGAAATCCATTATAATGATGGTAACCTTAAATTAAGGATAAATCAATCTCATAATTATGTGAGACAAATATAAATACACCCAATATAAGTGGATATTAAGTGTAAAATAATAAATGGTCATTCACACCTATTCAATGGATGACATATTCAATAACTACATGTTGAACCCAAAGAAATCGAAATTGGGTTAAGAAGTTCCCTTGACAGCCTAACGGTGTCACATCAAATTTTAGAAAAAGAGTTGATGAGAGAGTTAAAGGGTATCTCATCACTTGGACATAAAATTTATGGCAATATGGATATATAAGAAAATATCCCCACATAATAAGATGAAAATTAAAAGACATAACAAAAGAAGTCTTTTAAAAAGAGGAGGGTGAAAGGTTCCCTTACCGACTTGGTTATCTTTTGAAACATACACCCCACGAAAGAAGGAAAATAAAATATTGATGTAAATACTAATAAAATAAAGTATATTACACAAAGAGTAGAATAATGGGCAGTATATATACCAATCAATAGGAAATATTGGAAAATGTGGCATGAATCTCACGAAAACACAAAGTGAGATAAAAAGCCCTTTACAAAATTTCGTCAGCCTAACATCGCCAATTAATACTTCCAAAATGGATTGATGAGAGAAAATAGGGTATCTCATCATATGAACATAAAAAATACAGTAATAGTAATATAAAAGAACATCCCAATCATAAGAAAGATGAGCTTAAAAGTAATGACATAAAAGAGTGTTCTTAAAAAGAAAGAGAGGGGTAGGATCCCTTACCTCGGGTCCGACTTGAGTCGATCATTCTTTAACCTCCTGAATAATAAACTTGAGTTAATTTCAACTTGCTTAAGAACCTTTTTCAAGTTCATTATTCCTTTTATATCACTGAATAGCCTGCTATGAACACTATGTAATTATTTAAGTTAATAATGGTCGTTTTGTAGATCATTGCTACTTGAGTCAAAAATAAACTCTTTACAAGTTGTTCATGTGGTAAAATATATATTATATCCAGAATTATATTAATTATTTAGATATCATATATATCATTTTTATCCATTATATACATGCATTTATAATATTACATAACATTTAGAGGTAAGAAATGAAATGCACCATTCATGGAGATGGTAAGTCGTACGTACGCATGAACGCTACTTCCATTTCTATTTCTTATTTAATGGAATTAAAACATAACGATACATAATAGTATTATACTTCCATTATGGAATCATATATAATATCATTAAATCTATCCTTTATACGTAGCACATAAGGTATTAACGAATCAAATCGCTTTGAGGGGGCGGTAGTCCGCACTTCCTAGAATGAAGATATTGCGTTTAACCATAATGGAAACCATAAAGGTATTCCATAAATGAAAAATACATAAGCTTAAGTAAAACATAAACATATTATATATCATATATAAATATAGTGTCATCTTAATGGCTACCTTTGAGGGTGTTAAAATAATCTTGAACAATCATCGTTTCATGAGGCTGAAATTCACCATCCACAGAAATAGTATGTTCTTTAACCATTAGATGTAGGTGTGTGTAAGTGTAGCTCGAATAATTCTTATAAAACATCCTAGTATATTGAATATACTGGATTTTCTACAAATGAAATGAATAAAAAGAGTTTAGGAGGGTGGAGAACCAAAATAAAACAAAAGAACACAAATGAAGACATTATCTTAAAATCGGATATCTCTCTTTGATTTGAGCTTAAAGGATTCCATGGGAAGACTTCTGCCCAAAGTGAGGCTTCTAGGAGTAATAGAGGGATTTGTAGAGACAAAATGATCAGGGGTGGCTGAGCCAAAGGCTTGAGAGGTGTGGGTAAGGTCGTAGAGGTGGGGGCCTTTTATAAGAGGAGAGGAGGGGCACTCTTGGAAAGTTACAAAATGATACTTTATTTTCAAATGAGATTCGGATTTTAAAGGTCCCAAATTGATTTATTTAGAGGATATGGTGGTAAGGGTTCAAGATATACTCATTCAATAGGTCTTTTACAAGTGTAAGTTTTATTTTTATCACTATCTTTTCATTTTATATAAATCCTTTATTAATGATGTAATCGCTGCATCATCATGATTACATAAATAATTTTATTTATTTAATGTATATAAATTATAAGACAAATATCATGATTTAGGAAATCTTTTTATCTTTATAATAAATAATTATAGTAAAAAATATGACTTTTATAACCCAATTTAAAAATTGTTTTAGTAAAACAACTCATGCTTGTGACATTTTTATTTTAACTTTAAATAAAAAGTTATTTATGTCATTTTCCAACCAAAGTGGCTCCATGGGGTCCCCAAGTTGACCCATGGATTGTCTGGGTCGGTAATGACACATCCAATGAGGGTAGTACATGTTTCTAGGTCATTTCATATTATTAAAACATTATTTTTACCTTAAATTACACTAATTACCTCTAATTGCGATTAAAAACATAAAAGTTACTATTCACCAAAAAATTATTCTAATCCAATTGAACCACATTTTAAATCCTAATGACAACCATGAATGTTGTATTTTTTAAATTCAAATCACATGAGTGGTAAGGATTCATTTAAATGAAAAATCATTTTTTAAACTACCACTTAGTGGTTTCACTATTCATCAAAAATTGAAGTCTTTCAGAAAAATACCAAAAATTCACCCTAAGCTGTATTTGATATTCCGAATTCAAAAATGATGTCTATTTTAAAAAATTCAAAACATATATGTTGCATTAATTAATTTAATAATTAATTCCCGCTGTCAAAACAAATAGCATGTTTTTAAGAAACAATATCTTTTAAACGTTTGACACTAGTTTAAGTCCAATTTCAAATTGAAATTAATTCCAATGACCACCATTAGATTAAATGGTAAAAATATATTCTAAATACACTCTAATATAAATTAAAAATATAATCTATCCATATAAATAAATCAGATTAATAGGAGGTTTTTAATTGAAAAGCATCGTTTTCAATAAAAATGATCTTTATCAGAAAAATTACAAAATTTTACACAAAGTAAATTTTGATGTCCAGATTCTAAATAAAGATTTTATTTTGACAAATACAACATATAAAACTGTCAAAATGATATTTAAAAAGGGTTCTCCATCAAAAAGAGTTTAATCTACCTTTTAAGGAATATTAGATGATTTATGCTTAAAATTGGATTCATTTTCATTTTATGCCTCCAACATTTATTGGATAAAATTAAAAATATTTGACAAACATATATAATAATTTTGTAGTTAGTACCATTCATTCCCGCCATTACAACGACTAGGCGTTAACTACCTTTTAAAATAATATTATTTTATTATTAGTGTGAAACATAAGATTTCAAAGAAACTCATTGTTGCGTATTGGGTACGCCCTCAAGCATAACATTAACATTAAAGTAATATTTATATTTTATTAAAAAATATGGATAAATATGAAAATGTCATATTCTTTATTTACATGGGGTGTTACAATATCTTCCTCCAATGAATTAGATCAAGATTTATATATCATTAGATACACAGGAATTTAATGGGTAGTTGTCCCAATTACATAAGGTAATTTTTCAAATATGATAGTATTGTGAGTGAACCTTGACTACAATGATGGTTTGGGGAGTGAAACCATTCCACTATGATAGTTTTGTAAATGATAATTGAATAGTAAGGAAATTATTTTCTCTAATTATCCATATTCCAAAATATTATTTCTTATGAAAATGTTATTATACCATAGATCATGTTATTTTAATTCATTAGGATTTATATATTATGAAATTCTATATTTTCCTCCATTAATTAGGATGATAATCTATGATATGCAGTGTATGATTTTTTAAATTTTATTTCCATGTTCATATAACCTAATGTTAATGTAATACTCAAGTTATCATTGATATATCCATTTTTTCCAATACTAATCATTTTATCTCCCCTCACTTATATTTCTTTTTCCATGGTTATGAATGATGGTACTAATTATGATATTTATAAGAATATTGCTAGTTATGGTGAACATTATGGAAGATTTTGTTGTTCTTTTATGAACCTGTTGTTTCTATATCTATATTTCCAATTCCACAGGTCCAATATTTTTTTAGTATGGATCATTATGTTAAGTAATGGAATTTCAACAACTAAACTATTATATCTATGAATTAAAAGTATTTTTTTCTTTATATAACGATTTTTTTCATGATTTTGTGATTTTAATTTTATTTGACAATTTTCACTATATTATTTAAAGAAAAATTTATTCTTTTTTGGATCTATACATTCGATGCTAGTCTCTAACCCATGTCTTATTAGATGTTTGTGTCAGGGGCCACACATAGTTTTTTCAGGGCCCCATGTGGAGTACTACAAGAGTTAGATTGTGAAATTTTCATGCTTTTATATCTATAAAAATAAATTTATAATGATATATGATAAAATTATATATGAACTAAAATTAGTAGAAAAGTAAAAAATGGGATCCCTTATATGCATGTCTTGACCCAATTTCATCTCTCACTCCCCATTATTACTGACCATAATTTCCCAAATGAATCTCCCCTACCAATCCAATATCTATGCTTTATCATCTACCTCCATCTAAATTTCCCACAACTTTTATCCTATCCTAACAACATTATTACATCCACTTCACTAGACCTACTCCTCCTTCACACTTCATCACCCTCCACTCTCCCATGTCCCAACCTGGTCCGTTGTATTGAACCATTTAATATTTATTGAGGACATCATACTAAATACCAACATTTCTAATAACTGAAAAAATATCATCTTCAAAATTCATACCAATTTTCATATCTATAAATAGCCTCTACACTATAAATAGTTTTTTATAGTCATTTACACTCTTCAAAAACATAACCGAGTCTCCTAATTTCCTTAGATAATATTTCTGAGTGAATTTTATAATAAATGTATTAAGTCATAATGTTCCCATATCAAGGGGAAACAATGTTCATCCTTTTATCCTATTGATTATATCACCTAATTCCATAAGAAAGAAATGAGGGATCAAAGTGTATAACATGGTATTTAATACAAAAATAAGACCTATGTATGAGAATGATATTAAAATTACTTTTTTGGGAAAATATAATACACTACACTATATGAAATATTATATTTATAGTTTATCAGTCTATCATATGGTTTTATAGAAAAAAATAAATGTTTTAATCTAAAATTAATTAAATAATTTAAAATCACAAAAAGTTCCTGTTAACTATAATCACACCCAATTTAAACATGATAGAAAATACACTATTCTAGGATTAATGGTGTGGAATTTTTTAGAATCATTTTAATTTATAATAATCTATTTTACATCAAAATGAGAATAATACATTTGAATAATTTTAAATAACTAATTTCTTAATTATTCAATGGTGTATAAATTCTAATTCTTGGTGAGCATGAATGTATTTTTTTAACACCCCATTCTCAGTTCAATGAAACCATTTAAAAAATATGTCATTTACTTGGCTAAATTACCATTTTATCTTCTGGTGTGAAATTAGAAAAATAAAATCATGAAGTTTTCAAGAAATAATTCTGAACATTTTAATCCTCTACACTCATGGGTTGTATATCCCTATTTAACACACCATTACATGTTTCATCAAGAGAATAAATGAAATTTTCTAATTTTCCTTGTCTTTTAGATGCTATCTTGGTTTTCATTTCATGCCTTAAACTAATATCACCATTGAATTTGGATGAAATTTATTTATGGGAGGAAAATAATGAACAAAACATGTAGGTCTTGTGTATTTATACTATATAACAAGAACATCTATCCTTATTCAAAGAATATTTGTTGGGTTAGGAATGATTTTCTTTGAAACCCCTTGGATTAAATTTCTTGAATTGTGCAATCTATATTCCTTTCATCAAATTCCACAATATTTTTTGATATTTAATTTATGTTGAATTTTCTCATAGTTTAAGATTGAACATCATTTTTAAAAAATAAATAAATATTTTATGATTTTTAGCAGAATAAGTTGATGAAACAGTTAATTAATTATCACTTTTTTATGGAACAAAATTTATTCATTTTATTCAATATATTCTATTGTTAAATTTAATAACATGAGTGCACAAAGAGATGGTTGTCTTATTATATGAAAACTTATAAGGTTTTACTATGGTTTAAATAACATCATAAATTTCTATTTAAGGTTATGTAACTTCTTTGATGGAGTTTATGAACTAAAATAGATATTTCATCAATGAATTTATAGTTGCAAGAAATTTTCAATAAAAAAAATTACATGCTGACTATTTTATATGTAATTTATATATTGATTTCATGAATTTTGACTCACTCTTCAATAATTACGTTTATATCACCCATATTTCTTCATAAATTTACTTCTTACTCACCATCCACGTTGACACTTTATATATTAATTAAATTCATCAATGGTTCATAATCCTTTATCAATGATGATTATTATAATTCAAGCTTCTAATTTTCCTTCATTAAAATGATGATATCCATTATAAATTGAATCTCTTTTATTGTTTATTCATCTTCATTATGATATTTGAAAATTTTATATTCTAGTCTGGAGGATTTATAAGTGTACTTATATTGATCTTTAAAATCAAAAACACCTTCACCCTTTTTGTCTTACTCTGTATTTTCACATTCATCATAATAATATAACATATAATTTATTGATAGAAAATTTATCTTATTTGAAGAATTTAACATTAAATTTACTTTATAGAATTATAATAAACTATCAACACTTTCCACAACATTTCTCTTAGTTGATATTTTATAATAGTCATCCTCAACTTATGAATTCTTGAAGGGAAAATGAATATTTTTTTCAAATATTTCTTTAATTAAAACACGTAAAAATATGTTTTCATTACTAACTTACATTTTACACTATGAATAAATATTTATCCATGTAATATGATCATATTAAAATTAATGTATGTTTTCCAAGATAATGGATAGTTGAATAACTCAAGAGGGGGTGAATTGAGCTCCAAAAATTTTCATCATTATTAGACCACCCTATTCATGGTGTGTGAGATGAAATATTTTATTAAAAAAATATTCAATTGAATTATTATGGTTAAGGGTAAATATATTTAACAATGATATTTATAATGGTTCAAGGAATATAAATCCCCTAGTTTAGTCCACCAAAACTCAACTCTATATGTTTGGACATTTTCACTAGAACAATCTTTTTATCAGGTGATCCTAGCAGAGAACAAAGAAGCTGTCACTTATTGAAAGAGTATAAGATATTTCAACTGGGATATTACTTCAAAAGTATTATCCACATCTATAACACACTAGTTTATAATGTGTATTAATGAAAAAAAGATAACATAGTCTTTAAAGATACTTTAGAATACATAGTTGCAAGAAACAACTAATAGTATATGAAGATGCATTCATGAAAAATGATATTCTTCAAGATACGGTTTTGGGAAATCATCAAATGAAAATGATAAAATTGTGATCACCATTTTCAACCAATATTCTTAGGATATAAATATATAAAATATATGGTGTTTAGGTTTTCTAAGTAAGAACTCAATCTTGTGTTGTCTTTTTATTTTCAAACTCTTCTATACAGTAGCTAACTATAAAATTTAATAATAATGGCCATCTTGATTATCTATTGATAGAGAGATATTCGATTATATAGGCTTTTAATTATATGTATCCATTCTTTTTTAAATACATAATATGTATCCATGACAGAAATTTCAAGGAATATCTTCTTCATTGGATATTTGAATTTATAGAAACATGAAATTTTATACTTGTAGACTTTTCTATAAATATAAAAACCATTTTTAATTGGATGAAATGTAAGAAAAAACATATCAAAATAAATATGATAGGTAATAATGATGATCTTTTTGACAACTATTTCTATGTAAGATTTGTGTCAGGTAGTTCTATAATCATAAGATAAATTTATAAATATACTTCTTAAAATGACTATATCATAAATATTCATTTCATAAGAGAAACTAAGTTTCATGTTATCTAGAACAGTTTTTTGCACAATATAAATTGTATTGGTTTGTAGTAAAAGGAAAAAAAGATCTTATAATAATTCGCATGATATTGTTTTAAGAATTACCCTAAAGTATTATCATTACATTTATTTTTTTTTGGAAAATCATTCTTCATAAAATAATATAATCTATAATAAGATAAAATTTCACCAATGAGATTTAGATTCTGATTAGGCCAATGATAATATTTTTTTTCAGTAAGATAAAATAATTTGTTCATAAAAATAATTATTTAGACATCATAATATAAATACATAGATAATATAATGAATGATAGGTTATTTTGATAAATATAATCAGATATTATTAAGCCATTTTTTTAAATAGTAGTATTTATTTTTCAAATCATCAAAACACGTAAATTGAGACATATTGGAACAATTGAAGTCCATCAAACAATGGAATCATCATCATCTTCTAAATCCCCTTCATTATACCCCAATAATTCTATAATCATTAAGCATCTATATGTTTTAAAATTGATATCCTATTCATATTTTCCTTTTTTTCCTTATGTACCCCATTCTTATCTCATTGGATATATTTTTTTTAGTTTTTCATTGTAGATCTCATCCATGTATTTTCTTGTTAAATAATAATTTTTATCATCAAACATGTCTAGAAAAATCCCCCTCAATTTCATCACCAATTTATAGTATTCAATAACTCATACATAATTTAGATCTGGAAAATAAATTTATTTTCTTTAATAAACAAAGAACAAATTGAGTTTTCATAATCCATCTATCTATCTTAAAATTGTACACTATATATTTAAAATTGCGACTCTTTAACCTTTTTATCAACTTAGTAAATATAATAAATTTTTCCCCATTTAGTAGTCAATACTTTGAATCTTATAACTTTTGCCAATTATTTCCTACAAAGTGATCAGACTAACATATTTCATGCTCTCTAATAAACATATATGTTCTTCTTCTCTAGTAATATAATATTTTAACTAATTATTTGATGTTTAAAACAATTATGCATATTTTCATGAATATATAAAAAATCATTTTCTATCAAATATATGAATTTAATTATTTTTAATATAATTCATACTCTCTTTATAAATAATTTACGTGGAAGATAAATCTATAATAAATAAACTCAGATCCCGGGGAATACAAGGTTTTACTACTTTGTAAAAAAATAATCTAAAAAGGAATCCTCCTTTGATACCAATTATTCAGTCTATCAAAAATATGTCTAACACTATAATGAATTATCTACCTTACAACCATTATCATGATAATTTATCCTAGTCTATTTAAATCATATAATCCAGGTGTAATCAATAAAAATTATTGTTTGTGAGTATATAGTGGTAAAACAACATATCACAATATATTTTTTCAAGGTTAATTGATTTTTTCTCAATTTTCTATATTATTGGTGGTTGGTGATTATTATGTTGCATCAAATGTCCTTGTTTTAATATTAAAGTGTAGAGGATATAGAGAAATAATTAGGTTCTGAACTCATTTATAAGAAATATAAAATATGAGGGACCCAAATGATGGTCAATCTTATAAAATCCACCTAAATTGAATGAATATATGGATCAATTATGGACCTCTATTCATCAAATAAATCCCATAAAAATCTCTTTGGAATACTCCTTATAATGTATGAGACACTATTTGAATTTCATGTCACAGATCTCAAATTGAATCATAAATTTTATATAAATAAATCCAAAACATTGACATGTTTCCATGCACTAAGAAGTGTTTTTTGGTCAGTTACACCTTACATATTTTTGATAGAAATTAAAGTCATCAAAAAATATTAGAGGAAATGTTTATCTTCTAGATATATATTTGACTGAGATCAAAGTGTGGTTACAATAAACTAGGATTTTCTTCCCTTCATCAAACTCCAAGGTCATCAAAACCGGTGGATTTTATCCTTCAACTGTGATATATTTTCCCTAAAATATTAATTTTTTTATTTGATCATGTTGTCTATGAATTATTCTTCGAACATGAATATCTTATTTATTTATTTTATTCAGAATATGACATGGTTCTTTAACCATGTTTCTTTTAATCTACATGGTAAAAAAGAAGACTCTACCCTTAAATCTTTAAGAACTACAAATTCATGAACAATTTGTGTTATCTCCATAAACCATGATGTAATGGTATAGAGAAAAATGTGGTTTAATTTATTATCGCCACACGAAATCTATGAAAAAATCAATGATCAATAAAATGAATACTTTTTTAATGATCTTCACATGATTTTATTAGATTAAATGACTATATAATATTTTAATAAATACCATTATTTGTTTTACGCTTCTTATGATTTCCCTTGTCTCTATATATCATGAAAATATTTCTTCAATATATGGGTATTTTTATAATAATTGTTCTCTACTTTATTGTTTTGAGCTATTGGTTTTTGTAAGAAGCTTGGAGGTGGAATATGGAAGAAAAATTGATCAATTGAGTTTGGTTGAAACATAATTGTGGGAGAACCCATACCACTCTATGATTTATGTCTCTATAATTGATGTTGAGCTCATCATAGTGAAGTCGATGTGGTTATTGAAGAGGGATGTTGGAGTTGTGTTTGGTTTTTAGTGGGGTAGAAATATATCCATGTGGGTTCACTATGAAATGGATTGTAATGATTCCCTATTTTTATGGTCAGGGTTTGGTGTTGTATTTCAGTGGATCTTTCATTTGAATGTGGTATTGACTGCATCATCAATTAAAAACAACATGGTTTATATAGTAGTCCGCTAAAATTTTTCCTGATGACTGAAGGGGGATAGACAAAAACACATTTTTTCTTGATTGGATACATACGGTTTTAGTCAAATTTAAATATTGGAAAGAAAACCACATGTAATAATTAATAGAGAAAATCTTTTAAAGAGAATAGCTTTTAGATAGCTGTTAACCCTAAAAAACCATGACATGGTTTAGTGCACCACTTCGGGGTTTGGTCCACCCAAATTTTTAACATGAATGTGAAATCCTATCATTTTTATTTAGTATTATCTTATTCATTGAAATAATTGGTATCCATAAAGCGTCTCCATAGAGGATCTATGTACTTAAAATGAATGTTTGAGTCCTTGAGAGTGCGAGATCAAGTATTCACATTATATGGTACTCTTCTTCTCTATTATTTATCCCTTACCCCATTATTTATATCTAGAGGGTTTATAGAATCGGTTTATAATGGATATTTGAGAACTTTAATGTAATTTTATTTGGGATTATATGTTTTTATAGAATCTTTTGTGGATAATTATTTTTTAAAAGTTATGTTTTACAATTTTGGTTGTATAACAGCTCAAGAATCTAATTGCGATAGGTGATTAAAAGTACCACTTTTATTTTATTATTGTTTATATGGTTTTATAATTCTTTATCCTCTATTTTAGTAATGATGTAAGATTTTATTATTTATTAAAGAACAATCAATTTTTTTTTCGAATTTTATGATCCCTAGATGATATATATGATTTTATTATTTTTATTTGATTATTTATTATTATCCCATTTATATGTATGGGGTTTGAGGTATGTAGAACACAACTAAAACATAGAAAATAAAATTTTATTAATTTTTGTTATAGTAATGTAGTTTAGTTTATTAATAAAATTTCCTCTAGAAGTTACATATATAATTATGTTAATTGATGTTGCTTAGTGTGGTTGGTTTGAAGGGGTGATGTGGTGTTGTTAGTTTGGTTACAGAATTTTTATTTCATGGGTTTTTATAAAAATTATAATAAAATAAATAAATAAATTTAATTAATGGAATTCAGATGATGTTATTTTTATAATGTTATGAATAAATAATGTTATAAATTAACTAATTAAAATAGTAAAAATTATTATTAGGTGGGAAATAAATTGTAAATAATGAATTCTATTGAGTGATGAATGATATGAAAGTTATAGTGGAATATATTGGAAGTGTGATAATAGGTAAAAATATTTCTTGTGGATAAATAAATGTAAAGTTATATGTTTAATATGATTGTGGTGGAATTGGTGATGAAATATAGATCAGAAAAGAGGATATGGTTATTAAATGATCATGGTACTCTTTGGTTGTATATTTAGAGAGGAAATTATTATTCTTGTATAGAAGTGATGATTTTATTATGGAGTAATTGTAGATATTCATATATTATAATAGGACTTTAGGATGGTATTGTGTGATATTATATATCATTTTATATTTTATTATTCATTACACACGAGCAACTATGTTCATTTACTTTAAAGATAGCCATTTGAGGTGTTGGGTATCTAGTAAACCCTCAATATCTAGGATATGAATTTTTCATATGGATGGATACTCACAATTACCCGTCATTTCTTCAAAGAATATTGTGGTTATGTAACTATGGTATAGGATTTAAAATAAGGTGGATTTGCCTATGGAATGGGGGTTTTGTATGTGTTTGTGATATATAGATATTGATTGTTGCTTAGGAATGTGAATGTGGAATACGATTTTGGTATATTGATATAGGAAGGGAAGGGATCAGTGAGAAATATTTTTTTTGGACCTGAGGGTGACTAGATTAATGGGGAATGAGTGGGTGTTACCTCTTTTTTATATTTCCAAGTTTCATATACATGTATTTTATGTATATTTAATGATAGTTCATTTGGTGAGATTAGTTTATAGTTGACCTGATATATAACATGAATCTGTTTCACTCTTTATTTATTGGATATTTAGTATGAATTATCCATATTAACAAGATTATTTATGTGGTATAACCTATTTAGTATACTTGTATTCTCACCTATAATTTTATATACTATTTTTTAATTTGATTGAAAATTTTAGAGTAATATGATCCTTACCAGAACATAATGTGTTGAATGATAATAATTAGAGATACTTCCATAAGATCTGATTCATTTTAGGTATTTTTCATTATATATGTTCTCCTATTTAATATGATTCCACATACAGATTATTACAATCATTATTATTAATGGTATTTGAATTATTTTTTGATGGAGTGACTTTGATAAGTGGTTTTATTTATTTTTCAGGGATAAATTGGGTAATTCCTCCCATATTATTCTTTTATATTCTTGATTATAGTAACCAACCTATGATCTATTGGAAATGGGTTTTACAGGACACAAATAGATTAAATACTTTTATAAGAGTGATTTTTTGAGGTAGAAAATGATAGTGGTATCTAAATCAAGGACCTTGATAGTATATTATAAACTATAAAGAAAATGTGTACAGATTTGAAGATAGAAACCTTGGTATGGCATGTGTGCATAATATCATGAATAATAAAATTATCTTTATTAAATAATTAATTAAGATAATGTTGAATTTATATTTCATTTTTTATGTTGTATTTATTATCATATTTCATTAATTTATTTTATATTGTT
Source organism: Viscum album (assembly GCA_963277665.1). NCBI lineage: Eukaryota > Viridiplantae > Streptophyta > Magnoliopsida > Santalales > Viscaceae > Viscum > Viscum album. The sequence goes on along the minus strand of OY728156.1, from coordinate 859,523,524 downwards.
TACTCTCATAAAACTCTTGGGATTGTTCGGTCAATTTCTCCAAAGATTCTTTGCGATATGGCCTCAAGCATGCCTCCCTATATGCCATAGGCTGTCAACAAGAAACAAGGGACTAAAGGTGGTATAGTGAGAAGACTACACCACATGAATTAGTAATAATTATAGATGAAGAAATATAAATTAAGTCACTAAAAAGACAATCTTAACTAATAATCAATAAATAAACTATAGGTAATCATTAATTAAAATGCAACAAAGTACTGGAAACAGACATAAATTAGGTAGAAACAAATACAAGGCAGGAATGAAAAATAATAAATAAGTAAAATATCTAATGATATAAGGAATATCAAGTACTTACTTAATCACTGCACCCTAGCTCTAATGTCCAATCCTAGTCCATAAATAAATAACACACATAGCACAATCCAAGTCATAACCTGTAGTTACGAGATATCTATTTGGGTATAAATTTTGGTTTGAACAAGGTGTGAGATAAAATTAATAGGACACTGCCAATATCTTAAAATGAATTAAATTATGTGAATCTGACATGAAGTAGTGTGATCTATATCAAATGTAATGTAGTTCTGCAAATGAATAAAAATATCAAAGTCGACTCGGCTTTCTTAAGGAAAATTTTCCAATCATACCTACTTTTTACTAAGCAGGATTATCTCTGAACTTTCCATCATGTACATATAATCATAAAAAAGATTATGTATATAGTGTTATACATGCATGGTAAAGGACTCATGGCTTAGTATCAAGGTGTCAACTTAAGGATCATATTTCATGTTATTATGTTTTTATTAAGGGAAATCATATGATATAAAAATAATGATATCGAAAAGTTATAATTGAGGTGTCCTTGAACACACAGGGTCGATTCACTGATACTGACTACTCATGAATTCATTCTATATGGTTTTAAGTTAAATCCGCAGGGTTAATCCATAGAACTCCACTCTAATTTTTTTTAACTAAGTCATGAGATTTACATCCCATGTAATCTTGATCTAAGAATGATTTGAATATTGATGATGTAACCCTAGGATTCATGAGAGTGAGGTCATTAAGATGAATCCAATTATTGTATCTAAGGGATTTTAATATCTATAATATAGAGAGGTAGTAAATCATTTGAAAAATGATAAGACATTCAAATATAAGACTTTGGTCATGTTCTAATGTAGGAATCTACCTTGTAAACTATGCTAAATAATCCGTGCAGTTTTATATCAGGGCTTAATGAATTCCCTTGGGAATCCAAGTATGGTTCATCTCTGAACTCTCTTAAAAAGGAAAAAGGACCATAATAATAATAGTAAACAATGTATTTAATAAAAAGTATTCTCTATGTAATAATCCTATAAATGTATCATTTCCAATTATTTAAGACTATTCCATTTCAATGAAAATGATAACGGTCGACACGAGACTTAATAAAAAATAATTATATCAATTCATTAAAATTATTTAATTAAATTCTCTAAATTTTCATTCAACATTGAAAAATGTATATATAAGGTTTTTAACCATTTATCATGTTTTTTCAATTAATTTAAACCTTTACCACACATTAGAACATTCCTAGGTTAAAAGTAGGAGTTATATTTGTTAACATTTAATTTCAAATTGAGGAGATCAAATCAAAACATGCTTTCACCAGTTATATGGTATCTATTTAACCATTTTAATTAATTAAATCATTTAAGAAAGTTGAACCAACAGAACAATGTGTATTTTTCTTATTAATTGTACAGATGCCCATATGAAAAAGCATATAACTCATAAGGGTGGATTCTATTGATATATTTTCCCTCTATAGATAATTAGTGGGTCTAATAGGGTGTTTAAATTTCCAAACAAATATCTATTTTATGAAAAAAAAGGTTCCAAGGGAAAGAATGGGTAAATCCAATGTATAGAATAATTGAAAATATTTATAAATTAACCAAACATTATGGAAAATCAATTTTATATTGGATGTTCCACTCATCAAATATTAGTATTTGATTTATCCTAGAACATGAGAAATATAAATAATCATTAAACACTATAAAAATATGTAAAAATATGTTGCAAGGATTTAGTATTCTCTATGGAAATATAAATGAAGAAATTTAGAATACAGAGTTGATAGATTATCAATGAAGATCCAATGCATCTGATAGTTCTAGATACCGATATCGCATGAGTAATGTCTCCAAAATTCTAGGTGGGAGGGGAGGATCTCACGTGGGGGGCTACTACACATTGGAGGATTAAATAGGAAACAACCATTAAGGAGTGGGGGAAATCATAATTTTTCCCATTTAATGAGCCTTTCTATTTATCCACATGGCTTGGATATTCATGTGCTAATTATGCAGTGCCACTACCTAAATGGATCTACCCATGTGGTATAGGCACATGGTTTGAAAAATTGTGTGTGGTTCATATATAGAAATTATCCAAGAGCTATATCCCCTGCATGCCTAGGTGTGTTTTTTGAAAAAGAATGCACAAACCATTTGATACACTATAAATTTATTATAGAGGGTTACATGTTTATCTAGTCTTCCAAACAATGTTAAAAAACTGTATCCATTAACAAAATAGGTCGTACATTTGTTCCTCTTGGTTAGTACTAATCATGTGCCAACCATTCTCCCTTGTCTTTTCTCCTCCTAAAATTGTCTTTTTTGAGCTCGACGCTCCAAAAAAACATCTGAACAACCGAGGCACCTATCATTCCTTAAAATCCTTCTAAAAATGTAATAATCATTATAATTCTTGAATTTATAATAAAATATGGGTTAAATTTTGTCATGTTCACCAAATTAAATGTTCAAAAACCATTAAAATTACAACATGATCTAAAACATGGGATCTTATAATCTCTCTAATTTAAAACATGTAATCTCCAAGAAGTCTTAGGGGGAGAATGAATCATCAACCAACCTACATGGGTCAAGTGATTCCAATAAAATGGTCATGATAAATTTTTGAATGCCCAAATATGGCTCAAGAGTTATGGAAAATGGTACTTATGCAACCAAAACATGATCCAAAATTCATAAAATCCCTCAAGAAGGATCATACCCATTCAAGTATAATCTCAAACAGGATCATTTTGTTTTCTATTACAACATTCATCCTGTGGTTCTTCCCATCAAATGTTCTAGTATTAAACAAGAGATTTTATACCACTATACTTCCACCATAACAACAAAATTTTAAAAAAATCTTGAGTGTCCTAGAGTCACACTTAGAAATTTTATCTAGTTTAGATGGAGGAAACTACCCTTTGTACTTGATTTATATCATAATGGTCAAAATATAAACGATTAAGCTCAAGTGGGTCGCATTGAATTTTACTTAAAAAGCCACAACATCCCTTTAAGAAGCACCCATTTCATCAGAATGGTATTCTCACTACAGTTTCATACTGACCATAAAAAAACAACCCAATAGAAACCAATATAGATCACTTTTGGATATGTATTTTTTAAATTCTCATCTCTCATGACGAATGTGTTACTAAAACTAGATTTTGAAACCTTATACTAAGTAATAACGAGATTGTTCTTAGAACACTCATTGAAGTCCATACATAACATTTAATTATGTCTCTATATTGAACCCTCTCCCAAGAAAAGGCGTCACCATGAAAAATTACTAATCCAAAAATTAATCAAAATCTAGTATCCATGGATCATCATATTCTACATTGGTCCTAACGACCACCTCATATTTTTACACAAATCCATCATTGAACTACACCAAGAAATCACATAGTATTCCATTCATACCATGTTTAATCTATTAATATGAAGATGATTTTCTAAATTGCCATTATGGTACTGGTCTAAATGTACCATGACCTTTTTACCCAATGGGTTTCCCACCGGTGACCGATGTCCCGCTCCCCACTTTTGGATCTTCCATGTCAATTCCTAAATGAAACAAAAACTAATTACCTTATGGCATGCCCCATCCATCCTATACATAGGAACAGAATGGAAAAGGGCTGGATCATAACCAAGTAATATGTAAATTTTCCCATTATCTATTCATGATTTCCATGAATAGTTCTTATGATTTTTTTTGAAAAAACAAAAACAATGAGGGTTATCAACTTCCAACTGCCAGTGGTGTACTACGTACCATTTGGATTGTCATAAAACTAATCCTTGAGCACAACACCCAATGAGCCCTTTCATCAAACTGTATCATCTATTTAAATAGGTAGATCAATTAATAATAAATTTTCTATCTTCTTTAATTATATGGATTTCCAGGTAAGTGTAATTTTAACCTCTTCACTAAGAGTTCACTGACATTTTATCCATAGGAATGCATAGATGTTTCTGATCCATACTCACATCAAATAGGCCACACATTACTTACAACGCCTTACACCACATCTCATAGCCATGTGTGTTTCCATCTATTCTAGTTTATCCCTCATCTCAGACACTTTCTTTAAATTTATAATAAAATCTGGGTCATCATTCGCACAAGAATGTAATCAGAAACTATCAATCTCGACCCTTACTTATCCTCTCACTGATGTTCAATTCAAAATTGTTTCTACGCACAATGAGCATGAACTGAATTATCATTTATAGTTAGTCTAATATCTTGTACCACCTACTTCAAAAAACCTAACTCACTCTTCCAAGAGTCATCATCTAGAAAGGTCCAAATGATCATTCCACACAAAACACCATTTTCCATTTATTCAAGATCTCCTTTGTAAATCCCACTCAAAATCAAGCATCTTACTAGTGCCCCAATTTATCAAATGATAAACTTCCTCAATGAATTGTTTCGTAAATTACGAACTAACTACACATTCACTACTGGTAAACTAGGCTAGGAACCTGAAAAATCATTTCCATTAGAACCAGTTTTAATAAAAAAAGTACTCATTGTGCTTTCCAAAAAGAAATTAATTTCGAAAATTGATTCAAAATACCTGTTCACCTCCCTTGAATTAGTCTAGAAAATATATTAAAATGAATCTTATCATAAAAAAGGAAAATTTAGCCCCAAACCAACCTCTTCAATAAGTTTTCCTTAATAGGACAACATCATTGACCTAATTGTGTATGAGTCAATGTGAGTTCGTCTAGGAATGTCCACTTAGCACTATGGTCTCTATATTGATAAAAAATACAAATTATATGTATCACATACATTACATCCAATGTGCCTATGAAACCGTTTTTAGATGAGGTTAAACTGAAGAAAGTACTAAATAATTTACCTACAAGGGTCGAAATACATTATCGTAGGTGTAACAACATCTCCTTCCAAAATCATGCTACATAGACCAGATCAATAGTAAACATCCATATATGAGAGTTCTCACCAAAAAGTCACAATAATAACATAAATTATAAAGAGATATTACTCAAAGGTATCCATTTATGAGAATAACCTTTTGAATTTAAAATTACTAGAAAACCACCTATCTACCCAGGGGTGTACGTTCATTATTTAAGTGTCCTTCCAAAATCAAATACATCAAATTGAATCACTTATTATGCTTATAAAATCGTCTATATTATCCACCTAATTTTTATACAAAAGGGACCTACTACACAACTAGACCTTATTTTTAACATAAAGCATCAACTTTTAAAAATAGATTCATTCTTAATAAAATCACTATGTTCTAATGATTATACTTTTGTTTTACAAAATAACATGTTAGAAGGTAACTGTGGTCTATGGAAAATAATAATGTTCTTTATTAAATAAATTATAAACAAAACCCTTACATGAGGGTTCACTCTATAAATTTCAATACAAGTTTTAATTATTATTCAATAAAATATAATTATTTAACATTTAAACAACTATTAAATAAGGGATGACATTTACTAGTTTTCAAAAATAACTATACTAAACACAGAATTTAGCTTATATTGCAGAAAAGTTTCAGAAAATTATCTTATAGTATCCTCTTTGAAAAAAATTTTAATTGAATAGTTTGTGAAACAGTCTCAGTTATAGAAAAGATAAATTCTATTCTATATAGGAAAACACTCTTTAGTGTAAATTGTATTTTTAATTAATTGGAACTTCATAATAATAATTCTCAAAAGTAGATAACATGTTTTTTTATTAATTTAGGGAATTAGTCAAGTAATATTAAACCATATGTTTATATGTAACACCATATAAGTTATTGTGGAAACAATAAATGACCATTCAAGTAGAAATAAAACACCCCATGGTGTTTAATTTCTAAGGAATAAATGTAATAATGTAACCTATGAGGGTCACATCATTTTTTTCAATTTTTTTCCTTTTCATGAACACCCTTAGCGGGTTCATCTCATAAGAAGCATATCCTAACTAACATACTTTGATCAATTTGAGAATTTATGATTGCATTCATATAGGTCGTCATACCCAAATAACATGTACTATATTTTATAAAGGAAACTATTTCATACAATATTTTTTATAATATACATATAAGAATAATCATTCATTTAGATGAATTACTATTCCCAAGTAATATAAGAACATTCATTTATAAGTTACTAATAGAATTCATGTAACTGCAACCATGTTTTTTATATTTGGTCTCAGATTAGAACAATCCATATATAGTGGTTCAAGAACATAGTTCATCATTCCTTAGTTTATGAAGACTTTTACCCTTTATAAATTCAAAAATTGGTTCCAATTTAATTATAACCATATTAATACATTTTATTCAAAAATATATCTACTCTATATGAATTGTTTCGATTATGTGGTTCATAATTTCCTAGTTTATAAAGTACCCATACACTTTATAAATTGGAAATATGGCAATCAATTAGTCATAAACATTAATGATTTATCTCATGTAACTAATTTTAATGGGTTAGAAAAATCCAAATTGATTGGTTAAATAGAACTCCACCATCAAAATATATGGGAAGGTACCATTTATGTTGATAAAAACACTTTTTTTAACCATCCATATTTCATAATTATTACCAATAATTCCATTATAGGTCAATAAATAAATGCATTAAACCAATCAAGATATAAAAATAAGTATAATTACAAATAACATATCATGGTATATAGGAAATCATGTTGAATAATTACATAAAAAGGTTATAAAAATAATCATGCATTAGGAAATCAACGATAAAACCTATATGGAATAACATATGTATGGAATGTGAATTCTATATCCCTATAATGATGTATGTAATTATTCTTCCATTCCATACCAAACCAAGGGTAAATTTTATAAATCATTAATCAATATCTAGTTAACGAAATATAATCACCCAGGGAGAAATAATAACCAAATCTAATATAAAACAACAAGAAAAACAGTCCCATCACGTGAAACATGATATTTACCTCATGCATGGGCCAGCTGGTCTAAGAAATAAGTTATTTACCAAGTTACAACAAATTTATAGTCTCATATATTCCATCCAAAAATAGTAAGTAAAAATTCAAATAAATCCTTTGATACCAATTTGTAGCATCCCATATCAGAATCCACTGATAAGGATCCCCAAACCGGTGAGCTACATGGACATAAGTGTGCCACCATATATGCCAGAGGCTTCTGACTACCAGTGAGGGTTTAAAGGTAGTATAGTAGGGACACCATACCCTCTAGATTATTAATATTTATGGAATATGTAATATAAATAAATAAAGAACAATGATAATCATAACTAAAAATCAGTAAATATTGTGTAAGTAATCCTAATTGAACATGTCATAACATACAAGCAACGGAAATACAAAAGTTAAATAAAAATACATTGCTAAAATCTAAAAGAATAATTTAATAAATAAACCAACTCTAGAAGGAATCACGAGCTCATGATCATAAGCTATTATAATGATTCCATGTTCAATCCTAGTCTATAAATGAAAAACACACACAACATAGTCTATGGTCTTGACCTACATTCAGGAGATATCTATTTGGGTACAAATAATGGGCCGAACAAGCTATGAGATTAAATTAGTATGCCACCAACAATGAATTATAAATCATTCTAGTCTCGGAATATAGAATAAAAAAGTTTTATGATATATGAAATGTAAGGAAGTGTAAAAAAAACTATGTCGACTCAAGTTCCTCAAGGACAAATCGCCGACCATACCTGCTTTAACCTAAGGTTGAATGTATCTGAACATTCCATCATGTATGTATAAGTATATAGGGGAATATTTTAACAGGTATATACCTACACTGGTGAGGACCTGTGTCTTTTTTCCAGGGTGTCCACTTATGGGTTGTATCCCATGTTTTCACATTTTTATTAACGTACATCAAAGGATATAATTATAATGACATTGTGGGATCCTATCTGTAACTAAAACATCCATGACCATAGAGTATCAATCGAAATAATAGTGCTAAATCATGTAGTTTTTCAATAGGGTTTTTGTGTAATCCATTGGATAAATCAATGGAATTCCAGTGTAAAAGTTTCTAAACATGTTTGGGGTTTCATATCCAATGCAATCTCAGGCTAAGAATGATTTGGAGCCCTTGGAGGTAACTATTGGCATCGAATGACCAAGTTAATCAAGCTAAATCTAATGAGTGTATCCAATGAATTATAATATTTATTATAAATAGAGACATTGAATTGTATAGGAAACACTGAGGTATTGAAATATAAGACATTTTCCAAGTTCAAAAGTGGATATCTCCCTAAGAAACTGGCCCAATGAATTGATATGGAATCTTATGAGTGTCCAAGAAATTCCCTCTGGAATCTAAGGATGGCCCATGTTTGAACACTCCTATAAATGATAAAGGTCAATAATAATAATAGTAGGCACCTTACAATTAATAAATACTCATGAAAACGTAATAGTCATTGTAATTTATCATTTCCATTTATTTATGTAATTTCTATTTCATTAACAACTAACAAGGGTCAATAAGAAATGTTCTGCCAATTACTTATATCAATTCCTTCTATTTACTTACTTCATGTCTCTACCTTTTCACACAATAATAAAAAAGTTCTATATAAAGTTTCATACCATTTATAAGTTCATTTCATTTAATTTAATACATCACCTAAAATTTATACATGCTAAGGTTCAAAAGAGGAGTCTTGCATATTAAAATTTCATTTCAAAATTATGAGAACCAATAAAAACATACGTAACCAATTATAAGGTGTCAATTCATCCATTTATATTAATTAAATCAAATTTGAAAGTGTAAAAAACTCACCGATGGGTGTTTTGGTAATTAATGTGTAAATAATCCTATAGGCATAAGCATGGAACAACCGAGGGTTGCTCCTATTGAGACATTTGACCTCTATTGATAATAATACTATCTAATAATGAATTTAAATTTAAAAAATAAACTATTTTAATGAAAATAGGTTCTAGGGTAAAGGAATGGGTAAATCCATTGTGTAAAAAATAACAATTATTTATAAATAAATGAGACTTAAGGGAAAAGAAACTATACCACTTTCCTCATACATATGATAGTCCACTCATCCAATACCATGATTTGATACATCCTAGAATTGAATAAATCAGACGAATCATAAAATAACCTAAAAATAAGGGAAAAGAGATCCTATAGATTTAGCATTTTGTATAGTGAGATAAATGAAGAAATGAAGCACGATGAATTGAGTGCTTACCAATATGGTTCCAATTAACGTGATGAAACCTAATTCAGAGTTTATATGTGTAAGACCATCCATATCCGAGGTGAAAGTAGAGGTGATCGAGCATATAGATATCTAACATGGTAGGATTAAGGGAGGTAGTAAGGAAAGATATTTCAGGAGGTAGTGGAAATGATCATTTTCCCAAATTTCATGAGCAGCATGGTTTGGTTGTACGCTTCAGCTATATAGTGTGCCTAAATTTACACCAACTATGTGTTTCCAATGCCTATGTTGCACTACCCATGTAGGATAGGATCATGATTTGAAAAACCATGTGTATCCCTATTGGAGCTACTATCAAAGTGATACAACCCCACCCCGCCCCCATAGTTTAGTGTAAGGTTGGATAAACCATGAATCAATCTTGTGATACACGTAAATTTTATCTTATAGGGTTAACAAATTATATTGGACAGATATAATGATTAAAAATACCATGTACCTTAGAAAAATATGAAACATGGTTGTTCCACACAGTTAGTACTAACCGCGTTCCAAAGATGCACCCTTTTTTTCTTTTCTCCAAACTAATGATTCATGGCCTGAAGATCCCAAGACTCATTTAAACACCCAAGGCACCTCTCGGAACATAAAATAAAATAGAAAAAAGGACTTAAATGAATTCAAAATCTCATATTTACATTTCAAATCTTGGTTTAAAATTCTGACCATTCACCAAATAAAAATTTCAAAAACCTTGGAAAATTCCAACATAGTCTAAAACATTGGATCATACAAATTTATTTAGAATACATTTAAATTAGGAATGATTTTTTAGTATGCTCATTTCAGGTGGTTAAAATAAAAATTATCATTTCTTTAATGTCATCAATGTAATTTCCAATTATAACTTATAAATTTTTAATCAAGTAATATATTTCAAATTTATTCATTGAATACAATTTTGGAAGTAACCATGAATAGTTGTGATGAAAAATTCAATACATCATCCATGGTAGTGGTGAACCAACTATAATACAACCAATTATTTCATTTTTTAAATGGATAAAAGAAAGGTATATAATTTTTATTTTATAAAATTAAAAAATATTTAACATAATGATATTTATTTCAATATTTTTTAAGGATTTTAAATTAATTAGATGAGGTAGATTAATAAAATTTAAAATAATAGAATTGAAAATGTAATTTGGTATTATTAACATACTTATTGGGAAAAATCTTTTTTATTAGGATTACAACTTTTAAGGGTACTATTTTGATGATAAAAAAACCTAGAGGAAATAGATAAGAGTATTGGATATTTTTTTTTGCAATACATGGTTGAGATAATATTATTTAGTTGTGAGGAGAAGTGGGGAGGTGAAGAATCCGATTTATCAGTGAGAGGGATTCCATTTTTATAAATTTGAATTAATTTCTAAATATAAAAAGGATGGTCATATTCATGGATATTGGATGTGAAATAAACAATTGGCATGGATAAGATAATTTAATGTCACTAAATAACTAATCTAATAATTTATATATGATCTATTGTGATATTTGTTTTCTTTAACTAATGATTTAACACAATTACCCTATTTTAGACATTATTTTGGTGACTAATTTTTATATTGGTAACTTATTTTTGTGGCCTAAAATAACATGGACCATATTCAAAAATAATATTATTAAAATTAATAATTTTAAATCCATTTCTATGAATTCTATTTCTTTTGGGTTTTAAAATAATTTTCAACAATGTATGTCTAATGTAATATTTTTTTTAAAAAAGTTTAATTTTAAGAATAAATACTTATTTAGGAAAGATATTTTGAATATAATTGAATCCCCTGATATTTATTGGTATAAGTTAAAAAAATAGTTTTATTTGATTTTTAATCCAATCCAAAAATAAATGGAATATTTTTAATTCTAAAATAAATATAAAAACCATAAATTGTTGTTTATTTGAATAAAATATAAATTTTGTTATAAAATGTTAATAATAGGTTCCTAAATAAAAACACAGATTTTAGATCCATTATTTTACTCCTTAAATACATAAATGATTGATAAAATGGTTTCACAAATTTTTATTCCATTATTATATCATGATTATGTCATAAACGTGACTTATTTATAGAAGAAATATTTTATGTTAATCACCTAAAGGTCAAAATTCTCATAAAAATAAAAAATAATCTACATAAGATTATATTTACATTTAAATTGAAAAATTTAATTTAATTTAATAAAATTAAAAATATTTGATTTAATAATTTTACTTTTTAATGAAAAAATATAATGAATAACTATTTTTATATGAAATTGAGTTTTCAATCCTTTTATAATACATAATTTTATTTCATATAAATAAATTATTAAATCATTTTTGATTAATTTTTTTTAAATTGATTAGTTTTATTTGAATAATTAGTTAGAAGTGTTCAATTTGATGATAAATATATCTAATGTTCCTAGTTAGGATAATTATATCACTTAGAGGGAAAGAAGGTGAATATGTGTTTCCATTTTCTTTCATGTTTCCATGAAACAAACTCTACCTCCAATTAAAGATTTAATTCCCTGATGAAAAAAATAAAACACAAATCCATAGGAACAAAAGAATTTACAAGGTTTATTATTCAATAAGAATAACTAAAACCATGGTATGGTATGAAAATGATCCAATACAACACCATATACTAGAAAACAATCCATGGATTAAAGTGAGTAGGATATACCGTTACACACATGTAGCACTATGTAAATAATTCCAATAGTGTGTGTGCACCATCTTTTCACAAATAGTGTAAAGAAATGTTTGTGTAAAAATTCATGTTACCTATGTATCTTTTTAAATTCCACAAATTTATTTATTTGAAATATAATTCTTCAATTTCTACCCAAGAATAAGGTAATAATTTCAAGGACTTGATATAGAATTGAATTCATTTCCCATTACAATCATCCCACTCCAATTCTCAAATCCAATCACCCAATCTGATCTTCGCACTCTGATCTTCAATCATGATTTCCCAATTCGATAAAAATAATTTTGTCATAATACGGTTGAAACAACTCAGAATACCTTCTAATGTTTAGAAATCCCAATACAATAATACCAGACATTATTATTCATCCTGACCCCCTGACCATCCAAATATGATGAAATTTTGAACATGATAATCAGCTAAATATGATGCATACTGAATATGATGGTCAACTGAATAAAACATTACAATCCTATTTATTTTTCTTTCACTTCAATCCATCAAAAAATTTTCACCCAATAACTCACGATGGAAATAATCTTCTTTTATCTAAAACTCAAAGCTTCTTTCTCTTATGTCATGAATATTACATCAATTATCAGAAAAGTAAAATACAGTTTTCAGTTTTTATAGGAGACCCATAAAACATTTGGTAGGAATTCCAAAATTATCCCACTCACATAAAGTCACCCAATCCTCGAGTTCCGCTTTAATATTGGGTGAATTTTGTCTTTTCCAACTATTCATGAATCTTCTAGAAACATCTCAAAACATAATATCTTTTTTAGATTTTCTTTTTCAATTGTCAGTCTGGATATTATTTTGAAATGCAATCTTTCTCAATCTGATTTATTCGTTATTATTTTCTAAACCACTTATATATATAAAAAATGGATACCACTTGGATTGCTGAATAAATTCTCTCATTTTAATTCTAACCTCCCCTCAATAATTAATTCAATGATATCATATTCATAGAAACTTTTACTTCATCATTTAATCTCTTGATCTTGTTGGAAATATAAAACCATTTAACTATGATACAATGTATTTTAACCCAATTGAAACCTATAAAGTAATTCAACCCTTTTAAAATGGTTTAATACATTGTTGATCTAGTTCTTTTCAATTCTTTTAATTTATCGATCTCAAAAAAATTCCTTCTTTGAATATCATTGAATTCTGAATCCAATCAATATCTTATTTGATTATGATACCACTTGAAGATTCATTAAAAAGAATCATCTTATAGTGAATTTGACGATGTGTTGAATATTTTAGACCAGTTTCAGTAGATTCAACTTCTTATTTCACAAAACTTCATCTTGCATCCTGACTTCCTTCATGATTTTTAATTTATTGAGGATAATATTTAGCATTGTATGAATTTTCATGAAATTTATTTTAAATTTACTTTACTTTATCGATAAAATTCTTTCACTCTTATCCACAATCCTATTGTCAATATTACAATCAGTTACCATACAATTATCATAATCCAGATTGGCATAAATATGATTTCCAGTACTATTTTCCATCTAGATTAGATTATTTTAGATATGATATCTATAAACTCTTTCACTCCCCATTTCTTTAATTAATCATGCATCATAAGTTTCACAACTTTAGGTATGATTTTTGATTAATCCATGATCATCAAAAGATCCTCACATTTTATTTATCATAGTCATGTAGAATCAGATTCTTCATCATCCAGATTCATAGTGAATCTGATGACCATTTACACCTAGAAAGATACTTCCTCAATAAGATCGATCGTATCATTCCTGATTTTATGTGAATCCGTTGAAATTATTCATTTATCCAATTTTACATCAACTTGATGAAAATTCTTGGGCATTTTGATTTTGATTCTCTAAATACAATGGTTCTTATAAATTTAATAAAATATAATGTGGGGTGATTTTTCTTTTATTCTTAAATTTCCTTAACAATAAAAGACAACATTTGAGAACAATATCCTTCATAATCAGCATGGTCCTAAAACTCTATCCAATTGTATTTTTCTCCAACAATGTTTCATAAATAACTGAGGATTTTATCCTCACGAAATAGATTATATATCCATAATTATAGGACTCTGTAGGCTAACTCATTGTAGGCAACAAGAATCATTGACAACAAAACAATTTTATACAAAAGTAGTGAGTATGACAATTATATTCACCTTTCTTTCTCAGCTTTCTTTCTCATCTCTTCTTCATTCCTTGAAAACAATATAACTATTTTTCTATATCCACTCCCCAAACAGTTAGAATATATCACATAGAAAACAATTTTGAATTCCTATATTTCCCTTAACTCTATCTTTTTACAAGAACCAAATGGATATTTTTATGAAAAAAATCTTTCTTCCAATTGAAAAACCTATCCCAAGGTAAGATGAGCTAGGGGATAGTAAAAAATACTTCAAAGATGAATAGAAATAGGGTATAAACCCTTTTTCAAGCCTAATTTAGAAAATGATTACATTGGTAAAGGTTTTTTTGAATATGTCTATAACTTGTTCCGATGATAGAACATACTCTAGCTTTAATTCATTCCCCTCTATATTCTCTTTGATGAAATGATATTTGATATCAATGTTTTTGGAATGATACTGATTAAAATTATTTATAGTGATATTTATTGTGCCTTTATTGTCAAAACTCAAAAGAAACGGTGACTTTAGTTCATCAAGTAAATCATACAATTGGGTTTTCATCTACATACATTGTGTAGTGGAATTAGTTGAAGTAAGATACTCATAATCAGTTGTACTAAGAGTTACTTTTTTTCGTTTCATTGAATTCCTTCCTACAAAATTCATTCCTCGAAATAGTACTCAACCATATGTGGATCATTTACGATCAACATTTCCTACCCAATTAGTATCCGAATACCCAAATATATCAATACTATTTGAGATATTAGTCCTGATTCCAAAATAATATGTTCCTATTATGTGTCTGATAATTATTTTTCAAAAAAGGAAATGTGATTCATTTGTATCACACCAAAATCATAAACATAAAGGAATATCATAAACAATGTCAGGTATTGAGGTAGTCAAATACAATAAACAACTAATAAGCATTCAAAATTATTTCTCATCAACTTATTTTCCCTTTCCGTCTTAATAGAACATGGTTCACATTGATATTGGGGTGAAAATTGATTTTGCGTTTTCCATTATGAACCTCTTAAGAAGTCTATTTTTCATATTTTTCTTGAAAAATAAATTTTTTTCCTTTGAGTTATTTATAACCCAATAATGTATTTCATTTCACCCAATATATACATTTCAAGAACCTTTTTCATTTATATAAAAAACTATTCTCAACTTTTTTCATCACTCCCAGTAATGATAATTTCATTAATATAAAAATCTACAATGAGGGAATGCTTTTAGATTTCATTGATGTATATATTTATATCCACTCAACCTTTTTTGAAATTATTTTTCCATAATCATGTATCCAATTTGAAATACCTTTCCCCCATTGTTTTTCGGCCATACAAATACAATTTCAATATGCATATATAACATTCATATTTCCCAACAACCAATTCACAAGGTTGTTCAATATAAACTTTCTCTTCAAGATCACCACTAAAGAATAATGATTTAACATACATTTGAAATATCTTATAACCTCGTTGTGAAATAATGGAAACAATGATTCAAATTTTTTACAAACTTGAAACTAGAGAAAATGGTTCCTCTAATAATGTTTTTTTTCAAGATTGGGTAAGAGTTCCCATGAATTGTTCTTTTTAATTTCATATAACTCTTCATTCATGTCTTGAACCCATTCTATAAACATAGACATTTCTTTTACATCATTCAGATCCAATTTTGATTACAAATAATTATGTGTAATGGATTTGGCAGTTCTTCTAGTTTGACCCTTATGATGTTGATCACCAATAATTTTTTTATATTCCATTTACTTCCTCATGCTTCAATGATATTTTATTGTATCTTCATAATCACATGAAATTGATGAGTCTAATTATTCTTCTTGAGTAGGAATATAATTTTCTCTATCCTTTTCAACTGTGTTTTATTCAACTTAATCAAATTTATTTGTACCTAAATATGATTTTATTTTATGCCTTTATTAATGACATTCACATAAATAGAATAAAAAATTGTTTTCATATCTTTGTTGATGTATTTATATCCACTTCCTTCCAGGTCATAGCCATGATTGATTCAATCTTCCCCATTACGCTGAAACTTTCCATAGTTTCAACTGTTCTTCTTTATAATACATGGAATCCCAATAAATAATAAGTGTTTCAAACATATAGTTTTTCATAAAACTATTCATATAGAGTAATATCTAATTTATTCTTTTAGAAAAAAAATTTATCAATATAAATATGGGTACTCATGGCTTGGATCTAAAAGTAATGAGAAAGGCCATGTTCAAGTAACATATTTTTTACCATTTCCCCTAAGCTTATATTCATTCATTCAACAATTCCATTTTTTAGGAGTGTATGGGTAACAATACTCAGGATGAATTCATTGCTTCTTA
Organism: Viscum album; assembly: GCA_963277665.1. NCBI lineage: Eukaryota > Viridiplantae > Streptophyta > Magnoliopsida > Santalales > Viscaceae > Viscum > Viscum album. The sequence continues at coordinate 859,506,577 of OY728156.1, read as the reverse complement.
AGATATCCTTATAATTTTTCACTTAATTATACACCCCAAATATTTATTCTCAACTTCTTCCTTGAATACTCACATTCCTTCCCAGCTTTCCTTCTGAAACTTTTAAACCTTTTCAAAGCATCTGATTTTTGTTTCATAAACATAACACAAGTAATGTGAGTAAAATAATAAATAAATTGACCATTCTTCTTTGGCACATGTGTCCTAGACGTTTATTCCACAATTTTCCTCTTCCCCCAAACTCTTATAACAAGTATTTTTTATTTCACCAATCACAAACAAATTTCCTTTTGTATGTTGGCCGCTTGTAAAAATCATTTCATATTCCTCACTTTTCACAAAAATATCATATTTATATATGAAAACATTTTTACCCTCATAAATTTTTGTTGAGACACTTAGAAAATTGTGTTTCATCCCATCAACATACAATTTTTTCTGGGATTTAATATTTTATTTCACATTGTTGTCCGATCCAACACCTTTGATTTCCAAGGATTCAACATTTAAAAATGTCACAATTCATTCTTTAAAATATTTCAAATTCATTGAATATTTTAAATCCCAGGTTATGTGATAATAACACCCACTATCAAGAATCCATGGTCATTCTGCTTTTGTTTCCTCCAATGCAGTTTCCACTACAAGATAATTTTCTTTTTTATTTTCTTTTATTTCCTATAGATTTTGAGGATTGTTAAGAAAAATTTTCTATCATGGTAATAACACATGACAACCTTCTACAAGGTTTCCAAGTTGATAATATCTTTCACAAATAGTTTTAAATGGTTGGAACCTATTTTCAATCTTTACTCCAACCTTTTCAGGTTTCTTCAAAACATCCTTATCAAAATTATTTCTCTATGTATATTGAATCCCCATCATCCTTAAACTTTAATAAGCTATGGAATAATAGTAATGAATTTTGACAAACCAAAAAATATTTTCCATATGTCCTAATCCACTTGAATACTAGTAATATCTTTAAAATGAGTTTTTTTCTTCTAAAACATACATATTGATTGGAATTGTGAATACGTTTGTCAACCACTATCTTCTCTCTCTTTTATGAGGCCTCAAAACATCTTTTATCAATATAACTCTTCCTCTTATTTTCATATATATTTGAAACAAATTCATTGAAATATTTTATAGATGTAGAATATTTCAAATCTTTTTCAAACTTAGGATTCTTTGAAACTTCTGAATTCCAAATTTTTTTGTTCTTATTCATATACAAAACGTTCCCAACATTTTTATTTTCAGAAAAAGTTCCATAATTATTTTCTATCTTTAGAGATATCTTATATTTATTATTATTAGGTATATCCTTTCAAAAAAATTCTCCAACTTCAGAGATAGTGTTTTCAAAACACTTATTACATTTTTTTTAGATTTTCATTTTTTTTCCGCAAAGTTCCTACACTGCTTCTTTTTCCTTTAACTTCACACAGATATCCATTACAATTATTTTTTTCTTAAAGAGATTTATTCAAATGATATCACTATTTTTTGCAGACATACATTCCCATTAAAAAACTTTCATTATTTCTTGTTTAGGAAAATTTAACTTATAACTTATTGTTTCTATTTTAAAGATATCTTATTGTTCTCAGACATTCTTTCAAATCTTCTTTCTAATGATGTTCAAGTTGATTTTATTATTCTTTAAAACTAATTCATATGAATAATTAATCAATCACTATTATAATAAAATTAATTTTAATATTGTATTAAAAATGACTTTCTGAATTTACAACCACTACCTTCTTATTATTCATCATTAAACAAGAAGCATCATCTTTTGGATTTAAAGATTTATCTTTTTTCCCTATAAAATTAAAACTCCCTTTATCTCTCTATTTCATCCATGATCTTCTTAGATTTATTTCTTATTCATCACTATCATTTTATTTATTTATTTGTGGACACTTATCCTCAAAGAAACCAACGCCTCCATATTCAAAAAATATCACAGCAGGCTTCCAGCTTATTTCCCTATACATCATTTATCATTTTTAGAAATCAAGGACAATATTTCATAAATATTTTTATATAGATCATTTTTTGGACTTTGAGTTACCCTTTTATACTTCAATAAAAATATTATTTGGATTTCCATTCTTAGTAGCCTTTAATTAAATTTACTTATTAGCTTTTGTTTTTATTTTCTTATCATTCTCTTTTGTCATTTTATGAGTTATGAAAGTGTTATGAAAATAATCAAGAGATAATGTTTCAAGATCTATGACTTCTAATATAGATAATTTTTCATTAAACTTGTCAGGAATGATTCATAAGATATTTTCAACAAATATGGAATCATATAACTTTTCACCAAGACATGAGATATAACTCACAATGTCATTTACCCTAGCAAAGAAGTCCCGAATAGAATCATTCTCACCCATCATCAAATCATTATATTTCTATCTCCAAATTTGTAACTTTTCCTTCCTCACTTTAGTGCTACCATAATATATAATTTCTAATTTATCCCATATACCATTGTCTTTGGAAACAAATTTTAGTCTTAAGAATCCACTTTCATAAAGTGATGATAAGGTACCATTATTTTCCTTTCCATCATTCTCGATATTATTATTTTCAACATATGTAAGAGGAGTTTTATAATCAATTGGAGGAAACCCACATGTCTCAGCTTTAAGGACATCATATATGATAGAAATAAGATAAGGAAAAATTAAATATTTCCAGATATAATAACTCATTATTTAAAAACCAGAACACCATTACTATTTACACAATTAAATTTTTCCTTCAATTTCTCTTCAAAACATTATAAATGAATAAGAAAAGGGAAACAACTCTCTGATACTAGTTGAAAATGGAATGTTGGGATAATTGTTTTACTGAGATGGGGAGGGGTGAATTAGTGATACTTTTTTCATTAGTGTTTCATTAAAATAACATTTTCCTTCTGTTAAATATTTAATTCCCTACTGAAAACAAATCAGACACACATCCATAGGACTATAAGGATTGACACATTTCAATATTCAATAAGAATAGACATGTCTATGATATGGTATATATATTATCTAATACCACCCAATCCACTAGAAAAAAGTCATTTTATTACAACGACTAAGATATTCCACTACAATCATGTAGCACTATGTAGAAAATTCAAATAGTGGATGTTCACCCTCTTCCAACCAATAGGGTAATGAATTGTTTGTGTAACAACTCAGGTTACCCTTGTTTCTTTTTCAATTAAAAAAATACATTTAATTGAAATAAAATAATTCAAATTATTACCCAAAAGATGTTATGAACTTCAAGTACTAGATATATATTTCCATTTATTTCATAGTCTGATCTTACCACTCTAATTTTCACATCCAGTCACCCAAACAGTTATATTCCCACTCCGATATTCAATTCTGATTACCCAATCTGATAGAAATAATTATTTTAGAATACCATTGAAAGAATTGAGAATAATTTATTCAGTTCAGAAATAAAAATATAGAAGTATCAAATCTAATTATTCACCCAGATCTGATGACCAACTCAATACAATGATAAGCTGAATATGGAAATCAGTTGAATATGAAGAATACAAAATATGCTGGTCAGTTGAATAAAGAATTATGATGTTATCTCTTCATATTAAACTCTAATAAATCAAAAAATATTCATGAAAATATCAATAATTAAATCCTCTAATTCTCTCTAAAATTATAGCTTCCTCTCTTTTGTGATGAACAATACATAGGTCATCAGAAAATTACAATGTAATATCCACATTTTATAGGTGACCCATGAGTGATTTGGGGGGAATCATAAAAGTTTTTCCACTCAATTAAATCCATCCAAATGTGGATTTCCCATATAATCATGAGTTTATTTTCATTTTGTATTCTCTTATCAAGTCTTCTGAAAATATCGCCAATCATCATCTATTTTTATACTTTATTATTCAATTAATAGTCCTGATCTGATTTTTGTATACAATCTTTCTCAATCTAAATTCTTCATTATGATGCTTTGAACCACTTATATATATAAATAAATGAATACAACTCTGATTATTGAATATAATATTTCATTTTAATGATAACCTCTACCTTGAAAATTCATTCATAAATCTCTATATTCAATCCTATTTTACTTTTTGACTTTTTTTCTTTACCTAATTGGAAATATAAATACATTTTACTCCAGTAAAATGGATCTTGACCCAATTAAAACCTAAAATGTGACTCAAACCTTTCAAAATGTTTTACTAAATTTTTGACCTCATTCTTTTAAATTATTTTCATTCATCAGTATCAGGAATGTCCTTATTTGAATAGGATAACATACCATGTTCGGTAAAAAGATTTTATGAATACAACACCCCTTGAGGAGTATTGAAAAAAATATTCCTCTATTAAATTTTATGATTTACTGTATACAATAGACAAGTTTTAGCATATTTTACTTCTTATTTAAAAAACTTTCAACTTGTATCATGACTTCATTGATGACTTTTAATTAATTAAGGATCATCATTAGCATCATCAAAATGTTCAAGAAAATTATTTCAAATTTACATTCCTTCATCAGCAAATTTCATTCCCTATTATCTATAATTTCATTTTCTAGAATAAAATCAGTTAGAATACAATTTTTATGAATTAGATTGACCAAAATACCATTTCCCTCACTCTTTTCGATCCATACTTGATTATTATGGATACGATTTCAAGCCCCTCCTTCATTACCCCTTTCTTTCTTCAATATTTTATAATAAGTTTCACAACATTACATATGATTTATGAGAACTACATGATCATAAAATCATTGTCACATTTTATTTATTTCATGCATGCATGCATTGAATGTTCATCAACTAGATTCATAGTGAATCTGATGATTATTTAATTTATGCAAGATTTATCCTTAATATAATAAATATTCTCAATCCAAATTTAATGTGAATCCAATGAGACTATTATCTCTGCCAATTTTACCCAAATATGATTGGCCTTGTTGGGAATTGTTATTTCGATTCTTTAAATCCAATGTTCTTTCAAAATTTCATAAAATAAGTGAGTTGATTTTACATTTCTTCTTAAAATTACTTTACAACAAAAGGCAACGATTTAGAACAATAACCTTCATCATTAGCTTAGTCCAAACATACCTAACTCTTTAAAAACGGTTCTTTTTTAAAAACATAATTTTTAACATTAAATGCCTTTATTCACATATCATTAAATTTTATTATTTATTTTATAGAAATTAAATTTCATTAATTCATTTTTATTATAACACATCAAAATATTCTTACATAATAATATGTATTGAATTAAAATAAATTAATTTAGCTTTATTTTTATTTAGACAGGTTTTTACTTTTATTGAAATTTTTTACAGGATATTTCAAATTTTATTTTCATAACATGTTAATGATTCACTTGAATTATAAAATATAACATGTGTTATTTTGTTTACTGTTTCATGTGATACAATCTATTGAATAAGTTATTTATTTAATTGAAAAAACAAACTGAAATCTCAAGGTGCTATATTCTAAACCCTTAAATAAAATGCATCCTCGGAATTTCAATATCTCTATCCAATAAAAATAAATGAGGGTATCATTAATATAGTCAAAAGTCATGAAATAAATATTTATTCAAATAATTTATAATGGTTTATAATGTGCATATAAAATATTTAAAGCATATCCCTTGGGATTTTCAAACCATGTGTGCACATAGGCCCTCTAATTGTGCATTGAGTGAAATCATGTTAATACCTACCAACCATTACAGGGTTATTACCCCTAAGGGAATTACAGATAAATCCTATAACAACTAATATTATACATATATGGTTCTTATACCTAGTAAACCCCACACTCATTACATTACAAATATTTCTTATTTTTTCCTATATATATTGATCCTTAGGATTTCCACTAATGTATTATAGTTATAATTTTAAATAATAATTAAATTAAGATCATTATTATTAATCTCCAGCCCCAAAATTCAGGGAAACATAATCCGGTAGAATTAAACGTAAACATTATCCCTAGATAATCATAAACACATACCAATGAATATATACCTTAATAATTAATACATCAAAAAATTTATTAATATTTTCCATAAATAACCATAATTTTGGTGACATAAAATTAAATACGAACAATAAGGGATACCTATACCTCGATCAAGAATTCTTCCTAAAAACCCAATAAAAGTATCTAAAATATCATTAATCACCTTAAAATAAAATCACATAAAACCTCAAAAGGGGAATATATTACTTTAAACATGTGATAAACCTAAAAAATGTTAATGCAATATGAATCCCAATACACTTAAAATATTATCATGTGATATTAAATTAACCACTATATTTATAGAAACCCATCTTTGATACGAACTGATATTTCTTAGCACCACACTCCCAAATCTGGTGCTCAAAACAGTTTCCATATGCCCTAATTTTAATACAAAATAAAGTAAACCCAACATATCCATTCATAGTGACAACATTAATATGAAATAATGAGTCACATAAATAAGCAAGACCTATTAGGTTTTTTATTATTAATTTTTTTAAAAAACATTTAACTAAGAAAACCCATGCATTTTCTACCAAATAAAAATTTTCCAACTAAAAAAGGATTACATACTTTAAATCAAGTCTTTAACATCTCTTATATAATTCTACACTCATGTTACCCATCTATATATATATATCAAATATTAAACTATTATCCAAAATATTGGTAAATGGAAATATAATAAGGGTCATCTAAAACTCTCATTAATGGTAAACATGAGTGATAAAAATAAAAGGTGATAATAGTGCATAAGAAAAACATGTAGGTATAAGAACATAATTGAGGGGAATAATCAAATAATAAAGACAAAATACCCAATGAATGATAGATCAAGAGTCACCAATCATAACATAATCCCTTTATTATAGAGAATAATATATCATAGTGTCATTACATCATAAGAATGTGTTAATCACCTAAAACATGATATAAAAATCATACGTCAAGGTTCATTATGAAGACAAAATTGAATAGTGTATAAACCCTACAATGGATTATGTTTAATTAACAATCCCTTATATATCATATCATTAGATATAAAACATTACCAAATTCATTAGATGGATTTTAAATTTCAATCCCACCCACCGCATCATAATATTTATATTAATATGTGTTTCATATAGAAAAACAATTATAATTTCATAAAATAATAATTATCCTCAGAAATAAATTTGTTTTATAATAATATCAAAAAAACATTATAATAAGAAATATATAGAAATAACATGGATGGTATTATTAGGGTATATACCAAGTGATGTGTAATAATTATTAGAGTGTGTTGACATGGATAAAAAATAATTTTATATAAAGATGAGTTACTATAAAATTTTATAGCAGTACTATATAAGAATATATCAACAGTTGGATCATTCAATACCAAATTTTTAATCTTCAAAATTATAAACATCTTAATATCATTTAGTGGGAAATTCATGAACCATAATAAATAGTATGATATATATATATATTATCATTTGGAGAGGATAATGGATGAATAATTTAAAAAAGTAATTATTTATAATGATTTTTCAACATTGTTTCTAAAAAAATGATTGATACTTCACATAAAAATCCATTTCAATAGGGTTAAAATAAGACATTAAAAACCATTAATTAAAAATAATTCCAAATATTGAAATATTTTTAATAAATGATGTTAAATATAAAAAATGTGGAGTAGAACATAAAAATATATATGAGTGTAATGAAATACCTTTATCCATTCTTTTAAAATATTAACCTATATTTTGTAAATGAAAAATTACAAAAACAATGGGAATATAAAGTAAATTTTAAAAACTGGAAAATTTTGAAATGAATAATTATAAGGAAAAATAATCATAAAATAATGAAAAGGTGTTCATTGGGAAGATTGTAAAAAATAATATTCATTTGATGCTTTTATAAATAAAGTCAATGAATGGACTGCATAGAAACCATTAAAAACTATTTTTAAACCTTGATAAATAATTTCAACAGTTAATTAAAAATTACCTTAGTAAATTTTTTAATTATACCGAAGAACATTATTAATATAATCAATATGGACAAGGAGGAAAAAGATTCTCATTTGAAAGGAAATAACACAGTCAATTTCTCATATGGGAAATATTTTAGTTGAATTGAAAACCAAAGGAAATTAGAATAATAAGATGTAATATAAAACCAAAAATAACTATTTAATAATTAAATTAAATAATTTTCAATTAAAAATATAATATAATTAGCTCATGTATAAACTCAGATATCAACCATCTTGAAAACAACGTAATATAGAAAAATTAAACCTTACGATCGTTATTATATTTGGATAAAAGGCCCAAGAAAGAAAGAACATTAAGTGAATCATTAAAAACCAATAAAAAAGATGTAATAATTCAATAAAATTACCAGGAGATTATATATACACATTATAAAATAAAGTCTGTTAATTTTAGAAAATCTGTCTCAAAGGAGAAAATTTTATATGGGAAAACCCGTACATAAATTGTAATTCTTGAAGTTAGAATCTCGTGGAAATGATTTTTATTGAAAGAAATGAAAATATCTATAAAATAAAAAAGGAATAAAATGAAATGAAATTATATTGTGGATGAAACCAAACCCAAAAGTATAATGTTCAATAAAAACATTTGTGTATTAATAAAAGATAATTAAGGTAACAATAACCATTAGGACTTGGATAATAATCAAATAATAATAATATGAATGAGGGATGATGATAATATTTATAAATAACATGAAATATAATTTAATAATAATAGTATAACTCAATGGGGTTTTATGTAAACCATATAAAAGTAAACACTATGTATAACACAAAACATGTCACGAGGAATATAAATTGAGACAAAACCCCTTACCTTGGATTCCAGATCACCTAGTTTGTGTACATTATATATTGAATAATCAACTTAGGTTTATTAAATAATTTTTTAAGAACCCTTTTCTTATTTATTTTTTTTATCGTCCATTTATCATCACAAGTCATTAATTTATTGTATAGTCTTTTATCTATTTGTCCACTTGGTGTGGTTCAATAAATTTATCCAAAGTTTTTTTGTATATTGAAAATGGTGAAATGAATTATAAATAATTATATAATATATATAATTATTGGGTTATATATTATTTATAATTATATTATCATAAAATTTATAAATCATAATATATTCTAACAAAAATATTCAAATTATGAAATGTATCTTGATATGTTCATTTCGAATAGTTAAAATACCAATGATCAATTATTATAATTATCATCAATATAATGTAAAATTTATCTTTCTATAACCTTAATATTAGAATAAATATAATTATTTTTTAATAAATCTATTTTTATAACCATCCATTTATGGAGGTGATGAAAGGGTAAATATGTCATCCATGGGGGTGGTGAACCCACCATGATACGGTAAATGTTTTCATTTTTCAAATTGATGGGCGAAATATAGATAACGGTTATTCAATAATCTTAATAATTTTTTTATTATATTAATGTTATGTTGTATTTATATTAGTAGGTTTATTATACATTTATAGGATATTTGGAGAATAAAATTTAATGGAATAGAAATGAGATGGGGATTATAAGTTCTTACCTTACTCCTTCGATTGGATCCATTAATGATTTGATTTGACGTTTGAAGGTTGGTATTTTAATTAGGATAGAACATCTAGGAAATGAAGATGAGTTTTAATAGAGTTTGGTGGTAGATATTGGTTGAGATATGTTTTAATACTTTATAAATTCTAGAAATGAATACATATGTTTTTTCACAAATTAATACATTACAACATAGAATAATACAATTGGAATGTAAGAAATTGCATTTATAAAATCAACTAAAAAATTAACAAAAAAATCAAGCATTTGGGGAATCAACATAATATTTTACACCAGAGAACATACTCTAAAATTTAAAAGATGTATAATAAGTATATGCAATTATGTAGAAAACAGTAACCATAAGTATAAAAATTGTAGCTTAGGGAAATAAATGAATGATATAAGGATGTTAAAATTAATTATATATATATATATATATATATGAGATAATATAAACATTGAAATATGACAATTGAGATCTGACCACTGGAATTTGACTATTTAAAATTTAAACGTTATCAAACTAATGTAATAGTTAATCATGAAATTTTCTCGTAAAATGAAATAAATCATTTGATAAAAAATAAAATAAAAATAAAAATATGTATACTAATCAATGAATACTAATATAATCACACAAAAATAACTTAGAAAAAAAATAATACTTGCTAACATAAATTATTTCAAATTTTTTATTCCAAACACATGTTTTTGAATTTCAAATAATGTATTATTTAAAAATTAATTTTTTTATATTTTTTGTTTTATAAAAATGAAATTAAATTTGAAACCAACACATCAATATTATCCAATAGGGAAATTTTCAATTTTTTTTTATGATAGTCGAATTCTTTTCTAAATATTAAAAACACAGTAAGCATGTACTATAAGAATTAAAATATAATTATAAAGTACAAATGAATTAAATGTTAATATAAAATAATTCATGGTTAAAAATAACTTATATTATTAATATATTATTTTAATAAATTTAAATGATTTTCCAAATCTATAAATAACATTCTAATGCCTAAAATTGAAATTTAGGTTTTAAAAATTTTATTTTTTGGAAAACTTGTATTCACATGGCCTAAGAAATACAAAATAAATGTGTTCGGTTCTCAATGTACTGCAATGATTGGGGTAAAACACCTTTATTAAGAAAAACAAAATAGTAACCCTTTTAAAATGGGTATGTGTGGACACAAAACAAACCTGAACCATAGGCCAAGAGCCATATATCATTAAAAAAGTATCCCAATGGCCTAGTGGGATGAAAACCATTATAAAAAATCCCAACAAGTCCAAACTAGCCCGAATGAAAAATATCATTCCAACCATTCTACCACCGCCAGCCCGAAAACCTACTGAATGAAGACCGCACTCGCCACACTAGAAAAGACCTCACAACCTATAAATTCCCACAAATAATAAAATTCCTCTTCTCTCTAAATGAATTCAAAAAAATACCCCGTCATTTTATATTTTGAGAGTCACTATAAAGAGTTCCAAAGGCCCTATGGTTCTCCTAACATGCTTTAAGGAGTAACCATTCCAGGTAAGGTTCCTATCCTCTTATCATTTTTTAATTATGTTATTATTTCTAATTCCTATCCATTATAATGTGAAATGTTAATATGAATCTTTTATATGGATTCATTATAAAATTATCAAATATATATCACAATTACCTCTCTTTAGAATATATTAAAATGATATTATAATGATCAAAATTTTCCATAGCTATAAAACCATCCAATGTTCTATAAAATAATATTGTGTGTGAAGTTTTTCTAGTAATAACATCCTGGTATAGTTACAAATGAGTGGATACCGATGTAATATAAATTCACATAGGGTTATAAATTATAAAATTTATGGTTTTATATTAAAATGATCTTCACTCGGTGCATGACAAGTGGGAATTATGACACACATAGTTTTAAATTAAAAAGGTGTAATGAGAAGATATTTCATTATATATTTTCTATAATTAAATATTATGTTAATATGTTTTTCTACATAGAACACTGATCCAAAACAAGCCATTATATGTTATATGATAACTATTAAGACATTATAAGTTGAATGAAACGTATAGTTAATAAAAATATGGTAATTATTTATAATATATTACATTTTGAGGATAAATAATTAAGAATAAATAATATTTAAAAATGACGTTTCTTTATAAAATAACAATTTAACGTGATAATGGATTTCATCAACTACATTTGAAAGATTTTTATGATAATATATGATATTAATATATATAAATAATATATTTAAATTATATAAAATAAAAATTGATATGAAATAATATTAGAAACATAAAATGTTTTAAAACCTCATTTTTAATAAAAGAAATTTTCATTTATATTTTGAATTTTTGTTTAAAAGAAAATTTTAGAATTTTAGTTTTACAAAATTATATTTATTTTTTAATTACATATATCTATATTATCCTAAATTTATTTTTCAAAATTTTTCTCTAATTATTGATTTTTAGGTTAATAGTGAAAAATACAATTGTTACTAAAATCATAGCATTTATGTCAATACAAAGAAGTAAGTGTAACTTATAAATATATAAAACTCTTTGGATGATAAAATATTTATTTTTATTGTAAAAATATACTTCTAAATACAATTATAAATTTAGAAGACCTATTTTTTACCTTGCATTAACTTAATAATATTTTTTAATGAAAGAATCAATTTTTTATTTCTTCTCCTTTGATTAAATATTATTTTTATTAAAATTAGATTTAAGAAATTTATTTTTTTTATAATAAACTATTTGGCTTGTTTAAAATAAATAACATGAATAATTTTACTATACACATAAGTTTTATGAATAAAATAAACATTATTTTCTTCTAAAAATTGGTTTTAACAAGTTACATGATTCAATGTTAAAAATAATACTTGTTGAAAATATGAATTTTATTAGATAAATTGAATTTAATATTTTCAATAATTTGGTAAAAAATGTTTTATGAGGTAGATTTTTTTATTAGTTAAAATTATTGTAATTATGTAAGAATTAGTTACCATGGTAAAAAAAAAATGGTAACAGGTAATGTTATAAGAGTAGTGGTCATAAAAACCAATTTTAAATATGTATAAAAATGAATAGATGAGGTATTATAGAAAAGTATATCATAGCCTAGTCCATTATTGTATAATATTTAGTCTTATTTATAGGTGAATTGGGTCTTTAGATTACATTAAGTCAAAATATTTTAAAAAATTCCATTCTCAAAACTTATAAAAGTTTCAAATAGCCACCCCTTAAATACCACTCTATTAATTAATTTTACTCTTAAAAATATTCAATTTATATTTCCTGAAGAATAATATTCATTTTTAATAAGCCTTAGGTCATAATATATTTCCATTATACATCAATTTATGAGGAATCCTCCATGGAAAATGAAATTATTTCAGTATGAGTGATCATATTCCATAGCTAATTTTCTTTTCAGTATTAATTTCCCAAATAAAATTTCAAAATTCCTATATAATTTCATAATTATTTATTTTAAACATATTTTCAATATTCTACAATAATAAATAATATCCAACCTCCATCTTTTTTTTGAGTGAACCAAATCCAGCATTTTTGTGTAGTTTAGACTACCTCCTCTACAAAGCAACAACATTTATTTTTCACCATCACATATATTCACAGATTATAAGGGTTTAATTTATGAATAAAAATTAAATATTTAATATAGTTATTATTATGAATAAAAAAATTACGATCCACCGTCTTTTTATCCCATTTTTTCGACAAATGAAAACATTAACTATGGCTTCTATGGACCATCACCTCCACAATGTAATGGACCTCATTTTTCATATAGCTTTTTTATTATCGATTAAAATATATTAAATTATAATTAAATATGTTCAAAATATCTAAATAACATAATTACTTTTTCTAAAAATGATATTATTCCAAAAACAAAACTTTCATGATCACTATCATCTATTAGTTATGGTGTGTTAATGTTTGCGACGGTCTAACCAGCCACTTGAAAAATGAAATAAAACAATATGATGGATTAATTTTAGTAATTAATTGCAGAATACATATCACATAAATAAGTATATAATGATTTTATTTTTCTTTTATAGTGGAAATATTAATATTAAACTCAATAATTAATATATAGTCATTTATTTTTTAAATATCCAAGAAACATTCTTGTCACCAATTTCATATAAAAGAACCATGATGAAAACTATCATAGAATGAAATTTTAAATTTATAAACTCTTATGAAACAAAAATTTTATTATATGTTAGGATATATTGTGCACTATATTTGGATATGAAGTATAACAAAACCCATACTGTGATAATATTTCAAAAAAGCCAAGATTACTCACACATGATATTGAAAATATGAATTAACTAACTAATATACATATAGAGAATAATTATAAAATAAATTTATAAAATTTTTTAAATATGATTTTCTTAAAACAAATGATTAAGTTAATTATTTTTATTATATTATTGGTTAATTTGTGTTCATGTATAGGGGAATACATTTTAAGGGTTTCATTGTCTCATTTTCAAATCCATGAGAGATGTTTAATATTATTTTACACCCTTTATTTAATATATTTTATTACGACATAATGAATATATTTTAACATATTCTGTAAATACATGGGATTTTAATATACATATCATTTTCTTTATTTAAATTTCCATTGATTTAACAGATACCAATGTTGTAAGGGTTTCTATTACCTCAATTCCCATCAATGGGTTATAATGTGTCATCTTGAACTTATTTCATCCATTATTGGTTTTTTCCACACTAATATTTTATTTCATGATATTTTATCATTATATCTAGAGAAAATGACACATTGGATTAAAATATCAGTTTATAAATTTATCCTTCATACATAGTATGCCGTTGTTGAGAATAATTTTTATTATTTTAACGATTGTATCCCCTTATTGTCTATATTTTCCATTCCTATTAATGTATTTATTTATATTTTGAAACTACATTTATGTTTTATATCATGTGACAAAACTATTTTCCATTACGATTTCTCAAAGGGATTCTTTAATAATTATTTTTTACCATATTGTTTTCAGAAAATGTATTTCAAAATATTAAAAGGGTTTTCTATAATTCTAAAAAATGTTTTATCTTCGACTACAAAATTTTTTTGTACCCATTGTATATTTTCAAAGATTTATGATTGAATTTTATTTCAAAAAATTAAATTTTTTAAAAAATTTCACTACACTATTTCAACAATGGATTTTCCAAGTGACTGTAACATCTTCTGTAAAGCTAAAGATACAACCATTTTATAAAAACATAACTTCATTATTTCCACAACATTTGCTTCTTTATAAATAATTTATTTACTTATGAGGAAATTATTTTTGATAAATCAAACAATAAATGTAATTATTAAATTCACTTTTGGGTTATTTAATTTTTGGTATCAACCATTCCTATTAATATGGTAAATTTTTGTGATATATTCTTAAAATGTTTGGAATACCACATTAAATATCATGAGATCTTGATGATAAAATTAATGATTTGTTTGAAGCTTCACATATATGTATGTAAGAATGATGTATGGGTTTTTATATCTCCCTTTAATTAATTGGTAAATTTTACATCACCTGAGATCAAAAGTGTACATGATAAGATCTATCTCAATCTAAATTGTACTCTAAACGATTTTTCACAATCCAAATCTTACATGGGAGGATTTTTAATAAGGAAAAGGGTCTCAATGAGGATTTATACCATGCAAAAGGATATATAGGAGGATTTATCCTAATAAAAATGGAACATAAAAGGTTTTTCTCCTGATGATGTGGTACATAAGATGTCTTATAACCAAACCAAGGGTACATAAGAGGACTATCCCATCTCCAAGATGTTATCGGGGTGATTGGACCATGCCTAATATGTGATGAATGTCATGGTGGGTATCATTGAAATATTATTTCCAGGCTTATGTTTATTCCATATATAATAATCTTATTTCTATGATTATTATTACAGAATCATGTTTAATGTCCCATGATTCCATGCGATTTTTTTAATGTTATATGTTAATTCATTTGATATTACATGTCCTTATATCATGACATATAGACAAAACAAATTTTTAAATGGTATTTTTAATAATAAAACTCTCAAATTTTTATGTTTCTTCATATGTTTATGATTTAACGTTTTATTTAATGTTGATAGGTTTTTCCTTACTGATCATTTGATGTTACCCATGTCTTATGTTCTATACATACCAGGTTATGATGATTAATATAACTTATGTAAATTATAGATGAGATTTTAATGGAACTAAATTATGGATAAATTTTCTCATCTATTGTAAAATTAAGTGATATTGTATCTAGTCCTCAAAGTCACTACGTCAAATGTTTCTCTGACTTGATTGGGATTATTATGATATGTAATATTAATGTGAAATTTGTTTATGTTTATATTGGATAATCATAATTTCCCTAAAAATAAATTTTAAAATAAAATATTTTTTCGCAGCAAACCCGGGAGGGTTATTCTAGGCCACCTTAGTTGGAATCCATGGAAGGTTTAGTTCTTTTTAGGATGAGTTTTTATTTTTATTTTTTTGGGATTAGGATAAATGAAATTTATAGAAAACACATAGAGATAAATCTATGTGATGTGTCTAAGTAAAGGATAATATCATGCAATTTTGGTAAGAGTTTGTTTGGTTTTCATAGAAATTTAATCTATTCATGGATACTACAAGTGAACACAAGATCTAGAATTGATGTACCTAGGGGTATTAAAATGAAAATAGAATATTGGGTATTAGCCGAATCATCAACCAGTGCATGAAAAAGAGGCATAACTGCACACATGGTTTGACACACTTGGGGGATATGATTTAGATAATCATGTTCTATTTATAGGAAATTATGAATTATTTTAATCTATAACTATTTTCATTATAAAACTAACCATATATAATCTAGATTGAAACCTATTGATTCATAGGTTATCATATTCATGTTACTTATTAAATCCTACCCATATGTTTATTGTTTCATTATATGTAAATCTATTTCGTTAAGTATACTTATTCTCAATTTTCATTTTGTCTATTTAATGGTGGGAACCTAAAATAACTGAGTAAAAAATGGGTATAATGTAGAATGTAATGTTTTTCCCAGAATGAAACATAATGGGATATATAATGGAGTGAAAACCATCTGAAAAATGTTTTCCTATTTATGAAAAATAAGGAAAACCTTAGGGAGTTCCAAAAAAACCAAGGAAGGAGAATAATTCTATCATGTTTATTTCTCCAAGGACAACCAAACATCAATGTGTCTTCTAATCTACTTATTATTGAGAAAAACATAAATATAATAGAAAAAATATTGTATATTCCACAGAGTACAAAGCATAAAAGGTTGTTTTGTCTATAAATTGTTTGGAAGTTGAATATTATCAATGTCTTAATTTAATAAAGGAAATGAGTCCAAATAAAGAAATTAATCCAATGAAATAGAAATTTTTTAAATATTTATTCATCCATAAATATTTTCCCAGAATTATTTATACAAAAATAGTGAGAGAATTATATAAGTTGAAACAATGAAAAGTGGAATCCATTAGTACCTATAAATAATGATTCACAATACATTTAAGGTATTCCACTTTATATATAATTGGCCAAGAAAGTATGATCAAAATTTAATTTAATTTTACAAAGAAATTTCTTTGTAAAACATTAGTTATAAGAGATTTTGGAGTCTGTGAAGATATTTTTGAATGTGAACATTTGGATGAAATGGAAAATAGAGACTCTTTTTACTCTCATGATTTATCAGACATGAAAAAAAAATATATTTATATAGAAATTAAAGTGATAAAAATCAATAAGGAATGAAAATTAATCTTTTGACATATATAAAATATCAACACATGGATAGGGGATTCTCTATATGTGGAAAGTTCATAGATTGTGGAAAAGAATATCATTGATCACATGAATAACAAATAGATATAAACATACTATATAATGAAATGGATGGAGGGAATTCCCAGATTAATAAAAAACCTATATCTAATTCATAAATTCTAAGATGTATGGGTATTATTCCAACAAGTGAACTGAAACCACAGTTGATGGAAATAACGAACATCCACATCCATATAAGTGGAGAGAATAAAGAAAATCCTTTGAAAACACTAAAACATGAGTATATTGTGATGAATAATTTGATCATAATAATTACTAAATATTATCCCTCCACTCTAAATTAGTGGATGTCTTATTGGATTCTAATTTTTGAAACTATAATATATCCAGGAGGTTTTATAAAACCAATAAATCCACACTTCAATGATTAGATATTATCATCGAAAATAATATCTTGTTATTATATCATGTGTTGAGGTTTATTGAATATGATTCATGAATGTCAAATTATCCTTCATTAAGATGAGTTCAATGTGATTTGGGAAATGAATTTTCCATTTCCATATAGAATCCAAAAAATAATGAAATAAAATTTCATATTTCAAACCAACTTCTTACAATCTATTAGTGTAAAGATTATTATGAGAAATCTTAGAAAACAAATTATATTATTGGAGTTGTAATACCAAATCATAAGGTGTTTTAAGTTCAAATAATTATAGAAAAACATAATATTTTTATTGAACTACAATGAGTGAAAATGATATATTTCAGATGTTTGTCATTAACACTACAGAATTCGTATCCTAAGTTGTGAATATCTTTTAGATCTACATAAATATTTCATTAGTCAGTAGTAGTTAATATTATTAGGAAATGATTTGTTAACGGGGTGAGAATGTAATTACTCAAGATTTCACCACTATAGAAATATCATGATTTTGTGGTGGGGTTTCTACGTTGGGTTTTAATAGTGGTTTTTAAAACCACGGCTAAATGTTTGTTAAATATTTTTTTATATTTTTTTTAATATTCAAATAAATTTTGCGGATTTTTTTAGAAAACAGCTGGGAAGTAGTAGCAGTTTTTATAAAACCGCCCCTAAATTAAAAGAATCATTTAAAAAAAATTTAATTTATGATTTAGTCTTTGTTATTTACTATCATATGTAGTTTATTATTAACAATTTAAATTAATTATAATGTGTTTGTTAATAAATATTTATAATTATTTGTTAATTAGAACTTGAATCCAAAAGAAAATATTTAATATTCTGAAAATCATATTTTGGAATCAATTAACTATAACGTTTTTTTAGGAGTCTATTTTTGATCCACGACCTGTCAATTAAAATCTTATTAAATGAAATAAAAGCATAGTAGAATGAAATTGTGGAATAATTGAATGAATAAAATTTATTATAGTTTCATTAAAATTACGAATTAAACTCAAACATCAAACAACCATAACTTTTAATCTTGGTTTTTATTTTGGCTCAACACCCTAGGGACCTGGGGGAAGCCTAATTATGTTTTTAGAGGCCAAAAAAATCCCATAAGGCCTCAAAAAATGAGTTTGATAGTTGAGGTATCTCTATTTTTCAACATTCTTCTAAATTTAAACCTCGTTTAAGGGGGTCATATTGAACCTTTTTTAGGGGGACGACATTTATTATCAGGAATTACATTCATATTGATATTATGATTATGAATTTTTATCATTTTTCAAAATGTAGTTTTATTTATAATTAAATATATGCATATTTTTTTATATTTACTTATAATAAATATCTTTAATAAATACATATTTAAAAAAATGTATTTGTAAACATATAAACCATATGGAAATAAATATTTTCTATTCATTTTCTATAAAATAAAAAATTATCAATTTTATTTAACTTACAAAAATGTATCAATTTATATATATATATACATATAATAGTAATGTTTATATATAACCACGTGAGCGTCAACCAAAAATCAATATTTATATGTATATTGGTAAATATGTAAATAAATACACATATATGAAAATATATGTTTTTTTATTCAAGAAATATATATATATATATATATATATATATGGGTGTGTGTGTGTGTGTTTATTGGGTCTTAATAATATTGTGTCTTTACGTCATATATAAATGTTAATATATATATATATATATGATTATCATTAAAATACAGAATATATGTGAATTTACAATACCAATATATTAATATATGTATAACCATTTATAAATAATGTTAATGTATAAATATGAATGTGTATCGGTAGACACACATATATTTATATTTATAGTCTAATATATGTAAAAAAAATTAAAATATAATATATTCCAATTAATTTAAGTATATATATATATATTATACACATTCGAGGAGATTTCATCTTCATTTAACAGTATGTTTATATTATTTTCAAGTTGGTTATTATTTTAATCCATTGATTTACATTCCTATTGACATTAATTTGTATTTATTTGATGGTGTTGCAATTATTATGTTTTCCTCTATTCTGGTAATTTATTATCACATATGTATATCTGTTTGTATAAATTTATGAATATATCTTTATATATATACATTTTTAAATATTTATATATATTTTATGTTTATATATTTTTATATCACATATGTAGTACCCCCCGATTTCTAGTATATAACCCTTACTTGATTCTTTTCATGGTTGTAATGTTAAGGGTTGTGAATGGGAGAGTCGTGTGAATATTTAATGATGTTTTGAGGGAAAGGGGAAGTCACAAGAGTGGCACACAATTTGGTTAATTGTGTGGCCAAACCATGTGTAGATGGTCCTTTTGAGATAGTGGCTCCTACATGGTTGGATCATGGTTGGAGTGACCATGAGAGGAATCCGTATAAGGGTCTAGCTATGTAGCGGCTAATGCATGGTTAGCAGAGGGTTTGTCTAATCATTTGAACTAACCATGCAGGCAGTTAAGTGAGATCTGAAAAAGTAAATCTCACACATTTTTGCCTATAAAGGGATTATATTTAAACCTAAGTGGATGTAACTAGGAATTTCTCTTCTCCTTTGCCCAAATAATGTTCTCCCATCATTCCAAATGTGATCTGAATGCTTCCATTAGTGAATCGAATATAAATTCTTTAGGCGTGTGGTCATTCTTCTTCATTCTTGTTCGGTTTCTTAGATCTAGAAAGACTTATGTCTCATAATCTCTTGATTTCTTTAATCTACACCCGTTAGGCGTTCATATAGTTACAGGATATTAAATATGACGATATTTGTTCTTGATATTTCTCGGAGAAGAGATCTAAGGAAGAACCTTAGAGAATCGACTTGGTTTTCTTGAGTGTTCTTTGTTCAGTGTGGTTTTAATAAAAACAATATAGGTTGGAGGATTATGTATCGACTCTTCTTAATATAATTGATTGGATTAGTTTTACATTGTTTTATATGAAATAGATTGATTTGGAAAATCATGGAATAAATCTTCTTTACTAACGATTTTTGGTTTTAGTGAAATTTTGAAATATTGGTAAATTGTTGTGAAAAGTGATTTAACCTCTTAAATTTAACATTACAATTATAAAATATTGATTTTCTGGAATTGATAAATGGTTTTATGAAAACATGGTTTCCAATAAAAAGGGTGTTTTGTTGAAATGGGTTTGTATTGAAATGTCCAGATGGAATTTGATTTCAAAAAGGGGTTTTTATTGAAATGTTTTGATAGTGAAATGAAATTAATGGAATTGGTTTTCAATAAAAAGGTTTTTTTTTAATTTAAAGGTGTTTTGGCATGATCTTAGGGCACATTGGCGTGTGAGTTCATATTGCATTTTTGGGGATTGGTTGAAATATGTACTTATGATCAGTTCCAATGTTTAAATGGAAAACATGATATAGAGTTCGTATTTCATATACGTGGCATGGTTGAAATACGACCACATTCTTGGTGAGAAAGGGTCAATGGAACATGGGAAACAATTACCTTGTGATGACTTGGTAGATTGACCAGAAACCGCTCATGAGTATGGAACTGTCATAACGTATCACGCATGGTTGGTTACATGGGTTTGTGGAAAGGTTGTGTATAATAAAAGGGGATGTTGTGGAATGATTTTCAATATTTTTTAGTCATTTTTCTAGAATAAAACATTCTAGAAAACATTGTTTCAATTTCACTTGTATGATTTTGGTAATTAATGGTTTTGGGAAACTTGTTTATACCTTGTTATAAACTATTTTGAGAAAATGTTCTATATAAACTATTCATTAAAAATGATGCTAACTCTTCTATCACAGTGGTTTCTGTAGGGAATTAATTGGGGGAAACCTATAAATTTTATACTAACCCCTACTTGGGAACTTTGGTTCATTTGCAGTTGCTATCTTCCAGGATAGGGTAAGAGGTAATGTTTTACATGTATTTTGCACTACCTCATAAATATTGGGCAATTCAGGGATTATGGAGCTTGGAGATTATAGAGCAAAAAGTATTGTGGTATCTTGAGGGTATTTAGTTATTTATCCTCTACGTATATTGATTCTTTTTTGGTCTTCCACTATTGTATACATCGATGTGGTTGAGATAAATAAAGTTGTTTAATTCTATTCCTTTTGTTCATGCATCATTTAGTGTATGGTTTGGTTATGGGATGTTGGTTTATTAGTTTATTTCTAAAAGGGTAAATCATCCCCCAATTGTAATTGAATCCCTTCAGCATTTATTTATAGCCTTTGGTGTCCTGGGGAAGTCTCTTAAGGCTTAGTAATGAATCATTGTACTCTCAAGCCAATTAGAATTTGTGGGTCATTACAAATGGTATTAGTATAGTTCTTCCATTGTGAGACAAATCATCAGTGTTATTGGTCTTGGAGTTGGAATACCTTTTCGTATTTTTCTTGGGATGGAATCTTAGTCATAAGTATGATTAACAGAAAATGAAATGTATAGAATAAAAGGATGTGGATAACTTGGTCATGCTAAACTACAAGTTACCCAGGTGTTGGGTATATAAGTGATTTGGATACACTTCTAGAATGTTTTAAATCTCATTGTCATGGGTTTAGCCAATGAGATGAGCATGAAATAAATTATAGACGAATGACTTCCAACTATGATGGCGTAACACTTTGTGAGGAATGATTAATGATATTATGTATGGATGTAAATTTATAAAAATTCTGAATTTGTTTTGAAATGAATGATTTTGAAAAGAAGATATTTTGTGTATTTTGAAAACGGTTCGAATTTAAAAAATATATATATTTTTTGAAAAAAAATTGAACATGATATATTCTTGTTTTTGGAAAATAATTTTGTGATAGTTTATGTGATAGAATTTGAAATGATAAGCCATCAGTTTCTAGAGAGTGATATTGACACAATTTTTTCTGGTTTAGAAAATGGAACCCGATAGGTGTCATTGAAACCAACCTGATGAAGCTATAAAGAATGTTGTTTCACCTGAACCACATGTGATCCAAGAGGTAGTTCAGAGTATTATCTTGGATTTTCAAATGTTGATACAATGAACCAGAGGAATGGGCCATGACATGTGGATTATACAATTATGTTCATGAATAAAAATACACCTAACTTTTGGGTTGATTTTGAACCAGAGAAGGAGGAGGTGTGGCTGAATTGGATGAATCGTATCTAAGATTTCATCTACACACCATCATAGATCAAATTCTATATGGTAGCTTATATTATCAAGGATCATGCATGACAATGGTGGGATTTAGCAGTGTAGGGTAAATTGGATGAAGGCCTTACATAGGAGAATTTTGAAGAGTTGTTCAAAATTTTTTTTTATCCTCATATGTTCAAGATCCAGAAAATGATGGACTTCTTCATCCTGAAATAGAAGAGCCTCCCTATCAAATAGTACGAAGCTAAATAACTAAATTTTGCTTTTTTCACTAGAGGATGTGGCATGTGCATATTTGAAATCCCTCATCATCGAATCAGTGCTAAGGTAGGATATTCGATTGAAGATTTTGGTGCTCTGTATTATGGATTATACAAGGATGGTGAACAAAGAAACCGTGGTTGAATGTGATATATCAGGAATAATAGGAGGGGGTTTGATGATACCTACATGAAATGGTGGGAACTCAACAGCTATGAAAAAGAGGAAAATGGACACTTATCTCTGATGTGGAAGTGGAAATCTGAATCAGATGGCGGGATCATTGAACCTTCTTCCACAACCCCAGAGAAAATAATGTTTCCATCAATGTGGCTCACATGACCACAAAAAGTGATAGTGTATGACATAACCTAGGGCATGTCATAATTGCAATAATATGGGACATATTCGGTGCTATTGGAACAGTGCTCCATGTTTAGCTGCTCGAGACATTTCTTAGACATAAAAAGGATCATATACTTCGACAGGACACGGACAGAAGAATTAGTCTCATCCACAAAATAGATCTAGCCATATTAATTCTTGAAAAACAATGAATCATAATCCTGGGAAATCAAAACAAGTTAACAAGGAGAAAACAGCATCGATGAATTAATTGTATGGATCTGAGTAGATGATTATTTATGATCAGGCAGACCATCTACAGTGAGATGTACGATTCTTTTGAATTCTACCCTTGTGCAAGTGATATTCGATACTAGTGCATCACATTTTTTCATTTCTTCTCATGTTGCTGACTTTCTATGTTTAAAGTTTGAAATTGCTTCTTCTGTTTTAAAACTGCAAACTCTTCTTGGTGAAATAGAACGGAATAATTTTCTGTCTAGAGCTTTCATTATAACAATTTTTAGAGGTGAGCTGAAATGGGACTTCTCAATGTGAGACATAGATTTCTATGATATAATATTGGATATTGATTGGTTGAAGAAGTTCAATGCTAACATTGACTATTATTATAGAAGTGTTAGTTTCACGATTGAGGATGACATTGAGCATCTCTTCTATGGAGAGAGGATGGAAAAGAAAGTAGAAAATAGCTTGTTGGAACCAACGGTGGGAACGATATCTTTTATGTTAGAATCATTGACTTTGAATCAACATAAGAGATCAAAGAAATTTTTTTTCTAAAAGTTTTGGATCATTTTAAATATGTCTTCACCAAGATCATTATAGGGTTACCACCTCTAAGGTAATTGGTGTTTACGATTGATCTCCTTTTTGGGACTGGTATTATTTACCATCAATATTATGGGATGTCACCAATAGAGTCAATGGAATTGAAAGTGAAGTAGGAGGATCTGGATAGAAAGGATTTCATTCGTCCATGCACATCTCCATGGGCATCACTAGTTTTTTTCATGAAGAATGTTGATGGAACTATGAGGTAGTGTGTTGATGATCATAATATTAACCAATTCATGATAAATAATAAATATCCACATACATGAATTGATGATATGTCCAATCAACTAAGTGGATATCATTGGTTCTCCAAGATTGACTTGAGATACAGATATCACCAATTGTGAGTTCGGAAGGAGGATATTCAAAAGATAGCTTCCAAAAGCAGATATGGCCACTACAACTATGTAGTCTTGCCTTTCAGTCTAAGGAATGCACCATTGGTCTTCATGGATTTGATGAATCAGATATTTTAGTAATGTCTAGATTATTTTGTAGTGGTGTTCGTGGATGAACTCTTAGTATATTAAAATACATGGGTTAACAATGAGGATAATTTGGAAATAGTGTTAAAAATCTTGAGAGATCACAGTTTATAAGCCAAATTATCAATGTGTGATTTTTGGATACAAGAATTATGATTTCTTGGCCATGTAATTTCGGAGAAAGGCATTTATGTAGATCCTGAAGATACAGATTCTATTATCTCTTGGCAACAACCAATGAATTTATTTGAGATATGAAGTTTTATTAGGATAGGTGGTTACTACCAATGCTTTGGGAATGATTTATTATGAATTTATTCAGCAATGAAAGATCTGGAAAAGAAGAATGATCCATTCCAAAGGATTGAGGAATTACAGATGTCTTTCTAGTAGTTAAAAGATCAGCTTACATCAGCACCTATCTTGATTTTTCTAGAATCATTACAAGGGTATGTGGGGTACTATTATGCTTCAGGATCTGGGTATGGTTGTATTCTCATTCAAGGAGACCATTTGGTTTCTTATGGATCAAGGCAGTTGAGACTGCATGAGAATAACTACCAAATACGTGATTTGGAGTTAGCTGCAGTCGTCCATGATTTTAAGACCTTGTGATATTATCTCTTTGGTGAGAAATTTACTATCTTCACGAACCAAAATATTTTGAAACATATTTTCTCACATCGGGATTCGAATCTGAGGAAAAAGAGATAGATGTAGTACCTACAGATGTTTGAAATTAACTTGATGTATTCAATAGGGAAAGGGAACTCTACAGAAGATGCATTGAGTAGAAAGTCATATGCTCAATAGGGGATAGAATCTTTAGATGAATGGAAGTTGAAATTTGTTATATATGACATGCATGTGGAATGTGAAGACTGAGGTGATGTTGAAGTTCTCTTTTCAACAATGCTTGTTCTTGATTTGGTGAATTTTGTCGAAGAGGCATAACTATCAGATGAATAATGTATAGTTATGAGTTTAAAACTCAATGGTGGGGAGACCATGGAGTGAAGGAAATTGGATGGGAGTTCAGTTTGGTGCATTAGATATTGGATAGTTGTACCTATGGATTATAATAAAAAAATACTTCATGCTTGCTACCATTCAAGATGGGATGTATATCCATGTACACAGAATATTTATAAGGCATTATTGGCATAGTTTTGGTAGAGCGGTAGGAAAAGAAAGGTGGTCGAGTTCATCTTGCTGTGCTTCACTTGTCTCTAAGTTAATGAAGAGTATCAGAGACTAGTATTAATGTTTTAGTATATACCTATCCCAGTGTGGAAATTGGAGTAGATAACAATGAATTTTGTTATAGTTCATTCAAGAATGGTTTGAAAACATGATTCCATATGGGTGATAGTGGAACGACTTACCATGTCAGCCCATTTCATCTATATTCGTGAAACTCATGCAGTGGAGGATCTGTCAAAAATCTATCATAGATAAGGGGAAAAGAGGAATGGTGTACCCCTTTCAATTATCTCATAAAATGGCCCAAGGTTCACGTCTTGTTTTTGGAAAACCATACATAATTCTCATGGGAATTAGTTGACTATGAGCACCGTGTATCATCCTCAAATGGATGGTAAATATATGGGGATGATACAAATGTTGGAAGACATGTTGTAGGCTTGGGTAATGAATTTTGGTGACTTATGGGAGGATCATATACCCATAGTGGAGTTCTCATACAATAACAGCTATCAAGCCTTGATACAAATGTCTCTGTTTGAAGCATTGTATGGGCACCCTTGTCGTTCTCGATAATATTGGGGTGGAAATAGGTGAATCATTACTAGATGGACTGAGCCTTGTATAAGAAACAACAGAGAAGATATAGTTGATCCGAAAAAGGATGGAGATGGCTTAGAGTTGACATAAATCTTTTGCAGATCCCCATAGAAGGTTATTGTCATTCACTGTGGGTGATCATGTCTTCTTGAATATATCTTCAAGGTTTAGACATCGTTGTTTTAGGAATTATGGAAATCTATCTCCTAGATACATAGACCCTTTTGAGATACTAGAATGGGTCATATTGGTGGTATATCAGTTGGAATTACAACCATGGTTCAGTTCAGTGCATAATTTGTTCCATGTATCTCACCAGAAAGAGTTTCACCTTGATACTGACCATGTGATCAGATGGGATCAAATTGTCTGAGAGGCGGATGCTTCATTGATATATATTCTGGCATAGATTGTGGATAGGAAAGAGAATGTATTTCATGAAAAAAGGATAGGTCTAGTGTGGGTTTTTATGGAAGCATGGTCAGATTCAAAAGAGACATAGGAATATAAAAAGGATGTGAAGGAGAAATGGCCAGAACTCTTTCAAATTGGTGACAATTTTCTACTTTTAGAGGACTGAAAGACCAATGGTGGGGAGAATTTAGTACCCCCAGTTATGGGCATGTAACCCTTATTTGATGCTTTTCATGATTATAATGTTAATGGTTATAATGGGAGATTCAGGAGAACTTTAAAAGATGTTTTGAGGAAAAGGGGATGTTGCACGGGCGGTGCACGATTAGTCTAACCGTGCAGCCAAACCCTGCATAGTTGGTCTTTTTGAGGAAGTGGAACATGCACAGTAAAATCATAGTTAGAGAGATTGTGTGAGGAAGTTGTACATGTGTCTATCTAGGCAATGTCTAATTCATGATTGGAACACAATTAGTCTAACCACGTGGACTAACGGTACGGGCACTTATGTGAGATCCTAAAAAAGTGGATCTCACATGTTTTTGCCTCTAAATGGCTTTTTTTTCTTCCTAAGTGAAAATATCTCCGGATTTTTCTTCTTCTAAGTCCAAATAAGGTTCTCCCATAATTCTAGAGGTGATCTAAAGGCTTCCCTTTGTTAATTAATGCCATATTCTTGAGGTATATGAGAATTTTTCTTTGTTCTTGTTTGGTTTCATAGATATTCTAAGATCTACATATCCTCTTCTCTTGATTTCATTGACCTATTCATGTTATGGGTAGATCATGGTGTTTGGATGGAAACTATGATGATATTTGGTCTTTATCTCTCTTGGAGAAGGGATCTAAGGTAGATTCTTATAGAATTGACCCGGTTTTCTTGAGTGTTCTTCATTCATTGTGGTTTTAATTAAAACGTTTGAGGTAGGAGGATTATATCATGACTCATATTGCTATAATTTATTAGCATAGTTTCAAATTGATTTGTTTCAATGAGATTTATTGTGAAAAGAACAGAATAAATCTTTTTCCATGATGATTTATGGTTTTAGTGTAAATGCGAAATCTTGGTGAATTGTTGTGAAAAGTGATCTAGTCGCCTGAATTTCAAATGATGATTTTAAATTATTGATTTTCTATAAATGATAAAAAGTAATATGAAACCATGGTTTTAATAAAAAAGTATTTTTATTGAAGTGGTTTGGTATTGAAATGGCTTCATTAAACTGGTTTTTAATAAAGTGGGTTTTTATTGAAATGGTTTCATAGTGACATGACTTTGATGGAATTGGTTTTCAATAAAAATTCTGTTTTTATTTAAAATGTGTTTTGGAAAGATCCTTAGGAATATAAGTATGTGAGTTCATATTTCCTTTCTAAGGCATGGTTGAAATATGACTTTATGCTCAGTGCCAAATGAGAAATGGAAAAGTGGATATAGAGTTCATATTTCTTATATAGGGATTCGTTGATATATGAAATTTTCCACTATACTGAAGGGTTAATGGAACATGGGAAAACATTACATTTTACAGACTTGGTAGAATGATGAGAAACCTCTCATGAGTTTGAAACTTTCATAGCATAGCATGCATAGTTGGTTGCATGGTATTGTGGAATGGTAGGGTATACCAGAAATGAGACGTTGTAGAATGATTTTACAGCTTGTTTAGTTATTTTTCTCAAAAAACAACTTGTTGGAAAATTTGGTTTCAATTGCCTTGTATGATTTTGGTTTTTAATGGTTTTGGGAAACTTGTATATATCTTTTTATAAACTATTTTGAGAATTTTATTTAAATAAACGATTCATTCTAAATGTTGGTAACTCTACTATCCTAGGGGTGTGAGTAGATAACTCATTGGGGGAAACCTACTGAGTTTATACTCACCCCTACTATGACACATTGGAGCTTTGGAAGATTCTATCTTTTGGGATAGGGGAAAAGATAATGTTTGTCACGTATTTAGCACTACCTCATGCCATTTGGGTTGTTTGGTGATTGTGGATCTTGGAGCTAGTGGAGCACGGAGTATTATGGTCTCTTAAGGGTCTTTAGTTATTTATCAGTTATGTAATTTGATGCTTGTTTGGTATTTTTCTATTGTATACTTTGATATGGTTGAGATACATTAAGTTTTTTAGTTGTTTTCCTTTTGTTCGTGCCTCATTTTGTGTGTGGTTTGGTTATGGGATTTTGGTTTGCTGGTTTATTTCAAAAAGTGTAAATCATCCCCCACTTGTACTTGAAACCCTTCAACATTTATTGACATCCTTTGGCATCTTGGAGAATTCCATTAAGGTATACTAATGAATCGTTGTACCATCAAGATAATGAGAATTTGCGGGTCAATACAATATATGAGTAAATATACATATAGAAATTTTTATTTACTTGTGTTTATATAAATAAATAAATATATATATATATATATTGACACACTCTTATACGATTATATATTTCGTGTGTTCATATATATTTATGTAAAAAAATTTATATGTATATATATTTATAGATATTATATCCTTGTATTATTTATTATTTATAATTTATTTTTTAATAAGTCTTATTTATTATTTTTTAATTTATTATTAATTTAATATTTATTTATTTATTTTATTAAACTAGTTTTAAATAACTATTTAACATCCATTTATTATTTATTATTTATTTATTATTAATTTAATTATTAATTCAAATATGTTAATTTATTAATTTATTATTAATTATTAATTAATTAGTTAAGATTTATCTATTTATTTATTATTTTTATATTTTATATTTAATTATTTATTAATTTATTAATTTATTATTTATTAATTATTAATTATTTATTGTTTATTATTTATCTCTTATTTGATTATTTTTAATTTTATTTAATTATTTAGTTATTTATTATTTTTTATTTATATATTATATATTTGTTTATTATATATATATGTTTATTTTGTCTATTTTTTAGTTATTCTTTATACATTAATTATTAATTTTCTTAATTTATTATTATTTCATTTTTAATTTACTTTTATTTTATTATTTACTTATTATTAATGACTTTTTAATTATTTATATTTCATTATTAAATTATTAATTTAGTATTTATTTCTGATTTATTTTTTTATAATTTTTTTATAATTTATAAGTTATAATTGATAATTTATAATTTCAAATTTATTTATTTATAATTTATTTTTTCCTCATTTAATATTAATTGATTCATTATTGATTAATTAATTATTTATTATCTATTACTTAATAAGTAATTAATAATTATTATTACTAAATAATTAATTCTATATTTATTATTCACTGTTTATGATTTGTGATTAATGATTAATGATTAATTAATTTATCATTTATTTTTTTATAGAGCAGGTGAAGATTAATGAAAAGTATATTGCACTCTTTAATTAGAGGAATTACTAGTTAGAGTGGGAGTCTACTAATAACGTTAAAGATTCTCGTAATGACTTTGATCATGATTACGGTGATGCTTGAGTTAATTTTTTCATTATAGAAGTGGGCTTACCCTTGATTTATCTCATACATCTTTCATGTGATTGTTTGTTTTTCTTTCAATTTAATAGTAAGGGGCTTGACCTGAACATTTTCAGCCATTTCTTCATTTTTTATCATTTATTTATTAATTACTTATTATTTATTTATTTATTTATTTATATATTATATATTATATATTATATATATATTGATTATTATTTGTATATTATTTGTTTATTTTTCATTATTATTTTATTATTTTATTATTTTATTAAATGTTAATTAAATAATTATTTATTATTTACAATTTATTAATTTATTTTTAGTTAATTATTATTTTATATTTATTTTACTATTATTTTGTTATTAAAATATTATTAATGTCTTATTTATTATTTCTTCAGTTTTCACTATTATTTTATTATTTATATCTTATTTTTTCATTTATTATTTTTTACTCATATATTAATTTATTATTGCTTTATTATACATATATATATATGTATATGTATATTAAATTCTATTTATTCCCAACATGAAAAGTATGATGGAGTGATGATGTCTTTAGATAATAAGGAAAAGGTAAGGGGGTCAAATATGACACAATGAAAAATTCCTACATTTGGCATATGCATGCATACGTAGAAGCATGTCCATGGGAATCTACACATGATTAGTAATAAACAATAAATATTAATTAAATTAATTACGAGAATTAAAAAATTAACAAAAATAAAAAAATAAAAAAATTATTACGCGAATAATAAATAAAAGAATAAAAAATAATAATAAAGTAATAATAATAATAATTAATAATACCCATAAAATAATAATTATAATAAAATAATAATAATAATTAAACTATAAATAATTAATTAAAGGAAAAAATTATGAAAAGAAAAGAAAATAATAAATAATCAATAACTTATAAAGTAATTATGTGGATTTTAAGATAATTAAATTAAAAAATATTTGTGATAACATTAAATAAAGATGAAAAAAATTACAGAAATAAGTAAATAAACCACTGTGAAATGATTTCATTGTTGTTTAATCCCCCACTAAATGATCCCCCTGATTTTAACAAACCACCGCTGAATCGTTCTGAAATAGTTTTAAAAAAAATCATTAAATGAATATCGACACATGGTTTAGTAGTGGTTTAAACTGCTGCTAAATGCCTATTTTGACGTAGTGCACACTGTATTTTCCTTAAATAAATTTTATTTTAATATCTTTTTTTCCAAGAAACAATGTATTGAAATGAGCCTCCACATATTAGATCGACATTATTAATTACATGTACAATGAATAAAATCTATAGTATATAATAATCCAACAATCAATTAATATCTCATATGTTTAGAGGGTAAATAACTAATTTGATTTGATATTGAAAAAAGATTATTATTTCTAAAAGAAAAATAAAAAGTATTAATAAATTAAATCAAAAACTCTTAAAAGATTACGATGAAAATATATGATATTATAATATTTGACGTAATATATTGACATTCCTTAAATTATAAATTAATATGAAACAATACTAATAACACTTGATGTTTAAAAACATCATGTTCCAAAAATGTATTTTTCCTTTATATTTTGAATTTTTAATTAAAATAAGAACATATAAATTTTATAATTTGAATTTTAAAAAGTTAAATTCATTTTCTAATTCCACATATCTATATTCTCATAATGTGATTGTTTAATTTTATTTTCTAAAATAATAGATTTTAGACGAATTAGGAAAAACCATTTATACTAAAATCATAGATTTTATGACTATTTCTAGAAGTATTTTTAAATTTAAAACTTAAAAAATAACGATCAAAGAAATATTAAGGAATAAAACTATACATTTTTAAATTCTATTATAAATTTATATTACCTATGTTTATCCTTTATGAACTCAAGTAATAGTTTCCAATAACAAAAATTGGTTTGGTCATTTATTTTAATTAAATATTATTTTTTAAAAAAAATTGGGTTTTGAATTTATTTAGAAGTAACATAACATTTTTTTATTGTAAAATAATTTATATCATGAAAATAAAATATATAAGTTTTAAAATACAAATTTTTTCTAAAAATGTGTTTTTACACGGGTCATGTGTTAATGTTAAAATTAATTTTTATTAGATATTGAAATTTTATCTAATTAAATGGATCTCATATTATAAATCAGCATGAAAAAATTACATAATAATATTTATTTCATTTTTAGGCTTTAAATGTGAATTACATAGGTAAAAATATTTACACTGGTAAAACGAAAAATAGTAAAAGTAAAAATTCTAAGAGAAAATGAAATGAAAAAATATTTAAAACCAATATAAAAATTAACGGTTGTTTCATTATTGACCTCCTATCACCCCACTCCATTATTTTCCATTTTGATTTCTCTTGACAAGTAAAACATTTTCCCTTTTTATATTAACTTGAAATATTTACAAAAATGTCATTATCACCACTTATAAAAGGGTCCTTTCACTACCCATTCAATACCACTCAATAAAATACAATTTCTTCTTGAAAATATTTCCATTACAAATCCCCTAGAATCCTATTCCCTTTTCATCAGCCTCTTATAACGAACCAACCTAGATAACTTACTAAAATGGAACCTGAATCTTCTATGACATGACTGAAACCTGTTCATGATCCCATCTATAGTGACCCATTCTTTTCATGAAGATTTACTGTGTATTATTATATATATATTTATTATAGAACATAACATCCAATTCTAGAATCGTATAGGTCTAGTATCTAATGAAACATTGATACAAAAAACAATCATCTCCAAATTTAACTATATCCTCTCGCACTATATTCTTCATAGCTAGAACCCTTCATACACACCTCATACTTATAATCATTCTTCACAACCAATATAAACGATTCATAAGAAAGGGTGAGATCAAAAGCTCAGTAAGGGTAAAAAAGGGATATTTCATTAATCATAGCATTATAACATGAGAATAAGTGTTTGATAACATGAGATTAACATATGAAAACAATATCCCATAAATCATAGGTCTTAATATTGAGTCATGGCACAATTCTTGGAACATTATAAGGCATGAATCATAATGGAATCCTATAACATGATCTATGAAATTATAATATTGTCATGATACATGGAATTTTTGCATACACATAACCATAGAAAATCACTTCCTTATTATGGAAGGACCACTGTAAAGACTATCATATTAGATTGGGTTTACTGAACAGACCATCATAGTATTCAGGGTCCACACTCAATACTATCATAATTGATATATTCACTTATTTAATTGGGTTCACTCTCCATTCCAATGTTTTTTATCTCATAAGATATCCATATTTACCCAATTCAATGGAGGGATATAAAAATTTGGGATCACCCATCACATAATTAAAATATTACATAAGTGTGGAAACACATGATAAAACATTTTTAATATTATAACCCATGAAAATAAATTAGTTTCATAATAATTTCATTTAGAAATAACCCATGAAAAAAATATATCCTAAATATTTTTTCATTTCCTTAGAGCATAAACCTAGAAAAAGAATGTGTTTCACAAAAATTTCATCATCATAGAAGAACCATCAAGATAAATAATATGGATGGTATCATTAGATCATATCCCTAGTAAATAATTAAAAACATTAAAGGATATCATCTTAGATACAAACACATTTAGATAACAGTTTGATTATTTCTTGAGAAAAATATCATTTTCAATTTTCAAATCACATCATGAAAATATAAAAATTTCCAAAAAATTTTAGAAAACGTTTTCTTTGAAAATATCCTTGGAAACTTTTAATTGGGGCTTCAAATTATTTAGTTGTTATGATGGAGGGAAATTATCTTAATTTCATATAAGTTAAAAAAACATTTCTATCATATTTTTTTAAAAAGTAAAAAACTAACTCATTTGGAAAATGAAAATAAGATTCTTTTTGAACCATTTTTTAATAAATTTAAAAGTGGAAAAAATGGAATTTACAAATCATTAGATATTATTAAAAATCTTTTTAAATTTTTTTTAAAAAAATATGGATATAAAAGTGAAAGTATTTTTGACCAAAAAGAGAAATGGAGTTCGTTTTCTATTAAAAATATTCTCCCAGTCTATTGAGTTATTAAAGTCGGAAAAAAGAAGAAAAAAATTATATATTTCATAAATAATCATAAGAGAATAACATTCAAGATTTATTTGGGAGGTATATATTAAAATTTTATCATAAAAAACATAATCATAAACAATCTCGATAAATAATGAGATTATAACATAAAATGATTACCACTTTGGTAACATTTGAACCATAAGCCCCGTGAAAACATAACATCAAACAAAAATTTAAATATCATGTGAATAAGTATAATCATGATATAACATGTCAAATGGAAGTGTCTGGTCAAGATATAAGGATCACTGTAGTGTGAAGATGGGAAATGAGGTGTGCACTTTTCCAATTGAGGTGTGGGGCACTTTTAGAATTTCATAAAAGATTAAATTATAATAAAGCCATTATATAGGAAAATTATTCAAAATAGACATAAAATCTATGATATGTTTGGATTTTTTTGTATTACGATAAACCTGTAGAAATTGAAGTGTTTTTTTGTGTGTTTTAAAAATTATATTTTGGTTTAAACCCCTATTTAACCTATTTTATCCTTATCAATGGTAGAAATTTTTCAATAATAAAGGGTTATAATTTTACATATATGGTAAAAATAGACTCATAAATGGACAAAAGAAAAAATTTTAGACTATATATAAACCACTTTTTTTTATTTCAAATTATTTATGATTATTAAATAATTTAAAAAATTATTATTTTGATAAAATATCAGTAATCTCATTTTTCCCACTACTCATTTAATTTGAATTTAATGGCCAAAATTCAATTTTTTAATTAAAATATAATCCTTTTACACATTACTAAAATGTAATTTTTATCCAAAAATTCATGTAATAAAATAAATAACTGAAATTATATTACTTTTAATATTTTTTAAAAAATATATTTAATTTTTCAATAAATTCAATTAATATTTTATTTGCATTGCACAAAAATTTGAGGAAATTATTTAATAACTAAATATAATAATTATGTTAAAATCATGAATATAAGTTCATTATTCAAAAAAAATATATTTATATTCATTCATAACATTCGTTGGTCCCTATTTGAAAATAAAATATATATTAAAAACTAAGAGTGGGATTTGGTAAAATTCATTGAATTAAATATTATATATGTCATTTTGATATAATAATATCCATTAATAAAATCAATTTTAATCATATGGTGAAATTTGTTGTATTAAATTCATAAAAAAATAATTAGGATGAAAACATAAGGCCTTATCACTTTGTTTGAAACTAGATGAACCTAATTTACCCATTAGTGCAGGGATAAATTTTTCCACAATTACAATTCATATTGACCAAAATTTAAAAGGGCTTATTTATATTTTTAAACCTCAAGATTCATGATATGGATTCTATTTTATCATATTAAACATCTATATGTTGGAAAAAAATTAATTTTAAAATATGTACGTAAAATGCGATGAAAACCAGATTTTAGAAAACTACCTTTTATGTACCATTTTATATACAAATGTAATGTGGGGAACACAATCCAAATAATATAATTGTATTATTTTTTTCCAATGGATCCTATTAAATTTTATAAAGAATATGAAATATAATTTTAATTTTTTAAATCAATAAAATAAAATACACTTTTCAAAAAGAATATGTATTTTTTAATTTTCATTGAAAATCAAACATTTCAGAGAATTCTATAATTTTTACCAAGGGATAATTTTTATATTCTAGTTTAGAAAATGAATATAAATTCATCGATTAAATATTATAAATGTTCCAGAAATTAATTATAATATTTTTTTAAAAAATAAATAAAAATCATTTTGGAAGAAAATGTATATTTTGAAGAATAAAATAACATTATTAAAATTTGAGGTCTTGTTTTATAAAATCTATCAATAAATATTTATTGATTATGAGATTTATTTATATTTCATAATGTTTTTAATAATATTCATACCCTATAATTTAACATCCATGCTATAATGTTCATATTAAAATAAAAATATTTCATGATTCGTTTAGTCTTATTGTTGCATGTCATATTCACCATCAAAGATAGTTTTCACTTTTAAAATATCTGTGTGACATACCCTGGTTTGGATACTATCACTTGATCATCCAAGGAAACTAAGGAGGAATTATTTAAAAATAATATTCGATAGAAAATAATTGAAATAATCATAAAAAATCAGTATTTCAATACTTCCATCAAAATGTAATGTACCAAAAAATGAATAGGAATATATTGTTATCCTAAAACCAAAAATTGAAATCATCATATTTTATTCTCATAACAAGTGGATCAAATACTATATCTATATACTATTACTCCCAGGGTCCTATTATTAAGAACATCCACCACCTCTAAGTAGTGATTTTCCCGTTTTCTCGATGTTCAAAAATAAGGTATGTAAATACCAAAATGAAAAATTACTATATGAGAAAAACATACCTAGTAGGATTCCATAATGAATTCCATGATAAATATATATCAATTAAAACAAATATTCTCAATTTTTAAAAAAAATATTTCATGTTAATCATTACAAAATACATATAAAATCATTTTCTACAAATCATTTCAATGGAATGTATAAAGAATATACATATAAAGAAGTCCATAAGAATAGGAATTAATCAACATTTATATCAAATAGTCATGAATAAATAATTTCATCAATATTGGAATATATGGAAAATTATCAATCATAAAACCATGGTAACAAGTATTGGGATTAATTATATCAAGGATCAAGAATCCTCACACATATCAATGAATTATTCCTCTAGATATATAAATATTCCAAGATATCATGCCTTAGGGGAATTAGAGTTCACCCCAATGAATGAACTCTATGCCCAAATCATTGTTTTGTACCATTTTCATAATTTATCCATGGATAAGTAGAGATAATAAATACCTACAGTATTTTCCTTAGACAACCCTAAAAACAACCATGGATCCGTTGTGCTTCTTATAAATCAATAATATAAGGGTATGTTTCTTTTCAATAATTATCAAATAATTTCAATCAATCATTTCTATTGAAACCCATTTCATGTTTTCAAACATTCAAGTAATTTTAAAAAACAAAAACCAAATATTTTTAATAAAAAATTAATATGTTTTAGGGAATTAATTCCATAAAACCATTATTTTATTTTATTCAAAAGATTCATTAAATTAATTCATCAAATTACTCATCTCAATTCAAGATCATTTTTTTGAAATCAATTTTTTATTTAAAAATAAATTGTCAATGTGATTTCATCTCACAAACCATTCCATTTATAAAACATCTATATATAGTTTCAAATATTACTTTGTAAATTAATTGGAATTTGTTTTCTTATCAAACATGCAATAATGGTTTCAAATGATATGAAATTCCTTATGAGTGCACCTACAACATCTCTGGGTTTTACCAAACACCCCACAAGTAAACCACAATCGTAGAGAGGATCATAGAAACATAACAATTGAATAATAATTTCCAACTCATCATTTATAGAATAGCATGAGAGATAAACCACATAACACATGATTCATGTAGAGCGTATAATGACCAATGAAGATCTAGGAAAAAAATCATTTTAAAGATTGAACGAAAAAAATAAAATTAGATCATGATAAAAATGAAGATATAGAATCAAAGATATTTATATAATAATTTTTTCAAGAGGAGAAGGGTGGATCTATAATATATATTAATAACAAAAATAAATTTGCTCATAAATTCAAATCATAATATCCAACATCAAAAGATCCATCGAAAATGGTCACTGTATGGTAAGGGAACTCCAAAACCACTAAGAGGAGTCTCCTTGGTCAATAGGAAATTATACCAAGAGAATAATATTGTTATTTATATGAGAATTTATTCTAAATATAAAAATTAAGATTAATTGAAACACAACACATGGTTTGGGGGAACTGTTATCCAAACCATGAAACAACCCGACCCCCTTTTTCTGGGAAATTTGAAAAGCCACTCAGTTTGATAAATTATCACCACTAGAAAATAAGGCTATAGACATGGTTTTTCACCATGGCTATGGACCAAAAATGGTGTCTATAGGTAATAACTAATATTTAATGAATGGTGGATCATATTGAAATTTTTATAGGTCTATAACCATAGTTTTTCTCGTGGTAACAAACCTATTATTGTGGTTTAGAAACCCAACAATAGATTAATTCATTAAAGTACTATTGTTACAGTAATAAACCATGGAAATAGACTCTGCATTCCATAAAAATAGTACGCTAATGCTCAAATCCTCCCTAGCATCTACCATAAAAATATAGATAAGTTCCTATAGAAATGAAAGTACAAAAATTTTATTTTTTAAGAAGTTATGAAAGTTTGAAAATATTTTCGCATAATGCAGATTTTCCCATAATGCATGTGTGTATAATACAGAATGTAAAATTGAATTGTTATTGTAACTTGATAAAAGGTGTGAAAAAAGACAATACAAGCATGGATAATAATAGGTTTACAAATAATTATAGCATAATAACAACAATGTATAAAAAAAGTTTTAATATAAAACAGAAATAGTGAAAATGGGTTTTTATATAAAAAATAGGTTTCCATATGAAAAATAATACATTTGGACTTTTTATATGAATATAAAAATACAAGAATTAGAACATACTATAATGCATAATTCTCATTAAGACAACCTAAAATAATATCGTAAAAGCATTTCCATGGAAAAAATACGGAGAAATAAATATAGTAATTATATTTAACAAGGGTCATGAGGACAACCTATAATATATATTTAATATATACCTTTTATAGATCAGATTTGTGGTAATATTTTTTTTAAACAACCAAAACATAACTATTTCCCAAAAGACAATAAATTATAATAAATAAATATACATAAAAAGGTTACATTTTGGAGGAATAAAATATAAATAAAATGAATAAATTTATTTAGTTATTGAAAGAGGAATACCACACTGATGTGACAGTATATTGAATTACATATCTCTCTAAAAATTTAACAATGCATTTTCTCTATCTTGAATCAGGGAGTAAATCAAACCTAGATAAGGAAATAAAAAAATGAAATAAATAAATATAAATCCAAGTTATAATTTTTAGGGTTCATGTATGTGTTCACATGTATCATGTAGTGGAAATTCGTTATCTTTCAATCCATTTATTAAGTTTTCTCACACATATACCTCTATTTATTGTAGTTTTCATCTTATGAAAAAATTATATTACTGAAAAACAACCAAACCATGTTTCAAGATGAGGTAATAATGTTCCTATACCTATCAAATAGAGGATTATGATTACATTTAGTTGTATTATGTGAATTGGATTATTAATTTTGGATGTAATGATACGATGTTCATGAATTGTATTAGTTTATTCATAAACCTAGTATGTGAGTTGTGGAAGAAATATCATTTTCCAAAGAAATTTAAAACCTATCAGGTTACTTATAGCTCTATAATATCATTTTTTTGGTTCATGTATGTTTTCAACGGTACCATATAGTTATAATTAATTATCCTTACATCCTTTTGAATGTTAGCACACACATTTACCTCTAGCGATCATTTGATTCATCATACAGAATGAATTTATGTCATGAAATTTAAATTTTTTCTACTATGAATGTATGCTATGTTGTTTTGAGTCATTTAAATATAACTATTTATTTTTATTTTAATTCACAACATTAATGATTGTTTGTAAGGGAAACCAGATAGAACATGATTGGTTATAAAAGAATAGATCTTATTTTAGGAAGTGTGTTCTGTGTTGGACCAATCCGTAGTATATGAAAGTTGTTTGTTGGTGTTTGGTTCTGACTAGATACTATTGTGATTTTATCACTGTATAACGAAATATTGGGAAAACATTGGCAGAGTTAAATAATAAGGTCGGTTTAATGTAGACTATAGAAGTTGATAATGCATTTTAGAAGCTTAATAGATGTATGATTTTATCTTTCCTACAATATTTACAAAAATTTCAGTAGCCTTTCAATATAGAATGTGATGCATCCTGAAGAGAGATAGGGGTGGATGTTGTGCTTATGTAAAAGGGATTTCTAATTTCTTATTTCAGCATGGCCTTGTTTGAGGAAAATCTCTCAAAATTTTCTTAAATATATTTTTTGGATTTAGCTTCGGAAATATTCCATTGATGACAGTATTTAATTGGAAAATAATTCATAGAATATATAGACTAGAAAGTGATCAATCATTTTAATAGTGAGAATATTAAAATTGGTCGTAAAATATTCTATAAATTAAAGTTATTGGGATTAGATTTTGAAGTTTTCTATGAACCTAGAATGATTAATAATGTTTCATACTACCTATCTTATCCAGAAACTGATGAGTTTTAAGACCCAATAATGAATAATCTACTTGGGATAGAAGTTTATAATCAATTTTAAATGAATATATCAACTATTAAGCCATAATTTCAATATGATTCAAAGCATTCGATCAATATTGAATCTCTTTTCTAGAAACTAGACTCCACTATTGGGAAGTTTTCTTTGGAGGGTTTATTATTTGATAGTTATAGATTGGGTTTTACTAATGTTCAAGCCTCATTTTCAAGTACATTCACAACTACCATTCCACTAATGTAAGAGGTCACACTGGTTTCCTTATGATATAAAAAGGCTAGGAGACAGAATCTTTTTAAAGGGTATGTCACATCATATCCTACCACATTTTTGAGAATGTGATACAAGCTAGTGAAAAAAGTACCAGGATATGCTACCAATCAGCCTCTTGTAACCATTGTCGATTATAAATTTGGTATTGGGACTATCTATCAAGAGGTAGATTCATATCTATGTTAATGTAGTATTCAATCATCTATAAAACATCTATATATTTCGAGAACTAGATTCATGATTTATTAATATATTATTCTATATAGGTTTTATAGATGTGTGTGTTCAAGAATGTCGAAATTATTCCAAATCATTTTAATCAAAGGATTCCTTATATGAACAAATTTTATTTTATTATTCTTTAGATATTTATGTATTAGACAGTGGGACTTGAAAAATATTTTCATTGAACCAATCATTATATACTGTTACAATGAATTACTCTGACCCTAGGTCACATCGGGGGATGTTGAGAAAACACCACCATGGGCATTTCAATTATTAACAAAATCTAAAAATGTTTCTGAAATAGAGAATCACCCTCTCAATATAATAAAATATGACTAGTGGATGAATTTATCATTGGGAAATCATGGATATTGACCAATGAATTTATGCCTGTAGTTGTGTCTCACCATGAAGAACAGTTTAACCTTGAGTACTTATTA
Organism: Viscum album; assembly: GCA_963277665.1. NCBI lineage: Eukaryota > Viridiplantae > Streptophyta > Magnoliopsida > Santalales > Viscaceae > Viscum > Viscum album. The sequence goes on along the minus strand of OY728156.1, from coordinate 859,464,123 downwards.
ACCTATATTGGAGTGAGGTCATTACATATGATGAGGTTATAGTGATAATATGAATATAGAACCGTGAGTCTAACATGATAGCTTCTTGGAAATGTCGATTAATGGTTAAATGTTTCAATTACATGATTCAAATATAGTTTTAAGACCAATTATATTTGTGATAGTGGGGAATTTTATAGACCAATAGAAATGGCTTTTCAATTTTAAAGTGCTAATGATGGCCACGATACACAACTGTTTGTTGTATGTTTATATGGGAAAGTCCATATTCATAACTATGGACCTTTACAATGGTTGAACTTCTAGATAGAGGAATATATTAGTGTGTAATAATTTCATAACATGCTTGATATTTTTAGGTGTATATTTAATCACTATATTCAGGTTTTCTTCATCATATTGTCACTATTAATGGATAAGTTGAATGTTTTCAATACTCTATAGATATACAAAGAGTTCAATTTCTTTTGACACAATGAAGTCCTAATAGGAATTTCTATAGAAAATTGTCATGGAGGATATCATTAGAGATCACCTATAATGGGTCTGTGTGATTGAATTTTAAGTCTATAAATATATTGTGATATAACCTACAAATTCTACGCACCCTATCATTTCAATCATTAATTTTTTTTTGAATTAAACTATGGGTATTAGTTACAATGGATGATGTTACGATGTAGTTTAATTATATGGTGGCTCAAAAACATTGGTTAATGATTATAAGGGAGGACATATATGTATGAAAAATCATTCCTTCCATGGACTCAAATTTTGGGTATATGTTTGAGTATAGAAATACATATATTTTTTCCTAAAAAAATTCCATTGAAGAATGTATCTGAGGATAGCATGTCAAATACCACTAATAAGGGGATGTTTTATATATTCAATCATCTAAAAAGGATATTAAGGATAAATGTTATAGAAAATTCGAGTAAATGAAACACTCATGCCGCCAAATAGATTATATTCAAGGATGAAAAATATACTTGGACAGAAAGAGGAAAAAAGTAAAAAGTAAAAAAATAGATTACTAGAAGGTAGCCATATTCCAAAAATAATGGTAAATATTAATGGATTTGAGACCTATTTTAAGATTATGGGAGGGACACAAATGTCCTCCCATTGTTATGTTTTTATCCAGGAATTCTATTTTTGGAGCAGGTGGCCAATCCCTATGGGCGACACCAACCCCCCTACCACTTCACTCCCCCTTCACCCCCCACCCATCCCCCTCCTGCACCCGCTCCCCTCCACCTGCACCATCCCCACCCCCTACACCAGCCCCACTGAACCACCCCTCCCTTTTCCCAAGCCCCCACCCAACCCTATGCATTAGCACCCCAAACCACTGCACCAACCAGCCCCACCCCCGTCACCCCATGTACTCCCTTGTAACCCAACCCAACCCCCACCCACACCCAGCACCCCCTGCACCAGTACCCTCCCCCTAAACCACCCCACCCACCCCTCTACACTACAACCCCCACTAGGCCCACCCCATACACCACCCCCTGCACCGCCCCAACACATCCCCCTCCCCCCCTGAAAAAGCACCCTCCCCACCTACACCATCCTCCCCCCTGCATGCACCAGCCTCTAGCCCCAAACTCCCCCCGACGCCAGTAACCCTCCTAAACCCTGCTTCTAGTAGCATCCCAGAAACATGAATCCTAAAAAACAATTAATCTATAAACCTATAGACTTGTATTCTAAATCCCAAAAATATTTTAAAACAATAAATAATATATACCACATTAATGATATAGAAAATCATTAAATGATTAAGATAAATATAAAACAAAAGTTTAGTGCATTCTTAATTAATTAAAATATGATTTTACTAGATATAAATGATATTAAAAACATATATTTAAACTATTAAATAAACATTCAATTACCTCCAAAATTTTGGACACCTGTGAATGAACATGGCTACATATTGCCTCCACATATATAAACAACATAATCATCCATCTCTTCAATCTCAAACAACTGAAAGAGAGAGAAAAACATTCTTTTTCTTATTTTTTTTATAAAAATGGTAGAGAGTTTACCTTGTTTTACATGGCCAGATGCTCGCGAAAACAAGGTGCCTCAAATTTGATCCGACATTTCGCAAGGCCAATAGATAAATCTGCAATGATGTAATCATCTGTCTCCCCTGCACACACCCCTCCCACCACTTAAATCCCCCCTAGGCACCACCTATACCCCCATCCCCTGAATGTTTCTGAGAATATAACAATATTATTAAAAAAATGGAGGTACTAAAACATGAAAACACCAATTGACATTATATAATGGAAAGAAGACGGTATGAAATGAAGTTCCTTACATTGAGTTATTGTTCTGGATTAACGTCATGAGGTTCATGTTCATTTTCATCCATATGAATGGGTTCACCTACAAATGAAATTAAGAATATGGACAAATGAGTGGGAGAGAATAATATTAGGAAAAGAGAAGAATAAATAAAAAATAGGAAATTAAACTGCATACCATTGGAGGTACGTTGTAGGTGGTAGGGGATGGCTTATAGCAGAGTCAATGAGGTTGTATGGTGGTCATGTCTGAGGAGGATACAATTGACTATAATAGTAATAAAACATAACTAAAATAGAAAAAACTTACATTATAATACAATAAGTCATCATCTATAGAAATAGATAGAAACACCATAATATAATTTAATATTGCAATAATAAAACAATACTTCATAAAAAAATTCCACCTATTAACAACCCAAACATACAATTCACATCAATAGTGTGTCTCAATATCAGCATAATAAAATAAATTAATTGTATAAATTCAAATAAATTAATAGTTTAAAAATGTACACAATAGATATTTTATAAAAATAACATATTATTAAAATGTTTAAATATCAAAAAAATATTTAAAAATTAAAAATTTATATTTGTATGGTCTAAATTTCATAAATTATTGGATTATGGACAATTCAAAACACATAAGTAATTATTTATAACAATTAAAAATTTGGAATATTATTTCCACAAATAAAATTAAATTAAATACATAAGGATTAATCAAAATGATAATGTTTAAAATAATCTAAATCCATGTATATTTTCTATTGGCTGATGAGGTTACAACCCTATCTTACCTCATATCCGAATTTGAGTCACATTGAATGTTTTTAAGGGGGGTTTGAGTTTACTATAAATTAATATTTTAGAGGTTTCCAAAAGTTCCCCTCTCTTCTCTTATAAAAGGGTACCTCCTCCCTCTTCTATTAACTCCATTTTAAGTCTTCACGCTTGTCCAACCCTTGAACATTAATCTTCAAAACCAATCCAGTTATATTATAGCAGTTCTGGTCTTTTCAAAAGACCAACTCTAGTGCCATAAGAGGATGTTTAGAAGAGGCACGTCAAGGAAGAGGTAATCTCTTATACCGATTCATTCAAGTCTCTTTCTTCTTCTACTTCCTATTATTTTTTTGTTTCATTATAAACTAATAACATCAGTATCAATAATATACTATATGCTTTTATAAATATGAAAAAACCCTATTTTACCTTTTATCCACCCGATGATAAAAGAAATCACCTTGTGTGCGTGCGTATGGCTTACCGTCTCTACGTCGTGGTGTAAACTATTTTTTTCACCACAACCATACATGGATGGGTATAATGGTGGAAATAATAACTATATATTATTATTATAACATCATACTATTTCTGAGATATTATATCATCCACTCCAATTCCATTCAATAATTATGGGAATGATATCATCGCTCATGCGTAAGTACGGATTACAGTCTCCATGACGCGATGAGATTTATAGTCCATGTTAACCATTAAATAATTATTATAAAGTATATATAAGAAATAATCATGAAATATATGACATAATAATGATATTGGATTTATTTATATGTTATTTTCTTACTTCTATTCAATTTTATACGGAAACAAAAACAACATTCAAGCCTACGTACGACCTACCTTCTCCATAAATGTTGTATTTCATTCCATTTATCAATATATATATTATTATTAAGAATATATTATATATAAATCATGTTTTACATTCTAGAAGTAGGTAATAATGATCAAAGTAATCATATGAATAATTACAAGTCAAAACACATACGAAAAATGAAACGATTCTACCAAACACTGTTTTAACATGGAATTGACAAATTAACAGGTAATATAAATTCCTAAGTGAATCATATATGATATCATAAATATTATTATGGTTCTGTTACAAGTTAATAATTTGTTTAAAGACACTGTACAAGAGTCTCGAACAAATAAGGATGAAATTGGACCTAATGTATGGGATTATTACTCCAATCTCATTGTTATCCAGGATTGTTTATTCGTAAGTAGTTACAGGGGTTTTGTATATCATCCATGTCCATGACCTCTCAAAACGTTTTCTTAAAATGTTTACTATTCTTCCACTTATTTTTAATTTCATTTTTACCATTTTTTACTTTTACCACACGATATAGAAGGAATATTTTTTTTATTTACCATATGAGTTAATTTTTGACTTTTTCGGCAAAAGTATGTGAATAATGTTTTTTTGACTTATACGACCTTAATGGATTTTTACAGTTTTATAATGCCTTATTTTAATGAAGCTTACTATAAAATATTTCATAATTATTTTTAACAAAAACCTTTTCTTTTAAAATTTCATGGCATTTTGTGAAAAAAAAAATGATTTTGAAGAAGAAAGGATATTTTCCTCAAGAATTCATTTCAAGTGTTTTATCAAAACTATTTTCCATCAAAGATGAAATTATATAGTGAGTTTATGTTTCAAGTATAATGTCTCCGTTATTTCCATGGTTTGATTTTTCTTATGATGAAATGATATCAATTTGTTTTATATGGATTATGTTATGATGGGATAATGTTTATGAAACTCATGTTATTCATTCAGTTATAATTAATTATATCTATTTATATTGTGGTACATTTTAGAATGATTTCATTATGAGGTGGGTGGGACCTATATCTCCCACCAATGCATTGGGTAATGATTTATATCTTGTGAGATAGACATGGATGGAACGACAATTGAATCTAGTTCTGTAATGGAAATTGTTCAATATGATGGTCTTGGCAGCAATGCCTTGGAAACATTGGAAATCCGATCATGTTCATAATGGTTTTCCACAACTACATGTTTTATTCCTATGATATTTTATCATGATTAGTGTTCCATTGGGATTAATGCCTTATGTAATGCCATGATTTATGTCATTACTTATATTTTATGTTCATATTTTTATGTTCAAATGTTTATGGATTGTTTTATGTTCTCCATGTTTACCCTTACCGAGCATTCAAACTCACCCTTTATATGTTTTATAGTTACCTATCCCCAAGATATAAAGAAAGGTTTTAGGTAAGAAAACAAATAAAGGGATGATATTTATGGGAGATGTGAAAGATCTTTCACCATGATTAGAATATTGTTTTCCATGTTTCCAAAGACAATAATCTATTACGGTCCTTGGGTGTTTTTTTGTTATGTATTATGTATTCTACACAAGTAATGTAATGTCTATGTACGTTAAGCTTTGGTACCTACAGAGAAGCCACACCACATATGGAGGAGATACCATCTTGTTAGGAAACAATTGGATGAAATCCATGAGGAAGAATCTAACATTTTTGAGAGAGAGTGGGCGAGTGATAGAGGATATCCACATGGGAGGATAAAAAATATTGGAAGATTTTTTCCAAGGAGGATGATATCCATGATTATTAATCATCTAAAGACACAATTTTTTAATAACCCTATAAATTTATTAACTTATAGACCTTGAAAATTTAAACCATAGATATTTCCCTATGGATATTGGTCAGTTCTTCTAGTAATGAACGCACCAACGATGAAAAATAACACTATCCTGAATCACATGTTTTGACTGTAGGGTTGTATTGAATCGACTAACCTTGAACCTTATCATTATCCCACTTATAGATCAACAACATATGAAGAATTTCTTAGGTATACTAACATGGTTTTCCATATCTATATGATAACAATAAACAAAACTAAAAACCAATAAAAACACAAATAATCACCCAAAACGACTCATTAAGAGATCCAAACCAAATATGATAAAAAAAGTTTGTAATTACCTAAAATAAATATTTGGGGTGTTATAATTCTACCCCCCCACAAATACACTCTGCCCCCAAAAATATCGGAAAAGAATATTATTCCAAAAAAATATGATACCGATGTAATCTCTTGAAAAACTCAATCTCCCATGTCTGATGAGCATCCAAACCATGATTTTGTATAACCTAAACCAATGTTATGTGATTCCCCTGATATCATTATTTTGAGAATCAATAATATGAACTACATCCTTAGTCTTATCCATAATAGGTTCTACATCATGGTCCTCCTAATCAAAAACACGAGACATGTATAAAATATATTTCTTTGGTTGTGACATATCTAACAAGTTATGGAAATAAGTAATATAGGGTGGAAAATCAAAAAGGTATTCCACCTTCCCAATATTCTCAACAACCTCAAAAGGTACCACATATCTCGGTGCCAACTTCCCCTTTTTTCCAATATATCAATGACCCAATCTGAGAGAGACTGTCAAGAATATCTATTCACTAAACAAGAAGTCAAAGGGGAATTTACAATGATCCTCATAAAATACATACTATCCCTTCACCATCATCGATCATTATTAAGTCATATAGATCTTTTTCCTCTTCTCATGGACAATGATATGACTCGTTATTGAAGATTCACTAACATTTGACCAAAAATGATTATATTTTTCCTATATGAACTTAAAAGGCATCAATATTTGAAATCATTATGCAAAATTAGTAGCTATTATTATAGGAAAAATAATCTAATCATATAGGTAAATATAATTATACTTCAAATTAAAGGATGCAAGAACAAAAAATATCTTACAGAATCTATATATCTCATTAGATATGAATATCTATCCAAGGGAAGTATTTTTTCTCAACCTAAATTGGGCTCCCATCACCTCTTAGAGTCATATACAATACTTAGAAGTGAGATGAGGATCCTTATCAGAAACATTAGTTGAAAAAATTGTAAGACTTGATAATAGCTGATATATATAGATTTCCCAAGTCTTCAATTTTGGTGGTATCATGAATAGAGTAATGTGTGAAATTTTTTTAAATCAGTCAATCACCAAAAAAATAATATAACTTCAAATGGTATTATGTTGAAATATTAAAATAAATTCCATCATGGACTCATACCATTTCCAAGCTGGAATAGGGAGGGATTAAAGTGGACAAGAAGTCTTATGATGACCATCCCTGATATATTGACATGTATAATAATGGGATAAAAAATATATAGTGACTTATTTCATATAGGGCCACTAAAATCCCTGAATCATATTTTAAAATATATTTTTCATACCTAGGTGTGCCACACACATAGAATGTTGGAAATATGCTATCAATGTCTTCCTCGTAGGCGATTGAATGGCATAACGATCCCTAATGAATTGTATTCCCTATATAAATAATGATCATTCATTGATGGGATATACACCATATAAATAATATCTAATGACTCAAAAATCACTATGGACCTACTTATCCAAGATAATCAACTCAATAAGAGTGTATTTTAATTAACACTACCTTGAACAACTCATGTCTCACCCTCCAGACTCTCATTTGTAGATAATAAAATGGATCCATGAGATTCTACTCCTTTAATGATTCATTCATGAAATGTGATGAAAGCTTTAGGATTATAGATTTAGCAACAAAATCACAATTCATAGTGGTATATGTTATTTATATGTGAAAATATAACAAGAACTCCACCAATTACCTCTATGAGGGATTCAAATATTTTTTATGATAAGATATAACCAAAGAGTTTATGATTAGAGTAAAAAATAAATATTTTTAAAAACACATACTACCACTTACTATTATGTGCATGAATTATATATATGTTCAAGATCAAGTGTGGAATAGTTCATCTCATAAGGCCAAATCTAACGATAACAATAATCTATCACACGAACATGTGGCATGGGAATAAAGCCCAAAACTAATACCGACACATCATAGAAGACCATGTATGCCAGTCTAGCCTTGGGAAGAGTCATAACTAGAGGTGTAGCTGGGTAGCACTTCAAATCATTGAATAAAGATTAAAATTTCAAACCGCAAAATTCTTTACACTATCTTTTGTTAGAGATAATTTAATGGAGAATGTAACTTGGAGAAGTCTTTTATGAACCGATTGCAATACCCTAGAAAAAAATCTACCAATATCAAAGATATTAAATGGTTTTTTCCAATACATGATAGTTTTATCCTTTCCAAGATCAACTGAGATACCATATTCTAATACCACATGTTTGAATAAATTCATTTTTAAATCTATAATTGGTATTTTTATTGATTTTTATAAAGTTAGTGGTTCCTCGATATGTCTAAAACAACTCTTAAAAGAATAAAATGATACGACATATATTTTGAATAAGCCAAGATGTCATCCATATATACCATAATAAAAGAGTGTATATAATGGTTACAATTATTTTTCTTCAGTTTTACAAATATAAAAGGAGAATTTTTCAGTATGAAAAGAATAACAAGATACTCAAAGAAAAATAGATTCTCCTAAATTCAATCATAAAAATACCATAATCATTGATCTTGAGAAGGGGGAATTCAAACTAAAGAAGAATTATAGTGAACCATATCACCCCTTTCATTTTATCAATCATGTCATTATTATGAGGAAACATGTACTTGTCTTCAACCGTAACCCAATATATATTTTTGATAATCAACCCACAAGAAAAGGGTTTCATTGGCCTTATTGCTGAAACATTGATGCTTCCCAAGGTGACAGAGTGAGGAAAATAAAAGCTTTGGACATCAAGTCATCCCACTAAATTTTGGACTACATATATTCAGATAGTGTCATGTGGTAAGATGGAATATATATCAGGTGTGTACCTGAGACCAAATCAATAAATAACTCCACCTCCCTCTCTACCGGATGTTTAAAAAATTATAAAGGAATCATGTTTTTGGAAACCCATGAGCTATTATAAGAAGTTCACTTTAAGTGAATTTCCAATCCAACTAAACAGAATACAAATATAACATCATTACTTTCCCCAAAATAATGTGTACAGGTTAGCTATAACTCAGGTCCCATTATCTATAAAAAATATGACACTCCCCTTTGTGGCTAGAAAAGGAAACCCCCAAATAACAATAGTTAATTTAAGATTTGTGAATAACCAAAAAATGCTACCAGATAATGGAATCCAAGGGAATCATATCTAGAACACAAAAATTCCTAGATGATCTAAATTTATATTAAATAAATAGAGTAAGTGGGCCATTAGATACCCTGTTATATATTCATCCTGAGAGATATTGTAATTTCTCTCACATATGGGATAAACCTTTTGGGATGTTAAACAGTTCCATAGTGCAAGATAATACGAACGAATTAGTGGTCGTAGTCTAGAATAAATTAATCACTAAAAATTAAGAAATAGTAATTGTACACTTAACTATTATAGGACCCACATCAGTACCCATGAGAGACTTGTATATTATGTAATGTTTATCCATTTTCGATACCTATGATTGAAACTCTGTTATTCATGAAGTGTTTTAAGATGTCACAGATTCTCTTTGTACTAAAGATCTCACACCAATACATGGAGATGAAAATACATGGTAAAAAATGTTCAAGTGGCCGGAAAATCCACATGAACTATAAATATTTAGTTCCTCAATAAAAGAAATCATTTAGTGCCAAAATATTTTGTACTATAAAAATGTCTGTGAGCCTTTAATAGACATTAGAAATGATCTGTTAGGACATTATTTTTTAGGACTACCACTACTATTTCCAAAATGAAACTCAATCTATTTCTTATAACCATAACATGCACAAATAAATCTAATAGTAGAATTATGATGAACACTTGTCAACCCAAAATTACCATGTGGGTCAATTTCCCCTATCATAGATGAATATCCTTCCTGATTTAATTTTTTTTTTTAAAAAAAAATTTCATAAAAATTAATTTTTTTTTAAATTGTGTTTTTTAAAACCCAAAAAATAGGTTTATAAGGAATTATAATGTTCAATGTTTTGAAATTACAATCATTAAACACACTATCAAATGATGATTTTGTTATAATGTCAGAAGTTTCTAAAGATTGAGAAAGTTGTAATGTGAGAGACATAGTTAGGTGGGAAGATGAATAACTTTAAAAATTATATCAGATGATTATTTATTGATCTAGAAGGGTTAAATATCAATAAATTACCATGACTCTATTTTTTGATAACAGATTTGAAGTTCAATTTTTCTAGATGCTTCATATCAGATTGAGAAGCGCTAGATAAAAAGCTTTCAAAAGACTTGAAATACGATTTTGAGAAAGTAGGAAGACTTTTAAATAATAAAAGAAGATTGCTATGTTTTTCAGACAAACAAATCCATTCATAAAAAATGTAGTTATAGAAAAATACAAGAGAGATATATTTATTAATTATTTGCGGTTTGATAGAGTTTATCATTGCTGATCAAAAACAATTTCTTGACAAATTATTTAGTTGAATTTTTGATTATAAAATTTGAATCTGTAAAACTCTTTGAGTTCATGAGAAGATGATGATGCTTTTTTTCCATAGGATGACAAGGAAAATTGTTTATAATAAACTATGGGTTGGTAACATTTCTTTTCATGTAATCATGATCTAATTGATATAGCATACAAATAGACCAGATGATGGTTATCATATTGAAGAGACAAGAATCACAAGAGAAATTTCATTAGATAAATAATTTTTATGAGTCTATAAATTTTTTGTTATTGAGTTTGTCATTCGTGAAAAATTAAAAAAATATGTAACATTTTAGAGGGAATAATATTTGAATATTGATGTAAAAAAGGGGGAGACCATCTTTGTAATCAAACATAATTTTCCAAACAAATATATTTGATGTAGTTTTACTGAGTGAGAAGATGAGGTTGAGTGGAAAAGTTATCCAGATAGAGAAAATATCATATGTGGTAATGTTTCTATCAAATAGTTATTGGTGAGAAGTAAAGACTTTATAAGTTGAAATATTTTTTTCTTCCATTTTTAATTTTATTTTTTTATCATATAATACACCTATATTTGTTTTAGGTAGATCAGTAGAATATTTGGTAGTTCTCAAAATCATGTGAAGTTACCAACAATGAACTACGAATAGAAGACCAGACCGGATCAATGTTTTTATATTTTAGTGGGTTAAAAGAACTAGAATAATGCATTAATTTCTAATAGAGTTTCAGATTGATGTGTTCCAAAAAATAAATTTTTGGATAGATTATTTTTAGAATTCTTATTCGTGTAAGGTTGCGAATTATGATGTTTTATAGGATTAAAGATGATTTGAGAAGAAACCAGAAGCATTGTGAAGATTTGATTAGCGGTTGAGTGAATCTCAGATTATTATAAATTCATATATTTTAAATTTGAGTGAGAATGAAATAGAAATTGATTTCCCACCCATTCAATTAATATAGAAACTATAAATAGATGTACACAATAATTTTTTTACTTATCACTATTCTCTAATGCATAAACGACAAAACACTATTGATTGAATTTCAAAATTGAGTTTACAACCAAAGATGATTCATATTGAAGAAGAGATTCTAGGTTGGGGGTTATGATAATAAGATCATATAGTGGTAAATTTAAATTAATAGAAAAAGGGAATTAAACAGAGGGAATCAGATAAAGTTTTGAGAACATATTTTATATGTATAGTGTTGTCAATTAAACAAAATATATTTAAGTATCAAGCCTAGTTTTATAAAAGGCACAATGGATGGAAGCCACCAGAAGCAAGCACACCAGATAGAGTTCACCAAACATAGTTCACTAGGTGGAGAAATACGATAGAATAAGGATTAGATTGATAATCCTGATATACCCACTGTAGAGTAGTTTTATCAAAGTAACACCTTTTTATGTAATATTTTTTGACGATAAATTTATAAACTTATACGAGTAAGTATAATCATTCCCATTGGGAGATATACTGAGTTTAATAGTGGTTTATAGAAGATATATTAAATTCATCTTAAAATTGAATTTCCATAGACCCACAAGAGTTCTATGGCAAGGATGCTGGTTTTCACACTAATGCTAATACATTCAAATCAGGTGTTCCCAATTTACATTCCTTTATTTTTATGAATTTGAGTTTACTAAATGTTGATATGGAATAAAATATAAATTTTTTTAGTTGTTAAATTTATCTAATTTTAAATTTTTAAAAAGGAAATATAGGATTCACCCACCTCTCAGTTGTTCTATGATCCTCTATAATATTAATTGTTATTAGAACCAAGTTCCACTGTTAAATCCTTATAATGGAATATATCAGTTCAACCAATAGAAATGTGATGAATACATTTGATGGAAAAAATTATCATGGTTGTAAAAAAAGTTGATTCCATATCTCCTATCTCTTTTACTAGATATTTTTGATGCTGCTACAATTGGGTTTCCTCCCATTAATAAATATACTCCTATGACTTTTTCTTAGAAGTGAAATATTTAAGTTGATAGAAAAGATATATATTTTATTCTTATTTATTTTTCATAAAATGTTTATATAAAGTCAATGGGTCATAAAACATCCAATATTATGTAATATGAGCACAAAAATTCTTTTAAGGGAATACTAAATTCACAGAATCAATGATACAAATTTGGGAAAGCATGTTTGAATACATAAGTAGTAATAAACTACAAATTTATAAATAAAATTTTCATTGTTGTCAAATTAAATTCCTTATTATGGTTATAGATAATGCATGAAATAATTAGGTTTTATTGTATCAAATTAGATTTAATAGACTGTTAAGAATCATAAACATTTTTAAAATAGTTGTTCAACAATGGAATAAATATTGGGTTATGATAAATCCAATTGACATAGAAAAATGAATCAACAGCCTTAACTAGTAGGATCCTATATTCTAAATCACATTTATTAGATATTTTTAAGAAGATATTATAATTGGGATTTGACCTTTACTGATCCCAAGTTGTTATCCTACAACTAAATCACTATCAAAACCATTTACAGTTGAAGATAAAGATCATCAAGATCACAATCCAAACTATGTATGCCAAACAACCCATTAAAATATCACTATCGCACACCTTACCCTTATGGTGTTTAATGGTGTAATAAAGGTATATCTATAATGACCATAATAATATTAATATCTATATTGTATATAATGATGAATATATTTACTTTTTATTATCATTACTGTGTAAATTAATTTGATTTTGATAAAATAAAACATAAAATGTATTTGTGTGGAATATAAAATTTCAATTAAGAAATTCATTTTTTATAAATTCATTAATTTTTAAAAGAAAATAAATTTTCATAAAATAGTAAAATGAAGAAATTTTTATTAAATATACATGATAATATAATTATTATGAAGTAAAATTTAATCTTTATAAAGGTTTTAAAACCTCTATTGTTGAAAAAACCCGACATTTCTCAATAAAGGTCAATTTTTTATTCAAAATTGATAATTCACTCATTTAGAAAATTATTTTGATAAAAAATTTATTCATTTTTCAATAACAATAATGAAATTATCCTATAATTATTTTTTTCATTATTTGCTTATGATGATTCAATTTTAAGGTAATAATTAAATATGATAAAAATATACGCTGTGTATTATGACATAATAATGACCAAAAAGTAATGTAATTAATATTATAATGGGTATACAATACAGAATCTGTGTTTATTCTTTAAAATAATGTATTTTTTTATTAATTTAGTAATTTTATAAAACATTTATAAATCATCCAAAATATATATTATATTTTATGGTTTTAAAATGAATTATTTATAAGCATTACAATGAACCAACCTGGGTTTCCATCAATCCTGGCACTCGACCCATTCCATTACATACCCAAAGGGAATTATCGATCCCCATAGGGTGGTGAAAATCACCCTGGAATAAAACAACACAATAGAGGGAATGATTTCATCATGTCAGAACAACCATATGGAATATATATATATATATATATATATATTAAAAAGAAATACTAGAAGAAAAGGAATGAATAAATGCCATAACTGTAACAAAACATCAGAAATAGAAAACTAAAAAATAAGATAAAAACTCTAAGAAAAATCTAAATACAAAAGACTGAAAACCAAAAATCTGCTTCAAAGGATGGTAGGAATAGACTCCCACCATCTCACCACAACCTACCCAACCACCTAACATGAACCTCACCTCTTCACTGCAATTCCCTGCATTTCCCTGCACTGGATGACAAAAAATGGTCTACGCACAACCAAATTGGTACAAAGGTTGTGAGATAACATGCTCTGTATGATCCCACCCAGGTCTTGCATAACAAATATATGTTTTAAAATCCATTTATGCTCATTTTAAAAACTTATAATGAAATGAATTATGATAGTTTTATATAAAACATGGTAAACATTTACAGTTTTTGACAGTTCTAAAAAAAAGTAGGTATATCAATTTGAAAGAAAATTTTCCAGATCATTTTCCATAAGCATAAACATGAATATAAAGGCTTACTCGGGAAGAAAAGAAATATAAAATAGAAGCACAGGTATCACAACACTATATAATACTACCGATCTTGGATAGAGGCGACTTATACCACAATAATCAAGTTCACAAATTATGATCCAATAACACAGGCCTATGAAGCATACAAATACCCATGATTTATCCCAAAAAAAATTCAATATTGGTCCCCTAGAGAAACAATCATAAGAACCGACGAAATACCCAATACAAAAATCCTTGATTATCAGAAAACAATGGATGACGACCCCAATATAATCCTTCCACATATGTACCCAAGGTAATTCATGTGATCTTTTTCAAAATTCATTCTTATGCATGAAAAACCATTTCAAAACCGTTTCAAAAAATTCAACTTCAATGCTTTGAAAATATCCATTTTCTCTCAATTTATTAATAACCAATGGAAATTAATTTAAAAAAAATTCCACTTCAACACACACTAAACGATCATGAAAATTTCAATTTACAAAATAGTTTACAATTAAAAACAACCATGTCCATCAACATAGGCTAGAGACGGAACCGCCTACCTCAAAACTCAGGTCACAAATGCCTATAACGGAATCCAAAATAATTGAAACCGAAAAAATTAAATGAAGGCCCTAAAATCAAATCCAAATAAATATTTATTCCATTTAGAGAAGAAGTGGTAAATGGAAGAGTGTAAACCCACATACCTCAAAGACGGATGCCCACCACACCACAACTAGTGGAAGAAAAGGCCTCTAGAAAGAAACCACACAATGGATCTAGGAAAAATCCGGTAATAATCACCAACCATAGAAAAAAGTTCCAAATATGCCACCCAAGGGAGATATTGTGATCCAAAATCAATAAAGAAATAAAATAGTCAATTACTAGGATAGACACACTATAACCAAAACATAGATAAAGTGATGAATAGATCGATCTAGAAGGGGTTGAGTCTCTCAAAAAATTCCCTAGAACTACCTTAGGTTGACATCCATGAGGAAATAAAAAAAGTAATTGAAAGAAAAAAACAGCACAATTTCATTAATAAATATATGTGGGTCATTACATGTCTTGTAACCTAGGTTCATGATGTGCTACAACCATATCCCAAAAACACTAAAAAACATATCACTTCGATTTAAAAATCCATCATATAAACTAAACATGATGTGTGATCACCATTCACAAAATGTATGAGATCACAATGTGATATTTCCTTTCACGACATTCATCCATCACTCAATACAAAACATGTATAATAGTTACATGTTGTGTGACTACTACACAACCTAGAGAAATGAAAAATTATTATTTATATTCCAAACAATTATTATCTTCACCATTTTAGGTATGCTCCCAATATATATGGATGGGAAAACCATGATGAGGACATGGGAATACCTGATGGATCGATAATAGGATATCACAATCTCCCCACTATAAAGAAATTGCACGATCAAGAAGTCACGATAAAGATTCAATCCCTCTAAAAAGGTGATGCCACTAATCACTCATCAATGATTCACACTCCCAATCCTCATAAGAAAATGATCATTGTTTCCATATAATAATGTCTATCAGAATCAATTTCCCACACAAGACTTTAACTTGAAAGTGAACAACCCCACCTTATTTCTAAAAAATGGAATCATTTTACTATAACTCAAATTTTTACATCTCAATACATGAGAAGGATCAAGGTGATATTTCTGAAGAGGAGATATAGGGGAATCATCATAAACAACTATCAACTGAACTAGAAATGATAACCAATAAGAATGTTTTTGGAGCCACACAATGACCTACCATGGTCTAAAGTACCTTTGATCCAACTTTCCCTTATTTGCATATCGACAGTGACCCAAACGATAAGATACATTCAAGAAAACCCTTTCACCAATAGAAAAATGAAAACATTGATGTCATCGATCAACTTACAATTTCTTTTGACTCTGGGCTATATCGATACATTGATGTACATCCTGAATATTCACGGACATTTCCTAAACAAAACATGGCCCAACTAAAGATACTTCACCCACCTCATCCCAATATAGAGGTGATATACATAGGTTACCATACAATTCCTTGAAGGGAGACATTATTATTGATGAATAATAACTATTTTTATAAAAAAACTCAAGATGTCCCAGATGACTAACCTACAATCCTCTAAAATCCAAGACACATGCATGAGGCATATCCTTATGGATTTGAATTACATGCACCATCTGACTGTCTGTCTGTAGATGGTATGTTGAGATCAACATGATATGATTTTACATTTCCTCCTAAATAATCCTCTATAATATTGATGTAAACCTATGAAATCTATTTATATCAAGGAAATAAGGACACCCATGTATCCTCATAATCTCATGCACATACTACTTACCTAGATATACATCCTTCGTAGTATATTTAAACCGAACAAAATGAGTAGAATTCACTAAATAATAAAAAACCACCCAAAATAATTCGTCCCATAGGGAGTACTTGTAAATAAAACTAAACAAATCCAATCATACCTCATCCGATTTCCAAACTGCCACTGGAAGAGGCTGAAGAAACCCAAAAGGTTTCAATTACTCCGGATTTATTTGTTCGTAGGAGTTCCAGTAAGACACAAACTCTTCAATGTCATGTTTCATACATGACCACCGAAATCTTTACATCATGTCATAACACAAATTCATTATGCCTGAATATATAGAAAATGATGTTTTTTGATAATAAAATAATACTAAACTTCTCAGAGATGCTAGCACGACAATAAATTTCCCATAATGAAGCATACCATATAAAGAAAGAGAAGAACATAAAACTATCTCCCCACCTCAAATGATTTCTCGAGTCGTCTAAAAATAATCATACTAGTATTTAATATATATGATAGACTCCACAAGTGATGATGATAATTGAAAACCAGCTAGAACCATTTCTGAAATATTTTTCTGAGCATCTAGGAGAAACTGAATGAAAACCAATAAGGTTCCACTCCTCCTTTGATTTCAGGACATACTATGATGGCACTCTCATGCTAAGAGTATTTGAAACAACATTATCATTTCTTTGGGTGAATGAAATATCAATTTAAAATGTATAAATGAATTATACCCATCATCTATTATTGATATTCAAGTCCTTATGAGAAAATATATAACTCAACTCTTATGATCAAAGGATACATTGAACCTTTGTCCAAAAAGATAGTGCTGGTTACAATTAATCGAATGATTGATTGTAGAAATAAATAAATAAAGAGTGAGGTAGTTATTATCATGATTTTTAATTTGAAGAGATCCATAATCTACCACATGGTCATCTTGTATAATCATGCATCCCAATCTAGCACCTAAAGCATCAAAGAACACCGCATATCCATTACCAAGATCAAGCAATAATAGAATAGGAGATGATGTCAAAATATTTTTTATTTCGCAAAAATAATTCTAACATGTTTCATCCCATGTGAATTTCACCGCTTTCATAGTAAGAGTAATAAAAGGTGACACCTTCATAGAGAATTCCTTGACTAACCATCAGTATTATCCACCCAAACCAAGGAAGTCTTGTATGTCAAAGACATTCCTTGGTTCCTTCCATGAAAAATGAACCTTTACCTTCTCTGGATGAACTGATAAGCCATGCTCAGATATTATATTCCCCAGAACATCACATCCTGAGTCTAGAATATACATTTTGAATGCCATCCTTAAAAATTGTTACTTATCAAAATTTCCATAAATAAATTAGATGGTGATTGTGATCACTCTCACATTTGGAATAAACAATAATATCATCAATGAACACTACCTAAAAAGTGTCATGATATTCATGGAATATCAGATTCATCAATTCAATCGAAACTAAAGTAGGTCTAGTTCGTCCAAAAGGAATCACAAGATATTCATAATAGTCACACCTACTCCTGATGTTTTTCATTTTTATGTTAGACTCCCAAACTCGGAGCTGATGATATCCAGACCAAAGATCGATATTAGAAAACCACATTATCCCTTTAATTGATCTAATTAATCATTTACACTAGGAAGATGATATTTTTTTAACCTTCATCTAGTTAAACTTTTGATAATCCACGCATAAACAATGCAAACTGTCTTATTTCTTAGTATATAGAATAGGGGATTCCTAAGGATAGATTATAGGGTGAATAAAACCTTTTTCTAAATAGATCATGCAACTGAATCTTGAGCTCCTTCAAATCTGTTGGTTTCATGAAATAGGAAGCTATCAACATCAGCTGTGTACCACGAACCCGATCAATCATAAACTCTACCTAAATCTCTTGAGGAAGACTAGATAAATTTTCTGGGAAAAAATCAGGAATTTCTCAAACAACAATAGGAAGATCATCAATATAAGGAAAACCATTTGGATGAAATGAAACAATAATAAAAAAATCTTATGATCTAGGTTGGAAGGTCCTATAATATCTAATATTCGGTCCCACTCCCCCAAAAACACTAGAGATCTCCCATCAAAATAATGAATTTAAAACACAAATAATAACAATCATCCTTTACTCAATAGGTGACAAGCCAATCCCTACCAATGATGATGTCAAATAGATCTAAAAAAAGAATGAGAAAATCATAGAGCCGCTCTATATTAGCTATCATTTAAGCATAAGTGGGACACCAAGACCAATTCTCTCCCATCAAACTAGGAGGTGTTTATAACTTGTTATTAAATAACATAAGTTAGTTTGAAATTTTATGAACATAAAAAAACATGAAGATATAAACATGTGGGAGGCACTAATATCATATAAATAAATTTATACTGAAGATTAAATAAGGATAATACCTCTCAATGTATCTGAACCTGCATTAAATTTCAATGGATACTCTTCTAATATGTGAAAATTCTATACTTGTCAGGCTCATGGATGGATTCCTGTAGTCTTTGAAAATTTTGTCTATACTAAAGTAGACTTTGGAACTGACGAACCATAACGATTATGATGCGTAATCATAGCCTAACAGAAGCACTGTAAGTGACCAATGCGTCCATAGTTATTTCACATCATTATGGGAATATTAAAATAATGTGTGGTGTGTCGTACCATTAAAAAATGATAATAACTTAAAGGCACATTACCCAAATTAATATATGGTGTGGTGGGGCCTGCTACTGGGACTAACATCCACAAGTCCTTTGAAGTTCTTGTAACTTCCTATTCTTCCCATGCGGTTCACTGAAGCTAGAACAAGATGGAAGAGGAGAGGTGTAAAATCCAACATGTATACCATATTCATTTCTTCCATCATAGATCTTCCTATTGTCTCTACAAAGGTATAAAGCATTAGTAAAAACAATTTTGGTTTGATATATGGTTGAAAAAATTATAGGTACTTCTGAGCCTCTAGCTGGTCATTCATCGACACATCCAGAGAAAAATGAACAAGCTCAAAAAAAGTGGTGTATTCCAACAACGTATGATATTCCTATTGTATATATAGGAACTCCAAATAATCTTATAGCATCAAGGACTCAGGGAAATGCTTTTAAAGGATAGGGGTTTTAACCCATTACAATATGAGCCCACATGTCTATCTTGTCGGACAATTGAATCCAACCTTCTCTTTCTAGAACACTTTAGTATGGATGTTGCACACTTCACCCTAATATTCTCATGTGTCTCTAGAAAGTTGATGATTTGATTGATCCTATCTTTCCAGTCCTCCACCTCTTGAGGTTATGTCATTCAATTAATGGATGGTGGCTTATCACGTTTGAACATCTATGATGTCTCTCTCTCTAATCTATATCCTTGTTATACCTCAACTACTAGGTTATGAACTCATGGTACACATTTATAAATATCACAAACTACCCATACAATAGTCTAGATGAGGTTATGATCTATAGGTGGGTTCCCTTGAGAAGCATCATCTCTACCTTCTTGAGGAACTCATGGAAGTCATCTCATAGGCATAATACTGCCCACTAAAACATATGAATGGTAAGAAAATAGATCAAATCACGTTTCATACAAGAAAAACCATAAGAAAAATATGATATTTTTAAAACTAACAATAATACATGAGGCACACATCCGAAAAAACAATGGAAACCAAAGTCTTATTACGATAAGATATGGCTAATTACAAAACGTAACATTCCTCTCAAGTCCCAAAAATCTTATCTCTAGTCTAATAGACATCCCAAAACATGGACTCATGAGGATAAACCCCTTCTGATACCATGTTGTAACGAACCGACCCGGGTTTTCCTCAAACTCGATAGCCAACCTGTTTCTTTATATACCCGAAGGGTGTTCCCAATCCACACGGGTTAGCGACAAGCACCATGGAATCAACCAACACAATAGAGGTAATTATTTCTCCCTACAATAACAAACACATAGAATATATATATATATATATCAGTAACAATGGAAGAAAAATAATACATACATGAAATAAATGTAGAAAATAATGGAAACATAAAACACCCAAAGAATAGGAAAAGTCCAAGAAAAGTACAAATGAAATGAACTAAAAACCAAACACCTACACTAAATTAGAGTAGGTATGAAATTTCACCATCTCACCAAAACATACCCAACTAGCCAACATCAAACTCACTGTATCACTATGAAGCCTTGATTTTTCCAGCACTAGAATACAAACAATGGTCTACAGACCACAGAATAGGTGCACATGGTGGGAGCTAACATTCTCCATAGGATCTCACCATGGCGTTCCATAAAAAATGTTTGTATGAAAATATTTGAATGCTAATTTTAAATAAATCTTGGAATAATATTTTGTAAGGTAGTTTAATAGAATACACGGATAAAATTTCCTTTTTCCATTGTTCTAAACAAAAGAACATATATCAATTTCAAAGAATTTTTTTTTTAATGATGGTGTGATCGCACCCAGGTGTTCTCTAACTAGTCTCTATATAAAAATATCTATATAATCGTTTTAAAAAAGACTTGGCTTGAAACGAAGTAAATTAGATTTAATGAAAACATTGTGATCATTTCCCTTTTTTCACAATTTTAAAAAAAGAAGGTATATCAATATCAATTAATATTTGTCTTTTCATTTTCCAAATGCATAAGCAGGCATAACAATGAGAACTAAAAAAGAAAAGCAATATAAAATTGAATCATAATTTTCTCAACAACAACGAATACTATAGGTCCAGGCTGTAGACTACTCATACTATAATAATCAAGTGCACAAATTCTGACCCAATAAAACATGCCTCAGAAGCAGAGGAATACCCCATGAGTAATTCCCAAAAAATTCAAATATTGTCCCTCATGAACAACATTAATATGAAAAGATTAAATACCAAATAGAAACCTCCATGATAATAAAAAATAATGAAATATGTCCCCAAGATAAACCTTCCACATAAGTAACCATGGTAATCCATGTTCTCTTTTTCAAGATTCATTTAATTATTTGAAAAATATTTCAATACCCTTTCCAAAAATTCATTTTAATTCTTTAAAAATACCAATTCTTTATTGATTCATTAATAACCAGGGAAAACCTTTTGTTTATAAAAAACCCCATTTGAATAGACAAAAAAATTATAAATTAAATTTCAACATGAAAAATTGTTGATAAAGAAAAACAACCAGGTTCGTTATCATAGGCATGATATAGAACCACATACTTCAATACTGGGGTCAAACATTCCTATAATGGAATCCAAAATCAAAGAATCCCCACAATGTAAACTAAGGCACTAGGGAAAAATACATATCAAGATTAATTTAATTGAGAATTAAAGGGGTGGTTAGAAGAGAGGAAACCCACATACCTCAATGATGAACACCCACCAAACCACACCTATAAAAATAAAAGGGATTTGGAATGATATCACACAATTGTTCTTGGATGAAACCAAGAAGAATCACTAACATTTGACTAATAGATCCAATAACGCCACCCAACGACCATGCCGAAATCATAATGAAATGCATAAAGAGAATGGTTACTTACCTGAAGAGATGCACAATATATGAAATGGTGATTTTGTGTCAAATAGATCGATCAACAAGGGGACGCGTCTCTTAAAAATTCCTTGGAACTGCTATAGGTCGGGAGCCACGAAGAACTGGTGAAGGAATTGAAACAAAATAGCCACATGTTATCTTTAATTACTATATGTAGGCCATTACATGATGTGTAACCCAGGACCCCTGAGTTGTTACTTCCACATCATACATACACCAAAAAACCTATAAAATCGGTTTAAAAATCCATCATTTAAACCAAACATGACATTTAATCACAATTCACAATGTGTATGAGCTCACAACGTGATCTTTCATTTCACAACTAACATCCATCACTCCACACACGACATGTAAAATAGTTACATAACATGTAACTGGTCTGTAGCATGATAAAATGAATGATTATTTGTAAAAGTGCAACAAGTCTTTTACTTCCCCATTATTGGTATTCTCCCAATATCTAGAGAGGAAAAACCCCGATGAGGTCAAGGGAGTACCTAATGAATCAGTAATGGGATTCTACAAACATGACTCAGTTCCACATCACCAATGATGATATTTTGTTATGTTTAAGACATTTAATTATAAAATAAGTGAAAACACTATTATTTGGTTCAAAAAATTAGAGAAAAACTTGTTCAGGTATGTGGTTTTGATTACATTTTTTTATAGAGTCCAAAACCTATGTTTGAGAAATAATAAAGAACTCCCCTCTCTTTTCATATATATACTTGCTCATGATATAATTTCTATGAACTGAAAAAACATAAAGAACATCTTTACTCTACCCATACATCTCTCGAGTACTTCAAAGGTTAACTCAAGTTCCCATAAACCTCTTTCCAAGCTTTCAAAATCACCTTATCAAGTTAAGGGATCCTCTCTTCCTCTTATTTATTCAAGCACCTTATATATGTATTTAACTTTTTCTTCCAATTTCTACTGATGGGAGACGATTTTTCACATCATTATTATTAACCTTATTATTTTTAAGAGATTATTGAACCTTTTTACTGTCATTAATCCCTCCCAAGATTTATTATATACCATTGTTATCCTGCTAAAATTATCCTGTGATTTTTCTATGACATGTTTTTATTCATGAAGCCTTACTATATCATTCATATTAATTCAAAAAATATAATGATTTATATTGTTTTTATAAATCCATAATGCTATAATTTTTTCTTAAAAGTGACAAGAGGCTAATTTATCTCTCATAAAACCATTTTATGAATCATAAATAATTATTTTTAGGCTGCTGAAATGATACTACAATTTTCTATGTTGATAATTTGTGATGGGTATACCTGTACCCTTTTACACTCAAGGGTATTCACCTATTACTTCCTATAATTTATTTATTTGGGAATCCCATGTATTTAACACGAATTCTCTATTCATGGGATTAGATGTGATGAAATTTGATAATATTTTATATGATGAATGTGGAAAACTTATCCATTTATATGATATGATTATGATAGGTGTTCTTAGATAGAATTCCTATAATTTGGTTAATGTTTTAGTCCCATAATATGTGATTTATGGTGCATAATAGGTAACACTAAACACATTTGGTTATGATCTGTTAGAGGATAACCTTGACTTATGATTATGATTTCATGTTTAATGTTGTTTCCACATTCTAATGTTTTCATTAATGTTATCATGTTATATCATGATCCATTGTTCATATTTATGATTACAATGCCTTTTAAATCCCATTGAAATAACTATTGTCAAAACCTTAATAATTTCTTCATGTTATTCCTTTTTAATTCCCTTACTGGGCATTATTGTGCACCCCTTTCTTATGAATGTGCCTATTTTACACCAAGAAATTTTAAGAATTATGGAAAATTATGAGAATGGTAGGGATGTTTTAAATAATGATGATTTACCCCCCCATTTTAAGATATTTTTTAATTTACATAATTACCCAAATATAAGACAATTATAGATCTTATGTGTTGTATTACATGTATTCCTATGTAATAAATCATGAATTATTGTGTAATAAAGATAATGGTTGTCATAGTTGAAATCAAAATAATGATCAGTAATTTTTGGGTTTAGGATTAGAATATTATAAATAAATACATATGTATAATACTAAAAAATTCCCTATGTTTTGTTAAAGTATAAAATAAGTGGTTTGTAATAAAATACACTCATGTTTTTATACTTCAAGTGGATGTAGATCTAAAACATATGTACCTTGGGTTAATAACCCACAATACAACATATTGAGATAGATAGGGCCAAGAACTGGTGCATGTAAATTACATTACTACACACCTATTTTTATGCTTTTTGGAGTTATTCTTTGGTAAATTCACAAGCTAATTATGAACCATTATTAAGGGAAAAAAATAATATATGATTTTATGTTAGTAAATAGATCTTGGATAACATAGAGTAAGGCCAATAATTTCACATGTTAAGTAATAAATGTTGATTATAAGTTATCTATTTAGTGCTATTGGATTCATTTTTATGTGTTTAATAGTTTAAAAATACTAATTCCTAATATTTTCTTTAGTATAGTCAATGGCTAGAAATAGAATGAACTGAGTAAACAACTAATTTTAACAATAATATGATTAATACCCAAATGAGCTTCCCAACCCAATGGGAGAAAGAATCATGAAATATTTTTATAGTTATCTCAGTGGAATGGATTTCTAATGTCCTAACATAGGTTTCGATCAAACATGGTACCCAACCCGTTCTATTAAAGACCCAAAGGGCATTCCTCATCCCTATTGGTTGTCGGCAAGCACCCGACCATCAGATAACACAAAAAGGGAACAATTTCTCTCAACTTGATCAATAATATGGAATATAAATACGAAATAAAAAAGGAAACATGAATTATGAAGAAGGTATATATATATATATATATATTCCACAGGTGTGAGACAACAACAAAAATAGATGACAAAAAAAGTAGCTTAAAACATTAAAGGACAAGTCTAAATGAAAATAACCCAAACCAAACAGCTACTCCGAATGATGGCATGGATAACACCCATCATCTCACTGCCAGCTACCCAAATAGATGACACTAACCTTGCTGCCTCATTTAAACATATTTCCTTTCCCTACACTTGATGAAAAATTTAAGGTATACACAACACCGAAGAGGAGCATAGGGTGTAAGAAAACATGCTCAAAAGGATCCCACCCAGGTGTTTCATATTAGGTCTCAATATAAAAATTATTGTATGTTAAATATAAGTAAAAAAACTGGTGTTATAAGAACTAATGTAGTTTTATAGAAAGCATGGTAATAATTTCCCCTTTTACACAGTTCTAAACAAAATTATGAATATAAATTTCAAAGAATAGATTCTATATCATTTTTCACAAGAAGAAAAATGCATATCAAGGATAACACAGAAATTAAAGAAATATAATATTGAATAAAAGGTATCAAAACACCAAGGAATGCTTTAGGTCTAGGCCGAAAACAACTCATACCATAATTATAAAGTTCACAAACCAATTCATATAACAACTGGCCTAGGAAGTACAGGAATACCCCATGAGTAAACCCCCAACAATGTCAATATTGGTCCCCTAGAATCACAGACCTAGGAAATATGGGAAAGACCCATGATAAACCTTCATGAAAGTAAAAAAAAACATTGGATGTTGGCCCCACGATAAACCATCATCCTATGTACCCTAGGTAACTCATGTTCAATATTTTAGAAATAATTTCAAGTCCTTGAAAACCATTTCTAATTTCATTTCAATGATTCAAAAATACCCCATTTTTTACATTCCATTTATCATTAACGATGGAAACCCCATTTTTCATTAAAAAATCATCTCAACACAAAACAAATCATGCCAATCATTCATTATGATTTTTTTTTTGTAAATAAGAACAACAAGATCCATTATCATAGTCTAGATATGGAACCACCAACCTCAATGCTAAGGTCGCACATTCCCACAATGGAACCCCCATCCAGTGAAACCCAATGATGTTAATTAGGGACCTAGAATCCAATCCATACATCATAGGATTGATCCAAATATGAAAAAATGGGTTGGTGGAAAGGAAGAAACCTACATACTTTACGAATGACTGCCCGCCACACCACGAAAAACAAATTAAAATTCCTTAAGTGTGAGATATGACAATATGTATAGAATAAACCAAGAATAAAAATCTTCTAAACCCAATGGATCTATGAATGACACCCAACATAGATGTCATGATCAGAGGAAAATAAGAAACATTAAGATGACCTACCTATATAGTTGAACCATAACCACAAAAAAGATGAGATGTCAAACATATCAATCATAAAGGAACAATGTCTTTTAGAAACACCACAACATGACCCTGGGTCGAAGTTGAACGATAATGGAAAAAAAGATTGAGAGAAACTACTAAGCACATGATTTCAAACATGATAAGGGCCATTTCAAGATGTGAAACTCATATTCACATCATGAAGTTATGTAGGATATGTAAACCTAAATTCCCATAGACTCAAACTAAAAATACATTATTTAAACAAGTAATGACATGAAACCATCATTCGTTACATGTAAATTTTACAGCGTGAATCCCCTTTCACGACATGTACCTAGCAACAGGTACACAACATGGAACCTAGTTACACGGTGTGATATCCTTCTGAATTCTATCAAAAATTCATGCTAAAGATGAAAGTCCAACAAAATATAACTCCACCATTATAGGTATCAACCAAATCTAAAAGGTGGGAAAAAAATGATGAGGTTAAGGGTGTACCTAATAAAAAAATAATTGGAATTTACAAACTCCCCACCATAAATACATTCCATCATCAGAAAGTTATTTGGAAGATGAAATAACTAGAAAAATATGAGGCAACTTCTCCCTCATCAATTACTCACATTACAATGTATCATGAGAATATAATCCTTATTTCTATAACACTCCGACCAATAGAATTGACTTCCCAAGAAATATATTCTCTTTAGAGTCAATAATCTCAACCAGTTTCCTCATAACCGAAACATCTAATACTAGATCAATTTCATCGCAACTCAGAATGTGATTGGGATAAGGATGGTATTTATTTCGTCGAGACATGTGGATAAAATCATGGATACCTATCAACATAACCAGAAATGAGAACCGATAATCAACTTGTTCGAGATGCTTAGTGACCTCAAATGTTCCAATATATATCGGAGCCAACATTCCCTATTTTCCAAGACAACGGTGACCCAAAAGAAACTCCAAACGTGAAAACTATTGTTTCTCATGTGATTTCTATATTCTTTGGGCTATGATATGACAACAATCTACTGCCCGAATCCTTGTGTACGTTTCCGGAACCAAAATTGGCAAAACTAAAGATCAGCCTCCCACATCAACCCAATAAAGAATGGATCAACATTGGAGACTATAAAACACTTCAATGGGAGAAGTTATGATTGAATATTGATAACTGTTATTATAAACAAACTCAACTAGTCCAAGATGGACATCCCATGATCCTCCAAAATCCAATAAATAGGTGTGGAGCATATCCTTTAGAATCTAAATCACACGCTCTGTATGACCTTCTGTTTGTGGATTATAAGTCATGATCAAATTGACCTAGTTTCCCATTTCCACTTGAAAAATCTTCCATAACCCCACGGTAAACCTCAGATCCCAATCTGAAGCAATATTAGAAGGAATTCCATTTAGCCTCATAATCTCTTTCACATACAGCTTACCGAGATCATTAATATTAGTGGTATCCATGATTGGAATAGAATGAGATGACTTTTTCAACCAATCAACATCCACCCATATAGAATTCCTCTATCGAGGAATCCATGGTAGTCCAACAACAAAAATATATGAACTCCTCAACCCATTTCCAAACCAGAATAGGAAGAGGCTGATGTAAACAAGAAGATTTCAAGTGCTCTTCTATTATCCATTGTACGGTGTAACAATAAGACATAACCATTGTGATGTCATGCTTCATACTTGACCCCAAAATTTTCATTTCATGTCATATTAAATTTTTCAGGGGCTTGGAGAATAGCCTAGGAAGAGGTGTGACAATCAAACAAGACTAAAATTCCCATAGAATATAAGACAACAACCCACTTCCCAAAGTGAAGCATACTATATAAAGAAAGGGACTAAATAGAAATATTCTTCCTACCATAAAGGCTCTATATAATTTTTTTAAACTAATAATCATACTAATGACTCTGAAAAATTGACACTAGGAGGGATGATGATAACAAAAAACTATTTAAATAAATACCTAAAACATCAACATAAGAATCCAATTTCAACTAATTAAAAATCCCTATAAGGTTCCACTCCTCCGTATATTCAAGAACACCATGTGATGGTCCATTAATTATAAGAGTTCATGCAATGATGTTTCCCTTCATTGGGGTGCAGGTGATATCAAAGTTATATGTCTCAAGTTATTCTTTCCATCATCTCTACCTGATATTTATGACTACCTAACATATGATATAGCTCTGACTTTTAGGATAAGAAAAGACCGTGGTCCTTTCCACAAAAAGATAGTACCACCAATATTTAAGTGCATCCACGAAAGTGGTCTCTTATAAATCCTTAGTGGTGAAATTATTTTCATGCTGTTGAAGCTGATAAGATATGTATGCTATCACATGGCCATACTACATAAGCATGCATCCCAAAATAGCACTTGAGGCATTAAAAACCCCCATAAACCCTTTATTGGGATTAGCTGACATAATAATAGGATCTGATGTCAAAATTAATTTTATTTAATAAAAATATACTTACACATTACATCCCATGTTAATTTGACCACCTTTCTTGGTAAGTGTTGTCAAAGGCGACACCAACATAGAGAAATCCTTAATGAACTATTAGTCGTATCTAGCAAGACCAAGGATACTTCATATCTCAAACAAATTTCATAGTTCTTTCTATGAAAAAATAACCTTTACCTTATCTGGATCAACTGATAATATATGATTAGATGTTATACTCCCCTAGAACATCAATTCTTGAATCTAGACACTAAAATTTAAAATATTTCCATACAAATAGTGACTTGTCAAAATATAGAGAACCATACTCAGATAGTGATCATGCTCATGCTGAGATTTTGAATAGACAAGAATATCATCCATGAAAACTACCACAAAAGCCTCAATATATTGAAGGAATATCAGATTAATCAAAGATATAGAATCTTAAGGACTTTTAGTCAGACAAAAAGTCATCACAAGATATTCAAAAATTCCATAGATGCTCTTGAAGGCTATCATCTATATATCAGACTCTCAAATCATAGATGATGATATTGTAACTAAAGATAAATCATTGAGAACCATTTTGACCCCTTTAACTAATCAAACAAATCATCCACCTAGGGAAAATGATATTTTTTTCTTAACCATTACCAGCTTTATCTTCGGATAGTCCACACATAACAAAAGTGAATCATCTTCATTATTAGAAAAGAGAATTGGAGCTTCCCAAGGTAAAATGATAGGGGGAAATAAAAAAAATTTCTTGTAGAATTCCCAACTAAATCTGGAGATATTTTTTCTCTAAGGGTTCTATATGTTAAGAACGTGTCGATATCAGCTGCGTACATGGAAGCATGTCAAATGTATAATATACCCCTCTCTCTAGAAGAATACTAGAGAAGTCATCTGAGAAAATGTCATAAAATTGTCAAACATCAATGGGAAAATCAATGACATGAGAGAATACATCAGGATCAAACAAAATTGAAGATAACAAAATTCTGAGCTCTATGTGAGAAGGCCCTGTACTATCTGATCTCAGATCCCACTAACACAAAAACACACGAGTTCTCCAATTGGCAGAAAGAAACAAAATAGGATGATGACACCAATCAACCTCTTCTCATCGAGGTAAAATACAATCTATACAGATGATGGTGTTAGAAAAATCTAGATCAAGAATGAGAAAATCCCAGACCAACTCTATATCAGCTATCATTAATGAATAAAAAGGGCAGCTGAACCCCTTCCCATTTCTCTTACCTAGAGATTTTTATAACTCTATTTTAAAAAGAATAACTTCTATTGGAAGATTAATAATGTATAAAGAATGAAAATACTAATTAGTTGCAGGCATCGATATTGAATAATAAAATTTATACTCACGAGACAATTAGTATAATACATCTCACTGTTTTCAGACCTCCATCATCATCTACTAGAAACTCATCTACTTCGTGAAAATGATTCACACCTGAGGCATGTGTCTTGATCCCTATAGTTTTTGATGGTTATAACTACACCAAAGTAGCCTTTGGAGCTGATGAACCCTGCCCATAATGTGTTATAGTCATAGCCTAATAGAAGTGATGCAAGTAACCAATGCATTTATAGTTGTTTCACATCTTCATGAGCATAAGACAAGAAAATCTTGTGTGTTTCCCTTTTACACATAGATAGAAATTCCTAAGAACATTACCCACTATAATAGATGGTGTATGGGAGTTTAAATATTGATACCCACCACCACTACTACTATAATGATCTTTCAATTTCTAATTCTACGCATGCACACCACTGTTGTTTCTACGCAATCGAAGAGAAGAGTTAGAAAATCCAACATTTCCGGCCATATTAATTTCTATCATCATAGATATTTCTACCATCTCCAAATTGGTAGATAGTTTCTATATAAACCCCTATGATTTGATATATGATCGTAAACCCTGCAGATACTTCTGAGCCTTCACATGGTAATTTTCACCATGTTTGGAAAAAATGGGAAATCTCGGTAAAATGATTGGTGTATGCCTACACCGAATACTCTACCTGTTGCAAATATAGGAACTCCATAGACTTATCAAAAATCAATGAATATGGGAAAAAATATTTGAAAAACATTGTTTTGGAACCCTTCAAATCCAAATCTACATCTCTATTTTCTTGGACCATAGAATCCCACCATCGCTTGCTAGACCCATTGAGTCTGAATGAATCACATTTCACCATATTATTCTCAGTTGTCTCATGAAATTTGAATAGTTGATAGATCATATCCAGCTATTCCCCAACCTCTTGAGGTTTTATAGTTCTTTTAATGGATGGTGGATTCTCGTTCAAGAACTCTCACGATCAATCTCTTCGTCCTCTAGCTCCTGGTTGTACCTCAACAACTACGTTTTGAACTCATGGAACATCATGTTCAATAGAACGTACTACAAGTATAATATTATCAATGATTCTATGATTTATATGTGATTTTCATTGAGGATCATCAGCTACACCCACATGAAGAACTCATAGAAGATGTCTTAGAGGAAAACTACTGCACACTGAAACTTGATAACGATCAGACAAAAGAAAAAGATCAGTTCAAACTAGAAAAACATAAGAAAAAAAAGTAATATTAAAAAAACTCAAGAGTAGTGACATGAAACCCAATATCCCATGGAAACCTAAGACTTTACATGATAGGATCTAGAAAAATAGGTTATTTCCATATATCTCTCAAGTCCTGACAATCCTATCTTTAGTATCATAGACATCCCGAGACAAGGAATCTTGAGGACATACCACCTATGATACTGAATTGTGAACAACTATCCCAAATTTCCCTCAAACCCAATAGTCAACCCATTCCATTGCATTCTTTAATAGAATTGCCAATCCCCAAGGGTTGGAAACAAGTTAAAAGGAATCAAACAACACGATTAAGGGAACAATGAATACATACCCGATCAAATAAATGATATATTTGTACTAAATAAAAAGGAACATCAGAAGATGAAGAATATATATTCCATTACTATGAGAAAATACTGTAAATATATAACAAAATAGTATCTACAAAATCCAAAGGAAAATTGCAACTACATAAGACCCACGAAAAAAATCTACTCCAAAAAATGGCATGAACAATTAAAATAATCTCACCACTATCTACACAACCAGATAAAACAAACCTAACCACCACAATAAGGTTCTTTTCCTTTTCCTACACAAGAAGAAAAAGAAGGTCTACACACCACTGAAGTTGTGAATAGGGTGTGAGGTAATAGGCATAGTCGGATCCCATATAGAAGTTCCATATCATGTATCTATCAAAAAATTCATTTATTTTAATTTTATTTTAAAAAATTTCATGATAATAAGTAAGGAAGTTTTATAGAAAACATGGTAACCATTTTCCCTTTTCCACAATTCTACAAAAAGGAAGGTATATCAATATCCAAGAATATTTTCTATATAAATTTTCACAATTAGAGACATGCATATCAATTTTTAATCATAAATCCAAGAAATAGAATACATATGAACATGTATCTAAAAACCATGGAATAATACAGGACTGGGCTGCAGATTAATCATTCTATAATAATCATGTGCAAAAACTAGTTCTTAGAACAATGGTGTAAGGATGTAAAGGAATAACCAATGAATAAACACACAACAATGTTAATATCAGTCTTCAAATAGTGGGACTAGGAAATATAAAAAATACCCAAGAAAAACCTCCCTGATAATTAAAAAACAATGGATAATGGCCGCAAGCTAATCCTTTTTCCTATGTACCCTAGGTAAACCATGTTCTATTTTTCAAAATTAATTTCAATGGTTTTAAAACCATTTTTGAACCATTTCATATTTCATTTTAATAATTCTAAAACTACCATTTTCCATTCCATTTATCAAACACACATAAAAATATCATTTCAATATTTACTTATGAATTAGTTTTTAAATCAAAACAACAATATCAATTATCATAAGCTAGAGACAAATCTACCTACCTCAAAGACTGGGTCCCAAACACCACTTTGGAATCCACAACCAGTGACACCAAAAATCAAAAATAAAATCTATATACTTCAATCAATTCATCTTATGATTTATCCAAATTAGAATACAAGGGGTCATAATAATGAAATGAACCTACATAACTTAAGAACAAACACCCTCTGCACCACGACCGATAATGGAAAAGGCCAACCGAGTGATACTGTATAACTGTTCTAGTAGAAACCTAGAAGAAACATAATTTTAAACCAAAAGACCCAATCAAACCACCCAACAATGATATTGTTATCAATGTAAATGATGAATCGAGGTGAAAACTTAACCAAAGAGACACCTGTCAATCATAACAAGGATCAGATGTCAAATAGATCGATATAGATTAAAATGTTGGTTTGATAAATTCCTAGGAGATACCCTAGTTTGATGGTGATGGTGTAAGGAAATAAAAGACCATGAAAAATTTCTAAGCACATGTTTTAAAAATATATGAGGTATATTTCATGACATAAAACTCCCATTTACATCATGAAGTCTACACTTGATAAGTAAGCTGAAAAACCAATCACCTTGAATGAAAAAACTATTTTTTAAACAAGTTATTATGTCAAACCATATATCATGACGTGTAATTTCACATAATAATGTCTTTTTCATGGCTTGTACCTAGTAAAAATTACATGACATGTATCCCAGTTACACGATGTGTAATACTTAGACATCTAGCAGAAAATTCTAGATAAATATGAACGTCCAAAAAATATCTAACTTCACCATTATTGGAATCCTCCCAATGTCAAATGAGTAGAAACCAATGATGAGATTAAGGGTGTACCAGATAAAAAGGTAACGTGATGTTACTCGTGATCTGAATAAAACCCTAAAACATGAGGAACATGTAATTCCCTCTAAGAGGGAACAATTATCAATTGTTACCTTTATGTAACAAAATCCTCTGACTTCCAATAGATTATTTGTTCCCTTAATCATGAAATTGTGGATCATGTTCAATAAAAAGTTCTTCTTTGTCCTTAAATTTTCTAATCAAGAGATGTTCGCACTAGTTTTTTATCATACCATGGGATACGTTAATTAGTGATGGGCATTAATCATGAATATGAAGCTTGAGAAAGAGATCAAAGTGATGGGGGTGGCTGGAATTAAAGAATTTTTTTTTCTAAAAACATTTTTCTCACAACGTCCAACAAAAAATCTAAATGGACTTCCTTTCCCTAAATAAAAATAATATTTAATACAATGAGTAGTATGAAGAAAACATTTCAAAACATGAATGATATGCCTCTTACATCATCATTACCCTATAACATAATGTTGAGTACTTATTTGGTGGGATAAAACTATGTTTATGAAAATAGTTGTTGATTTAGGTCATTTAATACTACAAGGAAATTGACTGATGTTCCCTTAGTGTTAAAACAGAGATAAATGAATCTCAAGGGTATCATGGGGATAATAGTGGAAAGTGGAGCATAATTTTTTCATCATCACCAAGAAATCTAGTGGTAGTAAAAAATTTATAAATCCCTCTTGACAAAAGGGTGGACAGAAGAACCCCAAAAATATCATAATTGGGATTAGGAAATGCTATAGGTATAGAAGGTAAGGTAACGTAGCTGTAGATTGCGGATAGGAGTATCCCACCAATGTATTGGAAGAGAGTTATTACCTAGTCAAAAAATTTACTATTTTCTAATGTCTAAACTACAAGGAACAAGGAAACTATTCATACCACGACCCTATGTTAATGGGTTTTAGAGACAATCAACACTAAAAACCCTTGAGGTAGTAAAGGTGATATTATTCCACCACAAATGTTTAAGGGGATCTCAACAATGATGTGACCATACACATTCAGGTTATTCATTTTAAAATAGTGAACCCATGTTTTGATTCCGCCTATATACATTATTTTATAGATTTTTTTAGTAGAACTGTTGAAATACCACTACAAATCAGGGGAATATAGTTTTTGGTAGAAATTGAAAATGGGGAAATTATTTCATCCCTTGTGTATAACTCCTCCCATGTAAACATTTGTGGGAAAAACATACTACAAAACCATGGGATTCTCTTATTAGTGTCATTTTATTGAATTATATTTATGTATTGAATTTCCATATAAATATCCAATAGAAATTAATGAGAGATGTAAATCACTCTTTGTATCGTGAATTTTATTCGAACATTCTACAAGTGTATGTAGGGTTGTATCTTCTTTAAAAACAATATCATATTCATGGATAATATTTTTTTATGAGAAAGTGCGTATATATATAATATATTAAATGATTTATTATAAAGGAAAAAATCATTTTTTTGTCATTTCCATCATGAGGGAATATACTGATGTGATTTCTAAATAATTTCATGCTCTTTAATAAATATATTACCTAATACTCCAAATAGAATGGATGTTGTGGAATTTGAGGATATGGAGTAGAGACTATAGGAGAATATTTATAAATGTTCATATGCACATGTGCATCACTGTGGGGTACACCAATCCTCTTCATCAAGAAGAAGGATGGTTTGATTCACTTTTGAATTGATTATCACGAGCTCAAAAAGACAACAATAATGAACAAGTATCATCTTAAATGGATTAATGACTTGTTCTATAAGATATGTGGAGCCCAATACTTATCCAAGTTGGATCATTGGTCAGGTTATTATCATCTAAGGGTGAAGATAGAGGTTTTCTCTAATACTATTTTCCATACAAGGTATGGACAGTACGAGTTCATTGTAATTCCATTTGGACTCACTAATGATCCAGTTTTCTTCATGGAATTAATGAATAATGTCTTCAGTGATAACCTTTATAAGTATTTAGAAGTGTCTATGGATGATATCCTAATAAAATCCAAAATAAAGGAAAAAACATGAGGAGCCTATATTAACCTTGTTAAATACCTTACAAAAGGATAATATATATTCAAAGTTCAATTAATGTGTGTTCTAGTTGATTTCTGTATCATTACTAGGTAATATTATCCTAATTAATGAGATATATGTAGACCCTAGAAATACATAAGCATTTTTTTCATGTTTAAGTCCAACATCTCTGATAGAAATCCATATATTCCTTTATTTATCTAGGTACTACCATTTATTTTAGAGAACTTTTTCACAATTTTAAAATCCTCTAATGATGCTAACTCGGAAGGGAGTGATGTTTTTCTATAATATTGAATGTGAAGAGATATTTATGATGTTAAAAAAGTGTATTATCACTATAACTTTAATTATGTTACTGGTAAGTGAGGAAATTTTCAGGATATATAATAATTCTTAGAAGAACGGACTGGGATGTGTACTAATGAAAAATCATAAATTAATAGCCTTTGACACATGTAAATTAACTCTTTTGGAATAAAACATCCCAATGCATGATTTTGAGTTGGATGCCTTAATCTTCACATTGAAAATATGGATTCATTATCTCTTTGAGGAAATGTTTGAATTATATATGGATCATAAGATCCTAAAGAATATTTTATCCTATAAATAGATGAATATGCACTAATTAGGATAAATAGAGATGATTCTGGATTATAACCATTTAATAAACTACCATATTTGGAACGAAAATAAATTAGGAGATGATCTAAGTTGAAAGGATCCAAAATTTTGATCATGGATGATAATTGAGAAGGGTCTTATTTTATTTGGATTAAAAAGGATAAAAATGGGAATCATAAAGGAATGAGAACCATTAATCCCTTCACATTGCTCAAACATACCTTATAAAGTAAAGAATGGATTCTCAAAAAGACAATGTGGAAATTTATAAGATGGCAGAAGCTATAAGAAAAGTGAAACCCTTAGATCTCAAAATTAATGAATAAGGAGTTATATGATTTGGGTCCTGACTATGTGTACCATTGTAAATATGGTTAAATAATGTGAAATTGGATGATGAACAGAGATTGACATTCTCTATCCATCCAAGGAGAAAAAATGTATCAAAATCTCTGAGAGAACTATTGGTTTGAAAATATGAAGAAGATAATGAAGAATACATTTAGGGGTCTCGTATGTTTGAAAGTGAAGGCTAAAAGGAAAAAATCCAAAGGGATGATGCAAAGATTACCCATATCTCTATAGAAATGGGAAATATAACCATGAAATTCTTCATTCCCTTCTGAACGCATCAAGAAGAAATAATTTTATATGGGTTATGGTGCATCATCTTTCAATGAATTATTTTTACATTGAAATATGAAAGGACTTAATACCCAAACAGCTTGAAAAGATATACTTTAAAAAGTGAAGTGGTGAGGAATCTTAGAACACCATTGTTGATTTTTTTATTGAGACCTAATCTATAACTCCATGTTTTGAAAGAGTCTCCAAAATTATACAAATACTGAGTTGAACTTCATCAAGACCTATAACCCTAAAACTGATATCCAATCTATATAGACTACCCAGACACTCAAGGACATGTTGAGAGCTTTCACAATAGACATCAATGGAGGAATAGTTAAAAATATTCCTCTAGTAGAGTTTCATATAATAATATTTTCCACACAAGTATCCAAATAGTTCCCTATGAATCCCTTTATGATAAGTGATGAAAACAATTCGTGTGATGTGACGGAGTTAGTGAACAAAAATTTTGGGTCATCAAATGGTCATGGAAATATTGAAAAGGGTTAAAAAAATTCAACAACACCTCAAGGCTGTTTAGATTCGACAAAATAGTTATGATGATAATCATTGATTATACATAGAGTTCGATTTTCGGCATATGATACTCCTTAAAATGTCTCCATGAAATAACGTCATGATATTTTGGAAGAAGGAAAATGTTAGTATATTTTACATCAGTCCCTCTGAGATCCTAGATTGCATAAGAATGGTGTATCATTGATTAACACTCCCACCTAACCTATCTCATGTACGTGATGTGTTCTTTGTTTCACTGTTGAGTATATAGATACATGAACCCTAACTTTTTTTTTGGATCCATAGGTGGTACATTTGGAGAATGATATTTCATATGAGAAACATTCAATGAATATCTTAGATCATAGAGACAAGTTTTAGTGAAATAAGACAATTCACCTCGTTAATGTTCTATGGAGAAAGCATCGGTTTAAAGAAGCTATGTGGTATCTAGAGGAGGTGTTGAAACATAATTTACATAATCTGTTTTAGTGTATCAATTTAATATTTTGAGGGTGGAATTTATAAAACAGTGAAGATTATAAAACCTGAACATTTATTAATAAAAAAACCATTTTGATTGAATTAAATGACAAATTATGGTTATATAAAACACATTCAATTTATTGGTTTTATTATAAATTATTGAATTTAAAATTCATTTATGAATTTAAATTGTTTAGAAAATTGTTTGTGAACAATGATCATTATATTAGTATAAATATAGGGTAATGATAAATCCAATTTACATAATCCAATAAAGCATTAGATCAACCAGTAAGATTATACCATATGAATCCCATCCATCAGATAATATATGGTAGATAACATTACTGGGATTTTCCCTTGACTATGAAAAATTCTAGATGGAACAAATAAAGTATGAGAAAACCAGTTTATGGGAGAAGTTCAGGCTCATCAAGATCATGACCCAATCTATGTACGTCGAACCACCCCATAAAATTCTCACCATTGGGAAGCGTACCCATAATGGTTTTATAGAATAATAAAGGGGTTTTTATCAAACCCTAGAAATATGAATATGTATATTTTAATGAATAATGAATATATTTACTTCTTATTTTTTCAACTATCTAAATGATTTTTATTTGGATACGATAAAACACAAATTGTATTTTTGTGTAATATGGAATTTCAATTAAGAAGTTCCTTTTTGATGAATTAATGAATTTGAAAAATAAATGATAATTTAATAAAAATAATAAAAATATATAATATTTCACCAAAATAAGTTATAAATAATTTTTTGGATGTCAAATGTAATTCTTATAAGGATTTGAAAACAAATATTGTTGAAAAGCCAATCATTTCTTGGTAAATGTTAATTCTTGTTTTGAAAAAACAAATTAAAATATTTTGAAAAAGTATTTTTATAAAAGAATATTATATTTGGATTCAATATTTCTAAATTATCAAATTGTGAATTTTTAAAACTTTTTAGGGATAGTCGAATTTTCTAGTAAAAATTAAATATGATACAATTATACGATGTGTATTATGAAGTCATAATGACTAAAAGGAGATGTAATAAATTATATAAATGTTATAAACTACCAAATAAACGTTTACCCATTATAACAATGTGTTTGGAGGGAATTTGTGTAATTTTATCAAGCCTTTTTTAATCCTCGAAAACCAATATAATATTTTAAGGCTTTGAAATCGATTCCTTATAAACATGATTCACTTCAACATAGCCAAGTGTAATATTTTATTAAAGTATGACCTTATACATATAAAATAAATATAACCACTCCTATTTTTTATAAAACTTAGGAATGTTTTTTTGTATTGATAAATATATTATATAGAGTCCAAAACCTAAATTTAGGAAATAATAAAAAGTTCACCAATATTTTCCATATAAAATCCCACCCAGTATCAACTTCCTATTCACATAAATACCAATTATCTTGTATTTAATCATACCTAACCTACCTAGAGTCCTCTATGTATTCCCCCAAGCCCACAAGAAGCTCATCCCTGGATTTTGGAATCAACCTCGCAGGGTAAGGCATCCTCTCTATCTCGTCACTTTTTAGGAACCTTATTTTTGTATTGACCATTTATTCAAATTAATATTTATCTGATACGATTTTACACATTCAAATTACTGATATTAATATTTAAAAGTGATTATATCCCCCTTTAATTATCAATAATCCCTCTCATTATTCACTATTTACCCCCGTTATGTTATCAAAATTATCATGCAATTTTTCTATGGAATATTT
Source organism: Viscum album (assembly GCA_963277665.1). NCBI lineage: Eukaryota > Viridiplantae > Streptophyta > Magnoliopsida > Santalales > Viscaceae > Viscum > Viscum album. The sequence goes on along the minus strand of OY728156.1, from coordinate 859,423,705 downwards.
TTATGTAATTACCATGTATGTAATATGAAAAATAATTCTAGAATTTTATTGTTTTATTATGTTATTACATATCCATTATATTTTTATTTTTTACTTCTATGTGATGAGTGACCACACACTCTCTCATTTTACCATTTTGTGAATCATTATGTATTGCCATTATACTTCCAAAATAATAATTTTATTTTCCATACCGTGCATTTGTGAGGTGTGTACACAAACCCATTTACATTCCTTCATATTCAACTATTTTTAAATGTACTTAGTTTATTTGGGACTATCATGTATGTAACCCCCCATACATAATCATGATACTAAATATGATTAAATATTTTCATATATTATATGAAATATTTAGAACACTTTTGCATGTGTGTGATATGATTATGATGGGTGCACCCAAATTTTCATCCAATGCATTGGGTAATGTTTTAGTCCTAGGAAATGTCATTTATGGTCCATGATAGGTTATTATAATCAAATCAGGTTATGATTTTTTGATGGTTAACCTTGTTTTATTCTTATGATGTAATTTTTATTTTTGTTCTCAGATTCCTATTATGCCCTTCTGTTATCATGCTATATTATGATTCATTATTCATACATACGATTCTCTCATCTTATATGTCCAATTGATATTACTATTGTATAATATATAATACTTTCATCATGTTAATCTTATTTTCTTCCTCATTGAGCTTTATATCCCGCCCATTTGTTATGTATGTCACCCCGGTATGCTATGAAGTTTTATGAATAATGCAATATTATGAGAAATGTACCCTGAATTTTATGTTGTTATATATTTTACCTAATTACATAAAGAAAATAGACCTATCAATATTTTTTATTGTATTGTGTCACAACCCGTCCTCGGGACCCGTGCCGTGACTACCCCAAACCCGCCTTCTATAGTCTAGGGGCTGGCGACTAGCACCAAAGGTGTAAATACCAATAACAGGGAAGGCATTGCCTTTATAAGAGTAAACAAAACACCACAGAGTACAAGAGGAATTAAAACAATAAGAACAAAATAAAGTGCAGAAAAGTAAATGGGTTAGAATACAAACCCAACTGAAAGTACAGCTATAGGTGAAAGAAAGTACAACAGAAAAAGGCAAACAACTGGAAGGAAGGAAGAAGCTCCTGGGTCGTCCTCCTCGGATCCTACCTGAAGGGTAGGTATAGATAGCGCAGCTCCTGGATCGTCCACCACAGATTCTACCTGAAGGGAAGGTACAGATAGCCTCCACAATGCTATTGCCCGTCAACCTCCTCCGAGTATCGTCTCGCCGTGAAGTCCAACTCCGGATACTGACTCATCGTGTAGTCCACCTCCGGGTACTGACTCTTCGTGTAGTCCACCTCTGGGTACCGTCCAGTCCTCGAACACTCGGCCTCCATTAGCACTGCTCGTCATCTGCAACCAACAGAACGAGGTGCGGGCATAGCCCGTGCTGGGGTGAGTATAACGATACTCAGTAGGGACCCTGATACCCTCAAGGTCTCACTAAAACCAACAAGGATAACCACAAAGAAGATCTCAACAGATAACCTCTACTTAGGTATATGCCCATACATATACCTAAGTTATCAAGTAACCCATCTCAATCATGAGGAAACACATGGATTATGAAATCAATGGATAGCCACTACCCAGGTATATGCCCAAACATATACCTATGTTATCAAGTGACCCATCTTAATCAAGAGGTAAACACAGAGGTCACAGACTCCGCTCAAACCATGATTTTCATTATCAAAACTGTAACTGCTGAAGTGCTCCGTCTCTGGAGGGTACAGTGGTCCTATCACGACTCCGAGGTACTGCTCACTAACCTAAGACTGCTGAGGTACTCCTCCTGTCGAGTTCCACGGGTCAGCCACCCAAACACAGTAGTGCTTCACACCGGGGTATGTCACCCAAACACAGTAGTGCACACCCCCTAGTAGCCTGCAGAGGTACTCTCCGGACGAGTACCGCGGGACTTCACTGTCACACAGGTAGTGCTCCGTCCTCCATGGGTTTGCACCCAAACAAGTTAGTGCTCCGTCCACTGGGCTAGTCGACTCACTCCAAGTCGAGTCGGTCAAGCAGTCGTCAGGTCTCAGTCGGCTACACGGTCTCCGTACTCCGTACGCTCGTCTCTGGGAGGGTCTGCTTCACGAGGTACATGTCGATACTCCAAATATCTCAAATTCCCATGAAGAAGTATCTCAAAGTACCGCCTCGTCATAGGGGTCTCAACGAAACCGACGGCCCGTCAATCGGACGCACGGTCTGTGAGTTACTAGCCTTTTCGTCTTAGGGGCCGGGTTGGTTTCGTGTGCGATCCAACCCGGCCGTATCTCAACTGTACCCCAAAATCTCATAGGGTATGCTCATAGGGACCATTTCTCAACGTGATCACCAACGCCGCTGGCGGTTCGTCAAACGGACATCCGGTCTGAAAGATATCTTCTTTTCTGTTCTAGGGGCCCGGTTGGATTTCAGGTACAATCCAACTCGGCCACTATCCAACTGCATCCAACACTCGGGCGAGGTATGCCAAAAGTTCCGCCTCATCAAGAAGAATTCAACGAGATAGATGGCGCGTCAATCGGATGCCCGATCTGTGAGTTATTGGCATTTTCATTCCAGGGGCCCGGTTGGTTTCGTGAGCGAACCAACCCGACTGCACTCCGACGGCATCCAAATCTTGAGCGGAGTAATCCAAAATATCCGTCTCACCTAGAGGAATCCATCAAAGTCGACAGCACGCCAATCGGACATCCGGAGCTCAAGATATGAGTGTTTCCGCTCTGAGGGCCCGGTTGGTTTTGTAGCCGAACCAACCCGGACGAACCCAAAGTATTCCGAAACCTTGAGTATAATATACCGAAACTACCTTCTCGTTCCAAGGATCGCTACGCAACTGACGGTGCATTGATCGGAGGTCCGTTGCCCAAGATATGGTCAAAATACCAAAGAGGGTATGAAAACGGGTCTGAGCCCGGACCGACCCGGCCCGACCTGACCGGCCAGCCGCGGCTCGGCCAGTGTGACCGAGCGGAAGCTGCGGAGCGGGGTGCGCGGCTCCCCCGCCCTCGCCGCTGATTGAAGCCGGCGGTGAACCGCCGCCGCGCCGGCGTGGCGCACCGCCCCCACCTTCCGCGGACCACCGGACGCGCTCCGGTGGTCCGTTTCTCCTGCAATCTTCGCCAACGGTCCTCTCGGGACCCGACCTTCACTGCGAAGGGATTCAAACGCCATAGCGGCCTGCTTCTTCATCGTCCGTTGATCCACACATCGATAAACTAGCTGCGGGGGGTTGTCGGGTCATGTTTGTTCGGCCCGCGTCCTCTACGTTAGGTGTTATCAATTGGAAAAAAAATAAACACATGATTTTAATCGTTGAAGAGGGTATAATTTATCAAAAATAAATTATACGAACACCTTGCAATCAAATACCCATGCACAGGATTTTAAAATTTGAATGCGCGGCGTGACGATGTCGCGCATTCTTGCCGCTCGATCGCGTGCGGCGTGACAAAGTTGCGCATCCTTGCCGCTCAATCCCGCGTGGTACGACGGCACCATGTCAATTTCATTCGATTCGCAAAAACAAGAAAAACAATAAGAGAGGTGGACAGCCGTGTTTGTGCCGTCCAGCCTCCTCCCGTTAACTGATATCATGCGTTCGAAATATCGCGGATAAAAGACGGAAGGGAAACACGTAAGGAAAATCACGTAAACCCCCTAACTCATGCGAGATTGAACAGAGGTTCGTCAAACGAGGATTTGTCACGGAAAGAGACGTCATGGAAGAAGACGTCGCGGAAGAACTGTCGCGGTAAAAGGCATCGCGTAGTCGGTCTCCAAGGAATCGGCGTTCGTCGATGGTGTTCGATGCGTTCTTTGCGTTCTTCATGTTTTTCGTCGAAGAAGATGTAGAACTATAGCTTTCCATAGCATTTCTCCCGAAACCATTCAAGCAACAAAGGTTCCAACCCCAAAATAAAATAAGATTACCTCTTATTTTATTAACATAACAAATATTTGAATTTCAAGAGTTTAAAATTCAAATAACAACACTTAACTCACTTAATTAATAACATAAGTTTTTAAACATAAGTTTTCAAATATTAAATGTGAGTTGAGGGGGGTTAAAGAATGTGAAGAGTTATGGAAGGTTAGGGAAGGTGAAGGGGTAGGGTTCGTGTGGGCCCCACCACCTTCATAACCTTCCTTGGGAAGTTGGGTAGTAATACAACTTCCACCCAAAGCCTAATCCACTTAATTAAAATAAAAATTGTATTTTAATTTTTATTTCAACTTCCACAAATTCTAACAAATTTCTGCTTGTAAACGCAACTTCAGAAGTGGCGTTCCTAAGCAATTACCGGAACTACGGTTCCATCGGTGCCCTCAGAATTAGATTCCGAGCACCGGTTCAAAAGATAGGAATTCCCACTTGTTCGTTCACTGAACGTACCTGAGCCAAACTTCGGAAAATGATTCCGGGCACACCGGGCCTCGGAATCAGGCGCCGTTAGAAACTTCGTTCTTGTGAAATTCCAATGAAAATTAAGAAAAAAATTTCAATGAATTTTCCGAGTCTTTACATTACTCCCATATCAGGGCTTTACGTCCCCGTAACGCTTCAACACAAACTAGGGTCACAAAAGCGGTATTGAGCACGCACCTGAGCCTTCTGCTCCCATGTGCTTACCTGGAGATTCCGTACTGCCAAAGAAAGCGCACCCGAGGAATCGACAGTCCTCATAGGATCCACTCCTATCGATTCGCGATCCCTACAGGAACCTCCGTGGAAGTAACCACATCACCATCGTCTTGCTCCTCATGGTCGATGATATGCAAAGGGTCGAGCACGTATCTCCTCAGTTGAGATACCTGGAAAACGTCATGCACCTGGTGCAACTGAGGTGGATGGGTCAAGCGGTAAACCACCTCGCCTTCCCGGCTGAGGACATAGAAAGGTTAGTTGAACCTCAGAGATTACTTGCTGCCCATGCCACATCTCCGTAAACCTCGTCGAGGCGAGACCCGTATAAGGACGTGATCGTCATCCTCGAACTCTAGAGGTCTCCAATTCCTATTAGAACTAAAACTCAAACGACTGCTGCCACGAGGGTATGGTTGACTGACTCAAGAGTGATCGGTCGCACCCTCCTATGCACGAGTTACCCTGTGCTTCCTGGGGTTTCCTTTTTCGCCAACCAAGGAGAACCCATTCTGACGTCGTAGTTAAACCACAACCTATTTTCCTAATACAGTCAATCCGTGTATGGACTATGGATCCAATCCAAAATCATACCAATGTCGTAAGGCCTCGACGCTGCCACCAAGATATTCCAACCGAAACTCTCTCCTCGAGGGTCTGACCACACTGTCGGCATAAGTGTGATTATCGAGTCTCCTCCCAATATATCTCCAGGCGTGAGGGTCAAGTCCACGGCTTACTAGAAACTATAGATCTAGAACAAGATTTGTGAAATCAAGGAATGATTCATATCGACGTCCGTTACTACAGAAACTAGTAATGGACACAGACTGTCCCTTGAATATTTTTTTAGAGCCATTGGGTCACACTCCTTGACCGCATGAAGCCGCACACTTCCTCCGCCCTCCAGCTCCCTGAGCCTGGCGGGGATAACTAAGGCGGATGGTTGTAGCATGCTAAGATGTACACCACCTCATGATGTTCTCCTAGCTCTGCCTCCACGTCTGCTGCTCCGCAGACTCATCACTCCTTAAATCTTCCTCTTCTTTAAACATTTAACACGCTCGAGTCTCTATGACTGGAGCTGGTTTCCTGTTTCTTACTGCACTGTGTAGTCTTCATCTCCTCCTGGATGATCTGCAACTTCTTTGCCTACGATCTGAAAGAGCTGCTAAAATTCCTCCTTTTCCAAAAAGAGACACTCGGTCTCATCCCCTGGATGAACCACACCCATTGCCTAATACAGTCAATCCTGACATGAATGATGTATTCATGCCATGGATGACGTCGTAAGGCCTCGACGTAACTACCAAGAGATCCAAATATCACTTTCGCCTCCAAGGGTCGAGTCACACTTTCGGCATCAGTGTGAGGTCACTAGGTCTCCTCTAGTAGAAATATTGAATGCGAGGGTCAAGCCAATAGTTTTAACCGGGACCTCTCAGTATCAACCAAACAAAAGGGCAGGAAAGCAAACATCAAAAATATAAGTGTTTTTTTATTATTTCATCTCATAGTACAAAGACACACAAACAACCACAACATGGAACTAGAAGTACAAGGGACATATCCACTAGTTCCTCTCCTGTCCACCTGCTCCCGGAGCTCTACTACCTTGTCCACTACTCGGCTGTTGCTCAAGCACCAGCCACTGATTCTGTCTTGGTGGCTCCTCCAACACCTGCGGATCAACTGTACGAAGAGTCGGACAGTCACGTGCCAGGTGACCCTTTCCGCCACATGAGTAACACTGTCTGTTTCTGGCACGCCTGGCTCTGACCCCACCCCGGGTGCCCCGCACCACCGATCCTAAAACCCGAGATCGCCCAACTGCTGGTCTGGTCCTCCTGGACCTCTGCATCATCTGTCTACTTCCCAAAGATGACTCGGCTACTGATAAAAAAAACACGCGGCAAAGGCAGCAGTTCCTGAACACACTCGGGGTGTAGAGCAACTGGCACAAACTCCACCCTGGCAGCAAAGTTCACCATGAAGTCTGCAGGCGTCCCCACTATCCTGAAGACTCTCACCACAACCTCCAGCCAAACCTTATCCACCTTCGGGTCTGTCTCTCCCTAGAACCTTGGTGGCCTCTGGCGCTGGAACTCGTGCAGCGCACTCAGGTGGCGTGCATCGCCTACTGCTGGGGCTGGTGGCATCGGTGGCCCAACATATGGTAGTACCGCTGGTGCCTCCTCTGGTGCCTCAACTTGAAGAGGGCCATATACCGAAGCCTCGTCGCTCGACAGGCTGTCAGTACACACATCCCTCTGTGCTCTAGCTGGTCGTCTGAGAAAAGGCAACCTGAAAGAAACAACGTGACACAGTCAAACGATTATACCTGGTGAGCTGACCTGGTTTGAGATGATATTTAAATAAAACTTCAGGAAACACAAATGCAATCAGTTTTTTCATGCACATAGTTGGAATTCAGTTGTCCGGGTCCTGGTGTATGGATATGTCGGCCGCCCGCACCAACACTGGACTCCCTGAACTGAAGACCACACTCGGTACCGTTAACACTATTACTTCACATAGAAAAAGATCAGAGTCCTGAGTTCTGCGGTAGAACCGAACTCCTCTGATACCAATTTGTCACGACCTATCCTCGGGGCCCATGCCATGACTACCCTAAGCCCGCATTCCATAGGCCAGGGGCTGGCGACTAGCACCAAATGTGTAAATCCCAATAACTGGGAAGGCATTGCTTTTATAAAAGTAAACAGAACACCACATAGTACAAGAGGAAGTAGAACACTAAGTACAAAAGAAAGTGCTGAAAAGTAAATGGGCTAGAATACAAACCCAACTGAAAGTACAGCTACAACTGAAAGAATGTACAACAGAAAAAGACAAACAACTGGAAGAAAAGAAGAAGCTCTTGGGCCGTCCTCCTCAGATCCTACCTAAAGGGTAGGTACAGATATCGCAACTCCTGGATCATCCACGAGGGATTCCACCTGAAGGGAAGGTACAGATAGCCTCCACAACGCTCTCACCTGTCAACCTCCTCCGAGTGTCATCTCAATTTGAAGTCCACCTCCGGATACTGACTCGTCGTGTAGTCCACCTCCGGGTACTGACTCATCGTGTAGTCCACCTCCAGGTACCGTCCAGTCCTCGAACACTCGGCCTCCGTCAGCACTGCCCGTCGTCTGCAACCAACACAATGAGGTGCGGGCATAGCCCGTGCAGGGGTGAGTATAAAGATACTCAGTAGGGACCCCGAGACCCTCAGGGTCTCACTAAAACCAACAGGGATAACCACAAAGAAGATCTCAACAGATAACCTATACTTAGGTATATGCCCATACATATACCTAAGTTATCAAGTTAACCATATCAATCATGAGGAAACACAAGGATTACGAAATCAACGGATAACCACTACCCAGGTATATGCCCATACATATACCTAAGTTATCAAGTGACCAATCTCAATCCAGAGGTAAACACAAAGGTCATAGTCTCAGCTCAAACCAGGATTTTCATTATCGAAACCGTAACTGCTGAAGAGCTCCATCTCTGGAGTGTACAGTGGTCCTGTCATGACTCCGAGGTACTGCTCACTAAACTAAGACTGCTGAGGTACTCCTCCTGTCGAGTACTACGGATCAGCCACCCAAACACAGCAGTGCTTCCCGCCGGGGTATGTCACCCAAACACAGTAGTGGAAACCCCCTAGTAGCCTGCTGAGGTACTCTCCAGACGAGTACCGCGGGTCTGCACTGTCACATAGGTAGTGCTCCATCCGCCATGCGTCTGCACCCAAACAAGGTAGTGCTCTGTCCAATGGGCTAGTCGACTCACTCCAAGTCAAGTCAGTCAAGAAGTCGTCATGTCTCAGTCGGCTACACGGTCTCCGTACTCTGCATGCTCATCTCTGGGAGGGTCCGCACCACGAGCTACAGGTCTATATTCCAAGTATCTCAAAGTCCCACGAAGAAGTATCTCAAAGGACCGACTCGTCATAGGGGTCTCAACGCAACAGAGGACACATCAATCGGACGCCTGGTCTGTGAGTTACTAGCCTTTTCGTCCTAGGGGCCCGGTTGGTTTCGTGTGCGAACCAACCCGGCCGTATCTCAACTGTAACTCGAACTCTCATAGGGTATGCTCATAGGGACCGTTTCTCAACGTTATGACCAACGCCACTGGCGGTTCGTCAAATGGACGTCCGATCTGAAAGATATCAGCTTTTCCGTTCCAGGGGCCTGATTGGATTTCAGGTACAATCCAACACGGCCACTATGCAACTGCATCCAAAACTCGGGCGAAGTATGTCCAAAGTTTTGTCTCATCAAGAGGAACTGAACGAGATAGATGGCGCGTCAATCAGACGCCCGATCTGTGAGTTATTGGCCTTTTCATTTTAGGGGCCCGGTTGGTTTCGTGAGCGAACCGACCCGACCGCACTTCGACGACATCCAAATCTCGAGCAGAGTAATCCAAACGATCTGTCTCACCTAGAGGAATCCATCAAAGTTGACGGCACATCAATCGGACGTCCGGAGCTCAAGATATGAGTGTTTCCGCTCCGAGGGCCCGGTTGGTTTCGTATCCGAACCAACCCGGCTGAACACAAATTATTCCGAAACCATGAGTATAATATAGAGAAACGACCGTCTCATTCCAAGGATCGCTACACAATTGACGGTGCGTCGATCGGAGGTTTGTAGCCCAAGATATGGGCAAAAGACCAAAGAGGGTCTGAAAACGGGGGGTCTGGGCCCAGACCGACCCGGCTCAACCCCCCATGGGTCAGCCCGAACAAGGTCGACCCGACCCGGGTCTGACCCGGCCGGCGTGGCCCGGCCCGGCCGGCGAGGTCTGACCCGACCGGCCCGCCGCGGCTCAGCCAGCGCGGCCGGGCGGAAGCCGCAGAGCGGGGTGCGCGGCTCCCCCGCCCTCGCCGCTGATTCAAGTCGGCGGCGCGCCGCCGCCGCCGGTCACCGCCGCCGCCGCCGCCTTCCGCGGACCACCGAACGCGCTCCGTTGGTCCGTTTCTCCTGCCGTCTTCACCAACGGTCCTCCCAGGACCCAACCTTCACTTCGAATGGATTCAAACGCCATAGTGGCCTGCTTCATCATCGTCCGTTGATCCGCACATTGATAAACAAGCTGTAGAGGGTTGTCGGACCGTGTTTGTTCGGCCTGCGTCCTCCGCATTAGGTGTTATCAATTTGAAAAAAATAAACACATGATTTTAATCATTGACGAGGGTATAATTTATCCAAAATAAATTATATGAACACCTTGAAAACAAATACCCACGCACGGGAGTTTAAAATTTGAATGCACGGCGTGACGTTGTCACACAATCTTGCCACTCGATCCCGCGCGGCGTAACGAAGTTGCGCATCCTTGCCACTCGATCCCGCGCGGTGCGACGGAACCGCGTCAATTTCATTTGATCCGAAACAACAAGAAAAACAATAAGGGAGGGGGAAAGCCGTGTTTGTGCGGTCTGGCCTCCTCCCGTTAACTGATATCATGCGGTCCAAATATCGCGGATAAAAGAATGAAGAGAAACACGTAAGGAAAATCACGTAAACCCCTACCTCCTGCGAGCTTGAACAGAGGTTCGTTGAATGAGGATTCCTCTCGGATAGAGACGTCCCGGAAGAAGACGTCGCGGACAAACTGTCGCGGTAAAATGTGTCGCATAGTCGGTCTCTGAGGACTCGACGTTCGTCGACGGAGTTCGATGCGTTCTTTGCGTTCTTCATGTTCTTCGTCGAAGAAGATGAAGAACTCTAGCTTTCCTTATCTTTCTCCCCAAACCTCTCAAGCAACAAAGGTTCCAACCCCAAAATAAAATAATCTTACCTCTTATTTTATTAACATAACAAATATTTGAATTTCAAGAGTTTAAAATTCAAATAACCACACTTAACTCACTTAATTAATAACATAAGTTATTAAACTTATGTTGTCAAATATTAAATGTGAGTTGAGGGGGGTTAAACAATGTGAAGAGTTATGGAAGTTTAGGGAAGGTGAAGGGGTAAGGTTCGTGTGGGCCCCACCACCTTCATAACCTCCCTAGGGAAGTTGGGTAGTAACCCGACTTCCACCCAAAGCCTAATCCACTTAGTTAAAATAAAAATTGTAGTTTGATTTTTATTTCAACTTCCACAAATTCTTACAACTTTCTGCGTGTAAACGCAACTTCGGAAGTAAAGTTCCTAAGCAATTACCGACACTATGGTTCCATCGGTGCCCTCAGAATTCGATTCTGAGCACCAGTTCAATAGATATGAATTCCCGCTCGTTCATTCACTGAACGTACTTGGTCCAAACTTCGGAAAATGATTCCGGGCACACCGGGCCTCAGAATTAGTCTCCATCAGAAACTGCATTCTTGTAAAATTCCAAAGAAAATTTAGAAAAACATTTCCTTGAAATTTATGGGTCTTTACATATTTTGTGTATTATTATGTAATAAATAATTAATTAATGAGTAATAAAGTCATGGGTTGTTATAATAAGAATGAGAGATGACTAAAAAATTGATGTGTACTTTTCTAGAGAAAAAGAAGTTATTTACAACAAGAAAGGTTCTGGATATGTCATGGGGAATTATATATTTAGTAAGAAACATATGAGTAAATTTTTGGAAAATTATCATTCTAAAATTTCTGATTTAGAAGATTATGAAAATTTATCTCTTGATTATCTATTTAACATTCTTATTTTAATAAAATTTTAAATGATCTTATATTAAAAAATAAAATAAAAGATGAAATGGAATTTTAATATATTAGAAAGATGATAATTTTATACATTAAAGATTTGGATCATAGGTATTATTAAAAAAATTTAGATAATCAGTTCAATATAAAAACCATGTCTCATATCTCCAAGAAAAATTGGAGAAGAAGTGGAATTTATTGTGGAAAAATTAATCTGAAATGTGTTTAGTGTGGTGGATTCCAAAATGTTTCTCCAAATTTCTCGAAAAATAATGCTTGTAAATTCGAAGAACATTAAAAAAACATCAATGGAAGAAGTTTGATAAAACATCCAAGAATAAAAATAAGTAGATTGGTGAATATATGAAGCTCACTAGAAATAGAAGAAGTTTGATAAGTAAGAAATTATACTATAAAATAAATGAGATTGATTCATATGAAGATAAAATATATGAATTAATCAGAACCTTATATTCAAAAATTAATAAAAAGGTAGATTAATCAAATAGTGAATAAGAACGAGGTGAATAATAGTGCATAGACTATAATCTCTGATTTGACCTTGTTTTATAAAATTACAAAAACTGAAATTTCAAGAAAGAAATCCAAATGAAGAAGAAAATAGTAGAAAAGTTGTTTTGAAACAGGAATATGAATTAATTGAGGATAAATTATGTTAGAAATTGATAATTTTCTAATAGGAAAACAATATTTAATACCTCAATAATAAGTTGGAATCTAGTGAAGATAATGTTAAAAAAATCAATCAAAACATATTGAGGCAAGAAATTTCCTTAATAAAGTTGAAGGAAACTAGTTGTAAGGCTTCAGAAGTAAAATCTAAATCATCTAAAGAAATAAAAAAATATCACTTCAAGAATTAGGTGAAGTTTACACATGGTAAACATAAAAGTTCAAATATTTTTTTAAACCTTATAATTTCTAGAAAGGATTTTGGGAATTGATCGAATTGGAAGGATGGTGACAAAACTATCACACATAAAAAATTTAAACAATCCCTCATTAGGAAAATGGGCTATGACTAGATTATGTTATAGAAGAATGAATCTATCAACCTCAGAAATGTTTCTATAGAAGAAGATCCAACTTCATTGGAAATTAAAGATTTTTTGTCTTTTTTCTAATGATGGTGAATCTATGGTCACATAGCATATAATTATTGGAATAACCAATCACTTCTAGAAATATGGTATAAATAGTGTTGAAAAAATATTTAAAGAAGAATGAGAAACTCTAAAAAATGTATAATTTTCAAAAAATAATATATCGTGATGTTAAAAAACATCCAATGGAATATTTTTCTTATCTATATAGAGTTTGTGTATGATGGGATGGGGATTAACACCATTGTCAAGAATGTATAAAAACTCTTCAAGGAAAAATTTCATAATCTTGAAAACAAAAAGGAAGCAAGTTAGAAGAATAGTTAGTAAATAAATTTTATTGTTTATATATAATTAAAATAAAATGAAATGAAATACCATGGATACATGATACTGGTTGTTCATCCAACATGATAGGTGACTTTAATATCATTAAATATTATAAAAAATATTACGTACAAGTTTTTACCTTTATGATTGATACTACTTTAAAAACTAAAGGAATTGGAATGGTAGAGATTGAAATAGAAAATCTAAAATATAAGTAAGTTCTATTTGTTGATGGGATAATAAAATAATATATTTAGTGTAAATAATCATTGAGATGATGTCAAAGTAATTATTTTAATAAAATATTCTGGTTTCATCATAATTGTGGATGATGAAAAAGTAGTTAGGAGAGGAGAAAAAAATAGTTGAAATATTTTTCAGATTTAATAACTTGATAAATAATGTGTTCTATATGTTATAGATGAGAAAAAGTTTTGGAATAATAGACTCTAGCACCTATGGAAGAAAAATATGAAAAAAATCTAAATTTTATCTTTTATGAAATTATACAATTCTTAAAATAAGAGAAGATGTTATTTTCATAAATTTTAAGAAAGGGAAATGACTTGTAAGAGTCATATGAGAGTTGGGATTTAGACTTCAAGACCTCTATAACCTATTCATTAAACTATTTTTGGAACAAAGAGACATTAAAAAAATTTATATTTTTTATATCTATTTTATTGATGATTTCACTATAATTAACAATATCACGTTTATGAAACTTAAGTCAGTGGCTATAGAGATGTTCGTATTTTTTATAAAATATTTTAAAAATGAAATGGGGGATTATATAATGATGTTGAGAATTAATAATGGTATAAAATTCATAGGAAATTATTTTACATATTATATATGAAATCATGGAATCAATTATTAGTATATCACTCTGTATACCCCCAATAAAATGGAGTAGAAAAAATTAAAAATAGTTTTTTTGTAAATGGGAATAAGTATGTCATAATAATAAAAATATTCTTATTAATAATCGAGATAAGTTGTCTAAACTAGATTACATATACAAAATAGATATTTTGTTGTGGATAGAAACGAACATGACTTCCTAAAAATGTGATATATCATAAAAACCTCAGAAAAATACATCACTATTTTTGGACATCCATGTTTACTAATAAACAAAAAACTGGATCTGGGAAAATTTGATGAGAAAGATGAAGAATGAATTTTCATGGAATATTCACCAATTTGATGAATTTATAAATGTGTTAACAAGAATAATCTATGGTTTTGGATTTATATAATATGAATGTTATTGAAAGTCCAAATTACATAACATAAAATTTGGAAAATATTGATTAACACCACCAGAAGATTTCAAATGAAAGTGAAAGTGAGTCAAAATAGATACCTCAAGACTTGAAATAGTCATTTGATGTGAAAAGAGAACATGGAAGAGATATTTTAAAATTTTATACATTATAAAAAAATGTTTAAATTGAAAATATTACTAGGAATCATAAATATCTAATATAAACAAGAAGATGGTTGAGATTAGAAATCACACAACACTCATTTCACAAATTGAACCAGATTCAGTTTTAGGATAATTTTAACAAATATATGGTTTGATGTAATGAATATAGAGTTAGATAATATTGATAAAAACATCAATTTGAAAATTTTCTCCGTCCCCAATAAATAGTTTTATATAAAAAATATTAATGAAAATTGATAAGTTCTATGAAACAAACCAGACTTGTTTTTAATGTCTATGTAGAGGTGGTGTAGATTTTGAAGAAGAATTTTCCACCCTTGCAAGATTAGAATATATTAGAATGTTTCTAGGAATCTATGCAGTTCTACATAAACAATTTTTTTTTAAATTTATGTAATGTCATATTTTATAAATGGTGATATTGAAGAAGAAGTTTACTTTAAGAGAACATACATTTTTTATAAGATAATTATTGAATAAAGGATTATAAATTGAAGAAAGTATTGTATTGGTTTAAACAATCCTCACATTATTGGTATTCCAAAAATGAAAATTGGGTAAAAATGTAAAATGTTTCTAAATGAAATGTTGATAGAAACATATAGGTGAATGAACTTAACTACAACACCTGAATTTTAATTGTTTTTGTGTATAGTATAATATTTATTGTTAAAAAATAATATTTTTATGAATTGTTTTCTACGTAAATTAAAATTAATTTTGAAATGTCAATGTTGGAATAACTTACTATCATCTTGGGTTTAAAGTTTAAAAAAAGAAAATTACATTTTCAATCTCAATAAAACCTTACCATGAATTTTTATAGATGTTTGGTATGGTAGAATAAAACCAATGCTTTAATCCAAATTCAATTGAGATGAATACGAGTAAAAATGAATCTATGAAAATTATGAATCAAAAAGTCTTAATAAAGTTGATAGGATGTTTTATTTTCCTTACATATTAAATACCTAATATTGTTTCTTGCTTTGACATTGTGTGATTGATATTAGAGTGATCCAAACGAATATCATATGATGTTGGCAAGGATAATTCTAATATATGTTAAAGGAACAAATTCATCAGGGATGATATAGAAAATAAGATGTTATATTGAATTTTATGGTTAAACTAGTGAAAATTGGGCTCTATATTACAATTAATGAAAATAAACATTAGAAGGAAATGTTTACCTGGGATAATGTTTTGTGAGATGAAATAGTATGAAGTAGAGTTTAATAACCATAAGCATAGCTGAATATTAATATATTACGTCTACCCAAGCGTGTAATAAAATTCTATGAATCAAAGATTAGTTGAAATATTTTATGTTTTATTTTTGAAGACCATTGATGATAATTTATCATATCTAGATTGTAATTGAACTTTATAAAAATATTATCCAATTAAAAATATAAAATACTATTTATATTATTTTTGACATAATAAAAAATAATGTTACTAGTGGAGATGTTTTCTAGAATATATTTTAAAAAAACATCCAATTGATTATGTTTTCAAAAAATCAACACCGAGGGAGAGAGGTGAAGAATTTAATTCACAACATCAGGTTCAACCTCTACCAGTTACATCTTAAACCTATTAAATAATCTTCTTCACCTTGTATTAGACTATGTTGAGAAAAGGGGATAATTTTTTAATCTTTTCTCCTTAATGGGAGAAAAATACATTTATTACTATAATGTATCCAAATCACTAGTTATCATAAAATGAAGGGGATAATGAAATAGCAAGAGAATGTAAAAAGTGGGTGGGGTTATCTTAACATGGATAAATTTTTTTGTGTCCCCAAGAGATGTAATTCCCTTTAAAAACATTAATTTTTCAATAGTGTGGTGTTATAATCATTTTTTATAAAGTCTATGTATTTGGGAAATGATAAAAATTTGATTTTCCTACAAAAAAGAGTTAAAAAATGTTGTTAAAGAGATTTTTAAAAAAATACAAAGGGGGAGATTTAAGATATTTTCTGATTTTATTTAATAAATTTTTTTGGTTGAAAAATAAGTTTTTAAAAAAATATGTTTTTGTATAATTGATAAACATGGTTTCAGAAGAAGTATAATGTTCAAAGTTCATTAATTTTGATCATCAGAAGCACCATAAAATAATTCCTTTCTAGAAAATCAAATGTTTTTAAAATTGTAGAATGTTATAAAGTGGGAAAATTATTAGGTTGTGAAGTTATAGATCATTAAAAATTGAGTTATATGAGGATTTTTTGATATAAAAATTCTCAAAATCATGAAAATGCCATGATTCAATATTTTGATTAAATATGGGATGTTGATGTTTTCCAATCGTATCTTGTCAAAATGAGATGAATGAGATAAAAAATTTACCAAAAAAATTGGAAATATGATTTTTTTTTAAAATTAAAATACTTGTAAATAAGAAATGTAGAAGATAATTTTCTGGACAGATAGATCCAGACACAAAATAAATTTTCAAAGAATAGAGCAATAGAGCAATAAGTTTTAAGTTTTTGAATTTTAATAAATTTAAATCATTCTGATTAGACACATCTTCTCGGTGTAAGTTCCAGTCAATGTTTATGTTATATAATACATGTTTATAAAATTCGTTGAGTTAGTGGGAAGATATAGTTTATTTTTTTGGTAAAACTGATAAGGCATGAGTTTTTATAAGAAAAAATGGCATGGAAACATTGATTCTTGGATATAAATGATCCGACTAATGTAGTAGAAGAATAGCCTATATGATGGCTATCATATGGAATAGAGAAGAAGCACCTGATATGGTTCATAAGAGAGAGAATTTTTAATAATCTATGAAGTTTTTGTTTCTTAGTTTTTTAGTATTCAAAAATCAAAAATAAATTAAATGTTAATTATGGTATTGTATTCGAATATCCGAGAAATGGAAATTGGGGAGATAAAATTTTTAATCATACATAATTATCTGAATAAATAGATAAGAAGTAGTTTTATTATGTGACCATATGATGTTCAGTTTATAGATTCTCCAGATAGAGAAAATGTCAAAATATTTGAAGTTTCTATTAGAGAGTCAATTGAGAAAACTGAAGTCTTTAGAAGTTTCAACAATGTCCTCATACATTTTGAGTTGTATTTATGCATTAGACTATGAAATTGTGTTTTGAAGTGGGTTAAAAAAACTGTAATAAGTTTAGAAAATTTTGAAGTTACCATGTTTAAACTAATGAAACAAATACCTAACTGGATCAATGTTGTCATATTATAGTTGGTAAAGAGAACTTGAATTGTGAATAGAATTTTTGAAAGACATTTAAAATTATATATTATGAAAAATAATTTTCTAGAAAGTGCATTTGTAGAGTTATTATTCATGTAAGGTTAATAATTGTGATGTTCTAGAGAATTAATGAAAATTCTAGAAGACAATAGAAGCATTAAAAATATTTGAAATGTAGTCTAATTAATATCAAAAGAACATGAAATTTATATTTTTGGAACAGGAGTGATCATGAAATTTAGAAAAACTCCCTATGGAAAAGTTTGATCAATGTAATATATTTTTTGAATCATTATTTAAAAACAAGTAAAACCCGATAAGAGTAAGTATAATAATTTTTATCAGTATCTAGAATATTTTCAATGGGATGGGACAGAGGTTATATTATCTTCATCATAATATTCAATTTTTATAGAGCAACAACTGTTTTTATAGGGAGTATGCATCTTCCCACAATGAGACTAAACTATATAAATTACGTGTCCCCTAATTACTTTCCTATATTTTCATGCATTTAGTTTTGCTAAAATTTGATAATAAAGATGATATAATAAGTTATATGGGTTAAATTAACTAAATTAGAAATTTCTAAAAATTCAACAACTCATTAAACCCCCACCTCATAATTATTATATGATTTATTAGAGCATAGATATCTCTATTATGAACCTAATCATGTGAGGTAAAATTCAACATAATAATATGAGAATGTGTATCTTATTGAATACACATGTGAGCTTGTTTAGAAATGTGATTTACATATTGAGTAAATGACTAATCAACCTAATGAAGGTTGAGGAACTCCATGGAATTATCCAACACCATCAATACTGGATAGAATTTCCACAAAAAAATATTCTTATATTCTTTCTATTCTAAAACACCATTCTTTATTGTAAAAAAATATAGCATCCTAATATCTCCAATAAGACCCCACAAGTATGATGAATACACATTTCAACAATAATGGAAACCAAAATCTTATAGAACTTTGAGAGTCATTCAATCTTCCCCAACCAAACCAATGCCTCTTAAGGATCATTTTCCCTAGAAATATTGTCGATCAAAATGAAGAATATATTAACATAAATATCTACTATCATCACTTCACGATTCCACATATGGATCCTAAAAGAGAATTGGTATGGATCCTTAGCCCAGATCTTGAACTGCATGCATGAATACCACTATGATGTTATTATCAACTGATGGGGATTTTTACTACATTTCATTAGTAGATCCCTCCTAAAGCTGGATCGTTTGACTTATTGGGAGAATGATTCTACAAAAAAATCAAAAAATAACATGGAAAAATCAGAAAAAAATCAGGAGAACATAAAATATATCAATCAAAACTCAACTTTGGTATGAAAATATCACATAAGTGTTTTCAAGAAGTCAAGAGTTAGATCAATATATTCTATAAAGTCTCATTTTTTCCAACGAACTATGGTAATTTAATGCATGCTATGATGACATTTGTCTAGGAAATTGATCATAACATACCACATAAGTCCAAAAAAACAATCAACTATCATTAAATACATCCAAAAATTTATTCCGACATTATTTAAAGAAATCCCCCTTTTAAATAAATTTTAAATTAACTGACTAGGAAAACCTATTAAAATGATACCCAGATCAATCTTGACATGGAACAAAGTGTGTAACTGATCCCTATGAGGTGGTGACGAGCTCATGGGAATAAAAAAATCAAAGGGGAATGATTTCTCCATAATAATTAAAATAATAATAGTAAAAATAAACAAAAAATGGTCCATTTTTAAATATAGTAATATTGATTAAATTACTAAAAAACAGACAGGAATCCATAGACATCACAAAAACCAAATATTACATAATTATAATATATCCTTGTAACAAGGGGATCACATAATACTATTTTCCTCACCAACTCCCAAGGTCCCACTATAATGAACAACCACAATTTCTTTATAGTTTTTCCCTTTTCTAGAAAAACATAAAATAAAATATACTAATTCCCTTTAGAAAAATTTGGGCATGAGAAAAACATTCCCAATAGGATCCCACCAACAATTCCATGATAAATTCATATCATGTGAACCTAATATTCTTAATTTCAAACAAAATGTGGTATGGTAATAATTTCACAATTCATAATAAATCAATCTTTTCAAATAATTTAAAAGGAAACTATAATACTTATATAAATAAGCACTTTCATCAAAATAATCATGAATCAATATTTTAATCAAATATGCATGAATAAATCATTTCATCAACATTGGAATTTACAAATCATTTTCAATATAAAACCGTGGTAAAAATTATTGGAGTTAATTAGATCAAGGATTTTGGATCTTTACAGGTAACAATGAATTATGACTCACTATATACACATTTTCCTAGATCTTTGGCCTATGGGGGAATAGAAGTCCACCCCAACAAATGAAATTTATTCCCTCATAATATTTTTTCTATCATCCTTATCATGAATCCATGGCTAGGTATATATAACACATACTGAGTGTTTTTTTCCAGGACTGGCCTCATAACTACCCAAGATCCCATGTTCTTTATTTAAATAAATCATACTTGGGGATATTAACCATTTCAATCAATCTAAATTAATTTCAAAAAATCATTAAGTTCATGTTTTCAAACATTCAATTTATTTTTTAAAAATAATTTAAAATATTTTGATAAGTCAATAAGAATTCCTTATGAATTTTCAATTCCTCTATGTTTTGAAAATCATAAACACTTTATATTTAGTAAAATCAATAATCCATAAAGATTATTTTCTTAAATAATGTTTCATTTCTCTAAGGAAAAATTTTATCCTTACGTTTTCTTTCATTGTCCAATTTTATAATCGCTCCAAATCAAACTCATTTTATTACTAAGTAAAAAAAAGGAGTCTTATGTAAAACCTCAGAATCATATAATTACATGTATATATAGTGTTCTATTTTTTGATTCCAAATTACCTAAAATTATGTCTTCGTATTCTCTAATATTCAAAATCCAAAATCTCTAAAAATTAGAATTTGAATTCTTTGAAATTCAGACTCCAAATTATATGAAATTCAGATTCCGAATTCTCTAAAATTCTCACTCTAAATGTTATGAAATTTAAACTCCAAATTATCTAATATTAAGATTCTTAATTCTATGAAGTTCATACTCTATATTATCTAAAATTTATATTCTAAATTCTCTTAAATTAATATTCTAAATTAACTAAAATTTAGACATTGAATTATCTGAAATTCAGGCACTAAATTTTTCAAAATTCATACATCGAATTCTTTGAAATTCAGATTTCATATCCTCTAATATTAAAATTCAGAAATCTATGAAATTAAGATAATGAATTCCCTAAAATTCAGATTCAGAATTCCATAGAATTTAGACTCCTAATTCCTAAAAATTAATCCTCCAAATTCCCTTGAATTCGGAATCCGAATTCCATAGAATTTAGACTCTGAATTACTCCTAATTCAGACCTCGAATTCCTCAGAATCCTGGTTCCGAATTCCATAGAATTCAGACTCCAAATTCTGCAGAATTCAAATTCCTAATTCATTGGAATTTAGAATCAATAATATATAGAATTCAGATTCTGGATTCTTTGGAAAATTGAATCTCAATATCTATTTCTTATTGAATCTGAATGTTTATTTGGGTAGATTCTAAATTATTATTTTTGTTAGACTTTGATAAATATATTTGGTTTAGTAATTTCTTTTTCCATAACAATACTATGAACGATATCATGAAACATGTTATTAACTAACCATTGGATGATGGAAATGTATACAGGTCCCTTCAAGATTAGAAAAAACATGACCGTTAGAGGAGGGAGTCGACCATTGGAGTTGTGCCTATAAATAGGATCTCATTTGAATGATCTCATAACCATTCCATCAATCTAGAGATTACATGCTATGAATTTATTTATAAGGAGAGATACACTCATCCATTGTACGAATCTGAACATCTTGTTCATCTTGCTTTTTGCGACTATGATTATAGCAGATTAGAATAAAGGGATTCTAGGGATAGGAATAAATAGGTGTTGACTACCTTAATGATTGAGGACTTCCAGGTATTGGAAGATAGAGGTGCCATATATTTTAATATTTGAGGGCTTGGAGGGACAATAAGAAAGCTTCTGATATTCATATCGAGGGATTATGTTGGTGTGGGAAGACTATTGTTTTTGATATTATAGGTTCAGAGACCATTATTCATGGTTGTTGGATACCCTAGTATTTGGGTTAAAAGATTTCCTACATGTTACTTGTTTTTTTCAGGTTTTATTTAAACTATATTTTGATAAAGGAGGAAAGTATAATATTATTATACTTTCTTCAACAATACAAACTCTGATAAATAATATTCTATAGGTTTAATGGTTGAAACTTCCTTTAATCAAATTATTCTGAATTTTCAATTTTTCCAGATTTATATTTTTGGATCCTAAGCATATTTATTTCATAGAACTAAAAGATTCTTTGGGAATTTACCTAGTTTAACTTTGTTAAACATAGTTTCTCTTAGGTTAAAAATTAATGTTTTTAGACCAACTATTCACCACTCTCTTGTAATTGAGTATCTACATACACAATTTCGATCTGACATAGTTCTTATAAGTACTCATGTATTTGAAAACAATTCATTTTGTAAGACAGTTCCTCCCTTAAATTCTCAAGAATCATAAATTTCATTCTTCAAATTAATTTTCACAGGTCACGATCCTTTTTTGAAAATAATCTCTATATTTCCAAACATTTTCTAAAAAAGATTTCAACACACACACACACATTCCATTTCCAAAATATTTACCAAATATATCAAATAATTTATTGTAAATCAATAGGAAATCATTTTCAAATCAAACAATCTGCAATTGTTTCAAATGATAGGAATTTTTTACAACACCATATATCTCAATTTAATATATTATCAAACACCCAACTAGGAAACTAAAATTACAATGAGAATCTTCAAAAAAATCCTCAAATTATATCATCCAACTCATCATTTCTTGAGAAATACTAGAGAGTAAGAACACATACAATATGATATTGGATATCACATAATGACCAATGAATATTGGAGCAACAAACCATATTCCATATCAGGGCTTTAATAAACTCAATTATACAAGTCAAAAAGCATAAATATTGCATCATTAAACCCAATATAAGGTTACATAAGTGGATAAGGGATAATATATAATAATAATGAATAATTACATTAAATGAGAACATACATTCAACAAAATAGATACATCAACAAAATATTTATAAAAAATGATAACTTAGAGAAAATGAATCTCCAGAACTTCCATGAAGAGTCTCCTTGGTTGAGAATCTATTCCAAAAATAGAATAATGATGTAATTTATATGATTAATGGATATTAATTTGATGATTAAGATTAATTAAAACATGTTTCATGGTTTGGAAAAATAATTTTGAATACCATGAACCAAACATTTTCCCCTTTCTAAGAAACTAGAGAGGCTATATGGTTTGATAAACATTTAATCGACTATGTTAAATGCAAATATCTCAAGTCACATGGTATGATGGGAAATATACTCATTTTTACTAACATTTTCCTTACTATGTGCACTAATTTTTAACTCCAACATAAATCATTATTTCTTGGGTAGACCCAAATTATTTTCGTTAATCATCTACAAAACATGAACGAGCCAATAAACCTACGAAAAAATCCAAATGTCACCGATAATGACTCATTAAGAGACCAAAAAAATTATTAAAATAAAATTATTTAATTAATTTAAATTAACAGTCTATATGTTACACTCTCAATACGAGATATTGGCATAAGAACACAATTTTTCTGGAAACCATCACGGAAAACACAATGATTTCATAGTGGGTTCTCATATTTCTTATATAATTTTCTTTTATTTATTAAATTAATAAATATAATTTTATAATAAAATTATATTGAAAATATTATTATTATTATCCTTAATGTTATTATACTATGTTAATGACTATTAACTATATTTTCCTTTTTTATAAGAAAAACAAAACCATCATTTATGTATCACAAAGACTACCACCTCTATGAAGCAATCAATTTAATTTTCCACTACCACTTATTTTAAATTATTATAAGTCTTAAATTTAATATTTAATATTAAATATGTTATTTAATTATTATTATGAATATATAAATTTTATTCCACCATCTATCCATATTATTCTTTGGGAAATGAAAATGTTTACTACGCGTTGTGTGGACTACCGCCTCCATGTAGAAACATATTACAATATTCGTCAAGATTTTTATTATTTATTAAAATCCAATTAAAATATTATTAAAAAACAAAATATTATTTTTATGTTTATTAAATCTATATATTTCTCCAAAATAAACCAATCTCTTAATCATAATCATATATTAGTTATTGGATTCTCTTATTTGGGACAGTTTAACCACCTACTTGAAAAATGACATTAAATAGTGTCATGGATGTAAATGTGAAATAAAATAATGATTATATATGATATATATATATAATTAATTTTTATGGAATGGTAAAATTTATATTAATCACATAAATTAAGATTTCATCATTTATTTGTTAATGATAATTGAAACATACTGTTTATCAATTTCATATAAAAAACATGAATAAAACTCTGTGGGAATGAGATTATCAATTTTAAATTACCATGCGACATAAATTATATTACCTTTTATGATCTAGTAATGATGATATTTGGTAGAATAATAAAAAAAAATCTACTATTACAAAGCTAGTTTAAAGTACCCTCACCTAATATCAGAGATAGATAATAACAAACTAAAATAAAAATATATAATTATTATAAAGTTAATTTAAAAAGGTTATTATATGAATAGGTATAATTAATAAGTGATTATGATTTATATTTTTATTATTCATCAGCTTAGAGTATTTTCGAGTAATGGGGAATACTAGGTATTTGTTTCTTTGTCTCGTTTTTAAATCCATGAGACATGTTTGATATTGGAGTACGTCATTTATTTTATATAGTGTGATTACTACATAATGAGTGGTTATTTACATATTCATGAAATCTATTGAGTTTTATGTTTAATATCATCATATTTTTAAATGGAATTGAATTAAAAAGATTCCAATTTTGTATGGTTTTTAATTAACACAACTCCCTTCATTGAGTTTTATTAAATATATAGAACTTATTTCATAAAATATTGGGTTATTCAACATTAATATTTTATTTAATGGTACTTAATCTTTAACTATATGGAAAATTATACTTTTTTTTGAAATTGTGCTGCTCAATAATTTTCATCGATACAAAAATTATATCATTTTTTATAATAATTTCAACAATCATTAACGGTTGTATCCCTATCCTTGTCCATATTTTTATTTCCCAAAAATGTTATATTTTATTTTTTTAAACCACATTTTTGTGTTATGTCATTTAAACTTACAAAGTTTCATTACCAATTTTCTAATGGATGTTTTACGACCTCTTTTTATGATGTATATTTTCTATAAAGGTATTTCAAAATATTAAAAAGGTTTTTTCATATTATAAAATTAAAATGGTTTATCATTCACTCCACATTTATTTTGATAACCTCTATGAATTTTGATGGATCTATTATTGATGTTTATTTTTATAATGTATATTTTTTCAAAAGATTTAACTTCACATTTTTAAAAAAAATTGAAGTGGCTGTTACTTGTTCTTTTACACTAATGATGAAAGTGTTTTCTAAAAACTATTTTTTTATTTCACCACTATTTTCCTCTTTATCTCTATAGGTGTTTTAAATTTGAAATTATTTTGGATTAATCACCCTATAAATTTTCTTATTAAACATTTTTTGTTATTGAATTATAATTATCAACCATTCACATTCTCTGGGTCAATTTTGGTGATACCAACCTGAAATATTAAAAAACTTATTTTTTCCGTTCACAGGATCTTAATGATGCACTAAATGATTGTTTTCAATTGGAACACATATATATTGATGAATTAATTATGGGGTCCTATATATCCCTTCAATTTATTTGTTAATTTTATATTTCATGATCTTTAAATGGATCAAATTAGGATTTGTCCTAAGAAAAATGGTACACAAAGGATTTATCTCAAACAAAAGTGTACATGATAGGATTTATCCCAAGTCAAATGGTATATATTAGCATTTATCACAAGATAGAGGGTACATATGAGGATTTATCCCGGGTATAAGGGTAAATGGGTGGATTTTCCTATAATAAAAGGGTACATGTGTCTTTTACCCCAATCCCATGTGTACCCTAGAGGATTATACGTAGATTATGAAAGTATATGGGTGATTGGGTAAGCCTAATATATGATTAATGTATTAGTGGATAGAAATGAAATATGATTTGTATGATTAGGTTTTTTCTTCAATCTTATTTCATAATCTTGTGGATATAAATATTCAACTTAACTCACATTTAATGTCTCATGATTTTACTGTCTTTTTCAATGGTATATGTTACATTCCAACTCGAACCACCAATTCTATGATATAGTGCCACATCACCTCATGCATGCATAATTACACGCAAGAGGCTTCAAACTAAACTTGAGGGACTAAATCCAGTAGTGGGGAGACTATACCCTCTATATCATTTCATCCAGTAGGATAAAAAATAAAAAATAAAAAAACAATGGAGAAAAAATGAGAAGAAAATAGAAGAAGTGAATAAGTGATATTGATATTAAAATAAATTTCAAAGTGGTAGGAATGTACAGAGTATAATTAGTATGTAAATAAAAATAATTAAATAAACAAAAATATGTGGGATACTCTAATTATAGTCTCAGACTGCTCCGGCTATATGCTCAATAGATAAAACATCCACTACAAGCCCACTTCCCTAAATCGGATCTCTGGTTATGAAATCTAAAAGCACACCAAAATTAACTTGTTGGTTGTTAGTACAATACTCAATAGGAAACCACCAATGTTTACATACCATATGTTCACAATAAAAATATAATATTTTATATAATGATATAATTAAATTCATAATAAATATACATATGTCTTGCCATCATGTGCTAAAAAAACCTCCCTGAACCCTGACCCACCTGCTTCAGTTCAATTTTGATATAGTTTTCAGGAATTCATTTACCTCAATCAATGAAACCATGCCCAACACACCTAGCTGGAGGTTTTTATAGGAATATCACATGTTCCACCATGTCGAAATCACACCACACCCATCTGGTGGTTCTCACAGGTATTCTCCATCTTTTGTCATATTGATACCCAACCCACACCTGTCTCAAAGCAGACATGGACTATTCTAGCATAAACTTCATATCATGATAAAATAATATATACAAGGACCACAATGGTAAGGAACCTCATACTTCAGAATTCATTGATGTAAATAGAAGGGATAAACCACCATATGTGATTTTCAAGCTAGAGTATAAACCTATATATTAAGGAACACACTCTACTAATCCTTATGATCATAGTCACATTCATGTTAATATTTGAGGTTCCTCTAGGGTTCTTGGAACAAAAACCATTTATTTAATTTCTAAAATAAATAAAATATCACATCTGACGACACATTCAATCTCATAGATAATTTCCAGACTATCATTCGAGATATGTTCTCATAATATTTTCATTAAAATAATTATATAAATACACTCTATAATTTATATTACTACTTTAATTTAAAAAATCAATCGGTATTTCTTATAATTATTATTTAGTTAAACCATATAATTATCTATGAAAATTTGATAATTATCTAATAATAATTTAATATTAGTTTCACTAGATATTTTTTAATCAAAAATCAATATTTTCTATTATTAGATTCTAATAATTTTCCATGAAAACAATCCTTCATAATTCAATAATTATATTTTGATGATTTTATTTTCAAATGATCCATTTTTGATTTAGTGAAATTATATTTTTATTATCAAAAATGGATAATCCAATGAAATCATAATTTTATAATTATTATAATATATATGATAATTTCATGAAATATTATTTTGATAATTCAAAAAAATTACCCTTTGATATTAAATTATCATTTGATAACTTCTATAAGTAACGCATTGATAATTATCTTATAAAAATTTCTAAAAAATTATAATTCGATAATTCTTTATTATTATCTTATAAAATATCACAAAATTATACATTAATAATTCATTATAAATATCACTTTATAATGATTTATTATATTCCTTTCATAATTAATTGTAAATATATTTTCATAATATTTATAATGTATAATTTGATAAAAAATTTTAAAATTTTTATTTGATAATATAGTGGATGTATCATTGATAAATGATAAGATTCATTTTTTCATTATTCAACCAATTTTTCCCCAAAATTGAAGTGAAAAAAATGTTGGAATACATTAATTAATAGAAATAAAAAAATAAACTAACTCATTTAGTGGGATCTGAGATGCCTATAGAATGTGAAGTCTACCATCTTTGGTGTACCTAGACTTAAAGAGGAGGCTGTCCGAGACTTATGGATCATGCCTAAAGAAGTTTCTGGGTTTTTCACACTCAATGAAATTGACCAATAGTTAAATCCATGTGCTTCGCATATTTTGAACATCAAACAAATATTTATCCAAACAATAAAAAACCTCATATTAATTAAACCATTTTAATTATTGTTTCAAATGATAAATGATTGGGGAGTGATTCTCGCTCAAATTTACCCAAGAGATGAAGGTAGAACAATCCTTGTAGTTTAGCTTGGGTTATCGAATCCTCAGAGACCTAAGAAGAAACCTATAGACACATACATTATATGGACTGTTTTTGGCTATGAAGTGGTCCAATTGGGTTGATTTTATATGGGTTTAAAGGATAAATAATAGATTTATGTGAATTCAATTTAAAATAATGAGTTGATCCTAGGTTATCGCTCGGGGTGGATTAGACGTATTTCCTTTTCAATGATTTCAATTACTTATATTTGAGATGGGTTCATTTTAGAAGATAAAACAACATCATAACTTACTATTTTATTCCTAAACCCATTAATACTAATCACCTATACACTTGAAGGATCACAGTTTTGAGCACTTCAAGGAAAATTTTCATATTATCACAATAAGCGTGTGGCCTTAAATTCAATAAGGACGATGAAGTTTAAAAATCATCAAATAAAAATCTCAATTAAAGAAGTGATTATACATTAATTGATTGATAAATAACATCCAGTCCAGACCCTTGAAACTCCCTTGGATTAACCCATAAGTTGGTTATCCCTCCATTGATTCCATGGTTTCAATGGAAGCTGGATGTAGACTTATGAGGTAGGAAATGGAGAAGTAAAAAAAGACACAATAAAATAACAATCACTCCCCCGTTGTGTGATAATATCACAAGGATTGGTATGAACAAGTTCACACCTTGAACCAATGGTAACAAAGAGATAAATAGATGAATAGAATAATAAGAGAATAAGAACTTTTCTTAAGAAACAAGGATGAATTAAAACAACTTACATGTTGAAGACACATTTGAGACAACAAAACCAAAACATAATATTACAATGCAATAAAGCTAAAAGATTATAAAAATCCTTCAACAACACTGCCTTAAAAAGGAGTTTTGGAAGCCTTGGGTAGAGCCTCCAATAGTACAAAGCATCCCACTTGATTATGGTAGGCCTCGGGTGGTGGAAAGCTTGTGGAACTTAGACTTTTCCACATTTGACCCGAGGTGGAATCCAGCTTTCAACCACCGAACAGACGCGCTTTTATGACCTTCTAGATGGCCGAATCAGATTAGGATATACATGACTAAAATGGATCCCTAGATGTTTCCTAACCCCATGTAACATTTTGTCCCATTAGGAGTTGTAGATGCGGAGACATGATCAGATTAGTGGGCTGTTTTTTGGGGCCGCATAATCTGGCCTAGAAGTTTATCTCTAAATTGGGCCACCTAAATGGATACCATAGAGGCCGAATTAGCATTGGATCTTGAAAATTGATTGGTTTATATAAATTTCTTATAGAATCCCACGAAATGTGCGATTCATTGGGCCTGAATGTTGGGCCCCACAGTATCATCAGTGTCTTGGTGTCCAATCTAATTTCTCCAGAATTTTTTCCTTTCATCTCAAAATATCCCCATCTTATTCTATCAGTTATCCATTGATCCCTGATTGAAACATGTTCATATTTAAGTGTAGATCAATTTCCCAAAATATCATATTAAAATATGTATAATTATATTCCTTAAAATTAGATGAATCATTGGGTACTTTAAATGATGTTAAAAAATGTACCACATCAAAGTGAATTTTAAGAAGTAATTACAATCATAATGTGAAATGATGTTCATAGTGTAAAATGAACTAAAATGGTGTTTATGACTAATAAATCACATGAATATTATATAAATTAACTATGAATATTATCTTCATTTAGTGTCTAATCAGAGAGTCCTTAATTTACCCCTTTAATGTTATTTCCAATTCTGAAGGTAAAAAATAGGTTGAAATTCAAGGTTTTTGATCTACCCCACATCCAAAAATATTAGTGATCTGTCTTGAAGAAGAAGGGATATAAATAAAAAATTAATGAATTAGTTAAATTCATAATAATAAAATAATAAAATCATAAAAAGTTATTATCATGTGTGATGTGAGAAAATACCAAATGTGTACAAAAGATATATCCCGACCTGGGTAAACAAAACATCCCAAAAATTACAATGGTCTTGAATTTCTCATAGAATTGGAGAGGAAAATAATGGATGAGCCTCACCGAAAATGGAGGAACCATGAATGGAGAAGCCATGTCGAGATTGGAGGAACTATGATTGAGAATGTAACACCTCTAGATTTTATGAGAAATATTATTTTTAATTTCATTGATGTCTTGTGTTGTACAATAGTCCAATATTAGCTTGTGATATATGCAACACCATATTTTCTTGTATTATACACAAACACAATTCTTGGTTTGTGTTACACACAAGAGTGACATTCCTCAATAGCTTGTGTTGTACGCAATACCGAGTTTCACAAAAAAATGATATATTGTTATAATATTATTATGAACAAGCCATTATGAATAGTATTAAACAAATTTTGAATTTTATAACATTCTTATTCATTTTAAACATATTCTAGAACATGATATGAGAACAAAATAATTTTTTTAGGTAAAATAAGTATTTTTCAAAAAATTTAGTTTTTCCACCTTTTGATACATCACCCACTATAAATCGTGTTTTTGACTGGTTTATAAGTTCAATTTTATAAATTAAAAATTCTCCTTGGAATCATGATATAAAAATTTAGTTTGTATAAATTTTAGATATTTCTTTGATATGTTTCTTATTTTGATGAATAGTAAAAAGACGCAAAATTTCAATTGAAAACAAATTGTTTCATTGAAATAATTTATATGGATAACATATATTATTGAATGGTTTTAAAGTATAAATAGAATATATTTTTACCATTTAATATAATGTATTTAATGAGCATTAATTTTACATTGAATTCATAGGTAAAAACGTTTCAATCTTTTGCTATATTGTAACTTATAAAACATGTTTTCTCCACAATGAGATTTATTTAAAATTAAATAATGAAACTTCTGTGGTTTGAATTTTGGAAAAATGGATTCCATATTTGGAATCAGTAGGACAAAATTATATAAATTGGCCACTTTTTATTTTAAGGCATTATGAATAGTAACTAGAGTAAATTTTATTTACAACAATTAAAGGTTAATCAGGTAATTAAGGGTAAAAATAAGATTAAAAAATTAACCTAAAACTTGTATTAATATAATTGGATGATTATATTTCGTCCTGAAATATACTTGGGTTGAAATGGTATCTTTTGGAAACCACTTGGATGTTATTAAGACCTATAATTTATTTTATTTAATGAAAGTAAAATATGTCTCACTCAAACTTTAATAATTAGTGTAATTTTAATATAATTTTAAACATAATATAAATTAGATTATAAATAAACATTTGAAAGATAAAATGTTTTTATTCATCACTGAAATTTATTTGTGATTTTTAAGAAATATATAATTACTTTAATAGCTTATACATTAATGATAAAACAATTATTTTTTTAGTGAGAAATAAATAATATAGATTTTATGAAAATAATAATACCCATCAAAAGGACCAGAAACTTGACCAAACCTTATTTGTAGAGTATATCATTACTTTAATAATAAAAGGGTTGACTTGTGGAAAATTTGGATCCTTATAAAATTGATTATGACATTTATATATTTTTTATTTTTAAATGATGTCCGAGTTGTTACCTTCATAATTTAAAAAACATATCTTTTTAAAAGTTTGATGTTTTAGAAGAGAAATTCGACTAAATATATTATTATGAAAAATTATATACTTAAATTAATCATAGTATTTTAATTTTAATTTTTATGCAACAAATAATTATATTAAATTATTATACGATAATGTTTTAGTAATTATGTTATTATGAGAAATACCAAATAAATGGTTTAAAAATATTCAAATAAATATTAAATTAACTAATTAATGAGATCCTAGAATTTTATAGATAAACATGACATGTTAAGAATCTATTAAATAATTTGGTTCGAACATATATTTTTTTAGATTTTATTTAAATTCAAATAAATGAATAGTGTTAATATTGAAACTATTGATATTTTATAAAAATATCATATTATTAAATATGTTAAAAATCATAAAAATATTTTAAAATTAAAAATTGAAATTTATATAGTCGGAAATGTCATAAAGTATAAAATAATGGGCAAATAACAACACATAATTATGTATTTTTAACCATTTAAAATTTAGAATATTATTACCATAAATAAAAGTAAATAGAATAAATAAGGGAAAATCCAAATGATAATGTTTAAAATGAAATCAAAACACATCTAAATTTTATTTGTTGATGGGTTTACAACCCAATATTACCTCATATCTGAATTTTTGTCACTTTTTATTTTTTATGGGGGGTTTGAGTTTATTATAATTTAAAATTTTGGAAGTTTTCAAAAGTGCCCCTCTCGTCACTTATAAAAGGGCACATAATCCCTCTTCTCTTCACTCCATTTTTAGCATTCAATCTCAAAAAACCAATAATAATGTCTCTTATTAACCTCTTTAGTTATTTTATATAGGTTCTAGACTTCTCAAAAGACCAAATCTAGTTCCCTAATAGGATGTTTAGAAGTGGCACGTTGAGGAAGAGGCAATCTCTTCTACCAATTTTTTCAAGTCACTTTCTTCTTCTAATTCCAGTTATTTAGTTGTTTTATTATAAATTAAATAAATCAGTATCACTAATATACCTATATTATATTATAAATTTGAGACAACCCTATTTCACCTTATATCCACATTACGAAATATGAAATCACCACGCGTGCGTACGTACGACTTACCGTCTCCACGTCGTGGTGTAATCTGTTTTTTTCCCCACCACCATACATGGATGGGTATACTGGTTAAAATAATAACTATATATTATTATTATAATATCATACAAATTCTGAGATATTATATCATCCAATCCAATTCCATTCAATTATTATGGGAATGATATCATCGCCCATGCGTACGTACTAATCACCGTCTCCACGACGTGATGAGATTCATTATCCATTTAAACCATTCAATAATGATTATAAATTATATATAATAAATAATCATAAAATATATGAAATTATAATGAAACTGGATTTATGTATATGTTATTTTCTTATTTCCATTTAATTTAATACGAAAAGAAAAATAATGTTCATGTGTTTGTAAGACATACCGTCTCCATGAACGATGTATTTCTTTCCATTTATCGATCTATTATTTATATATATTTATATATTATATTTGGAATTTATTATATATAAATCATGTTATACATTATGTAAGTAAGTAATCATGATATGAGTAATCATATTAATTATTACATGTCAATACACGTAAGACAAAAGAAACGATTCTACCCAAAACCCCACTTTAACATCGAATTGATAAATGAACGGGTAATATAATGTTGTAAGTGAATCATATATGATATCATAAATAATATTATTATTCTATTACTAGATAATAATAAGTTTAAACCCACTATACACCTTTCTCAGACACATATAAAAGAAATTGGAAATAAGGTGAGGGATAATTATTCCAATCTCATTCTTATCTAGGATTGTTTATTTGTAAGTACTTATTGGGGTTATGTTTATCATCTATGTCCATGTTTTCTGAAAATATTTTCAATTTTTTTACTATTCTTCTATGTATGTTTATTTTAATTTTTACCATTTTCACTTCTACCACTTTGTATGGAAGGAATCTTTCTTTTTTACCAAACAAGGTACTTTTTGACATTTTTATAAAAAGTATGAAAATATTGTTTTTTAACATTACAGCATGAACAGGTTTTTACGGTTTTATAACACATTATTTTAATGAAGCTTGTTTAACATTATTTCATGATTATTTTAAACAAAATCATTTTCTTTTAAAATTTCATGGCATTTTGTGAAAATAAAATGATTTTAAAAAATAAAGGATATTTTCCCCAAGAAATCATTTCAACTGTTTTATCAAAACTATTTTCTATATAAGATGGAATTATTTAGTATGTTTATGTTTCAAGTATAATATCTCTATTATTTGCATTGTTTTATTTTTCCTATGATAAAATTATATCCATTTTTTTATATGGATTATGTTATGACGAGATGATTTTTATGAAAGCAATTTTATTCTTTGGGTTGTGATGAATGATTTCTATTTATTTTGGGGAACACGTAAGAATGATTTCATTATGAGATGGGTGGGACATATATCTCCCTCCAATGCATTGTGTAATAATTTATATCTCATGAGATAAACATGGCTAGAATGGCAAGTGAATCCAGTTCAGTAATAGACTTTGTCCACTATGATGGTCTTGGAAGCAATGCCTTGGCTACTATAGAAATCATATCATGTTGTTAATGGTTTTCCATAATTACATGTTTTATTCCCATGCTATTTTCTCATGATTAATGTTCCTTTGTGATAAATTCCTTATGTAGTGCTATGATTTTTTTCATTACTCATGTTTTATGTTCATGTTTTGACATTCAAATGTTTACAGATTGTTTTATATTCTCCAAGTTTACCCTTAATGAGCATTCGAGCTTACCGTTTTATGTTTTATGTTCTCCTTTACCCAGGATATAAAGAAATGTTTTAGGTATGAAAAAAGTGAAGATCTTTATGGGATATGTTGAAGATCTTTCAACTTTATTAGAAGATTGTGTTCCATGATTCCAAAGAGAATAAACTATTACGGTCCTTGGGTGTTTGTTTTTATTATGTATAATGTATTCCGTAAAAGTAATATAATGTCCATGTACGTCAAGATTGGGTCTCTACAGTTGGTATTAGAGGAATGTTTTAGTTAACCTTTGGAAACTAGAATGCAAAAAACATTAGTGAGATCTCTAGAGATATTTCAAAGGTGTGTTTCGGGATGTCCCTAAGGTTTAGTATAACTATAGTTTACAGTACCAGAATTATGTGTACCATCATGAATAACTAAGGGTGAACCTAAGGTGACATGGATTAAAGAATGTGTGATCAGTTAGACATCCCATAAGTGATTTTTCATGATTTTTGGTTCCTTGTTATTTTAACTGTTTCTTACACTATGGTTTCTGGTTTTAGTCAATGGAGGTAACGAGAAAGAATTTGGTTAAAATTTCTTCCAATGGACTAATTGGTGACAATGATCAACAAATTTTTTTAATTCCTGGAGATAAATATGTTATGATTATGCCAATTCAGTCATCATGATATATGATTAACAAGGTGAACATTAGTTTTATTCCTAATTCATCAAATAAGAGGAAGATGAACTTTTATGCATGTTTGAATGGTGAAGAACATATGGGAAGGAGGATTAAGCTTTCTATGAATCAAAAAGAAGGGAAGAACCATGAGGAATAACTAAAATAGAGGGGAATAGGTTATCTGTGTGGGGAAAAGGAGAATAGAGTGACAGACTATTATGGAGTTCAATGAATTATCTGTGGAGAACACGGGAATTACCAAACTCAATTATCTGACATAAGATGTTACTTCTAAATCATGTAAGGGCCTATTATATGCCAATAATTGAAGAGGATGCATTGAAGGGATTATTTATTGGTATTCAAGAATAATGTTGTTGAGGTACTTTTATGGTATATTGGAATTTATATGTATTGGGTTGTTGTGATTTTCAACAATTATATAGTACCGATGACCATGGAAAGTGATTGAAATATTTTTGGAAGGCACCTAATATGTTCATAATTAAGGGATAAAAAGAGAATAATGTGCTTGGTAGTATTAATGATCTCATTAATGATATAAGGAAAAAATGACATCATGGTTTGTGTATATAGAAATTTTGGGATTTTTGTATGTGGAGAGAGTTAACCGTTGACAACATTCTTGTTTTCACTAAGGCTCAATGGTAACACATCTTTCATGATAATACATGATTGTGGTATCCACTTGTTTGTAATGTGACCAACAAGATATATCTTATGATATGTGGGGGATAAATGATTGTATTTACATTCTTGGTAGATGACCTCTGTAGTAATCGATTTCTTTATACTATGAGATTGGACAAAAGAATTTTGGATAAGACTAAAGATTGAAATGGATTAAGTTAGGGATCCGATAGCATTGTCTAAGGCTTTAACTTTTTGATATTATTTTCGAAATGTTATAATAGTACAGTTTAAAAAAAGACAACTCATAGGATGGACGACAACCCGTCGAGTCAGACAAGGATGCAGGAATCGATCCCACAACCAAAGTGCGACAGGCCTTTATCACCTTTCACTAGCCTACATGATGTCTGTAGTTTGTAGAAATTTTATTAATTTTATTAAGTGGTATGATAGATGAAGTATAAGTCCATTTTTAGAACGATATAGGATTAAACTCACCATATATGGACTTATGTATATTTATTATCTTGTGCGAACCTTTTTTGTGATAAAGATAGATGGAATGACTTATCATTCAATCGCATGATCTAATAATACATAAAGAATGAAATATTCAACATCATTTCATTAAATAAGATATGAATTGGAAATGCTTCATGGAATGACCAACAATGATTTTATACAAAAATTAAGTATGTATTTATCCTTATGAAAAAATTCATCAACTTTCGTGAAATGATCTCAAAAACCGAAAATGTTTCTCTAGTACCCTCATATCCGATGAATCATAATATACCTTAGATCATAAAAACATTATGGCTTTTTGATTATTGGCATTTTCATAGCCATATTCTCTACCACTCTTCATCAGAACATGATGATTAGATTTCTCCTTCATATCCATATTTTCACCTATATTCTCTTATGTGGAAACCCAATAATGAGTTAATTTGGGTATATGTTATAACATTAATTTTTAAAATAAATTTTTAGTATTCCTTTATTTGATGTGAGTTTCTTTGAAAGAAACATTCAAGTATTAAACGATTTATAACCCCGACGAATTTTGAGGGTGAAAATCCTTTAAAGGGGGCTAGAATGTAACACCTAGAGATTTTATGAGAAATATTATTTTTAATTTCATTGATGTCTTGTGTTTTACGCTACACAAAGATTATCTTTAGCTATAAGAAACACCGTATTAGCTTGTAGTATACACAATCACTATTCTTGGCTAGTGTTACACGCAAGAGCGACCTTCATCAATAGCTTGTGTTATACGCAATACCGAGTTTCACTAAACAATGATATATTAATATAATATTATTATGAACAATCCATTATGAATTGTTTTAACCATGTTTTTTAATTTGATAACATTATCATTCATCATAGACATATTCTAGAACATGGTATGAGAACAAAATAAATTTTTCGGGTAAAATAAGTATTTTTCAAAAAATGTAGTTTTGTCACCTTGTGATGGCGCGCCCACATTAAATATAGTTTTTGACATGTTTATAGTGTTAAATTTGATGTATTAAACTTCTGTCTTGGAATCAAAATATAAAAAATTACTTTGGAAATTTTTTTGATATTTTTTTGATAAGTTTCTTATTTTGAAGAATAGTAAAAATACACTAAATTATATTTGAAAACATATTTTTTCATCAAAATAATTTATATGTTTAAAATATATATTGAATTGTTTTAAATTATAAATATAAAATATTTTTACCATTTAATATAATGTATGTCATTAGCATTAATTTTACATTGAATTCATAGGTAAAAATCTTTCAAACTTTTGCAATGTTTTAACTTTTAAAACTCGATTTCTCTATAACGGGATAAGTTTTGAGTTAAATATTGCCACTTCTATGTTTTGAATTTGCAAAAATGGATTCCATATTTGGAATCAGTAGGTCCAAACAATGTTAATTTTCAACTTTTTATTTTATGGCATTATGAATAGTAACTATGGTAAATTTTATTTACAACACTTAAAAACAAAACATGTAATTAAGGGAAAAAATAATATTATAAAATAACCCTAACACTTAAATTAAGATAATTGGATGATTATAATTCATCCAAAATAATACTTGGTTAAAAATGGTATCTTTTGGAACCCAATTGGATGTGATTAAGAAATTTATTTTATTTTATTTAAAGATAGTGAAATATGTCTCACACAAAGATTAATAATTAATGTATTTTTTAAAATAATGATATACATAATATAAATTCAATTATAAATACTCAATTGAAAGATAATTTTTTTTATTCATCATGGTAAATTATTTTAGATTTTTATGAAATATATAATTATCATAATGGATTATACATTAATGATGCCGAAATAATTTATTTGGTGAAAAATCAATAATATAGTTTTTATGAAAATAATAATACAAATAAAAAGGACCAAAAACTTGACCAAAAATTATTTTTCGATTATATCTATATTCTAATAATCGAATGGTAGACTTTTCTAACATTTAGAGACTTATAAAACAGATTATGACATTTATATTATTTTATTGTAAATGATGTCAAAGTTGTCACCTTCATAATTTAATAAACATATCATTATAAAAGATGAGTGTTTTAGTAAATAAATTAGACTAAAAGTATTCTTATAAAATATATTATATTTAAATTCATTATAGTAATTTATTTTTAATTTTTATGAATCAAATAGTTATATTAAATAATTATACAATAATGTTTTAGTAATTATTTTATTAAGAGAAATATCAAATAATTGGTTTTATAAATATTAAAATAAATATTAAATGAACTAATTAATGTGATTCACAAATTATATATATAAATATTACATGTTTGGAATCTATTAAATATTTTTTAACATATCTTCTGTTTTCATTTTATTTAAATTCATATAAATTAATAGAGTCAAAATTGACACTATTAATATTTTATAAAAATATAATATCATTAAATTGTTTAAAAATAACAAAATTTTTAAAAATTAAAAATT
The DNA here is from genome assembly GCA_963277665.1 of Viscum album. Taxonomy (NCBI): domain Eukaryota; kingdom Viridiplantae; phylum Streptophyta; class Magnoliopsida; order Santalales; family Viscaceae; genus Viscum; species Viscum album. The sequence goes on along the minus strand of OY728156.1, from coordinate 859,384,589 downwards.
TAAATTTATATTGTTGAAAATGTCATAAGGTATCCAATTATGGACAATTCACAACACATAACTAAGTATTTATAACCATATAAAATTTAGAATATTATTTCTACAAATAAAATTAAATAGAATAAATAAGGGAAAATCAAAATGATAAGGACTAAAATAAAATCAAAACATGTATAAAGTTTATTTGGTGATGAGATTACAACTCTATATTATCCCATATCCATATTTATGTCACTTTGGAATTTTTTATGGGGGCTTTGAGTTTATTATAAATTAATATTTTGGAGGTTTCCAAAAGTTACCCTCTCATCTCTTATTAAAGGGCACCTCCTCCCTCTTCTATTCACACCATTTTAAGCCTTCAATCTCATCCAAAACCTGCAGATTCCTTTTATAAACCTATATAGTAATATTATAGAGGTTCAATTTTTCTCAAAAGAGAAACTCTACTGCCCTAATAGGATGTCTAAAAGATGCACGTCGAGGAAGAGGTAATCTCTTTTACCAATTCTTTCAGGTTTCATTCATCCATTACTTCCTCTTATTTAGTTGTTTAATTATAAATTAATAACATCAGTATCATTAATATATTGATATATTATTATAAATATTAAACATCCTTATTTCACCTTATATCCATCTTACAAAAAATGAAATCACCACATGTGTGTAAGCACAGATTACCATCTCCACGTCGTGGTGTAATATGGTTTTTTCACCACCACCATAAATGGATGGGTATAATGGTGGAAATAATATTTATATATTATTATTATAACAACATTTTAATTCTGAGATACAATATCATCCACTACATTTCCATTCAATAATTATGGGAATGATATCATCGCTCGTGCGTACGTACAGATTACCGTCTCCACGGCGCGATGAGATTCATCCTCCATGTTAACCATTAAAGAATGATTATAAAGTATATATAATAAATAATAATGAAATATATGAAATAATAATTTTACTGGATTTAGGAATATGTTATTTACTTACTTCCATTCAATTTAATATGGAAACAAAAACATCGTTTATGCTTATGTACGGCCTACTGCCTCCATGAACGGTGTATTTCATTCAATTTATCGACATATTATATATATATATATATTATGAATATATTATATATAAATAATTTTTTACATTCTTCAAGTAATTGATCATGATCTACGTAATCATATGAATAATTACAAGTCAAAACACATACGACAAATTAAACGATTCTACCCAAAACACTACTTTAACATGGAATTGTCAAATGAACGGGTAATATAAAGTCAAAAGTGAATCATATATGATATAATAAATATTATTATGGTTCTGTTACAAGTTAATAATATGTTTAAACCCAATATACAGGAGTCTCATACACATACAAAAAAAATTGGACATAAGGTAAGGGATAATTATTTCAATCTCGTTCTTATCCAGGATTGTGTATTCGTAAGTACTTACTAGGGTTATGTTTACCATCCATGTATATGTTTTCTCAAAAAAAATTCATAAGATGTTTACTATTCTTCCACATATGTTTATTGTCATTTTTTACACTTTTGACTTCTACCACATGGTATGTAAGGAATCTTCCTTTTGATTACCATATGAGGTACCATGACTTTTCTAGAAAAAGTATGAGAAGAATGTTTTTTTTATATTATAAAGAATCAATGGATTTTTATGGTGTTATAACGCCTTATTTTCATGAAGCTTACTCTAAAATATTTCATGATTTTTTAACAAAATTCCTTTTTCTAAAATTGCATGGCATTTTGTGAAAATAAAATGATATTGAAAAGAAAGGATATTTTCCTCATGAATTCATTTCAAGTGTTTTATCAAATATATTTTCCAACTAATATGAAACTATTTAGTGTGTTTATGTTTTAAGTATAATATCTCTGTATTTACATGGTTTGATCATTTTTATGATGAAATGATATCCATTTTTTTATGTGGATTATGTTATGATGTGATGATGTTTATGAAACACATTTTATTCTTTGGGTTATGATGAATGATTTCTATAAATTTTGTGGCACACATAAGAATGATTTCATTGGGAGATGGGTGGGACTTATATCTCCCTCCAATGCATTAGGTAACGATTTATATCTCATGAGATAGACATGGTTGAAACATCAAGTGAATCCAGTTCAGTAATGGAATTTGTCCACAATGATGGTCTTGGCAGCAATTCCTTGGAAACTACGGAAATTATATCATGTGCTTAATGGTTTGTGACAATTACATGTTTTATTCCTATGATATTTTATCAGGATTAATGTACCTTTGTGATCAATGCCTTATGTACTGCCAAGAATTATGTCATTACTCATGTTTTATTTTCTTGTTTTTTGGTTCAAATGTTTACGGATTGTTTTATGTTTTCCATGTTTACCCTTACTGAGCATTCGAGCTCACCCTTTCAATGTTATATTTTTTCCTTTCCCTCAGATATAAAGAATGGGTTTCGGTAAGAAAACAAAAATGGGATGATCTTTATGGGAGATGTTGAAGATCATTCACCATGATTAGATGATTGTGTGCTATGTTTCCAAAGAGACTAAACTATTACGGTCCATGGGTGATTTTTTTGTTATTTATTAATTATTATGAAAAAGTAATGTAATGTCGACATCCATCAAGAATGGGTCCCTACAGTTGGTATCAAAGGAATGGTTTATTTAACCTTTGGAAACTAAGATGCAAAATCATTAGTGAGATCCCTAGATATATTTCTAAGGTATGTCTAGGGATGACCCTAATGTTTAGTATAACTATAGGTTACAGTAATAGATCTATGTTGATGATCATGAATAACCAAGGGTGAACCTAAAGTATCATGGATTAAAGAATACGTGATAAGTTAGACATCCCATAAGTGACTTTTTATGATTATGTTGTTCCACATTATTTTAACTATTTCTTACACTATGGTTTCTGGTTTTAGTCATTGGAGGTAACGAGAAGTAATTCAGTTAACACTGATTCCAATGGAAAAATTGGTGACTATTATCAACAAAATTGTGTAATGTTGGGACAGAACGATATAATGATTATTCCAAATAGGTCATCACGATACATGATTAACAAGGTGAAATTTAGTTATATTACTAAGTCATCAAATAAGAGGAAGATTGACTTTTATGAATGTACAAATGGTGAGGAACATAGAGGAAGGAAGATTATGATTTCTACATATCATGAAGAAGGGACAAAACTTGAGGAATACCTCAAATAGAGTGGAAGATGTTATCTATGTGGAGAAAAGGGGTATATAGTGACAGACTGATATGGAGTTCAATTCTTATCTGTGGAGAACATGGGCATTACCCAACTCACTGCCATGAACTAAGAGGTTACTTATAAATTAAGGAAAGTACATATTCCATTCCAATCATTGAAGAGTATGGATTTAAGGTCTTATGTATTGGATTCAAGAATAATGTTGGTGAGGTACTTTTATGGTATATTGGAATATCTTTATATTGGTTTGTTGTGGTTTTAAATAATTATATGGTACCAGTAACCATGATATGTGATTGAAATATTTTTGGAAAGAACCTAATATGAGAATAATGAAGGGATAAGGAGACAATAATATGTTTTATAGTATTAATGAGATCATGACTGACATAAGGACAAAGTGACATCACGGTTTGAGTATATAGAAATTTTGGGATTTTGGTATGTGGAAAGAGTTAACCTTTGACAACATTCATGTTTTCACTAAGGCTGTATGGTTACTAATCTTTCATGAGAATTATTTATTAAGGTATTCACATGTTTGGAATGTGACCAAAAAGATATATCTTACGATATATGGGGGATAAATGATGGTATTTACATGCTTGGTAGATGAACTTCTAGTAATATTTTTTATTATACTATGAGATTGTACAAAACAATTTTGTATAAGACTAATGATTGGAATGGATTAACTTATACATTAGGTAGTATTGTTTAAGGATAGAACATTTTGATAATATTTTTGGAATGTTATAATAGTATAGTTTTAGAAAAAGGACAACCCGTAGGATGATCGAAAACCCATCACGTCGGGCAAGGCTGCGGGAATCGAACCCACAACCAAAGTGTGACAGGCCTTTATCACCTACCACCGGCCTACAAGAAGTCCCCTGTTTGTAGAAATTAGTATTATTTTATTATGTGGTTTGATATATGAAGTATAAGTCCATTTTTTGAACCATATACAATTAACCTAACCCTTGATGGACTTATGTATATTTAATATCTAGTGTTTACCTTTTTTATGATAGAGACTGGTGGAGTGAATTATCATTCTCTCACATGATCTGCTAATATTTCAAGAGTGAAAAATTCAACTTCATTTATTTAACTAAGATATAAAGTGTAAATTGATCATGGAATGACTAATAGTGATTTTACACTCAAATCAAGTACGTATTTATCCTTATGAAAAATTCATCAACATTAGGGGAATGATCTTGAAAACCAAAAATGTTTTCCTAGTACCCTTACATACGTTGAATCTGATGGTACCTTATATCATAAAAAATTTATGGCATTGTGATTCTATGATTTTTCATAGCCATGTTCTCTACCACTCTTTATCAGAACACGATTATTAGATTTCCCTTCCATATCCATATTTTCACCTATATTATTCTATGTGGAAATCCAGTGATGAGTAACGTCAGGTAGATGTTATCTTTAGAATTTTACTTTTTTAAAATTAAGTTTTAGTATTCCTTATTACGATATGGGTTTCTATGAAAGAAAATTTATTGTAGTAAATGATTTATAACCTCGACGAATTTCGAGGGTGAAATTCAAAGGGGAATAGAATATAACACCCTGAGATTTGATGAGAAATATTCTTTTAAATTTATATGATGTCTTCTGTTGTATGCTACACCAATATTATCTTGAACTATACACAATAATGTATAAGTTTGTAGTATACAAAAAACACTATTCTTGGCTTCTGTGGCATGCAAGGGTGACTTTTTTCAATAACATGTGTTGTACGCAATATCCAGTTTCATTAAACAATGTTATATTTTTATAATATTATTATGAACTAGCTGTTATGAATAGTATTAACCAAAATTTGAATTTTATAAAATTATAATTCATTATACACATATTCTAGAACAAGGTATGAGAAAAAAAAAGTAGGGTAAAACAAGTATTTTTCAAGAAACATTGTTTTTTCACCTTTTGATGGAGCACCCACATTAAATCCCATTTTTGATATGTTTATAAGGTCAATTTGAAAAATTAAACTTCTTCCTTAGAATAGTATTATAAAAATTTACTTTGGAATTTTTATTATATTTTTCTGATATGTTTCTTATTTTAATGAATAGTAAAAATATAGAAAATATTAATTGAAAACAACTTTTTCATCAAAATAATATATATGGTAAAAATATATTATTTAAATTTTTTATAGTATAAATAGAATATATTTTTACAATTTAATATAATTTATGTCATTATCTTTAATTTCACATTGAATTCATAGTTAAAACAATTTCAATCTTTCATAATGTTTTAACTTTAAAAACCGTTTTCTCAACATCAGGATTAATTTTAAATTAAATACTGCCACTTATGTGTTTGGAATTTGAAAAAATCGATTCCATATTTGGTATTATTAGGTCCAAACTATGTTAATATGATACTTTTTATTTTATGTCATTACGAATAGTTTCTACGGTAAATTTTATTTTCAACACTTGGGAAATCAGGTAATTAAGTGTAAAAATGATATTATAAAATTACCATAAAACTTTTATTAATCTAATTGGATGATTAAATTTTGTCTTAAAATATTATTGGGTTTAAATGGTATCTTTTGGAATCCACTTGGATATGATTAGGACCTTTAATTTATTTTATTTAAAGAAAGTGAAATATGTCTCACTCAATCATTAATAATTAAAGTATTTTTAATATATGGTTAGACATATTATATATTAGATTATAAACACTCATTTTAAATATAAAATATTTTTATTCATCATGGTAATTTAATTTTGATTTTTTGGAAGTATATAATTTCCTCAATGACTTATATATTAATGATGTAGAAATTATTTATTTAGTGAAAAATCAATAATATAGTTTTTATTAAAATAATAAAACATATTGAAAGGACCAGATACTTGACCAAATCTTATTGGTCGAGTACATCTATACACTAAGCATCCTAGGGTCGACTTGTAGACCATTTGGAGCCTTATAAAACAGACTATGACATTTATATTATATTATTTTAGATGATGTTAAAGTGTCACCTTCATAATTTAATAAACATATCATTTTAAAAGTTGGTTGTTTTAGAAGATAAATTAGACTAAAAGTATTCATAAGAAATAAATTATATTTACATTCATCATAGTATTTTAGTTATAATTTTTATGTAACAAATAAGTATATTAAATAATTATACGACAATGTTGTAGTAATTATTTTATTAAAAGAAATATCAAATAAATAGTTTTAAAAACATTAAAATAAATATTAAATGAACTAATTAATATGCTCGATGAATTGTATAGATAAATATGAAAAGTTAGGAATCTAGTAAATATTTTTGTTCGAACATATCTTCTATGTGGATTTTATTTAAATTCAAATTAATGAATAGTTTAAAAATGGACACAATAGATATTTTATAAAAATAGCATATTTTAAATTGTTTAAATATCACAAAAATATTTAAAAATAAATAATTGAATATTTTATGGACTAAAGATCATAACTTATTTAATATGGACAATTCACAACACATAAGTAAGTATTTAAAACCATTTAAAATTTTGAATATTATTTCCACAAATAAAACTAAATAGAATACATAATGATAAATCAAAATAATAAGGTTTAAAATAAACTGAAAACATGTATAAATATGATTTTTTGATGATATTACAACCCTATCTTACCTCATATCCGAATTCGAGTCACATTGAATTTTTGAAGGGGGGTTTGAGTTTACTATAAATTAATATTTTAGAGGTTTCCAAAAGTTCCCCTCTCCTCTATTATAAAAGGGTACCTTTTACCTCTTCTATTAACTCCTTTTTAAGTCTTCATGCTCGTACAAACCCTGAAAATTAATATTCTCAACCTCTCTAGTTATATTATAGTCATTCTGGTCTTTTCAAAAGACCAACTCTAGTGCCCTAAGAGGAAGTTTAGAAGAGGCACGTTGAGGAAGAGGCAATCTCTTCTACCGATTCATCCATGTAACATTCTTTCTCTGTCAAAATGTTTTCATAAAATGTATTTTATTCTTCCACTTATTTTTAATGTCATTTTTATCGTTTTTGACTTTTACCACATGGAATGTAAGGAATATTTCTTTTGTTTACCATACGAGTTAATTTTTGAATTTTCTGACAAAAGTATGAAAATAATGTTTTTAACTTATACGAAATTAACTGATTTTTATAGTTTTATAACGCCTTATTTTAATGAATCATACTCTAAAATATTTCATAATTATTTTTAACAAAAACCTTTTTCATTTAAAATTTCATGGCATTTTGTGAAAATAAAATTATTCTGAAGAAGAAAGGATATTTTCCTCTAGAATTCATTTCAAGTGTTTTATCAACACTATTTTCCATCTAAGATGACATTATTTAGTATGTTTATGTTTCAAGTATAATGTCTCTATTATTTATATGGTTTGATTTTTATTATGATGAAATGATATCAATTTGATTTATATGGATTATGTTATGATGAGATAATGTTTATGAAACCCATGTTATTCTTTCGGTTATGATTAATCGTTTCTATTTATATTGTGGAACATGTTAGAATGAATTCATTATGAGATGGGTGGGACCTATATCTCCCTCTAATTCATTTGGTAAAGAGTTATATCTTATGAGATAGACATGGATTGAATGACATGTGAATCCAGTTCTATAATATATATTGTCCACTATGATGGTCTTGGCAGCAATGCCTTGGCTACTTTGGAAATCCTATCATATGCATAATGGTTTTCCACAACTACATGTTTTATTCCCATGATATTTTATCATGATTAGTGTTCCTTTGTGATCATTTCCTTATGTACTGCCAAGATTTATGTCATTACTCATATTTTATTTTCATATTTTTACGTTCAAATGTTTATGGATTGTTTTATGTTCTCAATGTTTACCCTTACTGAGCATTCAATCTCACCCTTTCTAAGGTTTATGTTTTTCTTTCCTCAGTATATAAAGAAAGGTTTTAGGTAAGAAAAAAAATAAATAGAAGATATTTATGGGAGATGTCGAAGATCTTTCACCATGATTAGAATATTGTTTTCCATGTTTCCAAAGACAATAATCTATTACGGTCCTTGGGTGTTTGTTTTTGTTATTTATTAAGTATTTCACAAAAGTAATGTATTGTCTATGTATGCCAAGGTTTGGTCTTTACAGAGAAGCCATACTACATATGGAGGAGTGACAATCTAGTCGGGAAATAATTGGGTGAAATCATGAGGAAGAATCTAACATTTTTTAGAGAGAGTGGGTGAGTGATAGAGGATATCGACATGGGAGGATAAAAAATATGGGACGATTATTTCTTAGGGGGATGATATCCATGGTTATTAATCATCTAAAGACACAATTTTTTAATAACACTAGAAATTTATTAACTTATAGACCTGGAAAATTTAAACCATGGATATTTCCCGTTGGATATAGGACATTTTTCTAGTAATGAACGCACCAACCATGAAAAATAAAACTATCCTGAATCACATGTTTTGAGGGTAGGGTTGTTTTGAATGGAGTAACCTTGAACCTTATCATTATCCGTGTTATAGATCAACAACATATGAAGAATTTCCTAGGAATACTAGCATGGGTTTCCCTAACTATATGACAACAATAAACAAGACTAAAAACCAATAAAAACACAAAAATTCACCCAGAATGACTCATTAAGAGATCCAAAAAAAATATGATAAAAAAAGTATGTAATTACCCAAAATAAATAGTTGGGGTGTTATAATTCTGCCCCCCCAACAAATACACTCTTCCCCAAAAAATACCTATAGAGAAGATTATTCCTAAAAGATATGATACAAATGTAATCTCTTGAAAAACTCAATCTCCCATGTCTGATGAGCATCCAAACAATGAGGTCATATAACCTGAACAAATGGTATGTAATTCCCATGATTACATTATTCTGAGAATCAATAATATGAACTACATCCATAGTCTTATCCATAATAGGTTCTACAACAAGGTCCTCCTAATCCGAAACACGAGACATGTCTAAAATATATTTATTTAGTTGTGACATATATTACACGTTACGGACCTATGTAATATAGGGTGGAAAATCAAAAGGGTATTCCTCCTTCCCAATATTCTCAACAACCTCAAAAGGTACCACGTATCTTGGTGCCAACTTCCCCTTTTTTGCAATCTAACAATGACCCAATCCAAGAGAGACCATCAAGAATATCTATTCACTAAACAATAAATCAAAGGGAAATTGAAAATGATCCTCATAAAATCCATACTAGCTCTTCACCATCATTGATCATTATTGAGTCATCTTGATCTTATTCATTATCTCATGGACAAAGATAGGACCCGTTATAGAATATTCATCATCCTTTGAGCAACAATGAGGAGATTTTTCCAAGATGAACATAAAAGGCATCAATTTTTGAAATCTTTAGGGAAAATTAGTAGCTATTATTATAGGAAAAATAAACCAATAAGATATGTAAATATAATTATACTCCAAATTAAAGGATGGACGCACAAAAAATATCTTACAGAATCTTTATATATCATTGGATATGTCTATCTATCTAAGGAAAGTATTTTTTGTCAACCTAAATTTGGCTCTCATCACCTCCTAAAGTCATATACAATACGTAGAAGTGAGCTAAGGATACTTATCAGAAACAATAGTTTAAATAAATTGTAAGACTTGATATTATCCAATATATATATATTTCCCACGTCCTAAATTTGGGTGGTATCATGAATAGAGTAATGTGTGATAATTTTTTAAATCAGTCAATCACCAAAAAAATAATATAATTTCAAATGGTATTATGATGAAACATTAAAATAAATTCAATCATGGACTCGTACCATTTCTAAGCTGAAATAGGGAGGGGTTAAAGAGGACAATAAGTCTTATGATCCCCTCCTTGATAAATTGACATGTATAATAATGGGAGAAAAAATATATAGTGACCTATTTCATACAGGGCCACTAAAATCCATGAATCATATTTTAAAATATATTTTTCATACCTAGGTGTACCATACACTAAGAATGTTGGAAATCTGCTATCAAAGTCTTCCTCATAGGCGATTGAATGACATAATGATCCCTAATGAAATGTACTAAACATATAAATAATGATCATTCATTAATGAGATATCCACCATATAAATAATATCTAATGCCTCAAAAATCACTATGGACCTACTTATCGCAGATAATCAACTCAATAAGAGAGGATTTTAATTAACACTATATTGAACAACTCATGTCTCACCCTCCATACTCCCATTTGAAGATAATAAAATGGATCCATGAGATTCTACTACTTTAAGGATTCATTCATGGAATGTGATGAATGTTTAGGATTATAGATTTACCAAAAATATCACAATTCATAGTGTTATAAGTAATTTCAATGTGACAATATTACATGAACTACACCAATTACCTCTATGAGGGATTCAAATCTTTATTATGATAAGATATCACCAAAGAGTTTATGATTAGAGTGAACAATAAAAATTTTTCAAAAAATATACTACCACATACTCTTATGTGCATGAATTATATATATAAGTTCATGATCATGTGTTGAATAGTTTATCTCATAATGCCAAATCTAATGATAATAATAATCCATCACAGGAACATGTGGCATGAGAATAAAGCCCTAAACTAATGTTGATGCATCATAGAAGACCATGTATCCCAGTCTAGCCTTTGGAAGAGTCATAAAAAAAGGTGTAGCTGGGTAGCACTTCAAATCATTGAATAAAGACTAAAATTTCAAATCCCAAATGAATAACACTACCTTTTTTAGAGATAATTAAATGGAGAATGAAACTTGGAGAAGTCTTTTATGAACCAATTGCAATACCCTAGAAACAAATCTACCAATATCAAATATATTCAATGGTTTTTTCCAAGACATGATAGGTTTAGCCTTTCCAAGATCAACTGAGACACCATATTCCAATACCACATGTCTGAATAAATTCATTTTTCAATCTATAATTGGTATATTTATAGCTTTTTATAAAGTTAGCGATTCCTCAATATGTCCAAAACATCACTTAAAAGAATAAAATGATACTACATATATTTTAAATAAGACAAGATTTCATCCATGTATACCATAATAAAAGAGTGTGTATAATTGTTACAATTAATTCTCATCATTTTTATAAACATAGAAGGAGAATTTTTCTGGATGAAAGGAATAACAGGATATTCAAAGAAACATAGATTATCCTAAATGCCATCATAAAAATTCCGGAATCATTGATCTTGAGAAGGGGGACTTCGTACTAAAGATGAATCATAGGGAACCATATCACCCCTTTCATTTTATCAGTCATGTCATCAGCATGAGGAAACATGTACTTTTCTTCGACCGTTACCCAATATATTTTTTGATTATCAACACACACGAAAAGTGTTTCATCGGCCTTCTTGGTGAAATATCGGTGTTGCCCAAGGTGACACACTGAGAAAAATGAAATCTTTAGACATTAAGTCATCCCACTGAATATTTGACTCTATAAACTCAGATAGTGTCATGTGGTAAGAGGGAATATATATCAGGTGTGTACCTGAGACCAAATCAATAATTAAATCCACCTCCCTCTCTGCCGGATGATTAAAAAATTATAAAGGAAGAAAGTTTTTGGAAACCCATGAGCTATTGGAAGTTGTTCACTTCAAGTGAATTCCCAATCTAACTCAAAAAAATACAAATATAACATCATTCTTTTCCCCAAAATAATGTGTATAGGTCCGCTATAACTCATGTCCCATTATCAATAAAAAATAAGACACTCCCCTCGGTGGTTATAAAAGGAAACCCCCTAAATCAGAATAGTCAATCTAAGATTTGTGCATAACCAAAAAATGCTTCCAGATAATGGAATCCAATAAAATTATATCTAGAACTCAAAAATTACTAGATGATCTAAATTTATTTTAAATAGATAGAGTAAGTGGGCCGTTAGATACCATGTTCTATATTCATCCTGGGATATATTGAAATTTCTATCACATATTGTATAAATTTTTTTGGAGATTAAACAGTTTCGTAGTGCAAGATGATATGAACAAATTAGTGGTAGTAGTGTAGAATAAATTAATCACTAAAAATGAAGAAATAGTAATTGTACACTTAACTATTATAGGATCCACATCAGTACCCATGATCGACTTATCTATTATGTAATTTTTATTCATTTTAGATACCTATGATCAAAAATCTACTTTTCATTAAGTGTTTTAAGATGTCACATATTCCCTCTATACTAAAGATATCATACTAATACATGGAGATGAAAATACATGGTAAAACATGTTCAAGTGGCCGAAAAATCCACATGAACTATAAATATTTAGTTCCTCGAAAAAAGAATTCATTTAGTGCCAAAATATTTTGTACTATAAACAAGTCTGTGAGCCTTTAATAGATATTACAAATGATCTGTAAGGAAATTATTTTTCAGTACCACTAACACTATTTAGAAAATGAAACTAAATCTATTTCCTATTACCTTAACATTAACCAATTAATCTAATAGTATTATTAAGATGAACGTTGGTCAACCCAAAATTACCATGCGGGTCAATTTCACCTATCATAGATGAAGATCCATTATGATTTATTTTGTTTTTAGCAAAGATTTGTTTTTTTTTAAATTAGAATTTTTTAAAATTTTGTTTTTTAAAACCCAAAAAATAGGTTTATGAAAATAATAAAGTTCAAAGTGTTGAAATTATAGTCATTAGACACACTATTAGAAGAATATTTTGTTAGAATGTCAGATGTTTCTAAATATTGATAATGTTATAACATGAGAGACATAGTTAAGTAGAAAGCTGTAGAACTTTAAAAATTATGTCAGATGATTATTTATTGATCTAAAAGTTTTAAATATCAATAAAATACCATGATTCTATTTTTTGATATTAGATTTGATGTTCAATTTTTTGGAATGCATCTTATCAGATTGGGAAGCGCTGGATACAAAATCTTTCAAAAGACATGAAATATGATTTTGATAAAGTTGGAAGACTTTAAAATAAAAACCAAAGATTATTATGTTTTTCAGAAAAAAAATCCATTCATAAAACATGTAGTTAGTGAAAACTACAAGAGAGTCATATTTTTTAATTATTTGCAGTTTGATAGAGTTTATCGTTGCGGATCAGAAACACTTTCATGACAAAATTATTAGAAGAATTTTTTTTTATAAAATATGAATTTGTAAAATTATTTGAGTTCATGAGAAGATGATGATGCTTTTTTTCCCTTATGATGATAAAGAAAATTGTTTATAATAAACTATGGGTTGGTAACATTTCTTATCAAGTAAACATGATCTAACTGATATAGAATACAAATAGACCAGATGATGGTTATCATATTGTATAGAAAATAATCACAAGAAAATGTTCATCAGATAAAGAATTTTTAAGAGTCTATAAATTTTTTGTTATTGAGTTTATTATTCTTGAAAAATTAAAACAATATGTGACCTTTCAGAGGAAATACTATTTGAATATTGATGTAAAAAAGGTGGAGACCATATTTTTTACCTAACATCATTTTCTAAACAAATATTTTGGATGTAGTTTTACTGAGTGAGAAGATTAATTTGAGTGGAAAAGTTATCCAGATAGAGAAAATATCATTTTTTTAATGTTTCTATCAGATGGTTATTGGTGAGAACTAAAGACTTTATAAGATGCAATATTTTTTTAGCCATTTTTTATTTTATTTGTTTATCATATAATACAACTATTTTAGGTTTAGGTAGATCAGGAGAATATTTAGTAATGCTCAAAATCATGTGATGTTACCAATTATGAACTAGAAAAAGAAGACCAGACTGGATCCTTGTTTTTATATTTTAGTGGGTCAAAAGAACTAGAATAATGGATATAATTTCTAATATTGTTTCAGATGGAGGTTTTCCAAAAAATAAATTTTTGGATAGATTATTTTTACAATTCTTATTTGTGTAAGGTTTCGAATTGTGATGTTTTATAGGATTAAAGAAGATTTGAGACGAAAACAGAAGCATCGTGAAGATTTGATAAGCGATTCAGTGAATCTCAAATGAATATAATTTCATAGTTTTTTATTTTGAGTGAGAATGAAATAGAAATAGGTTTCCCACCAATTCCATTAATATAGAAACTATAAATATAAGTACAAAATAATTTTTTTTCTTGTCACTATTCTATAAAGCATAAAATATGAAACACTATTTATTGAATTTCATAAATGAGTTTGCAACCAAAGATGCTTCATATTGAAGAAGAGATTCCAGGTTGAGGGTTCTGATAATAAGATCAGACATAGGTAAGTTTAAATTAATAGACATAGGGAAATAAACAGAGGGAATCAGATAATTTTTTGAGAAGTTGTTTTAGATGTATAATATTGTTAATTAGACAGAATATATGTTAGTATCAAGCCCAGTTTTATAAAATGCTCAATGGATGGAAGCCACCAAAAGCAGGAACACCAGACGAAGTTCATCGAACATAGTTCACCAGGTGGAGAAATCATATAGAATATGGATTAGATTGATAATCATGATATACCCTTTGTAGAGTAGTTTTATCAAAGTAACACCTTTTTATGGAATATTTTTTTAATAAAAATTTTCTAAACTTATATGAGATAGTATAATCATTCCCATCAAAATATATAATGAGTTCAATGGAAGATTACAGAAGATATATTAAATTCATTATAAAATTGAATTTCTATAGACCCACAAGAGTTTCTATGGAAAGTTTGTTGGTTTTCACACTGAGGCCAAATCATTCAAATCATGTGTGCCATGTTTAAATTCCTTTATTTTTATGAATTTGAGTTTACTAAATGATGATAAGGAAGAAACTATAAAAAATTTTAGTGGTTAAATTTACTAAATTATAAATTTTTAAAAAGGAAATAAAGGATTCACCCACTTATAAGTTGGTCTATGATCCTATGTAATATTAAATGTTACTAGAACCAAGTTCCCTTGTGAAATCCTTATCATGGAATATATCAGTTCCACCAACAGCTAAGGGATGACTACATTTGATGGAAAAAAATATCATGGTTCAAATAAAGTTGATTCCATATCTCCTATATCTTTTACTAGATATTTTTGATGAATCTAGAATTGGTTTTCCTCCCATTAATAAATATACTCCTATGAATTTTTTCTTACAAGTGCAATATTTAAGTTGATGGAAAAGATATATATTTTATTCTTAACTATTTTTCATAAAATATTCATATAAAGGCAATGGGTCATAAAACATCCAATATTATGTAATAGTAGCACAAAAATTCTTTTAAGGGAATACTAAAATCATAGAATCCATGATACAAATTTGGAAAAGCATTTTTGAATACATATGTGTAATAATAAACAAATTTATAAATAAAATTATCATTTTTGTCAAATAAAATGCCTTATTATGGTTATAGAAAATGAAAGCAATAATTAGGTTTTATAATATCAAATTAGATTTAATAAACTGTTAATAATCATTTTTTTTAAAATAGTTGTTCAATAATTGAATAAATATTGGGTTATGGTAAATCCAATTGATATAGAAAAAAGAATCAACAGCCTCAACCAGTAGGATCCTATACTCTAAAGTACATTTATTAGATATTTTAAAGAAGATATAATAATTGGGATTTGATCTTGGTTGATCCCAAGTTGAGATCCAACAACTATATCATGATCGAAACCATTTACAGTTTATGTTAATGCTCATCAAGATCACGAACCAAACTATGTACGCCAAAACAACCCATGAAAATATTACTATCGCACACCTTACCCAGAGGGTGTTTAATGTTATAATAAAGGTATATCTATAAAGACCATAATAATATGATTATGTATATTGTATATAATGATGAATATATTTACTTCTTATTATCATTACTGTGTAAATTAATTTTATTTTTATAAAATATAACATAAAATGTATTTGTGTGTAATATGAAATTTCAATTAAGAAATTCTTTTTTTATAAATTCATTTTTTTAAAATAAAATACATTTTCATAAAATTGTATAATTAAACAATTATTATTAAATATAAATGATAATATAATTATTATGAAGTAAAATTCAATCTTTATAAGGGTTTAAATACCTCTATTGTCGAAAAAACCCGACATTTCTCAATAAATGTCAATTTTTTATTCAAAATTGATAATTCATATATTTATAAATTTTCATTGATAAAATAAATAATTTTTTCAATAACCACAATGAAATTATCCAATAATAAAATTTCCATTATTTTTTTTGTGATGATTGAATTTTAAGGTAATAATTAAATATGATATATATATATACGGTGTGTATTATGACATAAAATGATCAAAAAGTTATGTAATTAATATTATAATGGGTATAAAATATAGAATCTATGTTTCCTCTTTAAAATAATATATTTTTTAAATTAATTTAGTAATGTTATAACACATTTATGAATCCTTAAAAACATATATTATATTTTATGGTTTTAAAATGAATTATTCATAAGAATTACAAGGAACCAACCCGGGTTTCCATCAATCCTAGAACTCGACCCATTCCATTACATACCCAAAGGGCATTATCGATCCCCACAGGCTGGTGAAAATCACCTTGGAATCAAACAACACAACAGAGGGAATGATTTCACCATGTTAGAACAACCACATGGAATATATTTATATACAAATATTAAGAAGAAATACTAGAAGAAAAGGAATGCATGCATACCATAACTGCAAGAAAACATCAGAAATAGAAAACTAAAAAATAAGCTAAAAAATCTAAGTACAAAGGACAGAAAACCAAAAATCCTCTTCAAATGATGGTAGGGATAGACTCCCACCATCTCACCACCACCTACCCAACCACCTAATATGAACCTCTCCTCTTCACTTCAGTTCCCTACGTTTCCCTGCCCTGGAAGACAAAAAAAGGACTACACACAACCGAATTGGTACAAAGGTTGTGAGATAACATGCTCTGTTTGATCCCACCCAGGTGTTACATAACAAATATATGTTTAAAAATCCATTAATGCTCATTTGAAAAACATGGCATGAAAATAATTGAGATATTTTTATAGAAAACATGGTAAACATTTACCTTTTTTCACAGTTCTAAAACAAATTAGTTATATCAATTTCAAAGAACATTTTCTAGATCATTTTCCACAAGTATAAACATGAATATAAAGGCTTACATAGGATGAAAAGAAATATAATATAGAAGAATAGGTATCACAACACTATATAATACTATATATCTAGGCAAAAGGCTACTTATACAACAATAATCAAGTTCACAAATTATAATCCAATAACACAGGCCTATAAAGGATAGAAATACCCATGAGTAATCCCCCCAAAATTTCAATATTGGCCCCTAGAGAAACAATCATTGGAACAGAAGAAATACCCTATATAAACACCCTCGATCATCAGGAAACAATGGATGACGACCCCAATATAAACCTTCCAACTATGTACCCAAGGTAATTCATTTGATCTTTTTAAAATTCATTCTGATGCTTTGAAAACCATTTCAAAAAATTACATTTCAATGCTTTGAAAATATCCATTTTCTCTCCATTAATTAATAACCAAGGGAAATTAATTTTAAAAAAATCATTTTCAACCCATACTAAACGGTCATGAAAATTTCAATTTATAAAATAATTTATAAATAAAAATGACCATGTCCATCATCATAGGCTAGATACGGAACCAAATACCTCAAAACTCAGGTCAGAAATGATTGTAACAGAATCCAAAATAAGTGAAACCTAAAAAAGTAAATATTGGACCTAGAATAAAATCCAAATAAATATTTATTCCATTTAGTGATGAAGTGGTCATTGGAAGAGAGTAAACCCACATACCTCAATGACGGATTCCCACCACACCAAAAATAGTGGAGGAAAAGACCTCTAGGAAGAGATCACACAATGGATCTAGGAAAAAACCGAGAATAATCACCATCCTTAGAAAAAAGTTCCAAATATGCCAACCAAGGGTGATACTGTGATCCAAAATCAATAAAGAAACAAAATGGTCACTTACCAGGAGTGACACACCATAACCACAACATAGATCAAGTGATGAACATATCGATCTAGAAGGGGTTGAGTCTCTCAAAAAATTCCCTGGAACTACCTTAGTTCGAGATCCATGAGGAACTGTTGAAGGAATTGATGGAAAAAAACTGCACAATGTCATTAAGAACTATACGCGGGTCGTTACAAGTCCTGTAACCCAGGTTCATGATGTTCTACCGCCATATCACACATACAATAAAAAACATGTCACTTTGAATTAATAATCCATCATTTAAACTAAACAAGATGTGTGATCACCATTCAAAAAATTTATGAGTTCACAATGTGATATTTCCTTTCACGACATTCATCCATCACTCAATAAACAACATGTATAATAGTTATATGTTGTGTAACTACTATAAAACCTATAGAAATGAACAATAATTATTTAAACTATAAACATATATTATCTTCACCATTTTAGGTATCCTCTGAATATATATTGATAGGAAAACCAAGATGAGGACATGGGAATACCTGATGTATCTGTAACAGCATATTACAATCTCCCAACCATAAAGACATTACACCATTAAGAAGTCATGATAAAGATTTAATCCTTATAAAAATGTGATTCCACTGATCTCTTATCAATGAATCACATTCCCAAGCCTCATGAGAAAATCATCCTTGTTTCCATAGAACAATGACCAATGGAATCAATTTCCCACACAAGACATTAACTTGAAAGTGAAAAACCCCACCCTATTTCTGTAAAATGGAAGCATTTTACTATAACTGAAATTCATAACATCTCAATACATGAGAAGGATCAAGGTGATATTTCTTAAGCTGAGATATATTGGAAACGTCATTAACACCTATCAACTGAAATAGAAATGATAACCAATAAGATGATTTTATGAGAAACACAATGACCTTCCATGGTCTAAACTATCATAGATCCAAGTTTCCCTTATTTCCATGTCGACAGTAACCCAACCGAGAGGATACTTTTAAGAAAACCCTTTCTCCTATAGAAAAATGAAAATGTTGATGTCATAGATACACTTACAATTTCAATTAACTCTAGGCTATATCTATACATCGATGTATATCCTGAATATTAACAGACATTTCCTAAACAAAACCTGGTCCAACTAAAGACACTTCACCCACCTCAGCCCAATATAGAGGTGATATACATAGGTGAAGATACAATTCCTTGAAGGGAGACATTATTATTGATGAATAATAACTATTGTTATAAAAAAACTAGAGATGTCCAAGATGACTAACCAACGATCCTCTAAATTCCAAGACACATACATGAGGCATATCCTTATGGAGTTGAATTACATGCACAATCTGACTGTCTGTCTATGGATGGTCAGTTGAGATCAACTTGATATGATATTACATTTCCTATTGAAGTCCCATCTAGAATATTGAAGTAAACCTATGACCTCTATCTAAAACAAGGGAATAAGGACTCCCATGTATCCTCAAAATCTTATGCACATACTAATTACCCTGATATACATCCTTCGTGGTATATTTAAACCGAACAAAATGAGTAGACTTCACTAACTAATAAAAAACCACCCAAAATAATTCTTCCCTTAGGGAGTCCATGTAAATACAACTAAAAAAAATCTATGGATACCTCATCTCATTTTCAAACTGGCACTAGAAGAGGCTGAAGAAACCCAAAAGGTTTCAATTACTCATGATTTATTTGTTCGTAGGAGTAATAGTAAGACACAAACTCCGCAATGTCATGTTTCTTACATGACCACCAGAATCTTTACATCCTGTCATAATACAACTTCATTGTGCATGAATATATAGAAAATGATGTTTTTTGATAATAAAATAAGGCTAAACTCCTCAGAGATGCTGGTATAACAATCATTTTCCCGTAGTAAAGCATACCATCTGAAGAAAGAGAAGAACCTAAAAATATCTCCCCACCACGAATTCTTTCTCCAGTTGTCTAAAAATTACCATAATAATATTTAATATAGATGAAAGGCTTCAGAAGTGATGATGATAATTGAACACCGTCAATAATTGTTTTTGAAATATACTTCGGAGCATCAAGGAGCAACTGAATGAAAACCAATAAGGTTCCACTCCACCTTTGATTTCAGGATAGACTATGATAGCACTCTCATGCTAAGAGAATATGAAACAACATTATAATATCTTTTGGTGAATGAAATATAAATTTCAAATGTATTAAGGAATTATACGCATCATCTATTCCCGATATTAAAGTCCTTATGAGAAAATATATAACTCAGACTTCTATGATAAAAGGATACATTGATCCTTTCCCCAAAAAGATAGTGCTACTAACACTTAATCACATACATGATTGTAGAAAGAATGAAATAAGAAGTGGGGTAATTAATCTCATGGTTTTGAATTTGATGAAATACATAAGCTACCACATAGTCATCTTGTATAATCATACATCCCAATCTAGCAGCTAAAGCATAAAAAAATACCACATATCCATTAACAGGATCAAGAAATATTAGAATAGGAGCTGATGTCAAAATATTTTTTATTTCACCAAAATAATTCTAACATATATCATCCCATGTGAATTTTACCTCTTTCCTAGTAGGAGTAATCAAAGGTGACACCTTCATAGAGAAATCATTGACTAACCGTTGGTAGTATCCACCAATACCAAGGAAGTATTGTATGTCAAAGACACTCCATGGTTATTTCCATGACAAATGAACCTTTACTTTCTCAGGATCAACAAATAAGCCATGATCAGATATTATATTCCACAGAACATCACATCTAGAGTCTAGAATCTACATTTTGAATGCTTTCCAGAAAAATAGTTACCTATCAAAATTTCCATAACAAAAAATCGATGGTGCTCATGTTCACTCTCGGATTTTGAATAAACCATAATATCATCCCGGAACACTACCATAGAAGTGTCAAGATATTCATGGAATATCTAATTCATCAATGTCATAGACACTGAATTAGGTCTAGTTAGTCCAAAAGTCATCACAAGATATTCATAATAGTAATACCTACTCCTGATGTTTTTCTTTTTTATGTTAGACACCCAAACTCTGATCTGATGATATCCTGACCAAATATTAATATTAGAAAACCACTTTATCACTTTAAGTGATCTAATTAATCATTCACACTAGGAAGATGATATTTTTTCTTAACCTTCATCCAGTTAAACCTTTTATAGTCCACACATAAACAATGTGAACTGTCTTATTTCTTAGTAAAGAGAATAGGGGATTCCTATGGAGAGATTATAGGGTGAATAAAACCTTTTTTCAAACAGAACATGAACCTATATCTTGAGCTCTTTCAATCAGTTCGTTTCATGCAATAGGAAGGTGTCTATATCAGCTGGGTACCACCCAACAGATCAATCAAAAACTCTACCTATATCTGTTATGGAAGACTAGATAAATTTTCTGGGAAAAAATCAGGAATGTCCCAAACAACAACAAGAAGATCATCAACATAAGGAACACCATTTGGATCAAATGAAACAACAATAAAAACCTTTTAAGATCTAGGTAGAATGGTCCTACAAGATCTGATATTAGGTCTCAGTTCCCCAAAAACAATAGAGATCTCCCTTCATAAAAAAATCATTTAAAACACTAATAATAACAATCATCCATTACCCAATAGGTGACAATCCAATCCCTACCAATGATGATGTCAAATATATCTAAAACAAGAATGAGAAAATCATAGACCTGCGCCATATCAGCTACCATTTTAGCACAAGAAGGACACCCAGACCACTTCTCTCCCATAATACAAGGAGGTGCTTATAACTCGTTCTTAAATAACAAAAGTTACTTTTTAATTTTATGAACATAAAAAAAAACAAAATATGTAAACATGTGGGAGGCACTAGTATCATATATATAAATTTATACTGAAGACTAAATAAGGATAATACCTCTCATTGTATCTGAAACTACATTAAATTTCAATGGATACTCTTCTACTATATGAGAATTCTATACTTCTCAGACTCAAGGATAGATCCCTGTAGTCTTTGAAACTTTTGGCTATTCCAAGGTATCCTTTGGAACTGGAGAACACTAATGATTAAGAAGCGTAATCATAGCTTAATAGAAGCACTGTAAGTGACCAATGCATCCATAGCTATTACACATCCATGTGGGAATAAGAAAATAACGTTTGTTGTGTCATACCATTCCACACTGATAGAAAGTTAAAGGCACGTTACACACAATAATATATTGTGTGGAGGGGGAATACTACTGGGACTGACATCCACTATTCCTTTGATGTTCTTGTATCTTCCCATTATTCCCATGCGCTTCACTGAAGCTAGAACTAGATGGAAGAGGAGAGGTGTAAAATCCAACCTTGTATACCATATTCATTTTTACCATAATAGATCTCCCTATTGTCTCCACATAGGTATAAAGAATTAGTAAAAACAATTTTTGTTTGATATCTGCTTGCAAAATCTATAGGTACTTTTGAGCCTCAAGCTGGTCATTCTTCAACACATCCAAGGAAAAATGAACATGCTCAAAAGAATTGGTATATTCTAGCAACGTATGATATTCTTATTGTAAATATAAGAACTCGAAAGAATCTTCTAAAATCAAGGACTAATGGAAATTCTTCTAAAAGGATAGGGGTTTTAATCCATTACAATATAAGACCACAAGTCTATCTTGTCGAACCATAGAATCCAAACTTCTCTTACTAAAACCCTTTAGTTTGGACGCTGCACACTTCACCCTAATGTTCTCAGGTGTCTCTAAAAAGTCAATGATTTGATTGATCCTATCTAGCTAGCCTTCCACCTCTTGAGGTTATGTCATTAATTTAATGGATAGTGGTTTCTCACATGTGAAAATCTATGATCTCTCTATTTAACATCCATATCCTTTTTATACCTCAACTATTACATTATGAACTCATGGTACACATTTATCATAGCACAAACTACCCATACGATAGTCTAGATGAGGTTATGATCTTTATGTGGGTTCCCTTGAGAAGGATCATCTCTACCATCCTGAGGAACTCATGGAAGTCATCTCATATGCATACTATTTCCCACTGAAACATACGAATGATAAGAAAATAGATCAAATATCATTTAAAATGAGAAAAACCATAAGAAAAAAAATGATATTTTTAAAACTAAAAATAATATATGTGACTCACATCCTATCAATAAATGGCTACCAAAGTCTTAATACGATATGATATGGAAAATTAAAAAACTTAACATTCCTCTCAAGTTCCAAAAACCCTATCTCCAGTCTAATAGACATCCCAATACATGGACTCATGAGGATAAACCCCCTTTGATACCATGTTGTAACGAACCAGCCTGGGTTTTCCTCAAACTCGGTAGCCGACTTGTTTATTTATATACCTGAAGGGTGTTCCCAATCCCCATGAGTTAGTGACAAGCACCGTGGAATTGACCAACACAATAGAGGTAATGATTTCCACCTACCATAACAAACAAATAATATATATATATATGTAAAGAGGTTAAAATTTAAGAAAAAGAAGACATACATGATATAACTGTAGAAAATAGTGGAAATAGAAAACACCAAAAAGAAGAGGTAAAATCCATGACAAGTACAAATTAAAAGAACTAAAAACCAAACACCTACTTAAATTAGAGTAGGGATGAAATTTCACCATCTCACTACAACATACCCATCCAACCAACATCAACCTCGCTGCATCACGATGACGCCTTGACTTTTCCTGCACTAGAATACAAACAATGGTCTACATACCACATAATATGTGCACATGGTTGGAGCTAACATGCTTCGTAGGATCTCACCATGGTGTTCCAAAAATAATGTCTGTATAAAAATATTTGATTGATAATTTTAAATAAATCATGGCATAATATTTAGTAATGTAGTTTAATAGAAAACACAGATAAAATTTCCATTTTTCCACTATTCTAAACAAAAGAATATATATCAATTCAATGAATTTTTTTTAATGTTGGTTTGATCGCAACCAGGTGTTCTTTAACTAGTCTCTATATAAAAATATCTATAGAATCATTTAAAAAAACATGGCATGATAATAAGTAACTAATATTTAATGAAAAAATGGTGAAAATTTCCCTTTTTTCACAATTTTAAATAAATAAGGTATATCAATTTCAATTAACCTATTTCATATCATTTTACAAATGCGTAAGTAGGCATAATAAGGTGATCTAAAAAAAGTAATATAAAATTAAAGCATATGATTCGCAACAACAATGAATACTACAGGTCCAGGCTGAAGACTACTCATACTATAATAATCAAGTGCACAAATTCCGACCCAATAAAAAATGCCTCAGAAGCAGAGGAATACCCCATGAGTAAACCCCAAAAAAATCAAATATTGGCCCTCTAGAACAACAGATATATGAATAGAGGAAATACCCAAGAGAAACCTCTATGATAATAAAAAACAAGGAAATATTTCCCCAAGCTAAACCTTCCACATAAGTAACCAAGGTAATCCATGTGCTCTTTTTCAAAATTCATTTAATTATTTGAAAAATATTTCAAAACCCTTTCCAAAAATGAATTTTAATTCTTAAAAAATACCCATTTTTTGGATTCATCAATAACTAGGGGAAACCTTTTGTTTATAAAAACCCCATTTGAATAGACAAAAGAAATTTAAATATCATTATGAAAAATTGTTGACAAAGAAAAACAACCAGGTTCATTATCATAGGAAAGATATGGAACCACCTACCTCAATACTCGGGTCAAAGATTCCTATAATGGAATCCAAAATCAAAGAATCCCAACAATGTAAAATAAGGAAATAGAAAAACATACACACCAATATTAATTTAATTGAGAATTAAATGGGTGGTTGGAAGAGAGGAAACCCACATACCTCAATGATGAACACCCACCAGACCACACCTAACAAAATAAAATGGCTATGAATGAGATCACACAACTAATCATGGATGAAACCAAGAATAATCACTAACCTTTGACCAATATATCGAATAAATCCACCCACCAACCATACAAAAATCATAAAGAAATGAATAAAGATAATGGTTACTTACATGAAGAGATACACCACTTATGCAATAGAGATTTTGTGTCAAACAGATTGATCAACAAGGGGACATGTCTGTTAAAAAATAAATGGAACTGCCATAGGTCGAGAGCCATGAAGAACTAGTGAAAAAATTAAAACAAAATAGACGCATGTTATCTTTAAATACTATAAGTAGGCCGTTACATGATGTGTAACCCAGGTTCATGAGTTGTCACTTCCACATCACACATACACCAAAAAACCTATAAAATCAGTTTAAAAATCAATCATTTAAACCATACATGACATTTAATCACAATTCACAATGTGTACAAGCTCACAACGTGATCTTTCCATTCACAACTTACATCCATCACTCCACACATGGCATGTAACATAGTTACACGACATGTAACTGGTCTGCATCATGCTAAAATGAATTATTTTTTGTAAAAGTGCAACAAGTATTTTACATCACCGTTATTGGTATCCTCCGAATCTCTAGAGAGAAAAAAACTCTGATGAGGTCAAGGGAGTACCAGATGAATCAGTAATGGGATACTACAAACATGACTCAGTTCCACATCACCAATGGTGATATTTTGTTATGTTTAAGACTTTTACTTACATAATAAGTGAAAAAACTATTAGTTGGTTCAAAAAATTATAAAAAAAACTTGTTCAGGTATATGGTTTTGATTACATTATTTTATAGAGTCCAAAACCTATGTTTTGGAAATAATAAAGAACTCCCATATCTTTTCATATATAAACTCAGTCATGATATAATTTCTCTGAACTGAAAAACCATAAATAAAATCCTTAGTCTATCCATAAATCTCTCGAGTACTTCAATGGTTAACTCAAGATCCCATAAATAACCTCCCAAGATTTCGAAATCACCTTATCAAGTTAAGGGATACTCTATTCCTCTTATTTATTCAAGCACCTTATATATGTATTGAACTTTTTCTTCCAATTTCTATTGATGGGATATGTTTTTTAACATTCTTATTATTAACATTATTATTTTTAAGAGATTATTGATCCTTTTTTCTCTCATTAATCCCTCCAAAGATTTATTATATTCCCCTGTTATGCTGCCGAAATTATCTTGTTATTTTTCCATAAGATGTTTTTATTCAAGAAGCCTCCCTATATTATGACTATTAATTCTAAGAATTTAATGATTTATATTGTTTTTATTAATCCATAGTACCATATTATTTACATAAATTTGGAGAGAGGCTACATTATCTCTCATAAAACCATTTTATGAATCATAAAAAATTATCCTTAGGCTGCTGAAATGTTACTACAATTTTCTATGTTTTTAATTTGTGATGGTTATACATGTACCCTTTTACACTCAAGGCTATTCACATATTAGTTCTTATAATTTATTTATTGGTGAATCCCATGTATTTAACACAAATTATCTATTCATGGGATTATATGTGATGAAATATGATCATATTTTATATGATCAATGTGGAAAACATATGCATTTATATGATATGAATATGATGGGTGTGCTTAGATAGAATTCCTATAATTTGGGTAATATTTAATCCTATAATATGTTATTTATGGTTCATAATAGGTAAAACTGAACACATTAGGTTATGATCTGTTAGAGGTTAACCTTGACTTATGATTATGATTTCATGTTTAACGTTATTGCCACATTCTAATGTTTTCATTAATGTTATCTTGTTATATCATGATTCATTGTTCATATTTATGATTACAATGCCTTTTATATCCCATTGAAATAACTATTGTCAAACCTATAATAATTTCTTCATGTTATTCCTTTTTAATTCCCTTACTGGGCATTATAGCGCACCCCTTTCTTATAAATTTTCCCAGTTTATTCCATGTAATTTTATGAATGATGGAAAATTATGAGAATTTAAGGGATGTTTTGAATAATGATGATTTACCCCCCCACCCATTTTATGAATTTTTTTTAATTTACATAATTACTCAAATATAAGATAATTATAGATCTTATGTGTTGTATTACGTGTATTCCTATGTAATAAATCATGAATTAATGTATAATAAAGATAATGGTTGTCATTGTTTCTATTAATGGAATGTTTAGTTATTTTTGGGTTTATGATTAGAAAATTATAAATAACTACTTCTATATAATACTATAAAATCTCCAATTTCTTTGTAAAGAATAGAGTAAGTGGTTTGTAATAAAATAGATTCATGTATGGTTACTTCAAGTGGATGTGGATCTAAAACATATGTACTTTGGGGTAATAACCCGCAATACAACATATTGAGATTGATAAGGCCAAGAACTGGTGGATGTGAATTTACCTTACTACACATCTATTTTGATACTTTTGGGAGTTATTCTTTGGTAAATTCACAAGATAATTATGAACTATTATTAAGGGAAAAATTTCTTATACGATTTTATGATAGCAATTAGATCATGTATAACTTAGTGTAAAGTGTATAAATTCATATGTTATGTATTAAATGTAATTATAAGTTATCTATTTAGTGCTATTGGATTCATGTTTATGTGGTTAATAGTTTAAAAATACGAATTCCTAATTTTTTCCTTTAGATTAGTCAATGGCTATAAATAGAAAGAACTGAATAAACAACTAATATTAACAATAATGTGATTAATACCCAAATGAGTCGCCCAACCCAATGAGAGAATGAATCATGAAATATTATTATAGTTATATCGGTGGACTAGATTTATAATGACCCAACACAGGTTTCTGTCAAACATGGTACCTGACCCATTCTTTTAAAGACCCAAATGGCATTCTTCACCTCCACGGGCTGTCGACAAGCACCAGACCATCAAATAACACAAAAAGGGAACAATTTCTCTCAACCTAATAAATAATATGGAATATAAATACTAAATAAAACAGGAAACATGGATGATGAAGAAGAGATATATATATATATATATATTCCTTAGGTGTGAGAAAACAAAAAAATAGACAACAACAAAAGTAGCTTAAAACTTTAAAGGACAAGTATAAATGAAAATAACCCAAACCAAATAGATAATCCCAATGATGGCATGGATAAAACCCACCATCTCACCTCCAGATACCCAAATAGAGGACACGAACATTGCTGCCTCATTGCTGTGCCTTTCCATTCCCTACACTGGATGAATAATTAAGGTATACACAACACTAAAGAGAAGAATAGGGTTTATGAAAACATGCTCAAAAGGTTCCCACCCAGGTGTTTCATATCAGGTCTCAATATAAAAAATACTATATATTAATTATATGTAAAAAACCTGGTGTTATAATTAGTAATGTAGTTTTATAGAAAGAATGGTAATCATTTCCCCTTTTACACAGTTCTAAACAAAATTATGTATATCAATTTCAAAGAACATGTTCCATATAATTTTTCACAAGAAGAGAAATGCATATCAAGGCTAACTCAGAGAGCCATGAAATAAAATATTGAATAAAAGGTATCAATACACCAAGTAATTATTTAGGTCTAGGCCGAAAACTACTAATACCATAATAATCAAATTCACAAACCAATTCATATAACAACTTTCCTAGGAAGTAGAGGAATACGCCATGAGTAAACACCCAACAATGTCAATATTGGTCCCCTATAATCACAGACTTAGGAAATAAGGGAAAGACCCTAGACAAACCTTTATGAGAATAAATAAGCATTGGATGTTGGCCCCAAGATAAACCATCCACCTAAGTACCCTAGGTAACTCATGTTCAATTTTTTAGAATTAATTCCAATTCATTGAAAACCATTTCAAATTTCATTTCAATGATTTGAAAATACACCATTTTTTACATTCCATTTATCATTAACCATGGAAAACCCATTTTTCATTAAAAAATCATCCCAACACAAAAAAATCATGCCAATCATTCATTATGAATTAGTTTCTAAAGAAGAACAACAAGATCTATTTTCATAGTCTAGATATGGAACCACCAACATCAATGCTCAGGTCGCACATGCCCACAATGGAACCCCCATCCAGTGAAACTAAATAATGTTAACAAGGGACCTAGAATCCAATCCATACATCATAGGATTGATCCAGGTATGAACAAAAGGGGTTGGTGGAAAAGAAGAAAACTACATACTTTAAGAACGACTGCCCTCCACACCACAAAAAACAAAGTAAAATGCCTTAAGTGTGAGATATGAAAATATGTATAGAATAAACCAAGAATAAAAATATTCTAAACCCAATAGATCTAAACATGACACCCAACAGAGATATCATGATCGGAGGAAAAGAAGAAACATTAAGATGACCAACCTTGAGAGATGAACCATAACCTCAAAAGAGACGAGATTTCACACATATCAATCATAACGGAACAATGTCTTTCATAAACACCTAGGCATGACCCTAGGTCGAGGTTGGACGATAATGGAAAAAATGTTGAGAGAAACTACCAAGAACATGTTTTAAAACATGATAAGGGCTATTTCACTATGTGAATCTCATATTCACATCATGAAGACTATGTAGGATTAGTACACCTAAATTCTCATAGAATCAAACTAAAAATACATTATTTAAACAAGTAATGACGTGAAACTATCATTCATTACTTGTGAATTTTGCAGCGTGAATCCCCTTTCACGGCATGTACCTAGCAACAGGTACACAACGTGTAACCGAGTTACACGGCATGAAATCCTTCTGCATCCTATAGAAAAATCATGTTAAAAAATAAAGTCCATCAAAATATAACTCCACCATTATAGGTATCCACCCAATCTAAAAGGAGGGGAAACCCATGATGAGGTTAAGGGTGTACCTAATATAAAAAATAATTGGATGTTACAAAGTCTCCACCATATATACATTCTATCCTCAATAAGTCATGTGGAAGATGTAGTCCCAAGAAAAATATGAGGCCACTTATCGCCCATCAATGAATCACATTAATATGTATCATGAGAATATAATACTTATTTCTATAACACTCTAACCAATAGAATTGACTTCCCATGCCATATATTCTCTTTAGAGTCAAAAATATCAACCAGTTTCCTCAGAATAGAAACATCTAGTTCTTGCTCAATTTCATCCCAACTCAAAATGTGAGTGGGATAATGATTTTATTTTTTTGAGACATGTGAAGAAAATTATGGATACCTATCAACTTAACCAGAAATGCTAACCGATAATCAACTTTTCTGAGCTGCTTAGTGACCTCAAATGGTCCAATATATATCGGAGACAACATTCCCTATTTTCAAAGACAAAAATAACCCAACAGAAACTCCAAAGGTGAAAACTACTTATTTTTATGTATTTTCTATATACTTTGGGCTATGATCTGACAACAATATACTTCATGAATCCTTGAGGACTTTTCTGGAACCAAACTTGTCCCATCTTAAGATCCGCCGCCCACCTCAACCCAACAAAGAGCAGATCTACATGGGAGACTGTAAAACAATTCAATGGGATAAGTTATGATTGAATATTGATAACTGTTATTTTAAAAAAAACTCAACTAGTCCAAGATGGCCATCCCATGATCCTCCAAAATCCAAGATACAGGTGCGGAGCATATCCTTTAGAATATGAATCGCACGGTCTATATACCTTTCTATTTGGGGATGATAAGTTATGATCAACTTGAATTATGTTCCCATTGCCTCTTGGAAACTCCTCCATAACCCCATGGTAACCCTAGAATCCCTATCTGAAGGAATATTAGAAGGAATCCCATTTAGCCTCATAATCTTTTTCACATACAGCTTACTTAGATCATTAAAATTAGTGGT
Source organism: Viscum album (assembly GCA_963277665.1). Taxonomy (NCBI): domain Eukaryota; kingdom Viridiplantae; phylum Streptophyta; class Magnoliopsida; order Santalales; family Viscaceae; genus Viscum; species Viscum album. Next base: position 859,353,333 of record OY728156.1, on the reverse strand, counting down.
ATCCATGATTGGAATAGAATGAGATGGCTTTTCTAACCAATCCACATCCACCCAGATATAATTCCTCTATCTAGTAATCCATGGTAGTCCAACAACAAAAATCTTTGAACTCCCCATCCCATTTCCAAATCGGAATAGGAATAGGCTGATGTAAACCAGAAGGTTTCAAGTGCTCCACTATTATCCATTGGACGGTGTAACAATAAGACATAAACATTGTGATTTCACACTTAATACATGACCCCCAAAATTGTCATTTCTTGTCATATTAAATTTTTTTGGGCCTAAGAGAACAACTCAGAAAGTGGTGTGACAATCAAACAAGACTAAAATTCTTATAGAATCTACGACAACAACCCTCTTCCCAAAGTGAGGCATACTATATAATGAAAGTGACTAAACATAAATATTGTCCCTACCATAAAGGCTCTATGAACTTTTTTTCAACTAATAATCGTACTAATGACTCTAAAAAATAGACTCAAGGAGGGATGAGGATAACAAAAAACTATTTAGATAAATACCTAAAACATCAACAATAGAATCCAATTTCAACTAATTGAAAATACCTATAAGGTTCCACTCCTCTGTCTATTAAAGAACACTATGTGATGGTACATTAATTATAACAGTGTATGAAATGATGGTTCCCTTCCTTGGGGTGCAGGTGATATCAAAGTTAAATGTCTCAAGGTATTCTTCCCATCGTCTCTTCCTGATATTTACGACTTCCTAACATTAGATATAGCGATGAAATTAAGGATAAGAAAATACCATGGTCATTTCCACAAAAGATGGTTCCACCAATATTTAAGTGCATCCAAGAATGTGGTATCTTCTAAATCGTTAGTGGATTAATTATTTTTATGTGGTCGAAGATGATAAGATATGTATGCTATCACATGGTCATACTATATAATCACGTATCCCAAAATGGCACTTGAAGCACTGAAAAACCCCATATACCCCTTATTGGGATTAGGTTAAATTATAATAGGATCTGATGTCAAAATTAATTTTATTTAATAAAAAAATACTTACACATTGCATACCATTTTAAGTTGACCACCTTTCTTGGTAAGAGTTATCAAAGAAGACGCCAACATTGAGAAATCCTTGATGAACTGTTAGTAGTATCTAGAAAGACCAAGGATGCTTCATATCTGAAACACATTTAACGCTTACTTCTATGAAAAAATAACCTTTACCTTATCTTGATCAACTTATAATCGATGATTAGATGTTATACGCCCCAAGATCATCAATTCTTGAATCTAGAAACTAAGATTTAAAATATGTCCATACAAATAGTGGCCTATCAAAATATAGAGAACCAAACTCAGATAGTGCTCATGCTCATGATCAAATTTTGTGTAAACAGGAATATCATCCATGAAAACAACCACATAAGTCTCAATATATTTAAGGAATATCATATTCATCAAAGATATAGAATCTTAAGGAGTGTTAGTCGGACTAAAAGTCATCACAAGAAATTCAAAATGTCCATAGCTGCTCTTGAAGGCTATCTTCTATATATCTGACTCTCAAATCTGAGATGATGATATCGTAACTGAAGATCAAGATTTGAGAACCAATTTGAACCCTTTAACTAATCAAACAAATCATCCACCTAGGGAAAATGATATTTTTTCTTAACCACTACCTGATTTATCTTCGGAATAGTCTAAAGATAACAAAAGTGAAGCATATTCATTATTAGCAAAGAGAATAGGGGATTCAAAAGGTAAAATGATAGGGGGAAATAAAACTTTTTTTCTAGTAGGTTTCCCAAATGAATCTAGATATATTTTTTCTCTAAAGGTTATATATGTTAAGAAGGTTTCGACATCAGCTTCGTACATGGAACCATGTCAAATGTAAAATATACCCCTCTCTCTAGAAGAAGACTAGAGAAGTCATTCGAGAAAACATCATCAAATTCTAAAACATAAATGGGAAAATCAATTACTTGAGTGATTACATCAGGATCAAAAAAAATTGAAGATAAAAAAATTCTGATCTCTGGGTGGGAAGGCCATGTACGATCTGATCTTAGATCCCACTCACGCTAAAACACAAGAGTTCTCAAATCAGAAGAAAAAAAGGCCGATGACACCAATCAACCTCATCTCATTGAGAGACAATAAAATCCATACAGATGATAGTGTCAGAAAAATCTAGATCAAGAATGAGAAAATCCCAGACCAACTCTATATCATCTATCATTAATGAATAAAAAGGGCACCTGAACCCCTACCCTTTTCTATTACCCAGAGATATTACTATCTCCATTTTAAAAAGAATAAGTTATATTGGAAGATTAATAATATATACATAAAGAAAATATTAATTAGTTGGAGGAATCAGTATTGAATAATGAAATTTCTACTCATGATACAATAAGTATAATACATCCCACTGTTTTCAGACCTCCAACATCATCTACTAGAAACTTATCTACTACATGAAAATGCTTCACTCCTGAGGCCTCTGGCTAGATCCCTATTGTGTTTGATGGTTATAAATACACCATAATATTCTTTTTAGCTGATGAACCCTGACCATAATGTGGTATATTCATAGCCTAATAGAAGTGATGCAAGTAACCAATACATCTATAGTTGTTTCACATCTTCACAAGAGTAAGAAAAGAAAATCTTGTGTGTTTACCTTTTACACATAGATAGAAATTCATAGGAACATTACCAACTATAATAGACGGTGTATAGGAGGGTAAATATTGAGGCCCACCACAACTACTACTTCAATGATCTTTCTATTTCTAATTCTAAACATGAACACCATTGATGTTTCCACCCAATGGAAGAGAAGAGTTAGAAAATCCAACATTTCCTGCCATATTAATTTCTATCATCATAGATCTTTCTACCATCTCCAAATTGGTAGATAGTTTCTATATAAACCCCTATGATTTGATATATGATCGTAAACACTGCCAATACTTCTAAGCCTTCAGCTGGTCATTTTCACCTTGTTCGGATAAAATGAAAAATCTTGGTAAAATGATTCGTGTATGCCTACACCAAATACTCTACCTATTTAAAATATAGGAACTCCAGAGAAATATCCAAAATCAATGAATATGGGAAAAATTATTGGACAAAAATTGTTTTTAAACCATTCAAATCCGAATCCACATCTCTATTTTCTTCGACCATAGAATCCAACCGTCTCTTTCTAGACCACTTGAGTCTGAATGCATCAAATATCACCATATTATTCTCAGGTGTCTCATGAAATTTCTATCCATCTAGTCCCCAACCTCTTTAGTTTTTATAGTTCTTTTATAGGATGGTGGATTCTCGCACAAGAAATATCATGATTAATATCTTCTTCCACTAGCTCCTTGTTGTACCTCAAAAACTATGTTTTAACTCATGGAACATCCTGATCATTAGAAAGTACTACACGTATAATATTATCAATGTTTTTATGATTTATATGAAATTTTTGTTGAGGATCATCAACTACACCCACATGAGGAACTCATAGAAGATGTCTTAGAGGCCAACTACTGCACACTAAAACTTGATAATGATCAGACAAATAAAAAAGATCATTTCAAACTAGAAAAAGCATATGAAAAAAATTAATATTAAAAAAACTCAAGAGTAGTGACACGAAACCCAATATCCCAAGGAAACCTAAGTCTATCCATGATAGGATCTAGACAAACAGGTTATTGCAACATATCTCTCAAGTCCTGACAATCCTATCTTTAGTCTCATAGATATCCCAAGAGAAGGAATCTAGAGGAGAAACCACCTATGATACTAAATTGCGTACAACTAACCCAAATTTTACTCAAACCCAATAGTCGACCCATTCCTTTGAATTCTCGAAGGTCATTCCCGATCTCTACTGGTTGGCAACAAGTACAAGGGAATCAAACAATAGAATAAAGGGAACAATGTATACATACCCAATCAAATACATGACATATATGTACTAAATGAAAAGAAAATTAGAAGATGAAGATTAAATATTCCATAACTTTGAGAAAATTGTGTAAATATATAACAAAATATTATCTACCAAATCCAAAGGAAAAGTCCAACTACAGAAGACCCATGAAAAAAATCTACTCCAAACAATAGCATGGAAAATTACAACAATCTCACCACTGTCTATACAACCAGCAAAATCAAAACTAACCGCTTCAATAAGGTGCTTTGCCTTTTCCTACACAAGAAGAAAAAAAGGTATACAGACCACTGAAGTTATGAATAGGGTGTGAGGTAATAGGCGCAGTCGGATCCCACCTAGAAGTTCCATATCATGTATATATCAAACAATTCATTTATTCTAATTTTATTTAAAAAAAATTCATGATAATAAGTAAAGAATTTTTATAGAAAACATGGTAAACATTTCCCTTTTTTCCACCATTCTAAAAAAAGGTAGGTATATCAATATCAAAGCACATTTTCTATATAAATTTTCACAAGTAAAAACATGAATATCAATGTTTAATCATAAATCTAGGAAATACAATACATATGAACATGTATCCAAAAACCATGGAATAATATTGGCCTTGGATTCAGACTAATAATAATATAATAATCAAGTGAAAAACCTAGTCCCTAGAACAATGGTCTAAGGAAGTAGAGGAATAACCAATGAGTAAACCACCAAAAATGTTAATATCAGTCTCCAAATAGCGGGACTAGTAAATATTGGAAATCCCCAAGAAAACCCTCCTTGTTAATTAAAAAACAATGGATAATGGCTGTAAGCTAAAACTTCTTCTTATGTACCCAAGATTAATCATGTTCTAATTTTCACAATTAATTTCAATGCTTTTAAAACCAATTTTGATCCATTTCAAATTTCATTTTAATAATTCTAAAACTACCATTTTCCATTCTATTTATCCAAAACTCAAAAAACTATCATTTCAATCTTTCCTTATGAATTAATTATTAAAAAAAAGAAAAAATATCCATTATCATCAGCTAGAGACAGAACTAGCTACCTCAAAGACTGAGTCCCACACACCACTTTGGAATTCAAAACCAGTGAAACCCAAAATCAAAAATAAAATCCATATACTTCAATGAATTTATCTTACGATTTATCCAAATGATAATACAAGGGGTCAGAATAACGAAAAGAACCTACATAACCCAAGAACAAACACCCTCTGCACCACGACTGATAAAGGAAAATTACAACATAGTGATACTTCATAATTGTTCTAGTAGAAACCTAGAAAAAACATCATCATAAACAAAAATTCCCAATAAAACCATTGAAAAATGATATTGTGATAAAAGGAAATGATGAATCTAGATGAAAACATAACCAATGAGACACCCCACAATCATAACAAGGATGAGATGTCAAATAGATTGATATAGAAAAAAATGCATTTTTGAAAAATTCATAAGAGATACCCTAGTTTGACGGTGAAGGTGTATGAAAATAAAATACCCGGAAAAATTTTCAAGCACATGTTTTAAAAATATATATGGTCTATTTCATGACATGAAACTCCCATTCACATCATGAAGTCTACACTGGATAAGCACGCTGAAAAACAAATCACCTTGAATTAAAAAACCATTGTTTAAACAAGTTATGATGTCAAACCATCTTTCATGTTGTGTAATTTCAGAGAATGAAGTCCCTTTTACGGATTTTACCCAGTAACAGTTACATGACATGTAACCTAGTTACACGAGGTGTAATACTTAGGCATCTAGCAGAATATTCCAGTTAAATATGAAAGTCCAAAAAATATCTAACTTCACCGTTATAGGTATCATACCACTATCAAATCAGTGGAAACCCATGATGTGATTAAAGGTGTACCAGATAAAAAGGTAACATGATGTTACTCATGTTATGAATACAACCCTAAAATAGGTGGAACATGAAAATCCCCCTAAGATAGAACAATTATTAACTGATACCTTTATGAAACAAAATCCTCTGACTTCCAATAGATCACTTGATCCCTTAATCATGAAATAATGGTTCACGTTCAATAAGAATATCTTTTTTGTCCTTCAATGTTCTAATCAAGATATGTTGACACTAGTTTTTAATCATATTGTAGGATATGTTGATCAGTGATGGAAATTCAACAAGAATATGAAGCTTGAGAAAGAGATCAATGTGATGGGGGTGGCTGGAATTAAATTAATTTTATTTCTAAAAACATTTTCCTCACAACCTCCAACATAAAATAGAAATGGACTTCCTTCACATAAATAAAAATAATGTTTAATCCAATGAGTAGTATGAGGAAAAAAATTTCAAGACGTGAACGATATGCCTTTGACATTATCATTACCCTATAACATAGTGTTGAATACTTATTTGGTGGGATAAATCAATGTTTATGGAAATACTTGGTGATTTAGGTCATTGAATACTACAAGGAAATTTACTGATGTTCCCTTAGTGTTAAAATAGAGATAAATGAATCTCAAGGGTCTCATGGGGATAATAGTGGAAAGTAGAGCATAATTTTGTCATCATAATAGAGAAATATAGTGGTTGTATACAATTTCACAATATATCTTGTCAAAATTGTGGATAAAAGAACCCCAAAAATAACATAACGAGGATGAAGAAATGATATATGTACAGAAGGGAAGTTAACTTAGCTAGAGATTGTGGATAGGAGAAACCCACCAATGTAATAGAAGAGAGTTATTACCTAGGCAAATTTTATTTTTAATTTATAATGTATCAACTACAGGGAACAAGGAAACTATTCATACCACGACCCTATGTTAACGGGTTTTAGAGACAATCAAGACTAACAATCCTCGAGGTAGTAAATGTGCTATTATTCCACCACAAATGTTTAGGGGGATCCCAAAAATGATGTGACCATACACAATCAAGTTATTCATTTTAAAAAAGTGAACCAATGTTTTTTTCCACCTATATACATTCTTTTATAGAAATTTTATTAGTATAACTATTGAAATATCACTACAAATCGAGGAAATATAATTTTAGGTAGAAATTGAAAATGGTGAAATTATTTCAACCCAAGTATAAAACTCATCCCATGTAAACATTTGTGGGAAAAAAATCCTAGAAATCCATGTGATTCTCATATTAGTGTCATTTTATGAAATTAAATTTATTTATTGAATTTCATTATAAATATACAATAGAAATTACAGAGAGGAGTAAATCACTCTTTGTATCGTGAATATTATTCGGATTTTGTACAAGTGTATGTAGGGGGTGGATCTTCTTTAGAAACAATATCATATTCATGGATAATATTTAATTCTGAGAAATTGTATATATATATATATATATATATTAAATGACTGATTATAAGAGAAAAAAATCATTTTTATGTCATTCCCATCATGAGGCAATAAACTAATGTGTTTTTAAAAAAAATTCATGGTCTTTAATAAATATTTTACCTAGGGATTTGATAATATCCAATACTCCATATAGAATGGATGTTGTAGAATTTGAGGAGATATATAAGAGACTATAGGAGAATATTGATAAATGTTCATATGCACATGTTCATCATCGTGGGGTACACCAATCCTCTTCATCAAGAAGAAGGATGGGTCGATGCACTTTTGAATTGATTATCACGAGCTCAAAAAGTCAAAAATAATGAACAAGAATCCTCTTACATGGATTAATGACTTGTTCTATAAGATATGTGGAGCCCAATACATATCCATGTTGGATCTTTGGTCATGTTATTATCATGTAATCTTAAAGATAGAGGTTATCACCAAAACTATTTTCCATACAAGGAATGGATAGTACAAGTTCATAGTAATTCCATTTGGACGCACTAATGATCCAGTTTTTTCATGGAATTGATGAATAGAGTCTTCAGTGATAACCATGATAAATATTTAGAAGTGTGTATGGAAGATATCCAAATAAAATCCAAAATAAAGGAAAAACGTGAGGAGCCTATATGAACCGTGTTAAATACCTTACAAAAGGATAATATATATTGAAAGTTCAATTAATATGTGTTCTAGTTGATGTTTTATCATTCCTAGGTGATATTATCATAATTAATGGGATATATATAGACCCTCAAAATACATAATCATTTTTTGTATGTTCAAGTCCAACATCTGTGATAGAAATCCAAAGATTACTTTGTTTATCAAGTTAATACAATTGATTTTGGAGAACTTTTTCACAATTTTTAAAGCCTCTAATGAAGCATACTAGGAAGGGGGTAATGTTTTCTAGAATATCGAATGTGACGTGAGATTTATGATGATAAGAAAGAGGCTTATCACTACAAATTTACTTATGTTACCGGTAAGTGAGGAAATTTTCAGGATATATAATAATTATTAGAATAATAGTCTGGGATGTGTTGTAATAAAAAATAAAAATTAATATCCTTTCACACTTTTAAATTAACTATTCTGGAATAAAACTTCCAAATGCATGATTTTGAGTTTGATGCCTTAATATTCACATTGAAAATCTGGATTCATTATCTCTTTAAAGAAACGTGTGAATTATATATGGATCATAAGATCCTCAAGAATATTTTATCCTATAAATAGATGAATATGCACCAATTAAGATAGATAGAGATGATTTTGGATTATAACTACTTAATAAACTACCATATTTGGAACGAAAATAATGTGGAAGATGATATAAGTAGAAAAGATCCAATTTTTTTTCATGGATGACAATTGAGAAGGATCTGATTTTATTTGGCTTGAAAAGGATAAAAATGGGAATAATAAAGTAATGAGAACCATTAATCCATTCACATTTCCCAAACATACCTCATAAAGAAAATAATGGATTCTCAAAGAGAGAATGTGGAAATTTAGATGAAGGAGGAAGCTATAAGATAAGTGAAACCCTCAGATCTAAAAATTAAGGAATAAAGAGTTCTAAGATTTGGGTCATGACTATGTGTACCATCGAAAATAATGTTAAATAATGTGAAATTGGATGATGTAAATAGCTCGACATTCTCTATCCATCTAAGGAGAAAAAAATGTATCAACATCTCTGAAAAAACTATTGTTTTGAAAATATGAAGAAGATAATGAAGAATACATTTAGGGGTATTGTATGTTCGAAAGTGAAGTCTAAAAGGAAAAAACCCAAAGGGATGATGCAACAATTACCCATATCTCTATAGAAATGGGAAATATAAACATGAAATTCTTCACTTTCCTTCTGAACTAATCAAGAATAAATAATTATATAAGGTTTATGGTGCATCATATTTCAATGACATATTTTTTAATTGAAATATGAATAGACTTAATACTCAAATAGCTTGAAAAGATATACATTAACCAGAGAAGTGGTGAGGATTCATAGAACACCATTTTTGTTTTTTTATCGAGACCCAATCTATAACTCCATGTTTTGAAAGAGTCTCCAAAATGATACAAATACTGAGTTCAACTTCATCAAGACCTATAAACCTAAAAATGATATCCAATCTATGTAGACTACCCAGAAACTAGAGTACATGTTGAGAGAATGCACAATAGTCATCAATGGAGGAACAATTAAAAATATTCCTCTAGTAGAGTTTCATATATTAATATTTTCCACACAAGTATCCAAATGGATCCCTATAAATCCCTTTACGATAAGTGATGAAAACAATTCTCGTAATGGGATGGAGTTAGTGAACAAAATATTTTGGTCTTCAAATGGTCATGGAAATTGTGAAAAGGTTAAAAAAATTCAACAACACCTCAAGGCTGTTCAAATTTGAAAAAAGTGTTATGATGAAAATCATTGATGAGACATAGAGTTTGAGTTTCGGGATATAGTACTCCTTAAAATGTCTCCATGAAATAATGTCATGATATTTTGGAAGAAGGAAAATGTTAGTCTATTTTACATCAGTCCCTCTGATATCCTGGATCGCATCAGAGCGGTGGTTCATTGACTAACACTCCCACCTAACCTATCTCATGTACGTGATGTGTTCTATGTTTCAATCTTGAGTATGTAAATATTAGAACTCTAACTTTTTTTGGATCCATAGGTGGTACATTTGGAGAATGATATTTCATATGAGGAGCATTCAGTGAATATCTTAGATCATAGAGACCAGTTTCAGTGAAATAAGTCAATGCACCTGGTCAATGTTCTATGGAGAATGCACAAGTTTAAATAAGCTATGTGGGAACTGGAGGAGGTTTTGAATCATTATTTACATAATCTTTTTTAGTGTATCAATTTAATATTTTGGGGGTGGAATTTATGAAATAGAGAAGACTATAAAACCCGAACTTTTATAAATAAAAAATCCATTTTGGTTGAATTAAATGACATATTTTGGTTATATAAAATACATTCACTTTATTGGTTTTATTATACATTATTGGATTTAAAATTTATTTATGAATCATAAATGTTTAGAAAATTGTTTGTGAAAAATGATCATTATATTAGTATAAATATAGGGTAATGATAAATCTAATTTACATAATCAAATGAAGAATTGGATCAACCTATAAGACTGTACCATATGAATCCCATATATCAAATAATCTATAGTAGATAACATTACTGGAATTTTCCCTTGACTATGAAAAAATCTAGATGTAACAAATAAAGCATGAGAAAAACTATTTATGAGAGAAGTTCAGGATCATCAAGATCATGGCCCAATCTTTGTACGTCGAACCACCATATAAAATTCCCACAATTGGGAAGCTAACCTGTAAGTGGTTTTCTAGAATAATAAAGGAATTTTCATCAAATTCAAATAATATGAATTTGTATATTTTAATTAATAATGAATATATTTACTTCTTAATTTTTCTACTTTCTAAATGATTTTTATTTTGATATGATAAAACAAAAATTGTTATTTTGTGTAATATGGAATTTCAATTAAGAAGTTCATTTTTGATGAATTAATTAATTTTAAAAATAAATGATAATTTAATAAAAATAATAATTACATAAAATATTTCACAAAAATAAGTTATAAATTATTTTTTGGATGTCAAATGTAATTATTATAAGGGTTAGAAAACAAATATTATTTAAAAATGAATCTTTTCTCAATAAATGTTAATTATGGTTTTGAAAGCATAAATTAAAATATTTAGAAAAGTATTTTTATAAAAGAATATTATATTTGGATTCAATATTTCTAAATTATCCAGTTATGAATTTTTTATTCTTTTCAGGGATTATCAAATTTTCTAGTAAAAATTAAATATGATAAAATTATACTGTGTGTATTATAAAGTCGTAATGACTAAAAAGTGATGTAATAAATTATATAAATGTTATATACGGCCAAATACACATTTACCCTTTAAAATAATTTGTTTGGGGGGAATTTTTGTAATTTTATGAAGCCTTTTTGAATCCTCCAAAACCAATATAATATTTTAAGGTTTTGAAATGGATTCTTTATAACCATGACTAACTTCAACATAATCAAGTGTAATATTTAATTAAATTCATACCATATACTTATAAAATAAATATAACCACTCCTATTTTTTTATAAAACATGGGAATGTTTTTTTGTTTTGATAAATATATTATATAGGGTCCAAAACCTGAATATAGGAAATAATTAAAAGCTCACCAATATTTTCATATAAATCCCACCTAGTATCCTCTTACTATTCACATAAATACCAATTATCTTGTATTTAATCTTCCCTAACCTACCTAGAGTCCTCCATGTTTTCCCCCAAGCTCACAAGAAGCTCATCCCTGGCTTTTGGAATCAACCTCGCAGGGTAAGGCATCCTCTCTATCTTGTCACTATTTAAGAACCTTATTTTTATATTGACCATTCATTGAAATTAATATTTATTGGATATGATTTTACACATTTAAATTACTGATATTAATATTTAGAAGTGATTATATCACCCTTTAATTCTCATTAATCCCTCTCATTATTCATTATTTACCCCCGTTATGTTATCAAAATTATCATGCGATTTTTCTATGGCATATTTTTATTCAATTACCATGTACGTCTTATGACAAAAAATTCCATATTTTTAATGTTTTATTATGTTATTAAATATCCATTATATTTTCCATTTTTACTTATATGTGATGAGTGACAACATACTCTCTCATTGTACCATTTAATGAATCATTATGTATTGTCGTTATGCTTCCAAAATAATAATTTTATTTTCCATACCGTACATTTATGAGGTGTGTACACAAAACCATTTCCATTGCTTCATATTCAACTATTTTTAAATATACTTAATTCATTTGGGAATATCATGTATGTAACCCCCAATACATAATCATGATACTAAATATGATTAAATATGTTCTTATATTATATGACATTGTGGAACACTTTTGCATGTGTGTTATATGATTATGATGGCTGCACCCAAATTTCCCTCTAATGCATTTGGTAAAGTTTTAGTCTTAGGAAATGTCATTTATGGTACACGAGAGGTTATTATGAGAATATCATGTTATGATTTCCTGGTGGTTAACCTTGTTTTATTCTTAGGGTGTAATTTTTATTTTTATTGTCAGATTCCAATTATACCCTTCTGTTATCATGATATATTATGCTTCATTATTCATACTTACGATTCTCTCATATTTTAAGTCCCATAGATATTAATATTATATAATATAAAATAATTTCATCATGTTAAACTTTTTTTATTCCTTATTGAGCTTTATATCCCACCCATTTCTTATGTATGTCTCCCGATTATGCTATGCAGTTTTAAGAATAATGGAATATTATGAGAAATGTACCCCGAATTTTTTGTTGTTACATATTGTACCTAATTACACAAAGAAAATATACCTATCAATATTTTGGATTGCATTATGTGTATTATTATATAATAAATAAATAATTAATGTGTAATAAAGTCATGGGTTGTTATAATAAGAATGAGAGATGAATAAAAAATTTATGTGTACTTTGCCAAAGTGAAAGAAGTTATTTACAACAATAAAGGTTATGGGTATGTAATGGGAAATTATAGATATATTAAAAAACACATGAGTAACATTTTGGAAAAGTTTGATTCTAAAATTTCTGATTTAGAAGATAATGACAATTTATCTCTGGATTAACTATTTAACATTTTTAGTTTTATAAAATGTGAAATGCTCTAATATTCAAAAGGAAAATAAAAGATGAAATGGAATTTGAATCTATGAGAATGATGATAATTTTATAAATTAAATATTATGATCTTAGGGATTCTTAGAAAAAATTAGATAGTCAGTTCAATAGAAAAACAATTTCTCATATCTCCAAGAAAAATTGGAGAGTAAAAGGAATGTATGTTGGAAAAATTAATCTCAAAAGTGTTGAGTGTGGTGGAATCCAAAATTTTTCTCCGAATTTCTCGAAAAATAATTCTGGTAAATTCGAAGATCATTCTAAAAAACCCTCAATGTAATAAGATTGATAAAACATCCAAGAATAAAAATAAGTATATTAGTGAATATATGAAGTTCACTTGAAACAGAATAAGTGTGATAATTATGAAATTATAATATAAAATAAGTGAGATTGATTAATAAGAAGATGAAATATATGAATAAATCAGAACCTTCATTTCAAACATTAATATAAAGGTGGATTAATCAAATAGTGAATAATAATGAGGTGAATAATAGTTCATAGAATATAATCTCTAATTTTACCTTGTTTTATAAATTTTGAAAAACTGAAATTTCATGAAAGAAATCGAAATGAAGAAGAAAATTGTAGAAAAGTTTTTCTAAAACAAGAATTGGAATGAGTCTAGGATAAATTATGTTAGAAATTGATAATTTTATTATAGCTAATCATTATTTATGATCTCATTAATAAGTTATAATCTAGTAAAGATAAAGTTAAAAAAAAGAAATTAAAACATATTGATGCAAAAAATTCCTTAAAAAAGTTGAAGGAAACTAGTGGGAGAGCTCTAGATGTAAATTCTGAATCGTCTAAACTAGTATAATAATATCACTTAATGAATTAGGTGAAGTTTACACACACTAAAAATAAAAAATGATATATTTTCATAAACATTATATGTTATAGAAAACAATTTGGGAAAGGATCGAATGGAAAGGATGGTGATAAAACTATCACACATAAAATCATTGAAAACTCCCTCATTAGGAAAATGGGCTATGACTAGATTATGTTATAGAAGAATGAATCTATCAACTGTAGAAATGTTTCCCTAGAAGAAGATCCCACATAATATGAAATTTATTATTATTTTTCTAATGCTCTTGAATCTATGGTCACATAACAAATAATTATTGGAATAACCTTTCACTTACAGAAATATGGTATAAATAATGTTGAAAAAATATTGCAAGAAGAATGAGTAACTCTAAAAAAAATGTAGAAGTCTCAAAAAATAATATCTCATGATGTTAAAAAACCTCCAATGGAATATTTTTCTTGTCTATATGGAGTATGTGGATTATGGGATGAGGTTGGACACCATTGTCAAGAATGTATAAAAATTATTCAAGGAAAAATTTCTTAATCTATAAGACAAAAGGAAGCTAGTAAGAAGAATGTTTTGGAAATAACTTTTATTGTTTATATATCATTAAAAAAAATGAAAAAACCATGGATACATGATACTAGTTGTTCATAAAACATGATAGGTGATTTTAATATCATTTAATATTCTAAATAACATTATGTACATGTTTTTACCTTCATTATTGATAGTACTTTAAAAACTAAAGGAATTGGAATGGTAGAGATTGAAATAGAAAATCTAAAATCTATGAATGTTCTATTTGATAATGGGATGAAACATAAAATATTTAGTATAAATAATCTTTGTGATGATGTCAATGAAATTATTTTAATAAATTATTCTGGCCTCATAATAATTATAGATGATGAAAAAGTAGTTAAGAGAGGAGAAAAAAGTAGTGGAAATATTTTTCAGATTGAATAACTTGATAAATTAGGAAATCTATGTGTTATAGATGAGAATAAGTTTTGGAATTATAGAATCTTTCACCTATGGAAGAAAAATATGAAAAATATGAAAAAAATAAAAAATTTATGTTTTATGAAATTTTACAATTCTTAAAATAAGATAAGATGTTATTTTTATAACATTTATGAAAGGAAAATGACTTGTAATAGTTATATGAGAGTTGGGATTCAGACTTCAAGACCTCTATAACCTATTCATTCAAATATTTTTGGACCAATGAGACATTAAAGGGAATTATATTTGTTTTATATATATTTTATTGATGATTTAACTATAATTATCAATATCACGTTTATGAAACTTAAGTCAGTGGCTGTAGAGATGTTCAGATTTTGTAAAAAATATTTTGAGAAAGAAATGGGGGATTATATAAATATATTTAGAATAAATAATGGAATAGAATTCACATGAAATTATTTTACATATTATCTATGAAATCATGGAATCAATAATTAGTATATCACTCCCTATACCCCCAATAAAATAAATTAGAAAAATTAAAAATCGTTTTCTTGTAAATGGAAATTAGCATGTCAGAATAATAAAAATATTCAAATTAATACTAGAGATAAGTTTTCTGAACTAGAGTAAATATAAAAAAATATTTTTTATTGTGGATGGAGACGAACATGAATTCCTAAAAATGTGATATATCATAAAAACATCAGTAAAATACATCACTGTTTTTGGACGTCCATGTTTACTAATAAACAAAAAACTGGATCTAGGAAAATTTGATGAGAAAGGAGAAGAAGGAATTTTCATGGAATATTCAACATATTGATGAATTTATAAACGTTTTAACAAGAATTATCTAAAGATTTTGATTTATATAATATAAAAGTTATTGAAAGTCCAAATTCCATAACATAAATTTTGGAAAATATTGGTTAACACCACCAGAAGATTTCTAATAAAAGTGAAAGTGTGTCAAAATAGATACCTTAAGACTTGATAGAATCATTTGATGAGAAATGAGAATATGGAAGAGATATTTTAAAATTTTATACATTATAAAAACATATTTAAATTGAAAATATTACTGGGAATCATAAATGTCTAGTTTAAACAAGAAGATGGTTGAGATTAGAATATCACACGACACTAATTTCACAAATTGAACCAGATTATATTTTAGGAGAAGTTTAACAAATATATGGGTTGATCCAATGACTTTAGAGTTAGATAATATTGATAAAAAACTAAATTGGAAAATTTTTCTACATCCCCAATAAATAGTTTTATATAAAAAAGTTCAATTAACATTGATAAGTTTCATGAAACAAACCAGACATGTTTTTAATGGCTATGCAGAGGTTAAAGGTGTATATTTTAAAGAACAATTTTCCCCCCTTGCAAGATAAGAAACTATTAGAATGTTTCTATGAATATATGCACCTCTACCTAATTTATTTTTAATTGATTTAATGTTAAATTTTATAAATGGTGATTTTGAATAAGATGTTTACATTAAGAGATATTATAGTTTTTAAAAAAATAATTATTGAATAAAGGATTATAAATTAGAGAAATTATTGTATTGGTTGAAACAATCCCCACATTACTGGTATTCCAAAAATGAAAATTGGTTGAAAATGTAAAATTTTTCTAAATAAAATGTTGATAGAAAATTATATGTGAATGAATTTAACTACAACACCAGAATTTTAATTGTTTATGTGTATAGTATAATATTTATTATTAACAAAGAATATTTTTATGAATAGTTTTTTAAGTAAATTAAAATTAATTTTGAAATGTCTATGTTGGAATAACCAACTGTCATCCTGGGTTTACATGTCAAAAAAAATTACATTTTCAATCTCAATAAAACCTTACCATGAATTGTAATAGATGTTTGGTATGGTAGAATAAAACCAATATTTTACTCTAAATTCAATTGATATGAAGATGAGTAAAAATGAATCTACGAAATGTGTGAATCAAAAATTCATAAAAATGTTGATAGGATGTTTTATTTTCCTTAGAGCTTCCATACCAAATATTGTTTCATTCTTTGACTTTGTACAATAGATATTAGAGTGATCCAAAAGAATCTTGTATGATGTTGGTAAAGAGAATTATAATATATGTTAATGGATCAAATTCATAAGGGATGATAAAGAAAATAATATTTTATATTGAATTTCATGGTTAAACTAGTGAAAATTGGGCTAGATATTACAATTAATGAAAATAAACTTTAGATGGAAAAGTTTACTTGGGATAATGTCTTGTGAGTTGGAATAGTATGAAATAGTGTTTAGTAACCATAAGTATAACTGAATATTAATATATTATAACTAACGAAGTGTGTAATAAAATTATATGAATCAAAGTTTATTTGAAATATTTTATGTCTTATTTTTGAAAACCATTGATGATAATTTATTATAACTAGATTGTAATTGATCTTTATAAATATATTGTCCAATTCAAAATATAAAATAATATTTATATTATTTTTGAATTAATGAAAAATAATGTTACTAGTGGAGATTTTTTCTTGAATATATTTAAAAAAACATCCAATTGATTCTTTTTCCAAAAAATCATCACCAATGGAGTGAGGTGAAGAATTTAGTTCACAACAACATGTTCAACCTCTACCTATTACTTATTAAACCTATTAAAGAAGCTTATTTTCCTTATATTGGATTATGTTGAGAAAGGGGGATAATTTTTTCATTATTTCTCCATAATGGGGGAAAATTACATTTATTAATATAATGTATCAAAATATTTAGTTATCATAAAATGAAGGGGAGAATGAAATAAAGGGAGAATGTAAAAAGTGAGTGAGGTTATCTTAACTTGGATAAACTTTTTTGGGTCCCTGAGAGATGTAATTCATTTTAAAACCATTAATTTTTCAATAGCGTGGTGTTATAATCCTTTATTTAGAAAGTCAATGTTTCTGGGAAAAGTAAAAAATTTGTATTTCTAACAAAAAAGAGTTAGAAATGTTGTTAAAGAGTGTTTTAAAAAAATAAAAGGGGGAGATTTTAGATATTTTATGATTTTATTTAATAATTTGTTTTTGAAAAATATGTTTTTAAAAAAATATGTTTTTGTATAATTGATAAAAATGGTTTCTAAAGAAGTAAAAAGTCAAATGTTATTTAATTTTGATCATCAGAAGCACCATAAAATGATGCATTTTTATAAATTCAAATGTTTTTAAAATTGTAGAATGTTATAATGTGGGAAAATTATTATGTTTTGATGTTATAAATCATTTCAAATTGAGTTATATTATTCTTTTTTGTTATCAATGTTCTCAAAATCATGAAAATACCAAGATTCAGTATTTTGATTAAATATGGGATGTTGATGTTTTCCAATCACAGCTTGTCAAAATGAGATGAATCAGATGAAAAAGTTTCCAAAAAATTGGAAATATGATTTTTTAAAAATTAAATTACTTGTAAATAATAAATGTAGAAGCTAATTTTCTGGATAGATAGATCCAATCAAAAAATATCTATTCAATGAATAGACCAATAGAGTAAGAGGTTTTAAGTTTCTAAATTTTAAAAAATTTCAATCTTTCTAATCAAACACACCTCCACGGCGTAAGTTTTAGTCAATGTTTTTGTTATATAATAAATGTTTCTAAATGTTATTGAGTTAGTGGGATGATATAACTGCTTTTTTTTTTGGGTAAAACTCATAATGAATGAGTTTTTATAAGAAAAAATGGCATTGAAACATTGATTCATGGATATATATGATCTGACTAATGTACTATACTAATATCCTATATGATGGATATCAAAAGGAATAGGGAAGAAACACCATATATGGTTCATAAGAAAGAGAATTTTTAACAATCTATGAAGTTGGTGTTTCTTAGTTTTTTTATTATTGAAAAATCAAAAATAAATTAAATGTTTATTATAGTATTGTATTAGAATATCTAAGAAATTGAAATGGGGGAGATCATATTTTTAATCATACATAATTATCCGAATAAATATATAAGAAGTAGTTTTATTATGTGATCATATAAAGTTTAGTTGATAGATTCTCCAGATTTAGAAAATGTTAAAATATTTGAAGTTTCTATCAGAGAGTAAATTGTGGAAACTAAGGTATTTAGAAGTTTCAACAATGTCTTCATAAATTTAGAGTTGTATTTATGCGTTAGAGTATGAAATTGTGTTTTTATGGGGGCAAAACTGTAATATGTTTAGAAATTTTTAAAGTTACCATGTTTAAACTAAAGAAAAAAATACCAAACTGGATCAATGTTGTCATACTTTAGTGGGTCAAGAGAACTTGAATGGTGAATAAAATTTTGGACAGAAATTTAAAATTAGATTTTATGGAAAATAATTTTCTAGAAAGAGCATTTGTAGTTTTATTATTCATGTAAGTTTAATAATTGTTATGTTCTAGAGAATTAATGAAAATTCTCGAAGACATTAGAAGAATTCAAAATATTTGAAAAGTAGTAAAATTAATATCAAAATAACATGAAGTTTAGATTTTTGGAACATGAGTGATCATGAAAAATAAATTAGTTTCCCACCCATTTCTATAAAAGAGTACCTATAAATAGAAGTCAATAATACATTTTTTATTTTTCACTATTCACCCAAGCATAAAATATATTTTTTTTGCAGAACATAATTTATATTCGATGTTGATTCATATTGACAAAGAGTTTTCATACAATGTTCACTGATCAAAACATTATAAATATCGAAGTTGAAATTACTGGATAGATATAATCTGAATAAGGGAATCCATTTGAGTTTTGATGAGGATATTGAAAAGAATATTTTTTGTATCATAATAGAAATAATATGTTATCAAGCATAGTTTGAGAAATGTTTTAATGGATGGATTACACCAGATGTAGACACACTGTAACAAGCTTCGCGGACGGATAAATTAGATAGAGGGTAGATCATACTAAGATTCCAGAAAAACTCCCTATGGAAAAGTTTGATGAATGTATCATATTTTTTGAACCAATTTTTAGGAAAAAGTAAAACCCGATAAGAGTAAGAAAAATAATTTATATAGGTATCTATAATATTTCCAATGGGAGTGGACATAAGTAATATTCTCTTTATAATAATATTGATTTTTTATAGACCAAAAACTATTGCTATAGGGAGTATGCCAGTTCCCACAATGGGACTAAAGTACGTAAATTGTGTGTCCCATAATTACTTTCCTATATTTTCATGCATTTAATTTTTCTAACATTTAATAAGAAAGATGATCTAATAAGTTATATGGGTTAAATTTACTAAAGTAGAAATTTTTAAAAATTGAACAACTCATTTAACCCCCACCTCATAATTGTTATATGATTTATTGGAGCATAGATACCTTTCTTAAGAACCCAATCATCTGAGGTAAAATTCAACATAATAATATGGGAATGAATATATAATCGAATACACATCTGAGCTTGTTTAGAAATGTGATTTACATATTGAGTAAATGACCAATCAACCTAATGAAGGTTGAGGAACTCCATGGAATTATCCAACACCATCAATCCTGGATAGAATTTCATCATAAAATTATTCTTATATTATTTAAATTCAAAAACACCATTCTTTATTGTTAAAAATATTGCATCCTAATATCTCATATAATCCCTGACATGTATGAAGACTACAAATTTTAACAATAATGGAAACCAAAATCTCATAGAACTTAGAGAGTCATTCAATCTTCCCCAACCAAACCAATGCCTCCTAAGGGTCATTTTTCCTAGATATATGGTCGATTAAAATTAAGAATATTTTAACATAAATCTCTAATATCATAACTTCACGTTTCCACATATGGATCCTAAAAGAGAAAAGGTATGGATCCTTAGCCCAGATCTTGGACTGCATGAATGAATACCACTATGATGTTATTATCATCTGATGGGGTTTTTTACTACATTTCATAAGTAGATCCCTCCTAAAGCTGGATCGTTTGACTTATTGGGAGAATGATTCTAAAAAAAAATAAGAAAATAACAAGGAAAAAACAGAAACAAATCAGGAGAACATGAAATATATCAATAAAAACTCAACTTGTGAATGAAAATATGACATAAATGTTTTCAAGAAGTCAAGAGTTAGATCAATTTATTCTATAAGGTCTCATTTTTTCCAACCAACTATGGTATTTTAATGCACACTATGATGACAGTTGTGCAGGTAATTTATATTAACATACCACTTATGTCCAAAAAACCAATCAACCATCATTAAATACATCCCAAAATGTATTATGACATTATTTAAATAAATCCTCCTTTTAAATAAATTTTAAATTAACTTACCAAGAAAACCCATTAAAATGGTACCCAGATCAATCTCGACATGGACAAAAGTGGGAAACTGATCCCCATGAGCTAGTGATAATCTCATGGGAATAAAAAAATCATGGGGGAATTATTTCTCCATAATAATCAAAATAATAATAGTTAAAATAGACAAAAAAATAGTCCATATTTAAATATAGTAATAATGAGTAATTTACTAAAAAATAGAAAGTAATCCATAGAAATCAAAAAAACCAAATATTACATAATTATAATATCTCTTTGTAACAAGGGGATCACATAATACTATAATCCTCACCTACTCCCAAGGTCCCACTATAAAGAACAACCACCACTTCTTTATTGTTTTTCCCTTTTTAAAAAAAACATAAAATAAAATATACTAATTTCCATTATAAAAATTATGGCATGAGAAAAACCTTCCTAGTAGGATCCCACCAAAAATTCCTTGATAAATTCATATCATGTGAACCTAATATTCTTAATTTCAAAAAAAATTTGGTATGGTAATAATTTCACAATTCATAATAAATCAATCTTTTCAAATAATTTAAAATGAAACTATAATACTTATATAAATAAGGACTTTCATCAAAATAATCAGGAATCAGTATTTTAATCAAATATGCATGAATAAATCATTTCATCAACATTGGAATGTATAAATCATTTTCAATATAAAACCATGGTAATAATTATTATTGGTAATTAGATCATGGATTTTGTATCTTCACACATAATAATGAATTAAAAATCACTATATACACATTTTCCTAGATCTTAGGCCTATAGGAGAATAGAAGTCCACCCCAACAAATGAAATTCATTCCCTCATAATAGTTTTTCTATCATCCTTATCATCAATCCATGTCTAGGTATATATTATAGATATTGAGTGTTTTTGTCCAAGACTACCCTTCTAACTACCCAATATCCCATGTTCTTTATATAAATCAATCATACTAGGGGATATTAACCATTTTAATCAATCTAAAATAATTTAACAAAATCTCTGATTTCATGTTTTCAAACATTCAATTTATTTTCTAAAAATAATATAAAATAGTTTGATAAGTCAATAATAATTCCTTATAACTTTTCAATTCCACTATGTTTTGAAAATCACAAACACTTTATGTTTAGTAAAATCATATATCCATAAGTATTATTTTCTTAAATAATTTTTCATTTCTATAAGGAATGATTTTATCCTTATCTGTTTTTTCATTGTCCAATTTTATAATATCTCCAAATCAAAATCATTTTATTACTATGTAAACAAATTAGGATTCCTATGGAAAACCTTAGAATCATATAACTACATGAATATAGAGTGTTCTGGTTTATGATTCCAAATTCACTAAAATTCAGACTTCGAATTCTCTAATATTTAGAATCCAAAATCTATGAAATTTAGAATTTGAAATCTCCGAAATTCAGACTCCGAATTCTATGAAATTCAGTTTCTAAATTCTATAAATTCCAGACTCTGAATTTTATGAAATTAAAACACCAAATTCTCTAATATTAAGATTCCGAATTCTATGAAATTAATACTCTGTATTCTCTAATACTTAGATTATAAATTATCTTAAAATAATATTCTAAATTAAATAATATCCAGACATTGAATTCTCTAAAATTCAGGCTCCAAATTTTTCAAAATTCATACTTAGAATTCTCTGAAATTCATATTCCGTATTCTATAATATTCAGATTCCAAAATCTATGAAATTAAGATCATGACTTCTCAAAAATTCAGATTCATAATTACATAGAATTCATACTTCTAATTTATAAAAATTAAGACTCCGAATTCCCCAGAATTCGTAATCCAAATTCCTTAGAATTTAGACTCTGAATTAATCCGAATTCAGACCTATAAGTCCTCAGAATCCTGGTTCTGAATTCCATATAATTCAGACTCCATATTCTGCAGAATTCAAATTCCTAATTTATTGTAATTTAGACTCCATAATCTATAGAATTTAGATTCTGGATTCTTTGTAAAATAGAATCCTAATATCTTTGTATTATTGAATATGAATGATTATTTGGATAGATTCTGAATTCTTATTTTTTTAGACTTTGATAAATAGATTTAGTTTAGTAATTTATTTTTTACATAAGCATACTATGAACGATGTCATGAAACTTGTTATCAACTAACCATTAGATGATGGACATGTTTACAGGTCCCATCAAGATTAGAAAAAATATGGCCGTTTGAGGAGGGAGTTAACGGCTGGAGTTGTGCATATAAATAGGATCTCATTTGAATGATCTCATAACCATTCCATCAATCTAGATATTACATGTTGTGAAGTTATTTATAGAGAGAGAGACACTCATGCTTTGTACGAATTTGGACATCTAGTTTAGCTTTCTTTGTGCGACATTGATTATTGTTAAGTACAATCAAGGGATTCTAGGGATAGGAAGACATAGGTGTCGACTACCTTAATGATTGAGGACTTCCAGGTATTGGAAGACAGTACAAAATATTTAAATATTTGAGGGCATGAGGGGACAATAATACAGCTTCTAATATTCATATCAAGGGATTACGTTGGTGTGGGGAAGACTGACATTTTTTAAATTATAAGTTAAGAGTCCTTTATTAATGGTTGTTGGATACCCAACTCTTTGGGTTAAAATATTTACTACATGTTACTTGTTTCTTTTTTTTTTCAAAAATATTTTGATAAAGGAAGAAATTATATCATTATTATACAATATTCAACATTACACACTATGATAAAAAAATATTCTATTGTTTTAAAGGTCGAACCTTCCATTAAAAAAATTCTTCTGAATTTTCAGTTTTTCCGGATTTATATTTTTAGATCCTAAGCATATTTGTTTCGTAGAACTAAGAGATTATTTTGGAATTTACCTAGTTTAACTTTGTTAAACATAGTTTTCCTTAGGTTAAAAATTAATGTTTTTAGACCAACTATTCAACACCCTCTTGTAATTGAGTATCTACAAACACTATTTTGATCCAACATAGTTTTTATCAGTACTCATGTATTTGAAAACAATTAATTTTTTAAGATATTTCTTGCCTTAAATTCTCAAGAATCATAAATTCCATTCTTCAAATTAATTTTCACGGTTCAAGATCCTTTTCTGAAAATAATCTCTTTATTTGAAAACATTTTTTTCAAAAAGATTTCAACACACACACACACATTCCATTACCAAATTATTTACCAATATTATCAAATAATTCATTGTAAATCAATAGGAAATCATTTTCATATCAAACAATCTATAATTGTTTCAAATGATAGGAATTTACTTACAACACCATATATATCAATTTAATGTATTATCAAACACTGTACATGGAAACTAAAATTACAATAGTAATATTCAAAAAAAATCCTCAAATTATATTATCCAACTCATAATTTCATGAGAAATGCGAGAGAGTGAGAACACATACAACACGATATTACATATCACATAATGACCAATGAATATTAGAGAAACAAACCATATTCCATATCAGGGCTTTAATAAATTCAATTATACATGTCAAAAACCTTAAATATTGCATCAATAATCCCGATATAGGGTTCCATAAGTGGGGAAGGGTTAATAAAGAATAATAGTGAATAATTACATTAAATGAGAACATACATTCAACAAAATAGATACATCAACAAAATTTTCATAAAAAATGATCACTTAGAAAAATGAATCTCCAGAACCTCCATGAAGAGTCTCTTTGGTTGAGAAACTATTCCAACAAGAGAATAATGATGTAATTCATATGATTATTTGGTATTAATTTGAATATTATGATTAATTAAAACATGTTTCATGGTTTGGAAACATAATTTTGAATACCATGAACCAAACATTTTCCCCTTTCTAGGAAACTTGAGAGGCTATATGGTTTGATAAACATCGAATCGACTATATCAAATGCAAATATATCAAGTCACATGATATGATGAAAAATATACTCATTTTTACTAACATTTTCCTAACCATGTGAACTAATTTGTAACTCCAACACAAATCATTATTTCTTGGGTAAACCCATATTATTTTCCATAATAATGTACAAAACCTGAACAAGCCAATAAACCTACAAAAAACTCCCAAATGTCACCGATAATGACTCATAAAGAGACCAAAAAAATTGAATTAATTAATTTAAATAAACAGTCTGTATGTTGCACTTTTAATACAAGATATTGGCATAAGAACACAATTTTTCAGGAACCCTTCATAGAAAACACAATGATTTAATTGTGGGTTCTCTTTTTTTCCAATATAATTTTCTTTAATTTATAAAATTAATAAATATAATTTTATAATAAAAATATATTGAAATTATTATTATTATTATCCTTAATGTTATTATACTATGTTAATGACTATTAACTACATTTTCCTTTTTTTATAAGAAAATCAAAACCATCATTTATGTATCACACAGACTACGAGCTCTATGAAACAATCAATTTAATTTTCCACTACCACTTATTTTAAATGATTATAATTCTTACATTGAATATTAAATATTAAATATTTGATAAAAGTATTATTAAGAATATATAAATTTTAGTCCACCCTCTATCCATCTTATTCTTTGAGAAATGAAAATGTTTACTACGCATTGTGTTCCCTACCGCCTCCATTTAAAATCATATTACAATATTCGTCAAGATTTTTTTATTGATTAAAATACAATTAAAATATTATTAAAACACAAAATATTATTTTTATGTTTATTAAATCTAGATATTGTTCCAAAATAAACTAATCTCTTAATCATAATCATTTATTAGTTATGAGATGCTC
Source organism: Viscum album (assembly GCA_963277665.1). Classification (NCBI taxonomy): domain Eukaryota; kingdom Viridiplantae; phylum Streptophyta; class Magnoliopsida; order Santalales; family Viscaceae; genus Viscum; species Viscum album. The sequence goes on along the minus strand of OY728156.1, from coordinate 859,327,233 downwards.
TTATATGGGGCAGTCTATCCACCTACTTGAAAAATTATATTAAATAGTATCATGGATGTATTTTTCAAATAAATTAATGATTATATATGACACACAAATATATATAATTATTTTTTATGGAATAGTAAAATTTATATTAATCTCATATATTAATATTTCATTTATTTTTTAACGATAATTGAAATATACTGGCCATCAATTTCATCTACAAAAACAAGAATAAATCTCTGTGAGAATGAAATTATTCATTTTTAAACTACCATGAGACATAAATTATATAACCTTTTATGATCTAGTAATGATGATATTTGGTGTAATAATAATTAAAAAAGCTTCTATTACAAAGCTAGTTTAAATTACAGTCACCCAATACCAAGGATAGATAATAACCAACTAAAATAAAAATATATAATTATTATAAAGTTAATTTAAAAAGATTATTATATGGATAGGTATAATTAATAAGTGATTATGATTTCTATTATTATTATACATCAGGTTAGAGTATGTTCGTGTAAGGGGGAATACTAGGTATTTGTTTCTTTGTCTCATTTTTAAATCCATGGGACATGTTTGATATTGCAGTACGTCATTTATTTTATATGGTGTGATTACTACATAATGAATGGATATTTTCATATTCATGAAATTTATGGAGTTTTAAGTTTAATATCATGTATTTTTTTTAATGGACTTAAATTAAAAAGATTCCAATTTTGTAATGTTTTTTTATTAACAGAACTCCCTTTATTGAGTTTTACTAAATATTTAGAACTTATTTCATAAAATATTGGGTTATTCAACATTAATATTTTATTTAATGGTACATTATCTTTAACTATATAAAAAATTATAATTTTTATTGAAATCGTTCGGCTCAATAATTTTCTTCCATACAAAAATTATAACATTTTTTATAATAATTTCAATAATCACTAACAGTGGTATCTGCATCATTTTCCATATTTTTATTTCCGAAAAATGTTATATTTTATGTTTTGAAACCAGATTTTTGTGTTTTATCCTGTGAAATTATTAAGTTTCATTACCAATTTTCAAATGGATGTTTTACCTCATCTTTTTATGATGTATATTTTCAATAAAGATATTTCAAAATATTACAAAGGTTTTCTATCTTATAAAAATAAAATGGTTTATCTTTTACTCCATGTTTATATTGATAACCTTTTTGAATTTTTATGGATCTATTATTAATGTTTATTTTTATAATATATATTTTTTAAAATTTTTAACTTCACCTTTTAAAAAATAATTTTTAATTGGCTATTAGTTGTTCTTTTGCAGTGATGATGAAAGTGTTTTCTAAAAACTATTTTTTTATTTCACCACCATTTTACTTTTTATCTCTATAAGTTTTTATAATTTGAAATTATTTTAGATGAATCACCCAATAAGTTTCTTTAAGAAACATTTTTTGTTATTGAATTATTATTTTTAACCATTCACATTCTCCAGGTAAATTTTTGTGATACCAACCTGAAATGTTAAAAAACTTATTTTTCCTTTCACGGGTTCTTAATGATGCGCTAAATGATTGTTTTACAGTGGAACACATATATATGGATGAATGAGTTGTGGGGTCATATATATCCCTTCAATTAATTAGTTAATTTTATATTTCATGATCTATAAAAGGATAAAATTAGGATTTATCCCAAGAAAAATGGTTCACAAAATAATTTATCTCAAAAAAAAGTGTACGTGAGAGGATTTATCCCAATTCAAAGTATATATAGGATCATTTATCATAAGATATAGGGTACATATGAGGATTTATCCAATGTATAAGGGTACATTGGTGGATATATCCTTTGATAAAAGGGTACATGTGTCTTTTACCCCAATCCCATGTGTATCCTAGAGGATTATACGTAGATTTTGAAAGTACATGTGTGATTGGGTAAGCCTACTATATGATGAATGTATTCATGGATAACCATGAGATATGATTTGTATGATTAGGTTTTTTCTTCAATATTATTTCATAATCTTGTGGATAAAATTATTTTACTTAACTCACAATTAATGTCTCATGATTTGAATGTCTTGTTCAATGGTATATGTAACATTTCAACTCCAACCACCAATTCTATGATATAGTGACACATCACCTCATGCATGCATAACTTCATGGAAGAGACTTCAAACTAGATTTGAGGGTCTCAATCTAGTAGTAGGGAGACTATACCCTCTACATCATGCCATCTATTAGGATAATAAATAAAAAATAACAAAACAATGGAGAATAAAACATAATAAAATAGAAGAAGTGAATAAGTGATATTGATATTAAAATAAATTTCAAAGTGGTAGGCATGTCCAGAATAGAAGAAGTAAATAAAAAAAATAAATAAACAAACATATGTGGGATACTCTAATGTTATTCTCAGTATGCTCCATCTATATGCTCAACAGATAAAACATCCACTACAAGCCCCCGTCCCTACATCATATCTCTGGTTATGAAATCTAAAAGCACACCAAAATTTCCTTGTTGCTTGTTATTACAATAATCAATAGGACACCACCAATGTTTCCATACTATATGTTCACAATACATATATAATAGTGTATATAATGATATAAGTAAATTCATAATAAATATACATCTATCTTGTCATCTTGTGCAAAAAAACACTCCCTGAACCCTGACCCACCTTCTTCAGTTCATTTTTAATATAGTTTGTCATGAATTCATTTACCTCAATCAAGGTCACCCTGAACACCACACCTAGCTGGATGTTGTTATAGGAATATCACATGTTCCACCATGTCAAAATATCACCCCACCCATCTGGTGGTTCTCATCGGTATTCTGCATCTTTTTTCATATTGATACCCAACCCACACATGTCTCAAAACAGACATGGACTATTGTAGCATAAACATCATATCATGATAACATAATATATAAGAGGACCAAAATGGTAAGGAACCTCATACTTCAAAATTCTTCGATGTAAATATAAGGGATAAACCACCCTATTCGATTTGAAAGATAGAGTATAAACCTATATATTAAAGAACATTCACTAGTGAGCCTTATTATCATAATCACATTCATGTTAATTTTTTAGGTTCTTCTAGGGTTCTTGGATCCAAAACCATTTATTTAATTTCATAAATAAATAAAATATCACATGTGATGACACTTTCAATCTCATAGATAATTTCTAGACTATTATTCGAGATATGTTCTCATAATATTTTCTATAAAATAATTATAAAAATACGCTCTATAATTTATTTTACTACTTTAACTAGAAAAAAATCAGTATTCCTTATAATTATTATTTAGTTAAACCATATAATTATCTATGAAAATTTCATAATTATCCACTAATAATTTAATATTAGTTTCACTAGATATTTTTTTAATCACAAATGAATATTTCCAATTATTAAATTCTACTAATATTCCATGAAAACTATCCTTCATAATTCATTAATTATATTTTGATGATTTTATTTAAAAATTATCCTTTTAATATTTAGTGAATGTATATTATTATTATCAACTTTGGATAATCCAATGAAATCATAATTTTATAATTCGTTTAATATATATGATAATTTCATGAAATTATATTTTGATATTTCAAAAAATTACCATTTTATAGTAAATTATCATTTGATAATTTCTATAAGATACTCATTCGATAATTCTTTATTATTATCTTATAAAATATCACAAAATTATTCCTTGATAATTCATTATTAACATGACTTTATAATTATTTATAATATTACTTTCATAATTCATTGTAATTATATTTTCTTAAAATTTATAATTTATAATTTGATAAAATTATTTAATATTTCCATTTGATAATATTGTTGATTTATCATTGATAAAGGCTAAGATTCATTTTTTCATTATTCAACCAATTTTTCCCCAAAATTGAAGTGAAAAAAACGTTGGAATACATTAATTAATAAAAATAAAAAAAATATACTAACTCATTTAGTGGGTGCAGAGTTCCCCATGGAAGAGGATGTCTACCAGCTCTGGTGTACCTAGACTTCTAGAGGAGGCTATTAGAGACTTAAAGATCATTCCTAAAGAAGTTCTCGGGGTTTTCACACTTAATGCAATTGACCAACAACGAAATCCATGTGCTTCACCTATTTTAAACATCAAACAAATATTTATCCAAACAATAAAAAACCTCAAATTCATTACACCATTTAATTATAGTTTCAACTGAAAAATGATTGGGGAGTCATTAATTTATCCCTTTAATGTTATTTTCAATTCGCATGGTAAAAAATAGGTTGAAATTCATGGTTTTGGATCTACCCAACATAAAAAAATGGTGGTGATGTGGCTTGAATTAGTAGGGATATTAATAAAAAATTAATGAATTAGTTAAATTAATAATAATAAAATAATAAAATTTTAAAATGTTATTATCATGTGAGATGTGAGAAAATACCAAATGTGTACAAAAGATATATCTCGGCCTAGGTAATCCTCACATCCCGAACATTACAATGGTCTTGAATTTCTCATATGATGCGCCATTTGAGAAATAGTCTATTTTTAAAAATAATTATATAAAAAAATTAAATAAGTTATCCTCATGTGTGGCCTAATAGATGCCAAAAATGAGAAATATTATGTCATTTCTAAGGTTAACCCCTCATCTCGATACTATCGATGGTCTATGTTTTCTCATATGATGCTTGGTTTGATAAATATTGAATTATAAATGAAAAAAATAATATAATTAACTTTTAAATAAGTTATCCTTATGTGTGATATGACCAAGTTCCCAACACACACATATATTATATTAATCCTGGTGTAAAACCATCATCCTGAACCTATCGGTGGTATTGGATTTCATATATGATGCACCATTGGGGATATATTAAATTAATTTAGAAAAATCACTCATATAAAATATATTATACTTCATATTTTGATTTTTTCTATTTCAATGTTTTACGGGGCTCAAAATATCACACTAAATCAATTTCTAACTCTAATAATATTTTTTAAATTTTTCTTATGGTTTTAACTGAAATTTTACCATTACAAAAAATCATTTAAAAATGTAAAAATTAATATTTATTAAAAAAATATTTTCACATAAAAATATTAATACATTATTATGAATGAGGATTTTTATTTCTATAAAATTTTTATGATATTTAAATTCCCCTATATATAATTCTCATCCTCGACATGTAGCTCTAGTGGCCTTTCTAGAATAACTCAAGCCACTAATCTCGAACATCAGACTCACACTCCCACATCTCTTTCTGAATTTTTCCATGTTTTCAACAAAATTTAGATTATTTGTTTGATATATTGATATATAATTTTCAAATTGATCTATAATCCATACCAGGGACTCCTTATAGATGCACAAGGTTCCAATTAAACATCATCATAGTCTATTACATGGTCATGATCAGGTGTGTACCGTTGAAGCTAAAAAATGTCGAACACATAATGCATGCCATAATATCATGGAGGAGTGTCTAGAATATATGAATTTGTCTCCACCTATTTGGTGATCTCAACAGAGCCAAGAAAACATGGAGGAATATTTCCATAATATCTTATACATTGGTGTCTAAACATATGAGTCACTCACAAGAAAAAAGATATATTCTATATAGATCTCAAAGAGTCTCTTCCTATGGTCGGTATATGATATATACCATTATTGAGTGATTACAAACCACCTATAAATCTTATTCACTCAATCATATGTCTCATGAATCAAACTAGACCATACAAATACTTTCTCACCCACCGAATTCAGTCAAGGTGGTGGATGATATAACCTCCAACAAAGACCCTCTTATGTTCAGAAGGATAGGTGTTCATGCCACAATCCACATATGTCCCTAACTAATTTTCAATTCATATCCTATAATATACATATATCCCACTCAGACCATCCATCTATCATAGGATGTTATGTTGTGACCAATCTTAATAGATTCCCTAGGGCCTTATCAAAGCCTTACCAAAACAACAATGTAAACCATGAATCTCTATCTGAAAAATACATAGTAAAAATAGTGATGATTATAATTTCTCATGGGAATAATGATTTTCCAGTTTTACTAGTGGTCACTTCTCTCTAATTAGTAAAATTGGGAAAACTTTTTTTTCCATTCGATAATCACCCAAACTACATTATGAATCTCGATGGTACTAGGTAACCACATCACAATGTCTGACATGATGTCACCCTACATATGAATATATAATTACTTCATCATTTTCTCATAGATAGAAGCACTGAAAATAAATCTCTCATATACTTGGTCTTCACATATTTACTCAACAATGTATTTAAATAAAGTAATGTTATGGAAAACATCACTCTAATGGTAATTCCAGTCATGTAATGACAAATATATATAATGAAAACACCAGTATTGATAAAGGAATAAGTTCAAAATGATGTTATCAAGGTCGTACCATGTATAATAACAAGTTCCTTATCACCATCTATTGGACATTGTTTCACTCAATATACTTAGTTTGACTCTACTCCACGACCATGTTTATGACTCTCATAAGTCACCATTTTCACGGATGTCTACATCCTCTACTGGTTTCCTCTAATCCCTACTTTTCTTAACCTATTAACACCCCTCTGGGATACGATTGATAACAAGTGTCAATGAAGACCGTCCATTCTACACTGGTGGAAGTCCACTTCTGGATTTCTGCAAGTTCATCTATAATGCCCTTTAACCCAAAGGAGTAGAACCTATTACCTATATGGGGTATTGAATAAGTTTGTATATGAACTCAATATCTTCAATTACTATCATCCAAATCTTCATTTATCTACACACTATTAGAAGAAATTGTGATGGTTGAAATGGAAAACTTAGTCACTGGCCTTCCATGAGGTAGAAGTAAGAATGTAAACTTATCATATTCCATACCGTTATCAATGTTATGTGCCTTAATAATAACCTACCTACCATTAATTAGTTCAAATATCTGAAACTATCATATTATCTCTGTTCAAAGGAATATCTCGTACTCGTGAGCCAATTATTTCTAATTTTTGGCCAACTATTGTGTATAGTGAAGAAACTCTTAAAAATTAATAGTAGACACATAGACAGTGAAAAACCATGTTGTAACTCCATGAACTTTTATTAGTCATGAAATAAATCCTTCAATGTCATCCAAGTGAGACCCTCACACCTCCATCCTGACCCATGGATGTCCACCATCTCTTAGATGGTCCTTGGAAAATGAGGGTTTATAAAAAAACTAACCATTCCTTGCAAATCTGGAGTAGCTCGATGGTACTCTCAATTAATTATAGAAAATCATATACATCTAGTAGTACAGTAGTTACCTGGAATTCCAAAAGATGTTGAATATGAAAATACCAATCATGGTCAGTCATAGTCTGTTGTGTGAATTTACCACAAACAAGAACTATCTAAACATGTCATGTTTAGATGGGATATGTAGCCTAGAAAATATATGCTGGTATAGGATCTTTCCAAGTAGTATCCTCATACACCATGTGTGGTGGGATAGGGATATACTAGGTTTCCTTATCTTGAGGTCATGTTAAACATCTTTGAGGATGAATATTAACCTCATGAATGACATTGGGTACTTGATAAGTCCTAACCAATCTTTCGGATCACACAAGGTTTTCCTAAGATCATGATATCATCCCAATGTATACCCATATTAACCCTAGTCACTATCCCTACATGTTATATATAGTTATCATATATATATAATGACAAAACAACATGATCATTTTAACTAATTAATACCAACTATGATATATCATAATGACATAACATCATAAATATATCACACATCATAGAAAATAACTAAACTAAATAGCATGAATCATAGAATTTTATTAAAGAACTAATATTGAGTATAAAAACAGCTATATATATAGTATGTAAAACTATATTCATAGTCATGATGCAAGTATGTACTCAAAATCATATATCAATATCATGTTCATCACACAAGGAGAATTCAATCAAATGTAACAACTAAACATAATTTCCCATTTATGGAAACTTAGAGGTCCACAATATAATATTTCCGAAAAACTAACATAGTTCTCCTACCCAACTCCCAAACATCTTATCTCTTATATATCATGTATCATCAAACAAAAAAATGAATAATAAGATAGTGAATATTAATCCACTGATAACATTTTGTAACAAACCAACATGAACCATCGAGTCTATTCCAGAGTTCCATATGACCTCATGTGCACCTCCCCATATGCAAGAATCTATTGACTAGATGAAAGGGTATAAATATTATAGTGATGAAACAATACCCTCAATTTCATGTCATCAAACAGGCTAATAGTGAACACTAACAAAAAAATGAATAAATAACTATAAGAAAATGTGGAAGGTGAATAAGTGACCTTGTTATAAAGCTATCTCACAATGATGCTAGGAATAAAAGTATAAGTAGTATGTAAATAATAGTCATGAAAATAAACCAACAGAAATGGGTAACTCTAGTGTCTATTTTAGTCTGCTCTAGATCCATGCTCCACAGCTCAGCCATCCACCACATGGCCTTTTCCCTTAATTGATTCTCGGGTTTCTAAATCTATAAGTGCACTCAAATACTCACTTAGGGTGTGAATAAAAGAGTCAATAGGACACAAAAGACTGCTTTCTTACCATAAATTCAATATATATATATATATATAACAATCTATACTATGAAATAAGAAAATGATAAATAAACATACATATTTCAAGTCATCACGTGCTGACTAAGTCACCACAAATCTTTGGCCCACCTTCTTTGTATCATTATCGATAAATATTTAAGAAGTCAATAACCTATATCAAGGTAACAAGATTATTCCAACCATATGGTGGTTGTCATATGAATTTCCCAGGTTTCTACAAGTTTAAATATCACCCCACATATCCAATGGTTTTCATAGGAACACCACTTTTTCTGTCATGTCGATACCTGACCCTCTAAACCTTTTAATCTCCCAAGTGCCAAGTCTATAAGAATCCATGTCATGTAACTTCCTTGAAGACACTATTCTTTCCCTATAATTGGGCATCGATGATCACCATTATGGATATAAGACTACATCATGTTGGGTAATCGACCACTTATTCTTTCCCCTATATAGGAGCATCCACACCCACCATTAATGTTGTTAGAATAGTATAACTATCACCATCAAGGATTGACCTCTGTATCTCAGTTCGTATCACATAGCCACTATGCTTTTCACTGTGTTGGGGAATCCACATTGAACATTAAGTACATTAAGACTACACCATTTTGGGTAACATCATACACCCAATGTTATGGATCCACCTATGAATCTTGTTACTTTTATAACAATTCCATGGGATATACAACACACGAATATTATATGTCATACAAAGGAATGATAAGATATCCCAAGATCAATGTTAGGATAATCATTAATTAACTTGTAATTCCAAACCAAGTCCCACACCCACGTGCATCTCAGAAAAAGCATGGGTTAGTCTAATATAAATTTCATGTCATGATAACATCTTTTATTAAAGGACAATAATGGTAAGAAACCACCTATCTCAAAAGATGTTGATGTCAAAAGCATGAATAAAAAACCATATCTAGTTCGTAAGATGGACTAGAAACCTTGATATTCAAGACCAAAAAATCATGTTACTTATTATCATATTCTTCATTATTTCAATATTCATGCTTCCTCTAGGGTATCTAGAACCAAAAAAATTATTTAATTTAAAAAATATATGAAATATCAAATTTTTTGTTACTTTATCTCACATAGATAATTCCCAAAATATCATTTTAGAAATGCATTTGAAATATTCTACTTATGAATAATTATAAAACCACATTCCATAATTTATGTCTCTAAATAAATTTGAGAATACCTGTGGTATTCCTTAGAATTATTATTTGGAAAAACCATATAATTATCATAAACAGTTTCGTAAAAATCTTTTGATAATTTAATATATTTTAGTTAGAGAATTTCAATTATCATTACCCTTGGGTAATTCGAATAACTATATTCCATTAATTTTACTTACAAAATATAATTCACAATTCAATAATTATCTTTTGATAAATTTTATTTATAAATTATAAATTATAATTTAGTTTAATTAAATATTTATAATATTTTTTTGTTAATTTGAAGAAATTATCATTTTATAATTCTTTTAATTATCTTTCATAATTTCATGCAATTACATTTTTATAATTCATACAATTATACTTTTATCGAATCACTAAGTTACCCATTTATTACTATCTTATAATATTTTATTATATATTAACATTTGATAAATCAATATTATTATCTTCTTACACTATCAGTCAACGTTCCCTTGATAATTAATTGAAATTTTCATTTGATAATAACTTTTTATAGTCCTTTGATAATTCCTTGTAATTATATCTTCATAACTATTATAATTTGACATTTGTTAAAATTATTTTAAATTATAATTTGATAATAATGTGGAATTATCTTTTACAAATAGTAACATGTATTATTTCATTATTAAACCCATTTTTTTTACAAAATTGATAAAAAATAAAATATGGGAATTTGTTTAATAATAAAAATAAAAAAATAAATAAATAAAACTAACTCATTTAACGGGTATGTAGCAGCCTAAAAAAGAGGAACACTGCTATCACTAGCAAGCATATACTACTAGAATATACCACCAGATATTTTTTTTATATAGGAAAAAGAGGTTTCACGGTTTTTCACACCAAAGAAATCATGAAAAATTGAAATATGAATGGTTCAGCTATTTGGAACATCAGGATAATATTTATCCACACATTCCAATACCTGAAATTTGATAAATAGATTTAATTCACGTTTAATAAAAAAATTGATAGTAGAGTCATTAATTTATCCCATTTAATGTATTACCAATTCACACGGTCAAAAACTAGTTGAAATCATATGTTTGAGATCCACCCTGCACTCGAAAATGATGGTCATCCACCATAAAGTAAACGAGATATAAATAAAAAAGGAATCTAATTAATGAAATTAATAAATATAATATATATAAATATTAAAATGTTATAATCGTGTGAGATTTGACTAAACTCCTGAAATGAAAAAAATTTATGTCTTGCCTAGGGTAAACACTACATCCCAGACATAACGGTGGTCTTATATTTCATATAAGGAACTACATTTAGGGGATATTCAATAACTTTTATTAACAATATTGTAATAAGATTATAAATATGTTATCCTCATTGGCGATCTCACAAAATGTCTGACGCACACAAATTTTATGTCATTCATAGGGAAAATCCATCATATTGGACCCAGTGATGGTATCATATTTCTTATAAAACACACCATTTTAGAATTGTTCAATTATTATTGGAAACAAATATTATTATAAAATATAAAATAAGTTCTCCTGACTTGTGATCTAAGAAAATTCCTAACGTGAACAAATGTTCTGCCACCCTATGGTGAACCCCTCATCCTAAACCTATCTGTGGTCTTGTATTTCTCATATGATAAACCATTTGTGTGATTTTAAAATATTTTGGAAAAAAATTCTTTGGAAAATATATAATATATTTTATATTTTTTTACCAGAAAAGTTTCTGCAAACCTCAAAATATCATACTAACTCTACGCCCAACTCCAAAAATATTCCATAGAATATTCCATGTTGTTAATAAGGCTTTTACCCTTACCCAAATCCTTTAAATCATATATTATGTTTTTTATTTAAAAATTAATTTTTCACATAATAAAATTAATAAATTTTTATCAAAAACTGTTTTTATTACCTTAACAAAATTAAAATATTACTATATATGTTTGTTCAATTAAGATTATATGTCCTTATACCATGACTTATGTATAACACTTATTATTCCATTTTCATTTAAAATGTAAATTTATCCCCTACCCATGTTTTCTCATATTCTTATTATCTATCCAATGATGACATATTGATAAGTATTCCCTTATTAATTGTTTGAGCCCACCGATTTTTTATGTTTTAATTTTCCTAGGTTATGAAGATTAATATTACTCATAGGAATCCTAGAAGGTATCCTGAAGGAATTATATTATGGATAAATTATCAATTGATTTTTAAAATAAATTTTAATTATTATGGTCATAAAATACAGTAAACCGAATGCTTCTATAAATTTTTTGATATTATTGTGAGATATTATAAAAATTCAAAATTTATAAATGTTTATATTTGAAAACATTACTTAGTATAAAATTATATTTATAAATGTATGTGTTTTTATAACCTACCCCATGTGTCATATTCCAGGGATCTTCACAGGTAATATATTACATATGACTCACTTTCTCTATGAAAAACATAATTAAGGAATTGATTTTACTACTAGGTGTATTTATCTATAATTTATTTATTCACCCAACCTTTCAAATACATTATATACATTTTAAATATAAATTTTATAATATTCCCAGGAACTAAAAATACATAATATTCACTTTATAAGAGTATTTATTTGTCCATTTAATATCCTATATTTTTTAATATATGATTCAAGGGTAATAACCTAGCTATTTTTATTAATACTATTTCGAGGGAAAACTATTTTCCTAACTTAATAATTATATATTCTATAGGGAAATATTCTAAAATATAATCTTGATTGTGAATTTATTATAAATATTTTTTTATTGTTCATTATTGAAAAATATTTAATATATATTTAACATGTGATGAAAAGGGTGATATTTTTTTGTGATGGGTGGTTCTTGGAATTTGATAACCCAATAGTGCACTGAAAGGTTTTATGAGACAACTAATATTAGGTAGTGGAAGCATACTGACCCAATTTTTTTGATATAATAGTACAAGTCCTTGATGTTATGTTTATGATGCATGATATTATACATTCCTAATTTTTTCATTACTGTGTGATCTTTTATTCATTTATTTACTTTTCTATCCATTTTATGTTATGAAACATTGGTTATTTATATATTCCCATTATAATTTTTTTGTTACATAATAGTATCCCCTATACTCTATCCATTTTAGAGATTTTTTACACAACATTTTCATTTATTTCCTTTTAACACATATAATGAAGTGAAATACTATGTATGATAGGCCCTATGGAAAATAATAATGAATACTGATTTTTACATCGATTTTTTGTAATATTTCATGTTGTAAGGTAATATTTATGTATCTAGTCACTTATAAAATATTTAGCCATGATCTTTGGAATGTAATCACATATATTGTGATTTCCATATAATAAATAACCCTAAATAAATGTTTTAGTAAGGATTGTGGTGTTATAGTGGATTCCAGATATCAGTTTGGTAGAAACCTTATAAAATATATTGAAAATAGAATAAAATGTTAATATTTATTCTACCTTCACAAAAATTAAATATTATTAGAGTGGATTTTTATTGGTATTATATTTATAAAACTATATTTTATAGAAACATGATATAAAATTCTTTCATAATATGTTAGAAGTCCATAATATTACTAACTAAGCAATGCTATTTTATAGATAATGCAATATTATAGAAGAAATAGAGTATTAGATAATAATCAATGATAATGTAAGGATTTTTTGTATAATAAAGATGATGTAGTTGATGTTGATGTTTAAAAAATTATTACTATCATAGGGAAAATGAATCAGGTTATTAAAAATCCCATGGCCTATATAGAGTAACATGTTTCCCCTAAACATGAAGCAACCTGTTTAGATCATTTTATGAGGAAAAAATCTTTATTGTTTAATAGGTCCACTCATCCCATGCTAGTATATTAGTGGATTAAAGCTATCGAGAAGATTTTGTGGGAATTACTATGAACTAATTATGAAAAAATTTATCATCGGGGTGTATCATTTAAGGGGAGATATTGAAAAATGTTATTCCATAATTTAAATTACTAATAATTCAAATAATATAATAGATATAGAGTAGAATACATTGAATGTTATTTCCCCCAAAATATATTTTTCATACGGGGGAAATTCAATGATGGAATGGAAATAGTTAATTTTACAAAATAATAATAATAAATAATGGTAGAGTATGAATCTAATTTTGTATGTTTAGTGAGGTATGTTACATATTATATATGAAATCTAAAATATATGATTGATCCTTTATATCATTTTTTGAATCCAAATATTTAATGAATTTAGACCCTCAAAACTTTGTATCATGATAGAAAATTTTAACATGTTATATAAATAATGAGAATGAATTTTCAAAAACCTTCCTTTATAGAGGAAAACCTAAAAAGAATAGTATGACTCATCACCATGTGGGAAGAAAAACTAGAAAATAAAATAAGGGAAGAGTCTGTTTACCTATATCTAATATATATGGAAAAACACCAGCATGGGATTTCATAAATGGGATGGGTGTATTCATTTTATATAGAGATAAAGATCATGAAACTCATTAGTGAAAAATAAAGAGAGAAGGTGTCAATGTATAATTCTTGAAGTGTAGGGAGATTCGAAATTACTCAAATCAAGGCTCTATGTTCCAATGGAATCTTTTCCAAAATAATCATGTATATTAGGGTCAATATTATTCAATAACAACACATAAAGTTAATGCTCCAAATGATGAGATAATGTGTTATATGATTTTACACTCTACGTTAGATAATACATTATTTGAATGAGGATATACAAAATCACATAAATAATTCATGTTTTCAATGAAAACTCAACAACCCCAAATACATTAAGTAATGATTAATCCATTAGAAGAAAAAGTCTTATTTTGATTATAATGAGGATATATTGGGAAATTAAAATTAGAAAACACGGTTATTTTACAGTAGTTAATATAATAATCATACTAATGGTGGGTTTTAATGTAATCTTGGGGATGGAATAGCTATTTAATTATAAAGGATGAATATATTATTGGGAAAAAGAAGAAATAATTGGAGAGGTAGGTACTTGATTACTTGATTTCTTTTGGGATATATCATTTCTAGAAACATTCCTTGAACCTCTTCTATTTACTCATTTTAATGAAGTAATTAAGTAATATATATATAATTAAATCTATGATTAGATAATAGGTTTTTATAATAGATTATATTACTATAGTGATGTACTACATTTATATATTTCCAAATGAATTTCCTTGATTTTCCCTGATCAAAATGTTTTATACACTATTTTTATTATCCCTAATGAAAACCTATACATATGAATCCCCATATAATGTATCTAGTAGAGTTTTTTACATTTAGGAATTAATAACAAGACTTATTTTATAAGGGTTTTATTCATCCAAATGATTCTCTATGGGTTGAACCTATTTTATTCATGAATAATATTGCTAGATTAACAATGTTATGCATTGATTACAAGGAAATAAAATTAATTACTATAATGAACAAGTTCCCATTACTTGATATTGATGGCCACTTTGATCTAATTCAAGTGTATTATTACTTCATGATGATTTATCTTTATTCTGGTTAACATCAGTTAATGGTTATGAAATTGGATATATTAATGATTAAATTTCAAACAAGGTATATTAATTATGAGTTAAAAAATTACTTTAGGGTTAACAAATTTACCTTTTGTGTTTATGGACTTTTTGAATGAAATTTTCAATGAGTATATTGATATGTTTTTTGTATTGTTTATTAATAATATTATTATATACTCAAATATTTATGAGGAGAATAAATCTCATTTTTGCCATTTTCTTGATGGTTTGAGGAAAATAAATTTGTATGGGGAATATAATAAATGTAAATGTGAAATAATAAATATTACATTATTGGATATATTGTATGTACAGTTGGTATATTTATTGAACTTTATAAAACAAATGTTTTCAAGGAATGACCAAGTCCTACCATATAACAAAAATACATAGTTTCTTTGGCATAATAAGATACTATCTGCAGTTTCTCAAAAGAATTTTATGATTAGATCATCCATTAATCATTTTAATAAAAATGGGGTTCAAATCCACATCAAAAAAGTAATGTGAAGATATATTATAGGAATTAATGAGTTGATTAGTAAATTCACCAATATTTACTCTTCTATATGTTAAAGTGATATTCACAATTTATAGTAATTATATACCCCTATATCATAATAAACATATAAATAAATGATTTATGAAAAAGTATTCCATTTTTTACATTCACATAAAATTATTTTTCTAGTTTTTTAGCGAATTAGAAAAAACATTACATTACATAGGGAATACTAACACACATTGCCTATTTTCCCCTAAAAATAATATTCTTATGTGTACTATCCTAATTCCATCAATGTGACACATGGTCCATTCAATTCCAATTTCAATTATTCATATATATACATCATAATAGTAGCTACAAAAAATTAGGCCCTGTGAAAGGTATTTGAAAACATGGGATAATAAAAAAATTCCAATATATGATATAAAAATAAATGATCTCATTAATCTAGTGCGAAACTTGAGAACCCCTGATGACGCAACCTTTTTCACAGAAAATCATTGAGCATAAAATATAAAATTTAAATGGGATTAAATAAGTATTTTCTCAATGAAAACATTATCAAACCATTATAAATCATCGGAAAAACCATTAAGGTATCTTGAGCCACATGAAAAAGATTGAAATCATTCCATGAAAAAAACCATTCTCTTTAAACATTACATACACTATGAAAAAAAATATTTCCATAAAAACATTTTTCATATGAATAATATAGGTAACATAGAGTTTATATTCATAAACCCTATTGAATAATTTTAAACCCATGTCAGAATAACTAATGCCTTGTAACGCACCAACCTGGGTCAATTAGACATGTCACCCAAATCAATCAACAACACGGTGAGGTACCAAAAAACCTACAAAAATAGTCTCATGAATAACTAGAATAATGTAAAATTATAGATTTCAATGAAGAAGAAAAAGGTACATATCCATGAGATATACATCATTAATACAAAGAGGTTAAACCTAATAGATAGAACACGAAAAGTTAAAAAAAGTCTCCGTGTGACTATTTTTCACCAGAAAACCATCCCACTAAAAAGGCAATGACCAGCAAGAGAATTCAGCATGATACAAAATGCCTGTCCCTTTACATGAAAAATGTAAAAACATATACAAATTAAAAATTCCAATATTGTGGTGAGAGAAAAAATACCAATATTATTTCAAAAAATAATCTATAAAAATTCTAATACCATAAATAAATTATCTATATTTTTTTAAAAAATACAGTTTATAAAGAATTTCCAAAAGATAATTTTTTCCCTAAAACTACATTTATATTACATTAAAGACTTTAATACTCTCACAATAAAAGAATAATATAACTAAATATAATAACTTATTATAGAATAATCAAAACCATCCATGGATAAACTATATGATAAGTATATAAGAAACCAACCATGAAATATACCATCATGTGTAAAAGCATGAATAAATGACAGAACATGCCATTTAGGCTATATCCTATGGGAATACATACATGATTACATATAGAATTTACAACCATGCCTAAATTATATCCAAAAAATATCAATCCCTACTACAATTTTTTGATACCAAAAACCTCCAGTTGTATTACACGCACTAAAGTGACATGTTCATTTCCTGATGCAACCAAGGTTCCCAATGTTCTTAGTATTCGATTACCATTTGAAGTTCATGATCATATTTTATAAATAAATTCATAGTGAAGAATTAATAATTAGATGATTATAAACTTCTATTAGTATCATCATCTCCTTTAAGGCATTCCATCTCATCAGAAAATGTTCACAAACCCATTTTTAAATAATATCCTTTAAAAAATGGATCTCAATATTCACATCCATTTTGATATCAATGTGAAGAATTTCATATAACAAACCAAATGAATTTACTAAATAAAAGATAAATTCATTACTTAACACCCTTATAAAGGGACATCGAACTTAAGAATAAAGATATGTCACCATGAACTGATCTCCCAATGTCGTGGTAGATCTCAATATGGAAAGGGTATAAAAGGCCATCAAAAAAATATTCGAGGATCCTAGGGTTTGTTTAAGAATATTGGATGATGGTTTTATTAGGATGGGTGTCTAGGTATTTATAGATAGGATAAAAAATTCAATACCAGAATGTAGCCTTCTAGACCATGATGAAACCCTTCGAGTAAAAACTAGTCCATGATTCATGACCACAAATCTATTTTCTAGGAGAGGGGGTAGTGGGGCAGTTGAGGCCACTACTCCATAGAGACCCAATAACAATGAATGGTTATTCCATAGTATACTACCCCTAGTGAATCTACCCCCTTTTCGAAGAACTATCCAAACTCCCCCCAAAATACCTCAACATCATAGCCTCTTTACCCACACCATAGAGTTCAACCACACCGAAGGCCTATACCAAAATCCATATTCTACTATGCATACATGCTGAATATGGATGGGGAAAAGAATAATCTCTTCCAGGGCACTACAACCTGAAAAACTAGACTATAACAAATTGATATCCCTCTATAATACATCCTATACACTCCATAATTCCACATATATTAGAAAACCTAGAAAAATCAAAATAAACCCCAAATCCTAGGAAATGTATGAGAAGTATTTATAACATTAGAATGAATGTATACTTAAACTCGAAGGGTTTAAAAATTAATCCAACCATAAATTAATTAAGTATCTAGAGAGTTATCATGATACTAGACTTGAAAAATGATAAGGGTAATGATGCCTCATTTAGAATTCTCTCTCTCACATATAATGTCTATCTTGTTTTCACTTTCAAATCACATTGTCCAACAGAACTGTTTCACCCTGAAATACTTTATTCTAAATATACCTAATCTAAATTAGTTTCTCAACAAGAATGGAATTGGGATCAATCACAAAATTCTATCACTAAATCATATGGGAAGGGTTTTGTTGATACCTCCTCAGCTGGGAAACCAGAAACATTCCATGAATCGATGCAGTGAGAGATGAAAATTCCAACCAATACACCAATATTACAATTCATTTGATGGTCTCCAAGGGGATAAAAACATTGGTACCAACTTAAACTACCTACCCTATAGACTGTTTTCTGAGCGAGGTGAAACTCGATGAATAACCTTATCACCATCCTCAAACTATTGTGGAAATAAATAATGTCATGTATATGATTTATAAAAACTCTATTCCATTAACAAATTCTTCTGGAACAATTGAATCTTTTTCATCATCTCCTGAAAAAGGATCAACCCAATCAATGCTCACTCCCCTAATTGTACCAATTTTATGGGAGATATATATGTCTATCATACAAATCTTTAAAGGGAACCATATTAAGCAATTTATGGTAATTTTTGATTGGAATTATTTTACTAAATGAATATTCTCTTCTTAAAAATCACTAAAAGCAGGTAAATTTTCTCGAACATATCTAATAGAATCTAAATTTCTCTCTATTTCTTCCCATACTTAAAAGGGGAGATACCATGAATAATTTAAATAGGGAACCCCTTTTCTACTGAAAACACTTCAAAAATGTATATGGGAATAACATATCACTATTTGTAACAGTCAACGAGGAAACCCTATATATTCTCATAAGCTCTATGAAATACATGTGGCTGAGATATCCCCCCATAATCATTTCCCTGGCAGAAATGAAATGATACAATTTCATAAATTTAACAATGACCACCAAAATTACAGCCTTCCAACTAGGATTACGTTGAAAATAAATGATTAATATTTTGGAAATTACTTCCCACATCGATATGAGAATGGGAAGGTTACAATCAACCAGTTTGTTTTTAGTGCACCGCCTTAAATCTATAAAAATTAAGGCACTACGACAGATAATATACAATAAATTACCTCATTCCAAACCACCAATATAGACATATGAGATCATGATATATATTGATATTTCCTAGGTGAACAAACAACCATGAATGGTTTCCACTATCCATCAACTTTGAACTTTGATAAATAAAAATATCTACCTGATCTAGAAATAGAATTTGACAATGGGATTCCATGACCACTAATATATGGTCTCCCCATCAATTCTAATTTTACTAAAGAGGTTCCACATAGTGTTATGTACCAACTCACTCTGAACCCACACATCAAATGAAAATTCACCCTTCACTGAAGTTAAAAACACTTTTCTTTCTCCCACATCCATTCCCATACTCATACAGTGAACAAACTCATCAAAGACCTCTATTCTAATAAATCCTTTGGGGATTTACTTGGTAATTTAATACCCAATGCATCAAAAAACTGGTTCCATTTCCCAGGAGTATATGGAATATCAAAATCAAGTGTTTTATGATACTCAACCCAGCATATCTGATTAAAATTTAGATCCCACTAAGTATAAATATATTTCAATATCCATTGATTGTAATATACTATAATCCACAAACTGATTAGATAGTTACCCAACAATTTATGTGCATTCATAAGCACTACAAAATCAATATCATGGTTAGGGTAGTTTTTATCTTTAGGGAATATTTGTTGAGATCTATTAGCCATCAACTATTTTACCTACATCAAGACACACCCTAAACTCAAACCTGATGCATTATATAACACATAATAACTAAACATGGTTCTAAAATAATAATAAAAATATCCAAATTCATCCTCTCCTTATGTTTCTCACAAATATATCTAACAATTATATATCCAAAAAATTCAAATCCTTATGGGTCAATTATTTCATCAAATATGTAAGCTTAGAAAATTATTAAAAAATCATCTATAATAGTAATCCAATACAAAAATTATTCAGATCTCAAACTTATTTATGCGACACTACTAGGAAAATAGTACCTGAAGCTTTTAAGCACCCACTAATTTCCCCCCATAATATAGAAAATTACCTACAAACATCAGTTCTTAGTTCCAAAACTCACATGTGGGATGCTTACCGGATAAGCGATGCTCCCTCATGTTTCTAATTATAACATAGAAATGATCCCAATTCTCCTCTCACAATAAGGTTTATGCCTAAATATCACCCAGAAACATAGATACAAATAATTTTACGAACCAATTAACGATTCTATTCATCGGTATCTAAAATAGAATAGGATAATTTTTGAGACCAAATTGAATAACCGGAAAATAAAAATTCCCATATATCCTCAAAAATATTGTAGGTGTATCCTCTTCTCATAATCTCAACTAATGGTTCAATGACTGATGATCAATGTTTTTAAACTAATGTTCCCCTATGAGTTGATCAGATAGATCATCAATTCATGGAAAGGGAAACCTATTCATAATGGTCACACAATTTAACATTATATAATGCATTCAAAGTCTATGGCTCTCATATTATTTTTTAGAAAAGATAATAGGTAATTCCTATGGTGACCTTAAGAATGAATAAATACTATGGAATTATGGTCCACAGGCTACACTTTATGTTACTCTTACTCAACAAGTTCCATATGATTAGGTGGGATATAAATGGGCCTCATACCTGGGACTAGGTCAATTGTAAACCCAAACTCTCTTAATAGTGGTAACCAAGAAAATAATTAAGAAATAAATCAGGATATGAAAAAAAACTTTGCAGGATGTTTTTTACTCAAGATAGATCAAACTATATCATGTATCATCTTTTATAAATAACATGATATTATTTTATCAAAAGGAAAAATAGGCTCCACCATTCCTAATATAGAGTTATTCTCATCGTGAAAAACAAAATTCACCCCATCAAGAATATATAAACTGAACTTGATGATGAAAGATGAAAATATAGGCACTAATTATGATTATTTAATTAATTCCAACAATTTGGTAAAAGGAATGAAGATCCGAACTATGAAATTCCAACCCACTTCAATGTGAGAAATAATCACCTAGGACATAAGATATATATAACCTTATTCAAACCACATTCCCAAAGGAATAAAATGATCTGAAACATCATAAGTATCAAAAATAACCAAACTTTAAACAAAATTTTATGATAAAAAAGATTTATTATCACCAGTATCAATTAAATATATAATCATAAAATATGAAATAATAATTGGCCCTCTATAAGTATTCATGCCTTCTTTATATTTCTCTAGTACAAACATCACGTTTTAAAGACATCTGGTCACATATCCTAACTATAATTTCTTAACAAAATGATAATCCACCTTGTCCTAAGGATATAATCTACCGCCATTGTATTCATCTAAATATAACCTATGGAATCTTGGTGAATGTGGATCTAGCCTTACTACCTTGGGACATTATTCCACGAAAATTCATAATACGAATAGAATATAAACAATGATCAATATTTTTGGGTGCATTCATACCATTCAGATTGGTATGACCAAACATTTCATACTAATATAAAATAAACATTTTCAACATGATAAATCCAATGAAATTGGTCATAATGTAAATTTATCACTATTACATTTACTTATCTTTCTTTAAGTTACACCATGGTTAAGAACTACAACAACTAAAGCTCCACACAACCCATTTTCCTTAAAATGTCCACCTCATCCATAAGAACTTCATCAACCACCAATACAATGGTGAAATTTTATAATATAATTAGTATTAAATGAATATCGTATATCATTTCAATCTCAAAACTCTGAGATTTGAGGTAATAATTGGTAATAACCTTTGCTGATAAATGTACTAAATCTATAAAATTGGTGGAATGGTCTAAAACCATGAAAACCCATTTCTCAAGGTTAAAAAAATCTTAGATATTGTAAAAACTAATATTTTATTGGGTAAAATACTAGTTGAAGATATTCTCGAAGGATTTGATGGTATGATACTTGTACAGTTTAGCTTGAAAGATGGAATACCACCACCTCCGTCTAAGTCATTCTAGCATATACATGGGAAAAAAACATTAGTGTAATATAGGGTTTTCAAGAACTAAAATATTACTTTAATCCACTGAAAAAACTCTTCAAATTCTAGGGCACCTTTTTTTCTTGGAATATCGGGGGATTATTCTTAGTAAATTTAGATCCAGATCCATAATTCATCTTTAGTGAAAAATACCTTCCTGACACATGGTCTGAATAGTGTGTTTTTCAAAATCCACTAAAGAAGTATCCACAAGGGTTTTGGCCTATGAAACTTGTATCACATATTACTCAGATAGATTAAAAATATCTATTCGAAGAGGTATTGTTTAATTAACACAAGATAATAACTAGTCATCTTTATAGAAAATTCCAAAATTAATAGACCGACATTATGAATCCATATCAAGGACTTTAAACATAAATAATTCAATGTAATAATAGACACTAAAAAAATAAATTACAAATATTAAAAATAATTGTTTTATTCAAATAAAATCAAAATCTTGTTTATTCAACTAACATAAATTTCTATGTTTCAAGCTTGGTTAAAATCCTAACTACCCATGGAAACTCGAGTTCAAATACAAAAGTGAGCTTCCCTAGAACCATCCTATACATACTATATCAGTTTCAAAAGTCCCAAAATCATTATACCAAATACCATGAACCAAACATAGGTAGTTTCATAGCACTTTAGGTAGAGTATTTTCACTAATACCATTTAATAACAAAAATGACCATGCCAACTAGAAAAGTCATTCAGATTGGTCTACAACTAGGTGAGGCAAAACAAAATAACTAAAACCAGTATCACGAAAAACTAGAACAAGGTAGAAGAACAATGTAAAATGTTTAATAAAATTTATATATCTATGATATATACAACATAAAGGTAAAGAGGATATACCTAAAAGATAAAAAAATAATATAATAAAAGAAGTCTCGATGTTACTATCAACCACCACTAAATGATCCAACTATGATAGAAAAAAATACAAGAAATAAGAATGTTATACAATATGTTTCATTTTTCTTAGATCCTTAAAAAATATCTAGAAATTCCTAAGGGAAAATATGGGGTATGAGTATAAATCCAAGTAGTATTTCACCAAAAATAAAAAATCATTATAATACCATTAAAATGGTATCTCTAGATTTAAGACAATTATAATTTAAAATGATTTTTATACAATATAATATTTTTATAATAAATCATTTTGTTCAAATTAAATCCTTTAATATTTTGATGAGAAACTAATTTGAAATGTGTATGAGTGAAAAAAATTATTACATAAACAAAAACATCCATGGATATTCGATAAGATAAAAATATGAGAATGAAACCATGAAAAATACCATCATGTGTAAAACCAAAATTAAATGATAAATCACACCATTTGAGATCTAAATAATGGGAATATATTTGCATACAAAAACAAAATCCTAAATTGGGCACAAATTGGATCCAACCGATATCAAACCCTACTATAGGATATAGATACCAAAAAACTCTTGTGGTGTTTCATGCACAAAAGAGTCTGGTTCATTCGTAGATAAACCCATGATTAATAATGTTTTATGTTTTCTAATAAATTTTGAAATCCATGATAACATTTTATTATATAATTTCACAGTGATGTATCACCACTACCTTGCTTGAAACCCCATATTAGAATCAAAACCACCTTTAATGAAATTCATCACATTAGTAAATATCCTGCAATTCTATTGAATGAAAACCCCTTTAAAAATGAGGATCTATATATTGAAAAACATATTGAAATAAAATTGATGAATATAATACTTAAAAACATATTAACTTACATTAACATAGAGAAATCCATGAATTAATACCTCTTATAAAGATACCTACCACAAAATAGAGAATAATAACCAATAATTCATTTCCTAATGGGAGAGTGTATTTCTATATGAATGTGTATTCATAGGCATTCAAAATTTTTTGGGGGAAAATAAAGATTGATTGAGAAAATTGGTTGGGGGGTCGTAGGGGTTTATGGGTATTTATAAATAGATTTTAAATTATAATACCGCGAGGAAACCTCCTAAAATAAGCTGCATCCCATCTAGTCAGAACCAGTCTGAGATCAATGGTTGCATATCCTATTTTCCAAGGGAGGGGATTTGAAACAGCCAAGACCACAATTATAGAGAGTCCCATTACAAAAAAGTTTCAATTACATATCCCACTCCCTATAGAAAAATAACTATTTTTTTATAAATACCTAAAATCCCTCTATTAGATCCCACACTTTTGCCTCTCTCTCCATACCACAGAGGTCGAACACATAGAAGGCATACCCCACAACCCATGATTGAAAAAAAATTCATGCCAAATAAGGGAGTGTATCAAAAATAAATCTCCAAGACACTAAAATATAGATAACATGATTTGTCCATAATGATATCACTCCACAACGTAACTCATACCCTCCATGGAGCAGCTTCCTGTAGAAAACATGGAAAATTCCAAATTACCAACAAACCCCAAGAACATGAAGAGACTAGTTTGAAAACAAATAATAGAGTATAACCCAACCCATATGGAATAAAAAGCCTAGTTAACTATAAAGGATTAACCTAACCATTAATCTTTTTTATTTTTCACCTTTAAATATAAAATCCTCACCCAATGCATTGGAAATATATAATGTGATCACCTATCATCATGGGATATATCTGGATCAACCATCATAATATATAATTCCCAAGTATCATATCAATAAGAAACAATTTATAATCTTTCACCTTTTCACCATTAAGACCTTAAATAAATACATAGAATCAGTAAGTAAATACATTTTTTTAATATAATCATAATAATAAATATCATTTTTCATTGGAAACTCTTAAAATTGAAAATTTTATAAAAGATTAAGAATGTTATATTATTTAAAAAATCATGATAAATTATAGATAATTGTTGATAATTAAAAATTATTTATTGAAGTAGAAAAAATGTGGTCATGTCATACACATTAAATAAAACATTATTTTTTCACTTTTAAAAAATTTAAAAATATCCCATTCAAAAAATTATATCCCGATTCTTTTTAAAATATTTATAAAAAATTAAAATATATTTGAAAATGAAATTTATAATCTTTTAAATAATAAATAATCACATTCATGAAATGTTAAAAATAACAAATATATTGAGGGAAAATATTTAAAAGGAATACTTTATGGTTTTAAAGAAAAACATATCAAATTATGTCCCACTTATATTAAAAATTATTAATATCCTAAATAATAAAATTATATTTGTTTTATATTTTCTTTAGAATTATTTTAATTCTCATTCCATTATCATTACTTTATTAATTCCACTTGTGACTATATTTTATTTTGTATATAAAATGGTTATGTTCATGTTCGATGATTTTAGGACGTTCACTTTATAACCTAAAAAACAAGAATAGTACATTATATTTTCAATTGTATTATGGTTCCATTAAATTGATAATATAATTTTTTTATAATTATCATATTTATACATATAATACATTTAAAAAAACTGTGTACGGTAGTCTTGAAAAAGGAACCATGTCATTAAATGGAAAGGGTCGTTCATAGGTACACTTGAAAGATATTTTCCTTTTATAAGTTGAAATGAAAACAAGTTGATTATATTTTAATTATTTATAATTATAAATATGTTATAAATTTAAATTTTATTTAGTTGTTCCATGTTTATGATAATAATTATATTGTGGAAATGAAATATGAATCACATAACTCTGTTGATGCGGTATTCCACATGAATAAATCGATGTCAAAATCAATTTACAAAATATTGAAATGTTATAAATGTTTGTAACCTATTATATTTAAATAATAATAATAATAATTTCATTAATATTAAATTTATTTTCTTTTTCTATAAATTTTACCATCCAAATAATCTATTAATTAAAAATTAAGCGCAACACTTCATGTAGATGATTGTCCACTCACAGACATGAGATATGTTTTAATTTTTGATAATATGGAAAGGAGATGAAAAATATATAAAATAAAACAACAATAATAATTAAGTATATGTAATATTTTTTTTTAATTTTATAATTGTTAAAAAACATTTAAAGAAAGGTGGAAGATGAATCAATCATGATAGACTTTGTTAAGAATTAAACTTCTTCATTTTAAAATTATTTTGTATTGCCCATTAAGCCTTCTAGGTTTGGTATTTTTGTGATAATAGAAACTATAGGATGTATAGAAGAGAATTCGTAAGAGATTTGGGAGGGTATTGGACAAATAACTGTTCTCAATGTGTGTGAATAAGTGACAAGTGGAGTTTCCATTATATAAATATGGGGATGTTCACTCTTGAAATTCTTTAACATTTTAAAGTAATATTATATAATATTAATTGTAAAGTGTCAAAAAGGAGACCTATTTCTAACGCTAAGATGTTATAGTTTCAAACTCCTTTAAACTATTCGCATTTTGTAATTTTGTGGATATATTTTAGGCATTATTATTTAATTTAATCACCTTTAATCCATTTTAACATTAACTATGAGAAGTTAAATTTTTATTCTATGGTAACATCATTAAATGAAAAAAATAAAATGGGACTTAGAAGTATGTTATTAAATTTTTATTCATAAAAAGGGAATATATTTTATCAATTTCAAATTATATGTGTATCTTAAAACACTTTTGACAAAGGGATGCAAAATTCATGAAATACAATTTTTATAAAAATACCGAATTTAAGGGTAATATTAATTTTACATTGAAATCATATATCATGTTTATTACAAAATATTTATTTTTTTATTTATCAAAATTAATTTTTTCAAATATTTATATAAAATTTTAACTTTATATAACCTTCAAAACAAACTATTAAATAGGAATACATGAAAAAAATTCTCAACTTTAATAAAATAAAATGTTAGCCCATAAAAATCATGAATGAGTTTCCAAATTTAAAATAATGTTAACTTAAGAAACAAGACATAAAAAGGTACAATATTGAGTTTAATAATAAAAATTCATTTTATTTTAAATTTGAGGATATTTATGTTTTAGAGTATTGAGAGATTTTACCATCACCCTGATATAAATAAATATTACATCAGAAAGTGTAATCTTCTATGTTGTATCCATTTTTTCACAAAAAATAACATTTGAGATATAAAAAGTCTTTTTTATAGGAAAAAACATCATAATTTTTATCCTCACATTATCATTGTCCCTAATCTTCATTAAAACCATATTAAAAACATTTTTAAATATGGTATGATTAGAAAAATATCAGTAAGGTACATATAAATAGAAAGAGAAAAACATATTTGTTCATTAATAATGAATTTTTTTCCTTTTCCAGAAACATACACTGGGAGAAATGTAATCATTTTATTACCTAATAAATAAACATTTATACACAATTTTTTCATAAAACTTTTCACAAGAAATCATAGAGGGAAAAAATAAAACTCAAAATGGTTCCTTTGCAACCATGAGAAACTTAGGAATTTATTTTCTGAAATGTTTATACACTTGACCCTCAAGAAGTAGAAATTTATTTTCATTAAATATAATATTATTATCTTACGATGTTGAATAATGTAGTTTATATATACACCATCGAAATTATAAATAATTATAGTAGGTAACCTGTAATATCTTTTTACATATCAATATTACAAAGGGAATACTCCATCATATTTATCCCAAGAATATAACCATTATCCAATTCATTTTTGGGCTATATAGACCCACCCATCCATGGTTTATAATATAACAACTCATCCATGATTTAAAACGGAAGCACCCACACATGGTTTAGAATGGAACCCATACATAAAATAATTCAATTTTCTTCATTACAATCCTATAAATATTCGTTGGACCCATAATGAAAAAATTTCCAAATATTGAAATATCCATTCCAGTTTAAACACATTTGTTAAACAACATGATTATAGAGAAAGAGTGTTTTTTTGAATAAAGGATGAATTTTTTTTTTGGAATTGAAAAATTAAAGAACTATTACATTTTTGGTGAACACTATTGATTTCATATACATTAAAATAAAACATTTCATTTGAATTTTTATCAAAATATTTCATATAAAATATGTAAACATATTCCATAAAAATAATTTTTATTGAAACTAAAATGTGGCATAAAATTTAGTTTAAAATTCATTATTTTATATATAAATATAGCAATTAAATAATTTTTAAAATATGGACATGGAAGAAATATAATTTGAAAATAAGTATTAAAAACATTTAAAACATTTTTTTAATGTAATGTTTCACTTCACTGATGTCTAGATAATCATTTACAATATTTATAATCCAAAATAAAAAATTTATTTTGATTATTTAATTTATTAATGATAAAATTCTGGTTTATTATTAAATTTATTTTATTTAATATAATGTTATATTCTATTACATAATCAATTTCATTAATTTCATACATTTTGAGGACATTCGACTCGTAAGTCCAAAATGACATAGGTAGGTTTTATATGGTCAATGAGGTAATTATTTTATAATATAAATATTAATAATCATTACATAATTATCATGTCCATACATCAATTATAATTTTAATACTAACCTTTGATTGGTAGTTATGAAAAATGAACTATATTACAATTATAGATATGGTAGGATGTAAACATGCATGAGTAGCATTTCAATTTTTCAATGATAACGATAGAAAGAAGGTTAGAGTAATTTTATCTTTCAATAATTATGATTATATAATAAATATCATATCATTTTTTTAAATTATCTTTTATTTATAAACCATTTTATATTGTTATGTAAAAGGAATCTCATCACTTTTTAAAGGTGGCAATCTGCACGTATGCACGAACAAAATTATCATTTTTTAGTGGAAGGAAAGGTAATAAAATAAATTACATATTAAAATAATTGAATGGTAAATATTTCAGGAATATATATATATATATATATTAATCCCATTATTATAATCAACCATTATATGTAGTGATGATAAATGAATTACATGAATTCACGAGGCTGTAGTCCTCCATAAACACAAACAATGATTTTGTTCCCCATTTTTTAGAGGATTTAGATACTGGTTTTTCTATAAAAAAATGATCTCAGTATATGGATGTTACAAGTGTTATAATTTCATCACGTTTTACAAATATTTTATGGAGTTAAAAGAAGAAAAAAAATAAAAACAATCTGTTAAAGACTATACCACTTCTTCGAACAACATCCCTTTATTTTTATGTTAAACACTCGATGGTTGATATTATGAACACAATAATACTTCTATAAATATGTTAGATATTTAATTAAGATATTTCAGTAGGGTTTTTTGCAATATATTTCTTTTAATGTATTAGAAAGAGAGGAGGGGAGCATCCCTTTTATAAGTGAGGGGAGGGGCACTCTTGGAAATTATAATCATATCAAATTAATATATTTTATAGAATATAAAAAAATTAATTAAAATATAAGATTATTATGGGGGAAAATAATATAATATGTTATAATTTAGGGAATTATTATTAGGTTGGGACCGTTATCTCTTTTTTTAACTAAAGATATCCCTTTTTAACAATTACCATTATAACAAAATATTTACTCTTTAAGGTTGAATATATTTACTATAAAATGAATATTTTCCTATAAATTGATAGTATATGATATATTTAAACATATAATAATAAAATTATAGAGTATATGATTTTTTTGATTTTGAATTATTTAAAAAAATAGTATTAATTATAAATTAACATTTATGTTATTTTTTGAACTATATATTTCACATGTCTTTGAAAACAACATGACTGTTATGTAATTCATATATAATCAATTAAAACACTTTTAATTTGATAAATGTATCTATAAAATTAATGGTTTATAATAATTAATTCAAATTATTTCACAGTGAACATTTTTAAAATCTTTTGTCTTATTTTTCTATTATTTGAATAAATGTTGTTTTGGCGTCGCATATAAATTTCAGGTATGTATAAAATTGATAAAATTTAAAAGTAAGTTACCATGATAAAAAATTATATTGCATAATAATCTTATAACAAAAAAATATCTTTTTAAGACCTATGTAAAAAATTTAGATATAATAAAAGAAGTAGAATAATATTTTAGACTTTTCATTACAAAAAATAATATAAAAGTAAAAAAATCGATGAAATATTGAACCAGTTGTAAATATTTTAAAATTATTATGGAAATGGTAATTTTAAACTCATAAAATATGATTAATTCATTTTTTAGAGTCAATATTTTTTTATTATGATAATATATTTATGCATAATTTTCTAAGTAATATTTATTGAGGTGACATATATTTACTATTGTTACGAATCAAAATGAAAAAAATAAATGGGACCTATTAGAAAAATTTGAACCTAAAAATTAAAAATATGAAATCCATTTTCCAAGATTCAACTTCTAGTAGTGTAATAATTTAATTTTTTATTAAAATATAAAATGAAATGAAAAAATCTTTTTTTCTAAAAAAATCTTATTTGAGTATATATAGGTTTTATACAGAATTCAATTATAAAATTCATTCCAAATAATATTATTTTTTTATTATAAAATTAATGAAAATAAATTTTAAAACTAAAAAAGCTATTTATATTATAAATAATTTAAAATCATTATTTTTCATTATTCATTAAAAAATAAATCTTTTTAGAAAAATATAAAATTTGAGTAAAATATAGTATTAATATAATAATTTAAAAAATTATAATATCAAATAAAAATGTAGAATTTTCTTTAAATTAATGTTAATTGTTTCTCAAAAAAATAAATAAAAACCATTTTTGAAGAAAATGTATTTTTTAAGAATTAAATGACTTTATTAAAAAATGAGTTATTATTTTATAATTATTTATCAATAATTTTATATTGTGTAATACATATATAAATTTATATAATTATTTATTCTTTTTTTATAATCATAATTGATACTACTGTTATAATTTTCATACCCAAAAGTTCTTGAGTCGGTCAGAATACAGTATTAGGATCTATGTTGTGTGTTGTATATTCTATCGAACATAGTATTATTTTTAATATATCACAGTGTTATAGTTTTAAAATAAATTATTTAACTCATTGAAAATACCATTGGTTTATTAAATGGTTTTAAAATTTATTAATTCATGCTTCTATCATAATAAAGTCCTCGAAGTGATTGTATTTAAAGGATTTGTATTTTCGTTATTCTCCCAAAAAACATCCATTTATGAAAAATCTTGATATAATCACACATAGTTAAATTTAAAAGGATGAATCCCAAATTAATTTCATTTTTTAATATATTGTTTCTAAAATTATGGAAATTTACGTTTAATTATAACCATATTATACATGTAAAATAATTTAATTAAACAGAAAATTTCATTTATTGACGACAAAATTTTAGAATATTATTCGAAAAACTATAATAAAAATAATTATAGAAAATGAATAAGTATAAATCATTATATTTCTTTATTTACAGGATTACCAAGTTTTTAAAATTATCTCCCCCATAAGAAATTTTATTCTCATAATTTTATTCATTGCATAAATAAGTAATGTTATTTTTCCCCATATCTATTTTTGATTCCCATCTTGATTCCCTAATAATGTGATTCTTCTATGAAACTTTTACCTTTTTAATCACATTATTCCAAAACAGATTCTCTTAATGGTCTAAAACATGTACTATCTTTATTTCCTTTCAACTAAACCACTGTAGGTATTAATATATGAGAGGCACTAGGTACATATTTCTTCAGCAATGAAACACAAAAAATATAATTTAACTGAGATAATATTTGATATAAAGATAGAATATAAAAAACTGATCCAATCATTTATATAATTTCATAAGAAAAAATAAACCACATAATTTAATATCCATTTATCCCAAAACACATATGTTTTTGTATAGATATATTTGAATAAAAACTTGATTTCCTACCTCAAACAATAGATGTTCCTTTATATGATATACATTACTCTTCTACCTAGTCTGAGTTATCATCATGTGCTACTAAATTGTCTTCACTTTATCTACTATTTATTCTACAGATTATGCTCATAAAAACATCATGTCAACATATTTATCATAGTATTTGGAGTGGGACACCAATTTCATATAATTACTCAAAAGGTATCATCTGTACACTAAAATGAAAACCATTATTATTAGAAAATGATACAAATGATCTATATTGATTCCAACATCCCTAATAGTATAAATAGAAATATCTTAGAATATGCCCCAAATCCTGAATTGTGATCACAGACTATCCAGAATATTTTGGATGAAAATATATTCTTAATTTTAATAGAGTACCTATCAAATTCAAAAGGCCTTTCGAAACATTTGAGGTCAATGTGGGATCACGATCAAATAAAATAGAGAGAAAAACTCCGTATAAACTGACTTCATATTTAAATAATGTATAACATGATGATCCAAATAAATAATTTCATGAATATTCCGAAAATGTGTATATTTCATCAAATGATCCAAAGTAACATAAATCACATTACTGTCTCAAAAATTATTTTCAAATCCCACAACTATATCCAGAGACATATTCTTCCATTTCCATTATGGCATTAAAAAAGGATAAATCATGACCTTCAGTAGATATTGTTCTTCTTTAACCTATTTATAAGTCAAACATTTCATTTTAAAATCAGAAATTTCCCTTTTTATTACTTCCCACCAATAATATTCTTGAAATTCTCTATGCATATTGGTCTTATTAGGATAAATAAAAATGAAGAGCTGTGATCTTCACATAATAATTCATTATTTAATTGAATATAAATCAAAATACATAATCTATTTACAAATTTGATAAATCCATATTTATCACATTAATATATGAAAAATTATAATTCTTGACTGATTGTACTCATTCTTGAAAACCATGATCTTATTTATGATCCTCTTTAATTCATTCTAATAAATATGATTACACGGATTACTAATCCAAAATGAAAAAAAACTAACAATAAATTTTTTTAGTCAAATATTCATTAATTCATTTACCAGAGGTTCATGTTCGAAATGTATCATAGTTAATGTTGTATTACCATTTCAAATCAATTTAGCATCTACCTAGTTTTCTTTACCTGTGTGGTAGTGAATCATGAAATCATAATACTTTATATGTTCCAACAATATTTTCTACATCATGTTCAAATCTATTTCTAGGTATATATTCTTCAATCTAATATCCTTAGTATACATTTCACATTTTACCCTATATAAAATATTCCGCCAATTTTTAAAGAAAAAACCATCACAACAATATATCATTGTTGAGTCAATATGGTTTTCATTATGAATTTTCCATTCCTTCTTGTTTTGAAAATCACAAACACCTTATACATAAGCAAATCAATATTTTACATCCATAAAGAAAATTTTATTCTTTAAGAATATTTACCCTAACCTAGATTTTCTTATACATATCAAAATTTTTCTTAAGTACAAAAATAGGATTCATTCCAAAAATGCCAAAATCATATAATGTCAATAATTGGAGCATTCCGTTTTTAGGATCCGAATTCTGGATGTGAACTGAAATATAGTTCCACTCCAAATTTTGGATGAGAACACTTATGAAGTTCGACTCCGAATAGTCATGAGTTCGACTCCAAACTCTTATGGAGCTTGACTCCGAACATTCATGACTTCGACGTCGAACATTCATGATTTCGAATCCAAACTCTTATGATGTTTGACTCCAAACATTCATGTTTTAGACTCCAAACTCTTATGAATTTTGACTCTGGACATTCATGAGTTCGACTCCAAACTCTTATGAAATTTGACTGCAAACTTTCATGAGTTCAACTCTGAACTCTTATGAAGTTCAACTCCGAACTTTTTCCAGTTCGACTTCAAACTCTAAAAGTGCAGATTCTGAACTCTGGAAGAACCAGACTCAGAATTTCCTTAGAAATTCAGACTCCGGATTTCTACATAATTCTTGTTCTGAATTCCTATAAAACAGAATCCGAATTTCCTTTTTATTATAGACTCGGAATTCCATTTTGGTTAGACTCAGAACATTTATTTTCTTACACTATGAATTTTTGTTTTGCATATCCTTACACTTGTTTAATTAAAAAAAATTCATGTATTCATTTATACATGTTTTTTTGTTAAACGATGTCATCCATTCTGTTTCAAACTAACTGTTGGTTGAGTTACACGTGTATAGGTCAAACAAATTTTTAAGGAAAATATGACCGTTGGAGGAGGGAGCCGACCGTTCCAACCGAGCCTATCAATAAGAGATCATATGGAAAGCTCACAACAACAGAAATAGAAGTTGATCACTCTAGAGACCACAAGTTGTTAAGGTGATTTCTAGAGAGAGAAGCTTTTCATGCCTTGTGCGTACTGAACCGCTCATTCAAAA
This sequence comes from Viscum album, assembly GCA_963277665.1. Classification (NCBI taxonomy): domain Eukaryota; kingdom Viridiplantae; phylum Streptophyta; class Magnoliopsida; order Santalales; family Viscaceae; genus Viscum; species Viscum album. Next base: position 859,291,888 of record OY728156.1, on the reverse strand, counting down.
TTTCATAGTGCGACTCCGAATATTGGTGACTGCATTCAAGGGCATCCAGGGATATGAAGACAGAGGTGCCGACTAACTTGATGTTCGAGGGCTTCCTTACTGAGGAAGACAGTTGTTCCAACTACCTTGAAGTTGAGGGCTTGAGGTGATAGCAAGACAGAGATACCGATCTTCATATCGAGAGCTTACACTAGTGTGGGTAAGACATACTTGCTTGAAAGTATAAATCAAGGGACCTTTATCCATGGTTATTGGATACCCTTCTCTTTTGGTTAAAAGACTTATATCTTGTAACTAATAGTTTTACTACTTGTTTTTCCACTGCATATTGTATTGTAATGAAAGAATAATCATCTGATATTTCCTTACACTTGTACTCTGATTAGTTTAGATTCTACACGCATTAAGGTAGAATCTCATATTGTAAACTTTGGTTAGGTTTCAATTTCTGGATCCATATTTCCAGAACCTGTTTTCAGAATCACTTTCTAGATTCAAGCAAGTGCATAGAACTAGAATTTTATAACTTCATACCTTATTCAAATTCTCCAATTGGTGTTATAGGTGTTGTGAATTTTCATATTTTAACATTGTTAAACTTAGATATTTCCATGTTTAAGTAAATATTTAAAGTATACAATTCACCCAACTTCTGTATAATGAACATCTAAATAATTATTTCGATCCTACAATTGGTATTAGTGGAAGTCAACTCAAACCTCAAGGGTTTGGTTCAATCTGATTCAATCTCACGATTAGATTCAGAAGGAAATTTTCGGATTCATATTTTTCAGAATCATAATGTTCGGATTCATCTTTTGCATACATCTACTAAAGTTTTTTATACATAATATTCGGAGTTAATTTTCCAGGGTCATATTATTTTCTTAGATTCATATATTTTCTTTCATTAAAAACTCTTGTTGCTAATAAGTTTGGTTACCAATGTTTTTCTTAGATATGACAGGTTTAAATGATTGATCTATTGAAAACCTTAATCATACAAGACCCCCAATTTTTAATGGTAATGATTATGAGTATTGGAGAGATCGTATGAAGACATTTGTAATCAATACTAGAGTATATAATTTTGTTATTCTTACTGGAAGATAAAAAATTCTTGATAAGGAAGTGAGTGCTTTCACAAACCAAGAGAAGCATGATTATCAATTAAACTATGAGGTATGCAACAATCTACTTTGTTCAGTTACTAGGACTATATATAGACAAATTCCTTCATGTAAAACAGCTAACTGTATTTCGAAGAAACTTGAAGTCACACATTTTGGTACATCTAAAGTGATAGAGACAAGAAGAGCTATGTTGGGAAAAAAATATCATGGTTTCAATTTTCCTTATGGTGAACGCATTTGTAATGTTCAACAGAGGTCTATGACTATCGTAAACACTCTACAATCTATGGGAGAGAATGGTATGGATGATAAAGCTCTGGTTGATAAGATTATAGATATTATGCCCAATGAGTGTGAATCAAAGAGAATAGCTATTGATGAGTATAAGTAGGTTACTCAAATTTCCTTAGATAAACTATTCAGAACTCTTCTTCAATATGAAGGAAGAATGAAGAGGGATGATGAAAACATCAAAAAGAAGAATAGAAATGGTACTATTGCTTTTACAACAACATCAAATCAGTTGAAAGATAAGAATCCTAAGAGAGTAACTAGATCCAAGTCTAAGATGGTGGTTATTCAATCAGAATCTAGTGAGAGTGAAGTATCAGAGAATGAGATAGAAAATCATGCTCGATAAATGAACAAGATAGCTGGATAGAGAAATTTCCAATCCAAGTATAAGAAAAAGGAAAGGAAAGATAGGAAAGATGAAGAAGTTACTTATTATGAATGAAAGAGAGCTGGACATATTAGATTGGATATACCTTTTCTCAAAAAGAAAGAAAGAAAATAGAGGCATTCTGAAAGGAACATGTAGAAGTATAACAAGTCCAAAGCTCAGAATGTTTTTAAAGCTAATGACACCTGGAGATCTAGTGGTGATGACTCATCTGATGAATCTTCTGATTATGAATCTTTAGGACAGAATAATCTTGGTCTTATAGCCCAACAACCTATTAACTGTCAATATTTTATGGCTAAGGTACACAATGCTGAATCATTGACCAATGTTTCCTTAAATTGTAATGATAGAAAATATTATAACACTTCCGATGATGAATCCTCTTCTGATTTTATAAGTATTTCAAAAAATCTTAAGGAAGTAAATTATGAGAAGAATAAACATTCTAAAGATCTAGAAAAAGCAATTTCTATGAAAAGTGTTTTTGAGCCTAGATCTAGTTCCAAATCAAATGATTATGAAGATAACAACATGGTTGTAAAACACAAGTCCAATTTTTTTACTTAAAGTAGTGTTTGTCGAACATTACTCATGGTAAATAAAATTTTGATAAGATGTATTAAAAAATACGTCCATTAAGAAACAAATCTGAATTTGGTTATACCCAGGGAAAAAAAAAATTAGTAACAATTATTTTGTTCCTGAAAGTAGCCCATTTTGTAATAAGTGTCAATGTGGTGGTCACTGGGAAAAGAATTTCTCTTTAAAAAAACCAATCTTTAGGTTTTCATAAGGATTATTTTTCTATGAAGATGCGGGTGCCCAAAATTTTGTTATCTGAAAATCTCAGATCCAAACAAGTTTGGATTCCAAAATTCTAATTCATTTATTATTTTCAGAAAAACAAGGAAAGTACCAACAACAATACATGTTACATGGATATTGGATGTTTTCGGAATATGATTGGTAATAGATACTATTTTGAAAATGTTATCAAAACAAAAGGGGGAAAAGTAACTTTTAGAGATAAAGATCAGGGAGAAATTATTTGTATAGGTAACATTGTTTTTCTTGGAAAAAAACATTGATTTCAAATTTTTTATTTCTTAGGGATCACACACATAAAGGAGATATTATTCTTCAGTTTATCAAAACACAAGATCAACTTGCTGACATTTTCAAAAAATCATTACGTTCCGATATATTTGAATACATTAAACAGATGTTAGGAATGATAAACATGGGGTAATCCTTCTTCATTAGCTTCCTGTTGAACAATTCTACTTACAGTAATAAAATCCTTTTCATAGGGGGAGTACATATGTTTGTTATCATAATAAAAATTTTCTTAATCAAATTTTCTTTCTTTTTTAATCAAAATTTTCATAATCAGTTTTTTGATGCATTTGTAATCAAAATTTTTGTAATAAATTTTTATTTCTTTTGTAATCTAAATTTTTGTAATCAGTTTTTATGCTCTTGTAATCAAAATTTTTATACTCTGCTTTTAATGCTTTTGTAATCAAAATTTTAATAATCAGTTTTTCTTGCTTTTGTAATCAAATTTTTGTAATCAGTTTTTCTTGATTTTGTAATCAAAATTTTCATAATCAGTTTTTGATGCCTTTGTAATGAAAATTTTCATAATATGTTTTTCATGTTTTTTTCAATCAAAATTTTCATAATCATTTTTTCATGATTTTGTAATAAAAATTTTATTAATCAGTTTTTTAAATATTTTGAAATCAATATTTTCGTAGTCAGTTTTTCAAACTTTTGTAACTAAAATTTTCGTAATGAATTTGTCATACTGGAACTTTCATAATGAATTTTTCCTAATGGATCTTTCGTAATGATATTATCATACTGGAACTTTCTTATTGATTTTTTCATATTGGAACTTTCGTAATGAGTTTTTCGTACTGGAACTTTCATAATGAATTTTTGTAATGGAACTTTCGTAATGAGTTTTCGTACTGGAACTTTCATAATGAATGTTTCTTACTGGAACTTTCATAATGATATTTTTGTACTAGAACTATTATAATGAAATTCTTGTAATGAATTTTCTGTAATGAGAACTTTTGTAATGAACTTTCGTAAAGAAATTTTTCATAATGAACTTTTGTAATGAGGATTTTTTGTAATGAGTTTTTTTTCAAGAAGAATATTACCAATTATGAACAATATTTCTAGCCAATCTAAAAGGTAATATTTCCTTACTTAAATTTTCAAAATCATTTTTTTCTTGATTGCATTTTCCTATTAGTTTTAAAATTATTCAGATTCTATTTTTCCTTAAATCCGAATGTTTTTCTTAAAAACATCAAAAGATCAGAGTCATGTTTTCTTTGCGGGAATGTTCTCAACCGTAATATCAGATCAAAATAATTATCAACCATTAGATGGTTTTTGGAAGACCAAAGGCTATCTCTATCGCTTATTTAAAGGGGACCCTCAATGTCATCCCACATCAGTTTTTCATGCTCTCGCATCTCGAAGCCATGCATCTCTTCTTAAGGACCGTTCTTATCTTTGCAAATCCATTCTGAATCATTAAAATCTATCAGTTCTAAATGTTTTTTTGATGAAACATCCCAAGATATGTCTACCTCAAAACCAATCTCAAAGTGGTTAGTTTTCAGGGAAAGGTTAGTGAATCTCGATTTCAACAAGTATGATTCTCTTATAACCAAGAATATCATATAGAATGGCTCAGAAGATGTTTGCTTGTATAAGTCATAGAAACAGGATCCGATTTATACAGATTCACTTGTCGAGTTCTACGAGTCTGTTTCCTTCCAGTAGGAAGATGACAGAGATCTTTATTTCTTTAAGTCTTATGGAAAGACATACATGTTATCCAACACCAAGGCTAAAATCTTGGTGGGTTTACCTTATGAAGGGGAAGCTGAATTTTCCTCACATAATCCTTCATATGGGCAAGGATGTTTCAACAAGGTAAAGGCATTAAAATGTCCTAGATTAAAGACACCAAGATAGATAATATTTCCCAGCTCACTCTGAATAATCAGATGTTACGGTTGTGGTTACAAGGTTTTCTCATACCAAGAAGAGGTGATAAGGATAATCTGATGAAGAGTGACATCTATGCCTTATATTTCTTGGTAAATCTATGGAAAATAAATTTGATGAGGCATGTCTTTATTACGATGAAAAATATAAAAGAAGGGAACTTGAGATCCCAAATAATTATGCACCCGTCTCTACTATCAAAGCTGATAGTTCGGTGCATAGATTCTTTTATTGTTGCATGAAAGTAAATAGTTCAGAATTGTATGATTATGCTGGTTAGTGATGATTCTTTGAAGAGGATGAATATGGGTTTTTCTAGTGAATCCGGAGAATTCTACACTTTATCTGTGGAAGAGGATGAGGCAGTTCAGAAAGATACACAGACGTCAAAACCATCTAAAATGGAAGGAAGAAGAGAAAGCTTAATGAAGTGGATACTGAAGTCATATCTCTCAAATCTAAGGAAACTCATTCTGATCCCCCAAATCCAAATATGCAGAAAACATATACAAATGACGTGGCAGCCAAGTGGAGGGAAGACAATGAAAGGAGGAACGAAGGGGATCCACAATTCAGATTTGACCTTGTAGAGGCTAAGGCCTTAAAAGAGAGAACTATAGATGAATTAAAAAAGTAGGCAATGGAGAAGAAGTTGAACAAGAAGTTGTCTGAAGATGAAGTGGGGAAATATTTGTTAAGAGATACTGAAATAGCTTCTGATAAAATTCCCATTCTGGAAAACTTTCGATATCCTACTATCTTTACAGGAACTCCATGTAAGAACTATATCACTCCAGAAATATCCAAGGGGAAAAAGGTAGTTGAAGAAGTAGAAAACCAAGCTGGTGAAGAAGTATAAGAATAGGTTGTTGAAGAAGAAGATGAATAAGAAGAAGAAGTGATTTTCTTGATGATCTGATCGAACAAGTAGAAGAGTATAATGAAAGGACTGAATCCACAAAATTACCCACTCTAGAAAAGGATGTTGAAAAACAAAGTGGGAAGGATAATATTGATCAAGATGAAGTGAAGGAAAATTTTTTGTATGGTGAAGAAGAATCTTAAGAGAATGAATTTCTTGAAGAGGGGGCAGAAAAGGAAAAACCAGATAATGATCTAATTGTTCAGTTAACAGAAAGTATGGAAGAGTCTCTAGATGAACAATCCATTCCGAAAGATGACCAGGTGAAGAATGTCCTGATGGATACGCCAACAAAAGAGATTTTCAGGAAGAAGGAGGTTGGGGGTTCTTCTAAATGGAAACTGGTACCAGTTGAAGTAGAAAAATCTTCAGGAAAATTATCTGATTCGGAGTCATCAGCTCATAGTCATAATTTTGTGGTTGAGTCTCTGAAGAAGTTGGTGGACACCATTCCGATTTTTACAACTATAGACTCCAGATGCCAGATGCTGGAACAGAGTATGAATCAGAAATCGGATTCCTTATCCATGGTCATGGATAAGTGTGTGAAGATAGAAGCTGATCATAGAATATTTCTTATCAATTATGATGTGCACAAGATGTCTTCCAGCAAAATAACCCTTTGGTCTAATAATGTTGAAGAAGACATGGCTGACTATGATAATTTTTTGAATGAGGTGAAAGATTCTTTTGACACCGAGGATAAAAAGATTATGAATCTTCTGGATTATCTTCTCATTAAGAAAAGCTCTCAGTGTCAACAAGTGAAGGAACTGAATGATAAAACTGAAACCCTTGCTCAATATTTTATAAGCGATAGAAATCAATAAATTGAGCTTGAGAAAAGACTGATAAATAAAGATGATTTAATAAAGATGCAGAAAGATGCCATGGAGGCTCAGGCAGAAGATTTGAAATCCCAAGAAGAAAAGATGAAATCCTTGGAGAGACAAGTTGAGGAAGACTAAAGTGACTCTCAGAAGCAAAAAACCTTGTTGAAATAGCTGATCCCAAAGGAAATGGAAGACAAATAAATCCACTCCGATCTTTTGTTGTATTTCATTGTAAATTTTTTAAACTCTAATGAAAATTTGGGTGGTTGTATATTGGTATATACCAATGTTTCAGGTATCATATTTTCTTTTCCATTCCCTTTGATTATTTTTAAAAATCACAAAGGGGGATAAGGAAAAATAACTACTCATAAGGGGTAGAAGTAAAAAGAACCACTAAAAAGAGGAGAAGGAATAATTTAAAACGAAGGAGAAAAATATCCATGTGAAATATCCTTAAAGTAAGGGGGTGTTTCTCACTAAGACGTTTTTCATTCCCATGATAATGAAAACTCCACTTCGGAAATTCAGAATAGAATCCTTAGAGTTCCAATGCCTAAGGGGGAGTTAGTTGTATTCACTATCACCATGACCAAAGGGAGATAAGTTTTTTATTACAAAGGCTAATGAAATTTTTAAAAGTCATTATATTCTCTTTCGTAAGGATGTTTGTGCTTTTCAAAAAGGTGGAGATTGTTGAGTCAATAAGGTTTTCCTTATAACATTTCCATTCCTTCTTGTTTTGAAAATCACAAACACCTTATACATAAGAAAATCGATATTTTACATCCATAAGGAAAATTTTCTTCATTAATAAAATTTACCCTAACCTTTATTTTCTTATACATATCAATATTTTTCTTATGTACAAAAACTGGAATCATTCCCAAAACCCATGAATTATATAATGTCAAGAATTGGAGCATTCTATTTTTAGGATCCGAATTTTTGATGTGAACTGTAATATAGTCTACCTCCGAATTCTGGATGAGATCTCTTATGAAGTTAGACTCCAAAAATTCATGTGTTTGACTCCGAACCTTTTTGGAGTTCGACTCCGAACGTTCATGAGTTTGACTCCGATCTCTTATGCAGTTCGACTCCGAACATTCATGAGTTCGACTCCAAACTCATATGAAGCTCGACTCTGAACATTCAAGAGTTCGACTCCAAACTCATATGAAGTTTGACTCCGAACATTCATGAGTTCGACTCCGAACTCGTATAAAGTTTGACTCTGAACATTCATGAGTTCCACTCTGAACTCTTATGATGTTCTACTTCTAAAATTCATGAGTTCATCTCTAAACACTTATGAAGTTCGACTACGAACTTTTACCAGTTCCGCGTTGAAGTCTGTATGTTCAGATTCTGAACTCTGGAGGAACTAGACTCCAAATTTCCTTACAAATTCAAACTCTGGACATCTACAGAATTCAGGTTTTGAATTCCTATAAAACAGAAGCTAAATATCATTTTTATTATAGACTCGGAATTCCATTTTTATTAGAATCTAATCTTTTATTTTCTTACACTCCGAATTTTATTTTTTCTTATTTTTACACTTGTTTCATTATAAAATGATGTCGTTTATTCAGTTATACATGATTTGTTGTTAAACGATGTCATCCATTCTATTTCAAACTAACTGTTTGTTGAGTTACACATGTACAGGTCCATCCGATTTTTATGGCAAATATGACTGTTGGAGGAGGGAGTCGGCCGTTACAACTGATCCTATAAATAAGAGCTCATTTGAAAGAGCTCACAACAACTGACAAAGAATTTAATCACTCTAGAGAACACATGCTATTAAGGTCATTTCTAGAGATAGACGCTTTTCATGCCTTGTGCGTACTGAACCGCTCGTTCAAAATTTCTTAGTGCGACTCTGAATGTTAGTGACTGCATTCGAGGGATTCCGGGGATAAGAAGATAGTGGTGCCAACTACATTGATGTTTGAGGGCATCCTTGCTGAGGGAGACAGAGGTTCCAACTACCTTGAAGTTGAGGGATTGCGGGGATAGCAAGACAGAGACAACAATATTCGTATTGAGGGATTACCCTGGTATGGGTAAGACAGACTTTCTTGAAAGTATAAATCAAGGGACCTTTATCCATGATTATTGGATACCCTTCTCTTTGGGTTAAAAGAATTATATATTTTAACTAGTAGTTTTACTACTTGTATTTCGACTACTTATTGTATTTTAAGGAAAGAATAATTTTATTATATTTCCTTACACTTGTACTCTGATTAGTTTAGATTCTATATGCTTTAAGGTAGAATCTCATATTGTAAACTTTGGTTAAGTTTCAATTTCTGGATCCATATTTCCAGAACCTGTTTTAGGAATCACATTTCAGATTCAAGCAAGTGCATAGAACTAGAAGTTTATAACTTCATACCTTATTCCAATTATCCAATTGGTGTTAGAGGTGTTGTGAATTTTCTTAGTTTAACATTGTTAAACTTATATATTTACTTGTTTAAGGAAATTTTTAAAGTATTAAATTCACCCCCCTCTTGTATATTGAACATACACATCATTATTTCGATCCTACAATCACGTGTAGGATAATTCTTCTCCAGGAGTTTCAATTAACGTGTTGCATTTTGAAATACCAGAATATATTAAATTAATATGCAACCTTGTCCTTTTGACGAAGAATCATTGTAAAGAATCAAATTCAACATCAATTTTTAGAATAGATAACACTATATCATTAACTACCCTTCCTTTCAATTTCCAAAATAATTAATCACTTTAAAATTTCCAAATGAATCCATATCATTTAAAAACTTAACATAGAAAGTGGGCTTGATATTGAGAAATGTTTTTAAAATCCACTAGTAGATCCCTCTAATCCAAGAAATCTTCAAATATTCATTACATTTGTATGTATTAGCCATTTTTCAACCACTTTTGGTTCATTAGGATCAATAGTTATGTCATCTTAAGAAAAAATATCCCCTAGAAAAGAAATCAATTAATGTTAAAATTAAAATTTAATGAATTCTTCACATAATGTTTCCATTTAAACAATTGTAAAATAATTCTTCAATATTTATCAAGTTACTCATTAATCTTATAATAAAGAATAATTTCATTAATGAAAACCACAATGAATTTATACATATACTTAGGGAATGCATTATTGATAAGATCCATAATTATAGTAGAATAATTTGCTGGCCCTAATGGAATAACCAACAACTTGTAATGACCATAAATTTTATGAAATGTTGTCTTCAAAATATCTTCCTCCTTCAATTTTAGTCTATGAAAACCAAACATGATATTAAATTTAAAAAATTACTGAGAACCCTAGTGTAGATAAAACAAGTATTTGATATGAGGGAACAAATACATTATCTTTATTGTGATGTCAATGATTAATCTAGTATCAATGAAAAGTCTCATGGAACAATTCAAATATTTAAAAAACCAAATTGGAGATCCCCATGGTGAAGTTATATCGATAATTAATCCCTTACTAAGAAATGATTATGTCCAAATTTTAAAAAATAACAATTTAACTGAATCCATTTGATAAGGGGGTTTTAAAATTGGCTCAGTATCAGTCAGTAATTCAATGGTAAAATAAAACACTTAATCTATAATAACAGCACAAAAATAAATCAGAAATACATCCATATATTCAATCACAACTAAAACATCATCAATTAATGTAGTTTCTTCACATTCAACAATGTGTTTAATATAAATTTTAATCCTATATGTATGAATTTTATTTCAAATTATAGATATGTTATCAAATTAATGATCTCAGTATTACATTAAAAAAATAAATCTGAAAATTGAATATGATTTCGTTAGATCTGAAAATTATCTTATCCAGATAAAATATAATTTAATCCATACTCATATTAATATAAATTTCTATAATTGTAATTATAATAAGGTTATTATGGTAAAACACTACACAAAAGATACTATTAATATTTTTATAAATTCATATTACATTAATACTAACCCTTAGTGTTTTTACTAGAATTTATTACATGAATTTTTGAGATGGATTTTCTATTTTAATTTCAACCAAGAAATAAAATAATGTGTAGATCATGAATAAAAAAACGTTGGAATAATATAAATAATTAATTAATTTATGTGGATTTATTTTATTCTTTATTGTCTATCATAGTAGTAGAAAAAGTCTTTTACACACATTTATCCTTCCATTCTTGATGATTCCCAACATGAGTAACAAACTTAAAACATTAATTATTAATATGACCCAAGTCATTATAACCAAAAAAATATCACTACTTGAAAACTACCTATTTTCCAATTACATGTCTAATTATAACCCTTTCAATTCCATTCATGAGACATGTAACTGCAATTTTTGTATAGAATTTTTTTAATCCTAGAAAACCTTATTAAAATGTATTTTTACCAAATTTAGAACATTTTTAGGGATTATATCTAGATTTATTTTTCGATTATTCTATATTACTTTCAAATTTGGCCAATTATTATTTTTCTTACCACAACGTATACATGTGTCAAAAATATCCATATCAAATTTATTTATATAATTAAAAAATCCCCCACAACCATTAACTTTTTAAGAGAACAATACTATTCATTATCCTAGTCTTAAAACTATTTTAAATATATAAATTTTACTCTCATGGTCCAGAATGAAATTAGGTGCATGCTTATGAAGTCTAATAAAATTTTCCGTATACTCTTCCACTAAATCATATTCCTTTTTCTTGAACTCTATAAATTTTAATTATATTTTAAAGAAAATATCGTTAGGAAAATAATTCTCAAGAATAATAAATTTAATGTACATCCACTCAATGAAATCAATTTTACCCTTTTACTTTTATTTTTTAACCATAGACCACTATCAACCATCCTAGCTATAAAAATGAAAGATAGAAGGAGTTACATTTTAGTGTTATTTTTTTTCTAATGCTTCAAATATTTTCTAAATTGAATTTATCCATCACTTATATTTCTCCACGTATTAAGATCCACCAAATTTTTTAGGGTTTTGTTTCATGAAATTCCCAACAATGGATATGTTACTCTATATAGAATTATGTTGTTGAATTTCATGGGTTCCTCCATTAATAGTCGGTTTCAATTAAGCCAATACAACCACAAAATGATCTATACCTATTATTCCATGTTTTTGACATAGAAATTTTTTATCCACTTGATTCCTTCCTACAACAACTACCCAATTTCCTATAAAAAACAAATTTGAATAAATATGGATTAGATGAGGAAAAATGAAACTATTCATAACATATCTCATGATAATATATCTGTAACATTTTAAATGGTTTTCTAACATGAATAAAATAAGTAAATTTATCTAGAACCTTACTCTAATAATAATTGTTATACTAGTTACTATAAACAACAAATAATTGCATGATTTATGACAATGGTTTCTGTTGATTTCATTCCCATGATCTTTTAGGTTTATAGTTTTATATAAATAGGAAAACTATTACATTACATAGTTAGTATTAACTAACTATGCCAATATTTTCTAAAAAAATATGGTTCTTAAATTTACACACTCTTTTCAATCATGACACACTTTCTCCATTCATGGATAATTTAAATTATTCATAGATATACTTTATAATAGTTAATACATATATTCAGGACCTATGAAAAAAATTAGAAAATGGTGGATGAGAAAAAAACTATAAGAATGTGATATAAAAATAAAGTAATCCTCTTATTTCAAGGAAAAACATTAAAACCCTTGATGTTGGTTCCTTTTTTTCAATAAAACATTAAGCATATAAATATAATATTTCGATATTAGAAAATAAAAAGTTATTCTATGAAAAAAATCAAAACCCATTACAAATCCTATCAAAAAATTTAAATTCATTATGAGGCATCTAATAACTCATAAACACATTCCATAAAAAACAAATCTTTCACCTTTATTGATTCTTTACCCCATAAAATCAAAATATTTCCATAATTTTTTTTTCTAAAGTATAATATTGGAAACTAATAGAATGATATTAATAACCCATTTTAAATTATTAATAACTCATGTTAGAATAAATAATGGATAATTAATTCCATAAGGTTACCCTTAATGGTTATCACCCTCATTTGTTCCCTTTTAAGACTATATCATTACCCAATAACTAAAAAAGTTATAGCAGTCTCACCCATTATCATGAGATATATCCTGACATCATGTCATCATCTATAATTATCATGTAACATATAATGAGAAAAAAATTATAATATTATATTTTTTCTTCATAAAATTCCTAAAAAACTCATTTTATTCTACAGGTAAAACTATTTTTATTTTTAGATTATCATAGGTAGAAATATTCTATTTCATTGGAAACTATAAAAGTAGGAAAGTAATTAAAAGAGAAATAATAGAATAGAATTAGTTTTTTTTAATTTTTATAGTACTATTGTTAATTAATAAGGGTTATAATGAGGAACAATGGAAGTTATGTTTTATACATTAAAAACATTCTTTTTTACACTTTTATGTAAAATTAGAAAAAACCCATAATGAAAACATTTTAAAGATTCCTATTTAATCTATTTCAATGAAAGTAAATATAACTAAGAAATACAATTATTAACCTTTGAATCATAAATAATAAAATTATTGTTATATTTTATTGGACATGTCTATGGTGGAAAATGAGTTTAAATGAATACATTAAAACATTTTTTGAAGGCAAATACCTTAAAATAAGTCATGTCTATATTCATAAATTCGTTTCCTCTAGAATAGAAAAATTATATTAGTTTTTTAATTTATTAAAATCCTATTTTATTTTTATTCCATTATCATTATTCCTTTTATTCCATTCTTTAACATTTTTTATTTACATACTAAAATGGGTAAGTTTAAGTTGGTCATTTTGAGGTTGATGAGTTTATAAATTCAAATCAACATTGGTGTATTGGATATGATCATTGGGTTTATTGTAATATTAACTCCAAAATATAAATAATTTTACAATTATCAAATTTTTACACTATATATAAACCAAATATTTATGGTAGTAATTGATTTTCAATAATGTCATTTAATGGAGATGATTGTCTGTATGTACGCATGGTCACCATTTTCATTTTTATAAAATGTAGAAAAAAATAAAGTACCTACTATTTTACTTTACTAAAATAATAAATATATTATTCATTAGTTCCATTTTTATAACAATATTTAACAGGTGGAAAAAAAAATTGAATCACATCGCTTCATGGAGGTGGTATTCCTAATGTATGCATGACGCACATTATAAATTTCTTATGAAAAGAAATTGTAAGAAGGTTGGTAATATATTATGTTTAAATGATCAAAATTAATTTATAAATATAATATATATTTATATAGTTCAGTATTTTAAACAATCATATAATATCATTGATTAAAATAAACAGCTTCACTTCATGGAGGAGGTAGACTATATGTGTACTGGCGCAATGATTCCATTTTTCATAAGATGGGAAATAGAAAAAATAAAAGGACTGAAACCATAATCATAATTAAAAATATATATATAATAATATATAATGTTTTTTTTTGTTTTAACATTATTAAATATGATTATAATGAGGTAGAAGAAGAAATAAACATGAAACACACGGTTAGGAATTATACCATTCGTTTGTAAATCCTCCGTTGGATTAAACCATAAGTCCTATAGATTTTGTCTTTTGGTGAGATAGAAACATCTAGGATGTATTTTTGACTGTTGGTAAATTATTTTTGTAGGAATTTTTAGAAATATAGTTCTGAATGTATGTGAATAAGCCCAAAGAGGATGTGATCATTTATATGTTAGGGGAGGCACAGTCATGGAATTATTCAATTTATTAATTTAATATTAATTCAAAATCATGGTAGGTAGAAATAAATGATGTCAATTATCTAATATTATAGGGATATAATTTATATAGTCTAAAAATGACATTTATAAATGTTTTCAAGATAGTTTAATCATTATACCTTAGCTTAGTTATCTTAAATCTTATTTAACCTTAATGATGATAACATATTTTTTACCATGATTAATTAGTTATGTGTATAAAATAAAAATGGTCTTATAAAAAATATATAATTTATTGTTAAAAATTATAATAATTTTTATTAAATTAAATTTTTATGCATAATAGAAATTTGTATTCATATAATTTCGCAAGATTCATGAAAAAATAGTTTTTAAAAAACAACCAATTTATGCTAAAAATGAAATTTACTATGAAATCAAGTAAAAAAGTTAATTCATGTCAATTTATTTATTTTTGATAATAAGATTTTGTTTTTTGTCATTTAGATCATCACATAACAGAAATACATTCATTGAATTAAATGAAAAGATCCTAATATAATTTTTAATTTTAATAAAATATAACATAAGTTCAAAAAAATCAAGCATGAATATACAACTTCAAAATAATATTTTGTAAGAAATTTTTTAACTCTATACAAACACCTTTTGTAAAAAAATGTTTTAACATTTATTAATTTATTCTTAATTTATAATAATTTATAAAAATTGTAATATATGAAAAATCAGGATTTTTAGTATTCACAAAAAATTCAACTATTTTTAAAAACACTCAACATATTATCCCTAAGATAAATTTTATATATTAAATACAATGGTAAATTTCAATATTATTCAGAATTAAATTTCTATAATCTTGAAATTTATTTTTTAAATAAAACCATGTAATTGATGAAAAAATAGTTTAATTAAATTAAACTATTCCTTTTTTATTAAAGAACATTTATACATTTAATTATATAACTATGATGAATATAAAACCATAAATTGAGTAATTATCAATCATTAGAGTTATTTATTTATAGTATTACATGATTTTCCACATTCTTCCCCCTTTTAAAATTATACTACTTAATTTTTATTCATTATTTTAACTAGTGAGTTTATTTTTTTCATTAATGATATTTCTAACTCACATGTTACTTCTTAAATAATTTTATTTTTCCATAAAACCATAAATTTTGAATCAATTTTTTTACTTAACAACTTCCCTCTAGGATCTAAAATATGTAATACATTTTCATCATATAAAAAATACTCTCCCTAACTTAACTACATTAGGTATCAAAAAATGAGAGGCATTAGGTATATATTTCCATAGTATTGAAACATGAAACACATCATATACCTGAGATAAACATGGATTTAATGTTACTCTATACGTAAATAATTCAACCTTTATGTTAATTTCATATGGACCAATAAATATTTGACATAAATTTTTGTTTCTACCAAATATGTATAAAACTTTTCGATAGAGATTATGAAAAACATGAACTCCATCCTCCAAACAAATATGTTACCACTTGTGATCTACATGAATCATCTATCTTCTGTAATAAATCATAACATTATATAGAATAACTATCACCTTCAATACAATTTCACATACCATTTATGGTCCCAAAAACATCCTTTCTCTAACATCATTCCAACACTATATACTTTAATATTTCAATACATATAATTACTAAAAAGGAACTATAAGTATAGTCGAATGAAAAATTGTACTATTTGAAAATTATACTAACAAAATTTAAAGATAAAAATATTCATAGTAAACTAATGTGGAAGCTCAAAGAAAATTCTCCAAAGTCATA
Source organism: Viscum album (assembly GCA_963277665.1). Lineage (NCBI taxonomy): Eukaryota > Viridiplantae > Streptophyta > Magnoliopsida > Santalales > Viscaceae > Viscum > Viscum album. Next base: position 859,275,612 of record OY728156.1, on the reverse strand, counting down.
ATTATATGATCTAAATTTTCATCAGACTATAGATGAATTTTTTGAAATTTACTTATAGATCAATAAAATTTTAAATCACATTATAAACATTTATGTAAATATGTGATTATAGTCCGATACGATAGAGAGTAGAACTCCATGTAACCAGAGTATCTCCACAACAAAAATTCTAAAAAGCTAATCCAATGACATATTTCTCAAATAGGTATAAATTGCATAGATTTTGTAAAATGATCAAAAGAACACCAAATTGAAATATTACCTTTACTTTTATTTTTCATTCTCACTATGAAATCGAGGAATATTTTCTCCCATTTTTATTCTAGCACTAACAAATGTTGAATCATCGACATTATTAGTTATCGTTCTGCTTAAACTGACTAACATATCAATCATTTCATGGTAAAATAATTAATATCATTTTTTATTTATTCCATCCAAATATATTACTAAATTTATTTATTTATCTTGGTTTTACCATGACAAATAGAAATGAATTGTTCTGTTATTTTATTAATAATTCATTATTGAATAGGAAATCACTCAGAACACATAACCTATTTCTAAATCTAATAACATCAATCTTATCAATATTAATATGATAAATTATAACCTTATTTATTGATTCTACTCTTTCGTGAAAGCCATTATCTTCTTTCTAAGACTCTTTAATTCATTCTAAAAAATATTACTATAATGATAACTAACAAAAGAATAGGTTTCTACAAAAATAATATGTAAGAAAAAATTCATTAAATCATTAACAGAAGGATCATATTCCATATATTTTATTGTTATGATAACTTATTTTTCTGACCTAAGGAACTATCTACCTTTTTTACTTTACCTGGGTGGTAGTTAATTATCTAATCATAATCCTTTATAAGTTCTAACCATATTATTTTATTTTTTTGGACTTTTTTTAGTGAATATGTCCTTTAAAATTTTATGGACAACATATATTTAACATTTCTTTCCATATAAAATATTCCACTATATTTTTTAACCTAAATCTTAAACTTCATGTTTATGATCATACACTGGTTAAATCAGCTCATGGGATATTAATTAACATGAAGCACATGTAGTTACCTGATCATCACGCACTAAGACACAACCAATTAACTTTAATGTATCATTAGTGTACATAAAAAATTTATCATTTAGTTTTTATAAATCTATGACAAATGAATAAATCCATTATTATTTTAAATTATGGAACACATTTAGCACATTCCTTTTTCTAGATGAAATTTACAGCATTTTTATATTATCTTTGTAGTGTTCTAGAAAAATAAGATAAGTTTAAAATAATCAATTTGTAATAACCAAGTATTCAAATAAAACTTCGAATCACAACAAAATTTTTATGTCTTAAACATTCATAAAATACATTGTTTTTATAAGGATCAACATATATTCAATATTGAGAAACAACATGTCCTTAGAAATAAATATTTTGTAGAAAAAATTTACATTTAAAATATTATCTATATAACTTATTTTCATTTAAATTTTACTAAAAAATGCTTAGGTGTTTATAAAATTCCTCATAGCTCATAGAATAAACAAAAAATTCATTAATGGAAGCCACAAAAAAATTCTAGATACTCTTGAAATACTCTATACATAAGATCTATATATAAAAGGAGTCTATCTGTTAATATGAATGGAATAAAGAAAAAATAATTATGATTATACCAATTATAGGATTTTATCATTAAAAGTTTATCCCCATTAACCTTTAAATTATTATAACCGTATTTGAGATCCACCATCAAAAAATATTTAGCTCCTTGGAAGTAATCAAAAAATTTATTAATATGAATTTATAAATACTTTTTTTATGTAGTTATTTTATTAAATAATCTATTATCAATGAAATTACTCATGGAACCATCCTTATTTAAAACAAACATGTTTAATCCAAGGTGAAGTTCTAGGGAAGATGAAATCCTTATCAACCAACTCCAATAACTTCTTTTTCAATTTTGATAACCCAACTGAATCCATTTGATATAGAATTTTTGAAAAATTCTTTCAATCATGCACTAATTAAATAGTAAATGAAATAACTTAATAAAGAATAACACCAAAAGAATCATATGGAAACACATCCATATATTCATTAACTGTTGTAATTTCACCAATATGAACAATTTATTTCTTTTCAAAAATATTTTCAAGATAAATATCATTCGCATATTTAATTAGTTCCCCATATTTGTGATATTTTATCAAATGTATTGTTTAATTCTTATATCAAAATTTTATATCAAATTTAAAATTGAACATTATTTGTTTAGATATTAAAAATATATTATCATGATAAATTGAAAACCTATACATATAATTAATAATAAAAATATCTAAAATGGGAAATAAAATGAGGTTTTAATGAAAACCCATCACACATTTGTTCACAAGAAGATCCCTATAAACTATATTTTTCTTAACAAAATTATAATTTTTTTTACCAATTGTACTGACTTCATTTAACAAGATGAGGTTTTTATTTTAAATAATAATTTGCCACAAATAAAATAATCTATATATTTTGAATCAAACTAGACATAGGAATAATCTAAATGAAAAAATAATATACATATAAACAATTCCGTATTATTGTCTACATATAATTGGAAGAATGGTCTTTCAGTCATTATAATTCATACCTTATATAAACTAAATTTTGACACACATTAGCATAATTAACCAAATCATTAAAACTAAAACATCTCACTCTAGTCTGGATATTTACTTTCACACTACTTGTTTGATTATAACTCTTTTCCTCATAATAAAGAGCTAAATGGCCAATATTTACACATAGATAACACTCTCCCAATACTTCTAAACATTAATTAAAATTCATTTTACCATGTTTATAACAATTTGGGAGATTATCTATATATTTCATGGTTGATTTATTCACTACTTATTTTCACCATAATCGGTTCTTATGTTTTTTTCATAGAGTACATATGTCTTATAAAACACCATATTAACTTTTTCAGTACCAAAAATAAATTCCTTGTAACATTTAAATTCATGAGGGGACAACTGTCTTCTTAAATTTGGTTTTACACCTCTATAAATTCAATCAATTTTATACTCATTGTACATAATAAAATTCATCACATACACACCAAGTCTACTAAAATTTTCTTTTCATGTGGCAACTGATTTTCCTTTGTTGTTATCCAACTTTAGAAATTGCCATTCCATCCCATGTAGAATACATTTCTAAAAATATTTCTCAATAAAATTATCTTTAATGTACATTCAATACATTGTATAAATTTATTATATTTCCAACAGAATTTTTAACTAGATACCACTATCAATTAGGTTAACATTCAAAATTATTAATAGAATGAGTTCACATTAAATTTTTTTTTACATCCAAAAACATCAAATATATTCTCTAATGCATTAATCCTTTCATCATATTTTATTTTGTCTAAATAACCACCGAAATACGATGGGTTTTATTTTATTAAATTTTCTACTATAGACAATTTCCTTTATAGATAATTTATTATCTCTATAACATGGGTGTCTTCATTAATAGTCTTTGTTAACTAAGTCAATACTACCAAAAATATCACTAGTCTAATTATTTCAGGTTTCTATATTGTATAGTTATTTTCCATTTGATTCATTAAAACTTATTCTTCCCTATTTTTTATATGAAAATAAAAACTTAAAAGAAATGTATTAGATAAAGCAACTTGGAATGATTTAAAATCTATGTCATGATAATATAGCAATAATTTTTTATAGTTTCTTTTCACACCATTCTAACATCTAATATTAAGTAAAATATATTTGAACAAAATATAATTCCTTTTATCATTAAAACCCATAAATAAATGATTATTACTAGGTTCCCACTATTTTACATTCACATTATCATAATGATTTATAGTTTTTGTGAATTTAGAAAACCATTATATTAAATTGAGAAGTCTGCAACACATTTTAATTTCCATAGACACCATATTATTAAGGTTACAATCTTATTTCATTCATTTAACACATTATTCATTATTGTCTGAAAAAATTTATTCATATATAGACTTCATTATAGATTATAATCATCATTATTCCATATAAAAACATTTTAAAACATTTTTGGAACTGAAGAAACATAGTAAGGTTTATTAAAATAAATTAATAATAATTCTATTGTAAAATTTATGAAAACCCATGATGATGTTAACTATTTCAAAATAAAATTTTATTCATATATATATATATATAATATTTCTATAGGTAAGAATAGTCATTTAATCCAACAAGAATGTATTTTTAAAATTATTAAGGGATCCTAAGGCACATGGGAGTTCCTAGAAACATTCCATAGAAACAAATTTTTATCCTCTAAATATTACTAACCATTGAAATCAAATGCGTTTCATAGAAATAATTTTTAAAAGAATAATATATGTATCCTTGAGTATCATAATACTCACCCATGTTGACTTATTTTAACCCATGATTGAATAATGGAATCATATTTAATTTCATTTGAGTAACCTACTCGGTTATCACCCTTATTTTTCACCTTTGAAGACTAAATCATTAACTAACACATTGGACAGATATGTCAAGCTCGTCCATTATCTTTTCTACATTTATATCACTAAAGTATAATATTATAGAAAAAATAATAATATTTTACCTTTTCATCATAAAACCATTAAAAACCCAGTTTTAAACACAAGTTAAACAATTTCAATTTTTCACATATTCATAAGAAGAAATACCATTTTTCTTTAGAAACTATTGTAATTGAAAAATTACAAGATGAGATGGAATAATTTTTTTAAAATCCATGTTAAATTATATAAGTATCATGATAATAAATAATGTCTATGAGTGTGGAAAAAGATGGTCCTATTTTATATGTTCATAACACTATTCTGACACTTTTTTAAAATGAAAGAAGTAATACATATAGAAAACATCATTAAAATTTATTTTTAAACCATTGTAAATAATTTTAAAAATAGTTGAAAATAATATTTATAAAACCTAGAATAATATATAATAATATTATTGAAACATTTAAAATAAAATCGATATAGAGTAAAAATAATTTAAAGGAAGACTTTAGAATAATGTTTTAATGAAAACTATATTACCTTAAGTATAAAAAAGTTATATATGTTATAAAACTAATTCCATTTATTCTATTTTTAACCTTGATTAATTTTTTTACTAAAATGGTTTACTAAACATTGGTTATTTTTAGGGAATTGAGTTTATAACCTTGAAAAAATTATTATTTTATTGTCCATGGTAAAAAGCGGTTATGGATGACTTAGAAAAAAACATTATAATTTTATAATTATCATACATATACATGAAATAAAATGTTATATCCAATCATGTAATGTGTTCATAAAAAATAAAACATGTTGTTTCATAGAGACGATAGTTCATATATACTTCAGAATGACATTTCCAATTTTTTAATGGGTGGAAAAGAAATAGAGTAAATAAAATTTTAATTTTTAAAATTCATAAATGTGATAAAAATTTAATATATATTCATTATTTAATTTCATATGACCATCCTAATATGGTGGAATCAAAACTGAATCGCATCGCTTGATAAAGGTTGTATTCCACAAGCACGCTTGAGTGACAATAAACATTTCTAATAGATAAAATGGGTAAGAAGGTAAGAAATATATTGTATTAAAATAATATTAATTATGTAATAAATAAAATATATATTCATTTGTTATATCATTTTAACCATATAAATAATTTGGTAATGAAAAATACACCTCGCTTCATGAAGTAGGTAGTTCACACTTACACATGAGTGATGTTTTCATTTATAATAAGATAAAAAAGAAATGACTAGGATTTGAAACATAACCATAATAATATTTTGGTATATTTAATATAATTATGTTATTATTTAATCATTTTTAATTAATATTTAAAATATTTAGAAGATTAAATAATAAAAAACAATCTTCCAATAATTACACCTCTTATTTAGAATACCTCATTTGTCCAACACCTTATGCCTTCTTGGTTTTCTATTTTAGAGAGAAAATAACCTCTATAAAATTAGTAGAATATATGAGAAGTGATTTTGATCAAGTATTGGTGTAACATCCAAAGTAAGTAATGAATAATAGATATATTTTATCTATGTCTATTAATGAATTAGATAGTGTTTTAGAGGCTTAAAATGAAAATACATCCAATCTTAAGCATAGAATACACTAATATTCTTAAAAGATTGTTTTACTGCCTTTTGATGGAAAACCCATTTTAAATCAAAATTTTGACAATTTTATAATCTATATTTGTCAAAGTAAACATATTCATTATGATTGGGACATTTAAATTTACATTGGATATATTTTTGGTATTTTTCTAACAATGTTCCTTTTTTAATGAATAGTGAAAAATACTGCATTTTACATCAAAACTGATTTTTCATTTAATTTAATTATATGGTTAGATTATATTTTTAATTGATATTAAAGTTTAATCTGAATATATTTGTACCATTTAATAAAATGGTGGTCATTAGGATTAATTTCACTTTGAAATTGGTCATAAACTAATGCCAAACTTTTCATAGATATTGTTTCAAAAAAACCCGCTATTTGTTTTGACAACGAGAATTATTTTTAAATAAATTATTGCAATTTATGTGTTTAGAATTTGGTAAAATGGATTACATATTTGGAATCCGAGGGTCCAAATTACATAATTAAGACTCTTTTGTTTTTGGACATTATGAATAGTAATGACGGTAATTATCTTTAATTATCTTGATTAATGAGTAATCTGGAAGTTAAGGATAATAAAATAATATCATAATAATAAAAAAATGACACCAAAATGTGTCCTAATTCTACTGGTTGTCTCATGTCCGACCATGGGATGTCTTGTGCCAATCTTGGGGACCCCATGGAATCAGTTTTTTGAGAAAGTGACTTTTTATCTTTTTATTTTTAAAGAAAGTTAAATGTGACAAAGAATGTATCACCTAAGTAAAATATTTTTACTTTTGTCCACATAAATGATATTTTGGAATATAAATATTCATTAGAAATCTAAAAATATTTCCTACATCATGAAATTTTGTTTTATAATTTTTCGACATTAAATTTAGTAAATTATTTATGACATCATGATGATGCTGCGATTACCTCATTAATAATGGATTTAAATAAAATGAAAAGATAATGTGACATCTAATACCTACAAATGTCCAAAACCTATTTGGTGGGTATATTTAGAACCCTTATCACCTTATCCTAGAATTATATCAATGTGGGAATTTTAAAATCCGAAACCCATTTGAAAATAAAGTAACAGTTCTTTACTTTCCAAGAGTGCCCCTCCTCTCCTCTTATAAAAGGCCCCCACCTCTACCTCCTTACCCACACATCCAAAGCCTTTGGCTCGGCCAAACCCTACCCATTTTGTCTCTCCACTTACCTCTCTTACTCCTTGAAGCCTCACTTTGGGCCGAAGTTTTCCCAAGGAAGCTTTTGAGCTCAAACCAAAGGGAGTTACCCGATTTTAAGGTAATGTCTTCACTTGAGTCCTTTTGTTTAATTTTGCTTCTCCAACCCCATAATCACTTTTTATTCATTTTCTTTGTTACAACTAAAGTATCTTCAATATACTATGATGTTTTTATAAGATGGATTAGAGAAACACTTACACACACCTACATCTAATGTTTAAGGACATACTATTTCTGTGGATGGGGAATTTATGCCTCCCGAAACGATGATTGTTCAACATTCATTTAACACCTTCAAGGGTGGCCATTAATTTGTCACTATATTTATATATGATATATTATATGTTTATGTTTTCCTTATGCTTCTGTATTTTTCATTTTGGGCATACCTTTATGGTTTCCATTATGGGTAAACGCGATATACTCATTTAAGAAAGTGTGGACTACCGCCCCTAAAAGTGATTTGATTCGTTAAATAACATATGTGGGACATATAAAGGATGGAACTATGATATTATATATGATATTATACTGGAATTATAATATACCTTTATATCATTATGATTCCATTCTATAAAATAAGAAATAGATATGAAAGTAGCGTTCATGCGTACGTACGGCATACCGTCTCCATGAACGGTGCATTTCATTTTTACCTCTAAATGTTTATGTAATATTATAAATGCATGTATATACTGGATATATATGATATATAAATCATGATTATAATTCTGGATACAATGGATACATGAACCACTTGTAATTATAAAGGGTTTATTTTTGACTCAAGTACCAATGATCGTTAAAATGACCGTTTTTAACTTAAATAATTACATAGTGTTCATGACATGGATGTAAGTGATATAAAAGGAATAATGAACTTGAAAAAGGTTCTTAATCAAGTATAAATTAACTCAAGTTTATTATTCAGGACATTAAAGAACGATCGAGTCAAGTCAGACCCGAGGTATGGGACTTCGTCTCAATCTCCTTTCATTGAGGCATATTTTGTTCTATATACAACCTTCTTTTATATGCTGTATAAAACCCTTTGAATTTTACTTTTATCCAAAAGGAATCTTTTTTATATGAACCGTTTTACTAAACGAAAAAATGGACTATTTTGTCGCACGTATGCGGCGACAACGACTTCTCTGCCGCCGTGACCATTATTTGAGTTTCAGATTCCTCTATAAGCCATACCTTCTTTTTAAAAGAAAAATAAATACCATGTTTTACTTTTCTTTTTTTTTGGTATTGAAAATGGTTTTCATAATGTTTTTATATCAATGTGTTGTATGGATATCTTGTGATTGAAAGGTGGAAATGTTATGTTTCCTTTATGCATGTTTTATGTGATATGATTATGTTGAGGTTCTTGGGAATTATTATGAAGAAGGGTGGTTATGTGATAAACTAAGGGCAGGTGAGCCCGATATAGCTCTCCAATGCATTGGGTAATGCGAAGGAGTGAAACGTTAAGGTTTCTCCGAAGTGATATAGGGAATATACTGTGATGGATATTCCAAACATAACCAAGAGGGTTAATCCCTACGTAATTATTTTATGAATGCCTCATGTTACCTTTATGTCTTATGATTTCTATGATTTATTCATGATTTTATGAGGTATGTTAAAGTGATTATGTTTTATGGGTAATGTATGATTTCATTCTTATGTATATATGTACCCATGTTTCCTTTCCATATTTCTATATCCCTTACTAAGATTTTTATGCTCATCCCACGTTTTTTGAAATGTTTTTCACATGTCAAGGGAAAGGTACATGATATGATGATAGTGTCAAGGAAGTGTCAAGAATGAATCCATGTTTTATTTTAAATACGTTTCCATTAATGTGAAAGAAGAATATTATCTTTATGTAACCACTTTGTTTATATATGGAATGTAATGCATGTTTTATGATCAAATTCTCTTAAACTCTAAACCCGAAAAGATCCTCAATGTGTAATCTTGTAATAACTCAAGATTAAGTAAGGTTTAATGCATGGGCCTTATAGTTGGTATCAATGGTCGGTTTAGATAACTTTAGGAGTTGAAAATATATTAAATGATTATCCAAAAAATATTTTTTTTATGGTCAAATTGAAATGATATAGAATTTGATGATTACCATGTTGCTTTATCTAAGACATGTTTGTTCAGAATGGTTTTCCGCAGAGGAAACAGGGAAGCAGTGCTAGGAAGGCATACAAAAGGAAATAACATTGCGAATCAGCATCCTGAGATGGTCGGAATTGGAACTGAACTATTTGTTGCAGTAATGGAGTAGTTGACGCAAGCGATAAATGGTGGTGGTATTCATGCACGAGATCAGCCAGATCAACCAGAGAAGAACATGTCAGTGGTGGAACATTTCATGAGGCAACATCCCCCATCATTCAGAGGATCATCTGACCCTGTGCTATCTGAAGGGTGGATTAAAACAGTGGAGAAGTATTTTGATGTCATGGGGTGTTCATACAATCAAAATGATAGTCTTTCTGTTTACCGTTTGGAGGGTGAAGCAGATCAGTGGTGGTCGATGGTTAAAAATATCAGGGACGCTGATGAGATTGATGCTGTTGACTGGGATGAATTCAAAGGTATGTTTCTTGAGAAGTATTTTCCTAAGTCTGTTCGACATAGGATGGAAAAACAATTCTTGGAATTGAGTCAAGAGGAAGACTCAATGGCTGCCTATGAAGAGAGGTTCACTCGATTGGCAAGGTATGCTCCAAATTTTATCCGAGACCTTGATAGTAAAATTAATCATTTTACTCTGGATTAGAGCCAAAATATCGAAGGGCATTAGTTTCTCATGAGTTTAAAAGCTATGAAAATCTTGTTCGATGTGATGAGAAGGTGGAAATGGAGTTTGCCTATGATCAAGTGTTCTATAACAACCAACAGAATAAGAGACAAAGGTGGTAGGAGAAAGGTAAGAATTCTTCAAAAAACTCTGACGGTAAGAAAACTAAGTTTACAGTTTGTGAGAAATGTGGCAAAAGGCATGCTGGGGAATGTCTTCTGAATTCTGGAAAGTGCTACCGATGTGGTAATATGGGACATAAGGCTCGTGATTGCACTGAAAAAGATCAGGGTGATGGTAAGACCAAATTTTATTTACAGTTAGTGAAATGTTTTAAGTGCAATGATATGGGTCACTATGCAAACGAGTGTCCGACAAAGAGCTTGAGTGATGGGAAGAAGTTAGACTACAAGAAGAATGGGGAGGTGAAATCCTTTGCAACAATTTCAGCAGATGTCGGGCCATCAAATGAAGTTGTATTAGCTCCAGGGAGCGCATTATTTTTCAAAGATTGACTTGAGATTGGGGTACCATCAGCTGAAGAAACAAAGGTTGTTGAAGAATGGACAAGACCCACAAATGTAATAGAGATTTGTAGTTTCCTTGGTTTGGTAGGCTATTACCGAAGGTTTGTTAGAAATTTTTCATGGTTATCTAGTCCAATGACTAAGCTAACTCGGAAGGGTGTTATGTTTATCTGGACAAAAGAATGTGATGATTGTTTTCAGGAATTGAAAAGAAGATTGGTGAATGCTCCAGTTTTGGCACTACCTTCCAAGAATGGTGAGTTTGTTATATACAATAATGCTTCATTGAAAGGACTTGGTTGTGTCCTAATGCAGAATGATCAGGTAATTGCTTATCATTCACGTCAGTTGAAAACTCATGAGGGAAATTACCCTACACATGATTTGGAATTAGCTGCTGTTGTTTTTGCTTTAAAAATTTGGAGGCATCATTTTTATGGAGTAAAGTGTGAAATATATACCGATCACAAATGATTAATGTATATATTCACTCAGAAAGAATTGAACATGAGACAAAGGAGATGGCTAGAATTAATCAAGGATTATGATTCTACAATTCATTACCATCCAGGAAATGCAAATAAAGTCGCTGATGCTTTGAGTCAAAAAAGTAATGCTTCATTAACAATGTTGCGTTTGGAACGTGAAACTTTAGTTAATTATTTTATGAAATTTGGAATAGAAGTTGTTGGTGCAGGAAGTTATTCTGTTTTGTTTCAGGTATCAGTGAGATCATCTCTATCAGACAAAATCAAGCAAGCACAGAAGCAAGACAGTGAGTTGTAGAAAAAGGTTGAGCTGGTTCAAAAAGGTAAGTTGCCTGAATTCAAAACTGATAATGATTATGTTTTGAGATTTGGGAAGAGATTGTGTGTGCCTTGTGATTCATAGTATAAGAGAGAGTTGTTACGTTAAGCTCATAGTTCTCCATTTTCAGTTCATCCTGTCAGTACTAAGATGTACAAAGATGTGCCGGAGTATTACTGGTGGGATGGAATGAAAAGAGATATTGCTGATTTTACTGTGAAGTGTTTGACTTATCAGCAGGTTAAAGCAGAGTGGCAGTTACCGAAATGGATGCTTCACCCTTTACCAGTTCCGGAGTGGAAATGGGAGAATATATCTGTGGACTTTGTTGTGGGATTGCCGAAGACCCCTCGAGGTAATAATGTAATCTAGGTTATTGTTGATCGTTTGACAAAATCTGCTCTTTTCCTTGCTATACGAGATAATTTTTCCCTAGATCAACATTCCTGTTTGTATCTTAAAGAGATAGTCAGGTTACATGGAGTTCCCCACTCCATTGCATCTGACCGTGATCCCAGGATCACTTCTAACTTTTGGAAAGGCCTTTAGAAGTTGTTGGGTACTGAATTAAATTTTAGTACAGCTTTCCATCCTCAATCAGATGGGCAGTCAGAACGAACGATTCCGACCTTGGAGGATATGCTACGAGCTTGTTCAATGGATTATCAGGGAAGTTGGGACCGACATCTTTCTTTGGTTAAATTTTCATATAATAATAGTTCTCATTCCAGTATAAAGATGGCAACATTTGAGGCATTATATGGGATGTGGTGTCGAACTCCAGCTTTCTGGGATGAAGTGGGTGAAAGGAAGTTGATGGGACCAGAATTTTTAGAAGAGGTGGTAGAAAAAGTTCTGCTAATTCAGAAACACATGAGAACAGTTCAGAGCAGGCAAAAGAGTTTTGCGGACAACAGGAGGAAGGATCTATCTTATGAGGTAGGTGATCATGTTTTTCTCAAAGTCTCACCATGGAAAAGTGTGATGCGATTTGGTAAGAAAGGAAAGATGAGTCCAAGGTTCATTGAACCATATGAAATTATGGATAGAGTTGGATCAGTTTTATACCGGGTGGCATTACCTCTGATTCTATCTCAGGTACACAATGTTTTTCATGTTTCGATGCTAAAAAAGTACATGCCAGATCCATCTCATGTTTTGAGTCCAGAGGAAGTTCAGCTGGAAGAGAACCTGTCTTATGAGGAACAACCGGTCCAGATTTTTGACCACAGGGAGCAAGTGTTAGGGAATAAGGTGATTAATCAGGTAAAGGTTTTGTAGAAAAACCACATGATGGAAGAGGCAACATGGGAATCTGAAAATGCAATGATGGATAAGAACCCCCATTTATTCGATAAGTAAATAAATTGCGGAGACGCTATTTTCTAAATGGGGAAGGATGTAACATCCCAAGTAAGTAATGAATAATATATATTTTTATCTATGTCTATTAATGAATTAGATAGTGTTTTAGAGGCTTAAAATGAAAATAAATCCAATCTTAAGCATGGAATACACTAATAATCTTAAAAGATTGTTTTACTGTCTTTTGATGGAAAACTGTTTTTAAATCAATATTTTGGCAATTTAATAATATATATTTTTCAAAATAAACATATTCATTATGATTGGGACATTGAAATTTACATTGGACAAATTTTTGGTATTTTTCTGACAATGTTAATTTTTAATGAATAGTGAAAAATACTGCATTTTACATCAAAACTTCTTTTTCATTTAATTTAATTATATGGTTAGATTATATTTTTAATTGGTCTTAAAGTGTAATCTGAATATATTTTAACCATTTAATCCAATGGTGGTAATTATGATTAATTTCACGTTGAAATTCGTCATAAACTAATGCCAAACTTTTCATATATATTGTTTCAAAAAAACCCGCTATTTGTTCTGACAACAGGAATTATTTTTAAATCAATTATTGAAATTTATGTGTTTGGAATTTGGTAAAATGGATTAACTATTTTGAATCAGAGGGTCCAAATTATATAATTAAGACTATTTTGTTTTTGAACATTATGAATAGTAACGACGGTAATTATCTTTAATTATCTTGATTAATGAGTAATCAGGTAGTTAAGGATAATAAAATAATATAATAATAATTAAATAATGACACCAAAATGTGTCTTAATTCTACTGGTTGTCTCATGGCCGACCATGGGATGTCTTGTTCCAAACATGGGGACCCCATGGAATCACTTTTGTGAGAATGTGACTTTTTATCTTTTTATTTTTAAAGAATGGTAAATGTGACAAATAATGTATCACCTAAGTAAAATATTTTAAATTTTGTCCAAATAAATGATATTTTGGACTATAAATATTCATTAGAAATATAAAAAGATTTCCTACATAATGATATATATTTTTTTTAGACATTAAATTTATTAAATTATTTATTACATCATGATGATGCAACGATTACCTCATTAATAAAGGATTTAAATAAAATGGAAAGATTATGTAAAATCTAAGAGCTACACATGTCCAAAACTTATTGGGTGGGTATATTTAGAACCCTTAACACCTCATCCTCGAATTATATCAATGTGGGACCTTCAAAATCCAAAACCCATTTGAAAATAAAGTAACATTTCTTTACTTTCGAAGAGTGCGCCTCCTCTCCTCTTATAAAAGGCCCCCACCTCTACCTCCTTACCCACACCTCCAAAGCCTTTGGCTCAGCCAAACCCTGCCCATTTTGTCTCTACGCTTCCCTCTCTTACTCCTTGAAGCCTCACTTTGGGTCGAAGTCTTACCAAGGAAGCCTTTGAGCTCAAACCAAAGGGAGTTACCCGATTTTAAGGTAATGTCTTCACTTGAGTCCTTTGGTTTTATTTTGCTTCTCCAACCCCCTAAACTCTTTTTATTCATTTCTTTTGTAACAACTACAGTATCTTAAATATACTAGGATGTTGTTATAATAAGGATTCGAGCAACACTTACACACACCTACATCTAATGGTTAAAGGGCATATTGTTTCTGTGGATGGTGAATTTATGCCTCCCGAAACGATGATTGTTCAACATTCTTTTAACACTTTCAAAGGTGGACATTAAGATGTCACTATATTTATATATGATATATAATATGTTTATGTTTTCCTTAAGATTCTTTATTTTTCATTTTGGGCATACTTTTATGGTTTCCATTATGGGTAAACACGATATCTTCATTTAAGGAAGTGCGGACTACCGCCCCCTCAAAGTGATTTGATTCGTTAAATACCATATGTGGGACGTATAAAGGATATAAATATGATATTATATATGATATTATACTGGAATTATAATATACCTTTATATCATTATGATTCCATTCTATAAAATATGAAATAGAAATGAAAGTAGCGTTCATGCGTACGTACGACTTACCGTCTCCATGAACGATGTATTTCATTTCTTACCTCTAAATGATTATGTAATATTATAAATGCATGTATATAATAGATATATATTATATATACATCATGATTATAATTATGGATATAATGGATACATGAACAACATGTAATTATAAAGGGTTTATTTTTGACTGAAGTACCAATGATGTTAAAACGACCGTTATTAACTTAAATAATTACATACTGTTCATGACATGAAATTAAGTGATATAAAAGAAATAATGAACTTGAAAAAGGTTCTTAAGCAAGTAGAAATTAACTGAAGTTTATTATTCAGGATATTCAAGAATGATCGAGTCAAGTCGGACCCGAGGTATGGGACTTCGTCTCAATCTCCTTTCATCGAGGCATATTTTGTTTTATACACAACCTTCTTTTATATGGTGTATAAACCCCTTTGACTTTTACATTTATCCAAAAGGAATTTTTTTTATACGAAGCATTTTACTAAACGACAAAAGGGACTGTTTTGTCGTATGTATGCGGCGACAACGACTTCTCCCCCGCCGTGACCATTATTTGAGTTTCAGCTTCCTCTACAAGCCATACCTTCTTTTTAAAAGAAAAATATATACCATGTTTTACTTTTCTTTTATTTTGGTATTGAAAATGGTTTTCATAATGTTTTTATATCAATGTGTTGTATTGATATCTTGTGATTGAAATGTGGAAATGTTATGTTTCCTTTATGCATGTTTTATGTGATACGATTATGTTGAGGTTCTAGGGCATTATTATGAAGACGGGTGGTTCCGTGATAAATTAAGGGCGGGTGAGCCCAATATAGATCTCCAATGCATTGGGTAATGCGAAGGAGTGAAACGTTAAGTTTTCTCTGAAGAGATTTTGGGAATATACTGTGATGGGTATTCCAAACGTAACCAAGAGGGTTACTCCATAAGTAAGGATGTTATGAATGCCTCAAGTTACCATTATGTCTTATGATTTCTATGATTTATTCATTATTTTATGAGGTATGTTAAAGTGCTTCTGTTTTATGGGTAAAGTATGATTTCATTATTATGTATATATGTACCCATGTTTCCTTTCAATATTTTTATATCCCTTACTGAGCTTTTTATGCTCATCCCATGTTTTTTGAATTGTTTTTCACAGGTTAAGGGAAAGCTATATGATATGATGATAGTGTCAAGGAAGTGTCAAGAAAGAATCCATGTTTTATTTTAAATATGTTTCCATTAATGGGAAAAAATAATACTATCTTTATGTAACCACTTTGTTTATATGTGGAATGTAATGCATGTTTTATGATCTAATTCTCTAAAACTCTAAACCCGAAAAGATCCTCAATGTGTAATCTTGTAATAACTCAAGATTAAGTAAGGTTTAAGGCTGGGGCCTTATAATTGGAATAATTAGATTCATAAATTTGTGTGAGGAAGTGAGATTAGGTAGATCCCTTATATATGTGAGGAGAGAGGCACTCATAGAATTATTCACTATTTAAAGTTAATATTAATTCATATTTTTTATAAGTTAAAATTATTGAAACAAATTATGAAATATAATAATTTTTAGGGTTTAAATACTCTCAAAAATATCATTTAGACAAGTTTATGAAATATTTTAATCATTATCCGTTAGTTTAATCCATATTAATCTATTTTTACATGAATCATTATAACTTTAATTCAGCCATGATTACATAATTATATGACAAAATAAGTTATTTCTAAAAGAAAAATTAAATCATAATTATAATATTTAATCCATTTTATCCAATTAGTATTAGATATTAAGTAAAAATCAATTTTAATATTAGTATGTAGAA
The DNA here is from genome assembly GCA_963277665.1 of Viscum album. Taxonomy (NCBI): domain Eukaryota; kingdom Viridiplantae; phylum Streptophyta; class Magnoliopsida; order Santalales; family Viscaceae; genus Viscum; species Viscum album. The sequence goes on along the minus strand of OY728156.1, from coordinate 859,258,733 downwards.
TTCAAGGTAGACAATTTTATGAAAATACTAGATTTAAGAATAAAATGAATTTTACGTTGAAATCTTGTATAAAGTTGATTCCCAAAAAAATTATTTTGTTATTTAATAAATAGTTACTTTTTTTTATATTTACACCAAGTCATTCAAAAATTTAACCTTACAATAGAACTATTAAATGAAAATAACCAAAAATAGTTTTTCATTTTAAAAAATATAACTTCAGTTAATAAATGTCAAGCATGAGTATCCAAATTCCAAAATAAAATTTTCAAATTATTATTTTAACTCTATAAACATAAAATTGGTAGTGAGCTTCTTTATAATTTATTAATTAATTCTTATAAAATAAAAATTTCATAAAAGTAACCATATTTGAAAAATGGAAATGCTCAAAATTCCTCAAAAAATCATCTTTTTTGGAAAATATTAAAAATGCACCAAAAGATCAATTTGAAGGGATGAATCAAAAAAAGAAGTTGAATATTTTATGAAATTAAATTTATGAAATCATGAAATTTATCATTTAAATAATACAATGTAATTCATTGAAAATAATTTTGTTTCATAAAATTAGTCATTTTTTATTGAAAAATTTATTATAATTATTTATAAAACCCTTATGATTATAAATCACTAAATATAATTATAATAATTCATAATATTTAATTATTTCTCAGATTACATGGGTTTTAACTATGAATTATTACAAAAAGGTCTTCAATGTGTTCTTATACAAAACGATCAGGTGGTGACTTGGGTATTTCAATAGTTGAAGACCTATGAGGTGAATTATCAATCATATGATTTGGATTTATAGATTTTGATATTATCTATATATATATGGACAACATTTTACAATAGTGAGGTATGTTATACATACACAGATCTTAGGAGATTAATTATAAATTTCTTAATAAAATTCATTAATAATGATTTGAACTAGTAAATGATTTGTATTATTCTATAAACTATTATCCTATAAAACAAAAAATGTTTAAAATGCATTATGTAGAAAATTCAATTGTACATTATCCATTATGAGGTTATATAATGATCCAATTTTCATGGATTTATTAAGGTTGGACATGTGTTTTATATTAATATGTTATGCATAATTCTTATTCAATGTAATTAACTAACCATCAATATTGGGGAAGGTTATGAAATCCCAGAATTATGATAAGGATATAAAAAATAAGATAGTAGTTGGCACAAATTTGAAAATATAAGACATTAGTATAATTTATGATATAATTTTATGGTTTTATAAAAGGTTATGTGTTCCATAAATACAAGAGATAAGAAAATAGTTTTCTTGATGGAGCTCATAGTTAAAGATTATCTATATATCTCGACATCATGAAAATATATAGGGATGTATGAGAATATTTCATGTAGGAAAATATAATGAGAGAGAATACTAATTATTCTAAATGATAATTAATATTCCAACAAGTGAAGGATTAATTGTAACTTCCCAAGGATTCCATGCATCTTATATCAATATCAATGATTAAAAAGGATAATATTATTATGGATTTTTTCAGTGAGATTATAAAGACATCAATGTGGTATAATATATGAGGTTTCATTATGTATAATTTTATAAAATCTACTCATTTCATTGTAAATAGAGAATATTTATTACTGAACCATGTTACTGTGAATTTTATAAGTGAATTACAAAGATTTATTTGATCTCCCTTACCTATAGTTTCGAATCGAGAACAATGGATTACGTCAAAATTCTAGAAGAGTATCTAGATGGATTTAAATAGAAACAATCGTCTAAACCCAACCAATCACCCTAAAGTGGATAGAAAGTCTGAAAAGGATATCTAAAAATTGTGGATATAATAAGTTCATTCTCATTTGATTTCCAGGAATGTTGGGATAATTATTTTCACTGGTGGAGTTTCTATATAATAATAGTTACCTCTCTAGTATTAAAACATAACCATATGAACCCTTGTATGGAAAGTGATATCAGACTCCAACATATTGTGATGAAGTTAGTGAATGATATTTTTTGGGTGCAGAGGTTGTGGGAGATACATCAAAGTATTTAAGATCCATCCATGAGTATATCAAGGTATCCAAAAGTAGACATAAGATTTATTCTAACAACTAAATAAATATTCTTGAATTCCATGTTGTGTATCTTGTTTCCTAAGGATATCATCCGGGAAAGGTGTCAGTATATTTAGAAATAAATTTAAAATAAGAATAAGGTATTTTAGGTCATTTAAAATGTTATAGATGGTATGAAATATGTCATATCATTTTCCATACCCCCAAACATACCTAAATTTCAGGATGTATTCCATATATCACATTTTTGAATGTATATGTCAGACCCTTTACATGTTCTAATGGTTGATCGAGTTCATCTGGAACATGGTTTATAATAAAGGGATGATTCAATTCATTTTTGTCATAAGAGAGTTTAGGTGTGGTGAAATCAAACTACTAGTCTAGTGGAGGATCTTTGGATGAATCATTTTTATAAGAGGAAATATTGGAACTTGAGGATTATATTATAATGTATTATCTACATTTATAGTGGAATAAATAATAATTTTGAGGAAAAAATATATATTATGTGTGAATGTAATACCTATGAAAATCTAGTAAAGGATAACAAGGTTTTATTATAATGTACTAAATTAAAACATAGAATAATACAATAGAAAACTAGGAAATTACATTTATAAGAATAGATAAAATTAGTACCATAAAATATGTATATACACAATGAAACACTGTAATCTTGTACTTTGGGGGACATTACATGAAAATGAATAAGAAGTATATGTTGATAATTGTTTTCATGAATGAAACAATATAAATTTTAATAGATACAATAGTAAATGGAAATTTCTGAATGATATTAGGAAGTTATTGTAAAATGTATATACATAATTGGTAATATGACTATTGGAATCTTACTTTTTCAATTTGACCATTTGGATCTGATCATTGGAATTTAATTATTATAATTCCTACCATTATAATTGCGACACAATATTTAGTAACTAAATATTATAGTAAAATTAACAATATAATTTGATAAAAATATAATTAATAATTAATAAAATTTATATTAATCAATCAAATATGATATAATTACACACATATGACTAGGAAGAAAATAATATTTTCTTTAAGAAATATTTTTTAAATTTTTCATTCCAAACACTTGATTTTTGAATAAAATAATTGTTTTATTTAAAAATTTTAATTCTCTTACAATGAAAATTGTTTACATAAATCGTACATGAAATTTGAAAGAACACCATCAAAATTATGTAATATTAAATTTTCAATAATTTTTTTATGGTCAAAATTTTCAGTAAATAGTAAAATATAATAGTCAAATATGAAATGTATTATGAAATAATTATGTTTTATAAATGATGAAATGATTAATATAGTATAATTCAAGAACATATACAAAATATTTTATATATATATTGTATTATAATGAATTAAAATGATTGTCAAAATGTATAATTAAATTTATAATGTATAAATTAGAATTTAAGGTCGTAAAAAATATTTTATTAATAAATTTACTCCCATGACCAATGTAATATAAAGTTATTGATTTGGGTACTCAAAATCATATATGAAAAAAATAACCTCAAAGTTAAAAACCATTTTCCAAAATCATGGGTAATGTAATAGTTTTTTTTTCACAACATATATCTCCATGTCTAATGTTTATAAATTAATAAAAAAATCCTCCCTCATTTTATATAAATTCTCATCCATTCCCCATTCCTCTTCTCAAAAAATCCATTCAGTAGAAATCACCATTCATTTTCTATTCCATGATTCTCTCCTAGTATTTTAATGGTTTATAAGTTTCTCATGTCGATCATTATGAATTTTTCATTCATTTCATTGATCCTTCACATCTTCTCTTTTTTAATTAATTAGTTTATTTCCATCATTTCAATATGAAATGTTATTATGCCTCATTTTTATAAATTATATACTATATTATCTGTGAGATATCATTATTCAATATAAGTAGACTTTAATCGTAGGATTTTATATTTCTCAAGTATTTTAATTGGTGTAATACCATATTACATTTTGGTTAAAAAAATAAGGCGTATCATTTATTGAAATGACATCCCCATTGTAAATACATTTACAAAACCACTGATCCAATTGTGAAGGGATAGAAGATCTTATGCATTCATCCCATTATAAAACATGTTTCCAACTAGTAATGATTATTCAAATGCCATTAGCTAGTAGACTATACCCTCAATATCATGTCATTTCACTAATAATATAAATAGAATATCTAATAACTCTGGGATATCAAAGTGAAACATAAGACATCATAATGTAATATCATATGTCACACATGTAATAAAAATAAATAAACATAATAAATGGGAACCCTATAGAGAATTAAAAACAATAAATAATATTTAAGGACATAAATAAAAAAAATTTGTATCCTCTAGAGTAAATACATGTACTGCCCCCAGCTCCATGTTTGATGGATCAACCATCTTCCCTGGGACCTTTACCTTTTCTGAATCCTAATACGTGATTTATGCATGTTCAATGAGATGATAATGCTAATACTGAATAAATAACCATTTAGGACCTGAAAAGTTCATCCTTATCAATTTTAAATAGGTATAATAGGTGTATGTCATTGTAATAATAATTGTAAAATAAAGCATAAAAAATCACAGATTGGGAAACTGTGTGTTATCCAATAAAACATGATCATTTTGATAACCTACTTTAGTTCTATTATTTATTAAATATCACAATATTCTATGTAATAAAGATATACCAAAAAGTATAGTAAACAAACTGGTTTTCATATTAGGGAATCATTTGAACATACTTCTCAATATCCACAAGGTATCAGGTTAATCATGGTATTTGGAATCCACTAGGCATTCAGTGATAATGCGACTCATATTCCACCAATAATCGAGTAATTATGCCACTTGGAATCCACTAGGAATCAAGTGAACCTCACAACATCCAGGAAGTATTTTCATATCACTACCCTATGATCAGGTCCTTCATCACCATCATTGAATGTTGGGTGAAATCACCATCTAATAGATAATAGTATTTCGAGATGATAGATATTACATGTCAAGAGTATCTCAAACTATAAAAATGGCCTCTAGATTTTTTCTGTAATGTTTCCATTTTTTTGAGTATATAAATTCTAGGGAGTTTTTATTGTCACATCAAGGAGGATGGTGGATCTAGCTTGATGCATGCCAAAGCTCGGGTTATGGAACTATCAAATTGTCAAATCCCATTGAATCACTCTAATATGGGTGATTATGTCTAATGATAATACACTTTACCAATTATGGGTGATTATAATTTCTTTCTTGGAACTCAGGATGGTGATTATATTCATCATATGTTCTTGAGGAATGGTACACTTGTGGTTTTCGAAGTAAACCCATAAATATTTGAAGATGGGATTGATGCAAGTATGAATTCAAATATTGAACACCTCATATCACAAACACCCAATTCCTAGATGCATGAGGATCTAAATAAACATCTCATTTAGATTTTTTTATTCGGTAGATGGAACATAGTTTCACTCAGTATGATCATTTTTTTAAATAATTTTTATTTGAATGAATTGAAATTGAAATCCTGGAGTTGAGGTATTGTTAACCTCAATCCTTGTCTTCTGGATATTCAATATCTGGATCCGTGGTTTGACCCTCTTTAATAATGGAATAATGTTTCACTATATTTGATTCATTTCAATGGCTTGAATTGATTTTTTTGGCAACGAATCATCCTTTGGGATGTCAAATTGGCCTTTAGAACCCCAATTAAGCATGAATAGGAGACTATATCAGTCAGGTATGATCATTTTATTGAATTTATGTAGTGTTCAATATTTATATTCCTCTTATTGAGACTTTTCACTTGATTTATGGTGATTTTCAATTTGAAAATAATAATGATTTTGAACATTTTCATTAATTCTTCCTTAACTGCTCAATAATAGGACTTGTTAAGGATAATTTTAATAGAGGAATGTGAAGATATAATTGTACAAGTCATGGAAACCTTATTGAAATGTGTATGTTTAAAGTAACAATTGTTAGTAATTCGTCTCCTTTATGCCATAGTATGGACCGTAGAGAAACTCTAACAATGTGAAGGGAACTTATTCACCTTTATCCACTAAGGGGAAAATCATGACTAGTTTTAATAATGGGTAAATGAATAGGTGCCCTTTCTCTTGATGTTGATGTGGTTGCAGTGAATAGGTCTAATAGCAATCAATGTGTTATAGTTTATAGTGGGGGTGTGATAAATACACAACCCCTACTACCTGTAACCTATATGACTCAAAGGGAGAAAACAAAAAAATAGAGTGATTTAGATAGTCATGATGGTGATTATGATGATTCTATGATGTTGTTAGAGGAAAAATTCATGTCTAAAAGAAAATTGGATAGTGGTAATATTAAAAAGAGTTCTACTCTTACTATTGGTAAGTATATCACTATGAATTTTTCCCCTATTTCTTTGATTATGAGGCCTGTACATGATAGTTTTGAAGGTTTTGTGTAGATTTTTCCTTCTCAGGACTATGTTACAACTAATAAAAATGATCTTAATTATTCTCTAGATTTGGGTATCTCTTATCAAGATCATGATTCATCATCTAGATATGCTCATGTCTCTACTCTAGATGCATTGGGAATCACATTTACCTCTGTTAGGCATGCTTATTCTCCTAGGTGTGATGATGCATGTTCTTGGAATCATGTGTAGTCTATTATTAAAGATGTTAACACCTATTAATTTAGGGGGAAGATCACATTGCCTTTGTTAGATCTATGATGACTACTTTTATATTTGAACCCACTTATGCCAAGGTGGTCACCATCAATTATGAGACACATGTGGTTACATCCAATAATGGTGCTCTAAATCACAATTTTTTTATTATTCTTGAGTCCATAAACTCTCCAATTTTTTATGAGATATATCGTGATATTAAGGAAAGGAAAGATTCATAGAGTATAAAATTACATGTGAATGATCCCATTTTAATTATCGAAGATGATGGTGCAAAGGAGATGAAAATAGGGTAGTATACAAAGGAAGGCTTATTGGATGAAAATCCTCATACTGAGGAAGGGAATAAGGATGGTTCTAATCATAAAATTCTGATGGATGATGGAAGGTTGAATTTTGATGATCAGGTTGGCATATGGAAGACTTCGAAGCAATTGAGGAGAGGAAGACATCCAAGGGGTTGAGGTGGTATTCATGGAAGGTCTTATAGGAATAAAAGAAGATTCAGGTTTTCATATATCTGGTTTTATGGTTTGTTTTCCACATTGACCACGGTCTCACCTCGTTCACTTATTTTACTTTTTTATTAATAAATTTCTAGGACCTCATCATTTCTCCATGGGCTAGAATTTTTTTATAATCATTTCACAATGGTCCAATTATTTTGAAATCCATGAATAATGCCTCCTATGACATGGTAACAAACATTATAGGGTATAGAATACAAGAATATCATACAATATCATAATGAAAAAATAGTTGAAACACACAATACATGTGATCTACATCAATCACTACTCATTAATCTATAATTATACTCTTGGAAACAAGTATAAAAAATGGGTAACATGAGCTATACACCCACCCATGTGCGATCACCATGTGTGATCACAATCAATAACATTCATGAAATTATTCTAAAATAGGAAAAATTCCATTTGAAAATTTATAAATAAGATCACCAAATGGTAAGAAACATCCAACAGTAAAGATATTTATGAATAACTCCATGTATTTTAATGATTAATTCCTCAAATTCCTCACGCACCCATGGAGAATTGGCTCATATATAAAATATGCATATCCAGAGTTTCAGATCATTATAAACGGGGATTAGAAAAGTGACACAAGGAGATTTCATGTCAAGAAGGGTGATTTTAGAACTACATACCTCATAGAGTTTGTCAACAGAACGAATTCTATTATATGTTGATGAAGTGTATGTCAATTGAATGGATATATTATTTATCATGGATGGATTTTGAATTCCTCATTTATTATAGATGAGAGGCTCGGGGGCTAGCCTACCAACATCAATCTATCTTCAATTTATCAACATAAAAGTGATTTAGGATGCAAATCAATAAGAATAGAATCTAAATATGATTTTTATATGGACAAATACTTAGAAACATCTACCATTCATGATGAATTTAACTACTAACAAATAGTATGTCGTTGACACATCTAAAACACCTCTAGTCTTACAATGATTAAAGATTTATACTTTTGTAGTCATTGGAACTAATTAACTAGGAATAAAAATTACATATCAATGGATCAAATCAATAGAAAATTGGTAGATCAAGGATAAATCCATAGAATATATGTATTTGTATAACATTACTCAAATATAGATCTTCAAATCCATTATATTTTCTAAAATATATCTTTATAGGAGTGGAAGTAATTATATAATGTATTAGGATTCATAAAATTTTGTAGATTTTCATATTTAATGTGAACATGAGAAAATATACTATAAATGGCCATTTAGATAGAATTATTGTCAATAATTTCATGCATTCACAGCTTGACATCATGTTTTGACAATCCATGTGCTTCTTGTGTCCTTCGAGTGATTCTAGATATACCACATTGTTTAGTAGTATTGATTTTTAAAACCATATACCAATAATGTTTTTGGCCAATGAATCTTACCCCATGGTATTCTAGGGGACACTATAACGTTTTTTAAACCATGTTCTTTAACCATGCACTTCCCCTTGAGCTTTTTCCTAAAGTTTCATTGTTTATAGGAGAATTCACATGGTTTGGGGAAAACATTATTAAACTACTCACCCATTTAAAATCCACCATAAATTTTCTAAAACCAAAGGAAATCCATTGAAATAAAGTCCAAAAAATTTCATAGATCAATAATATGTGATAAAAGGATGAAATTAACTAGTAAAACACCTGAAAATACTAGAACATTATGTCTATAAAGATATAAACATGTTTATGTGGATTAATAAAATAGGCACCTAATATTAACGACCCTGAAAAAGGATAACTGGATATTTATTCGATCTTCAATTGGTTCTCAATACGTTGGCCTTTCTATAAACCTATTTTGACACTCTTGAAGAGATATTTTACAGACTTATCAGCTGCACATTACAAAAAATATTGATAGACTATATATTATTACAATGGGGATTTATCCTGAATTTTTTTCCTCTCACAATTTAGAATCTAATACCATGATATTTAAAATAAATAATGACATTCAATAACATGTATGACACACAACACCAAACATTAACGAACCTGAAAATATTATTTTTTAAATATGACTATTATAACTGATCCATTAATCAGGAGTGTATGAATAAATTAAAATTATTTATGAAATATTAATATAATGTTTCTGATCAATTAAAAATTAATTATTAATTCTTCTAAAATAAGAAATTTGTTTTAGAAAATTCATTTTATATTCCAAAAATAAATTTATGGTTAAAAATGATTTTTATTTCCTTATATGAAATAGTATTTTAAATAATTAATAAAACTATTATAAATATTATTCTATAAAATTAATATAATTTTTTAAATTTTAATATAAATATTATCTTATGTTGAAATTTTTATATTTTTATGAAATGATTTATTTTGGAATGAATAGAGAAGAATATTGACTTATATTTAAAATTATATTTTATTTTCATGTATTTATAATGTAAAATTATAATTTGGATTAGGTTAAAATTTAATTTTATCCCTTTTAATAAAAATAATCCAATAATAGTATTTAAGATTAATTTTATAATTGTATTTAGTATAAAAACATTATATACTTTTAATAGGTAATTTTTATGAATAGTTGTTTTTCATCGCATTTTACCTATTTAATTTTAAATTAAATTCATCCAATTATGAGTTATGAATTTAAAAAAATGATTTACATGTTCATAATATTTTTTGTAAATTTTGTAAATTTTTTTATTTTTGGATATTATGAATAATAATAATTGCAGTATTTTTACAATAGTAAAGGGTAAATTGAGAAATGGTAGTTACAAAATGACAAGGAATATAAAATGAAACTATAACATGAATTAATATTAATTAATTATTATATATCATCAATAATCATCAAAAAAATTAATATATGCCATTTTTTCTATTTTTACATGATTTGACCACTATAATACTTATGTGAATATAAATAAAAAAATTTCACACTATTTCTTTTAATAAATATTTTTTTAGTATAAGGATAAACATGGAATATGGTTTGCTCTTAATATTAAATTAAACACAAATTATTTTTTAGGATAATTTGTTTTAATTTTAATGATGATATAAGTACATTAAAATCTTACACAACGCGGATGCAACATTTATTCAATTAAGAGAAAAATAAAATTAATGATATAAGAAATATTGAATGTAATATAATGTAAATAAATTATTTTCATACATGAAATTTTTAAAAAAATATGACATGTTATATAATGTTTTAATTCATTGTACGAACATTATTTGTTGTATGGATGTTATTAAATTCAATGTAAATAAATAGTTCTAAAATTTATAATAATGATATTTAATATTTAATAAAATTTTCTCAAATGAATGGAAATTCATAAAAATAATATCATCCAAAAAATTATTTGGTTATGATTTAATATATCATCTTCGGTAAATTTTTGAACTATTTTTTCTTTTATAGTAACTATTTTAACCATTTAATAGAGAAAAACTTTTATAACAATATAATTTTCAAAAGGGTAATTAGAGGGTTAAAAAAACTAAAAAGGTAAAAATGTGATCTAAAAATGTCCTATATTTATTGGATGAGATGAATTCTACTCATTATGATAATTTTTTAATCATATAAATTTTGATACATTTTTATAACAAACGAAATTTATTTTAATTATTATTTTAAGAAACTGGATGAGTATCCCTCCCCTCTATTATATAAGCCTCTTATAATAATTTATTAACAACTAAATAATGTTTTTTTCAATCCATACATAAAAACAATACTCGTAAAATCTCTCCCAATATTGTAGGGAAATTATTTTGATCCTAAAACCAAGATAGGAAAGCATTTGGTGTAATCCTTATGGTGTTGTTCGAGGAAGAGGTGTTGTTTATAACCGAGTGTTTTTATGTTATTTGTACTTACACCTACTAAAAATAATAATTAATCATTACTAAACAATAACTTTAGTATCTCCCATAAAATGAGATGTTATTATTCTGATTTCACATCCTATATCCATCCCAAACCTCTATCAATTGGGAGTGGAATTAATTGTTCTTGTGTACAGAAGACAACTGCCTCACAGACTGATGTTATTAAATTTCCATCACCAACTCTCAATACTGGTTATAATGATGTATTTAATGAATATAAATGATAATAATGAAATTTTTATCATTCTTAAAAAATAATATATCATATTACTTATTATATTTCCAGTTACAAAAATATGATAACATTGTTTCTACATAGGTGTGGACTACCACCTCCATTAGCAATGCGAATCATTTTTGATCACCAAATTAATTAGTTGAAATATATAAATATATTTATAAATATAATATTCTATTTATTATATAATTTTAAAATATTTAATATAAAATTATGCTTAACTTATTTCCAAAACTATTTATGAAAGAGGGAAACATTACACATGATTGTGTACGACCTACCCTCTACATGATAGTAGTGTAGATAACCATTCCTACCCATATATATTGCGTGATTCTAAAAAAATAATTTAAATATAAATTGATAATTATATCATGATTATTAATTTTTATATGATTTAATGAATACGTATTTGACCATATTTTACCAACTGAAGTCATTTTGGACATAAGATTCGAATATCATCAAAACATCCAACATGAAATTAAATGTTTATGTAATATTATATAACAGGGTAATTAGTAAAATAAAATGAATAATAAACATGAAATTGGATATTAAAAAATTAAATATATTACATAATTTTATTATATATGAAAATAAGGAACACACATGATGAATTAAACTCAATGTAAGAGAGTTTTATTTTAAATAGACTTTTAATGTTTCCCTTAAAAATAGTTTCCTTTCATGCCCATATTTTCAAAATTATTTTTTAGATGTATTTATAATGACATAATTAATTTTAATGGAAATTATATGTTTCTTTTTTACATTCTATCAATGTTTTTTCAAGTGAATCTTTTACAAAATTGTTTGACTATCTTCAAAAAATATAAAATTAATGTTCCATGTTAATGTATATGGTAGAAACAACTTTTCCTACCATCATAAATGTAATTTTATATTTTAATTCCTTAATAATATTTTATTTTTTATTCACAAAAAACCTCTTTATATTCCTTATAAGATTAAAAAAACAGTTTTAAAACTGATAGGGATATTCAAAATACGAAGGTGTTTTTCATATGGGTTTAAAAGGGTTTTAAGATAAAAAGGTAAAAAAATAAAACGTTTTATATATGAAAATTCTCATAATAATTATATATGTGGAATGGAAAATCACAACAAATCTTATACGATGGGTTGATCCCCATTATTGCTCACAAAAAATGGGTGAGGATGATATAGTTTATATGAAGGGTGAGCCCCATTAATGCTCTTAAATGCACTGAATTATGTTTCTTATTATCAATGGAAATAATGAGAGACTTAACTGGTGTGATTTCTTTTATTAATATAACTATGCTCCCATTATTTCTGACATGGTTTTAAAATGGATTATGAATACGATCCTCTATATTTACTAAAAAGAGTATTAATATGATTATTACTAGTTTTAACGGTTTTCTTCGAGAAAAAGGAGTGTTTTTTCACGTGGAAATGATTTTTTTAATAAGATAAAATATGAATGTAATAACATTAAATTTTTTATAGGTTTTAATTTTTCCATTAGACTAAAAAAATTCAAATTTTTTTGTCCCTTAGTAATCTTTTTTTTTCCTTTCCCTTGATTTAAAATGTTTTTCATCGGGTTTTAAGGATGTTTAAGTAAAAGGATGAGGCCGAGATAAAAATTTGTAAAGATATATTAGGAAAATAAAATTTCTTTCTTTTGTAATGTTCTATATTATGAAAAAATGGACACAATGTGTAACTGACCACTTTGCAATGTAATATTTTTATATGTACAGTTGATGACCCAAATCCCTAAAACTATAATCCTAAAATTTCAATAGAAATAAAATAAAGTGATATCTTTTCTAAATACACAATATTATGTAATATTTAAGGCTAGTTCTTTATAGATAGTATCAGAGAATGTTTAGATTTCTTTAGAGGTAAGGATACTACGTAAAATTACTCAATAACCATAATGGTTTGTATGATAGGGATAAATATAATAAGATTGGATACATAGGAGGAGATGAACATTGCATGATAAAGTGTATCATGGTTTTTATCCTCCTCATAAAATGGTTCATTATGATTTTATTGATATACTCACACTAACCATAATCTTTTGGTAAATGGTTGGATCCAGTTGGAGCCATATTAATAATAGATCTGATAGAAGGGGTGGTTGGTTAAATGTAAAAATGAATGGAAGGGGAGTTGTAGTGAAAAATCATGATATTATTGTTAACAAAGAATCACATGTTATGATTAAAAACAGGAACCTAGGAGAGTTGCTCAAGTCATCAAATTAAAGAGAAATTTTGATCAATGTAAGTTAAAGTGATAAAGTCTGTAAAGGAAAAAAATATTAAATGATGAACATGTCCATAATGTGAGAAGAATCAACCAAGAAAATTTTTCTTTGAACAATAATATTTTTTTTATATGGTAAAGGAAGGTATAAAAAATAATCTTACAATAAAATAGAAGAATCAAATTAAAATAATTAAGAAGAATAAAGTTCTTTATATAGAATACATTGAATGTTTTAAATATGGGATGTATTAGTAATATGAATGTATATGCCCTAAGGGTAATCTTCAATACAAAATCAGTAAGCTTGTATTGATATATGTTTATCAATGCCAAATTAAATTATTTTCATTGATGAGGAAACTGTAAAAAACATATGAAATGTATGGATTATGTCTAATGTTGTGTTTTTATAGTGTTAGACATTTGGACATGATTCATATTTTTATTTTTTGGGGAGGAAGTATTAAAAAATAATATATGAAACATGGTTAATCGTATATGAATAATTTTTAATCATTAAGGTTTTTATATATAAGGATTCAAGAGTTATGTAGCATTGGTAGATTTATGATTGATGATATGTTTAAAAAATTTATACCATTTTTGATGCTTTATGTGATTGGAGTACATAAGGGACATTTATTGAGTTTTTTTAGATGACTAAGGTATATATAACCCTAAAATTTATCATATGGTAATATAATATATTGAATAAGGAACTTTTTTTAATCATTAGATATGTATAAATCTATTTTAATTTAAATAAATGAGCTTAAAGGTACTGATAACCTTTCGGTATTATATAATCTTTCACGATTAATGTTATTTTTGAGAACATTCATAATATTTTAGGGAAATTTATACGAATTATATTAGTATGGTTTTAGAAAAATGGTAACTCTCAGACCAGGTGACAACCCATTGCATCCGAAAAGGTTATGGGGCTTGAATCCACATCTAAAGGCCAACAAGGATATATTGCAAATAAAGCCTTTATCAGCACTAAAAAAAGGCATTATCAGTGCTAGAAAAGTGTTGTTAACCAGGATGAAGAAAAAGTGTGGTACCTTTTATAATCACTTAGAAAAGCATTGATAAAGGGGCTTTTATCAGCCTTAATAAAAGAACTGATAAATGGAGCATTTATTAGCACTTTTTAAAATAACGGATAGAAGTTAAAAAAATTAAAACAGCATTTTCTGCATATCGGGGAGGCGCTTCATCAATGCTTGAAGCCCCCCTTCAATATCGACCCACACACAGCCATAACTTGCACTCCCAAGACACCCCAACAGCCTTTTACATCACCCCCAATCCCTTCAATAGTTCTAGGCATTATTCCCCACCTGCGCGCACAACCTTCCACCCCCAGGAATCAAACTCGGGACTAGTTGCCTGCATCCCTAAGTCGTTACCACTCAACCATATATCATTTCTCTTCATTTATTAATATATATATATATATTTATATATATATATTTTGATATATTTACTCAAATATTAATATATATATATTAACAAAGATTTATTTTTATTAGTATATTTATTTAGTTATATTAATGTATATATATATATTGAGTTGTATTAATATATATATAGAGAGAGTTATATTAATATAAGAAAATTTGTGTATGTTAATAAATATATATATCCATATATTAATTTATATCCATATATTATAATATTAATAGATATACTTACATGTATTTATTAATATATTTATTTGTATATTAATATAGATTTATAAGACCCGTTTTGAATGCATTTATAAAATATGCTTTTTATGTGTGTCTATAAATAAATAAATACATATATACAATAGACACACACATATATTAAATGTATATCTGTATGTATAATTATATATATATATATATATTTATGAATATTATATATTAATATGTACATACATATTTTTGGAATATATAGATAATAAATATCAGCTTGTCAATATAGATGCACACTAATATATATATATATATATAAATTATATAGGTATATATATATTCATATATTTGTATTTTAAATAAAATGGATATTATTTTCTTTTTAATATATGGCTTATATATTTGGAAATACACTTTTTATGCAAATAGGAATAATTATTTTTTATAAAATTTCATTTTTATGTGCGAATAAATAAAAAAATATAAAAAATATGTATATATTGTTACATATTTGATTATAAATAACAGAAAATTATGTAATATGATAAAATATCAAATCCAAAATGTTAATATAAATGTAATTCATTGAAATAAATTCATTCCCTACTGATAAAAGAAAAAATACCCCCTAAAATGATGTTGAAATTCCATCGAATGTTAAAAAATTTGGTTTCCCGATTAAAAAATCCATTATTGAGGTCTTTTTGGTATTTTGTTTCTGAAAAAATGTGAGAGAAGGTTCCATTTTTTCAATAGTGTGTATAGCTCGTCGCAAGATTCATTTTTATATGTTGTAGATCGAAAATAGACACTCGAATCAAAAGTTAAGGCTATTTGATGATTGAGTTACCTTTTCAACTTATTTTAATCATTTATAATTTTTATTTGATTTTTTGTGTCTTAAAATTGTGCTTATTTTATTATTAGTAGATGATAATTAAAAAATTATTAATTAATAATATATTTTAAAATACTTTAAATCAATTTTCACTAAATATATTATATATTAAATTTAAATGTTTATTTATACTTATGTAAAACAGATTTGAAAAATATATATTGTATTTATATTAATATATATACTTATAAATCCATATATTATATTTCCTGGTTTTTTATGAAATATACACTTTTTCAGCATTAGAAAAAAATGACGATAAATCACGCCCTTTATTAGTGTTAGTAAAAAAGGGATGATAAAGGGGGCCCTTTAACAACGCTAAAAAGAATCTTTAAAGGGGGTGCCTTTATTAGCGCCAAAAAAAGTTGATAAATGGTCAATTTCAACATCATTTTTAGCACTGTTAAAAGTACCCTTTATGAGCGCTTTTTTTAGTGATGATAATGGCTCCCCCCTCAATAGCACTTTTTTTAGCACTGTTAATGGGTTGCACTGCGAAAACCCTGTTTTGTGGTAGTGATGGTGTAACACTTGCCACTGTACTGTGTGATATCTTGGTTAATATGAAATTTATTATTATTAATATTATTATTATGTTTATTTTTAGGATATTTGTATTATTAAAGAGATAACCATTGGATTGAAATTTGATTTGGTGATTAGGTGAGTAATGTTATTTTAGAAGAATTTAACTCTATTGATAATCATATATAATTAATATTAAAAAAATAGGGAATTTTATTTTGGGAATAAAGGTTGAATTATCTTTTGGAACAATATAAGATTTTACTGTGTATTTATGGTATTTCAGGCCACTCGTGGAATTTATTATGATATCTTAGTTATTATATGATTAGAGAATATACAATTGTGGTTATTAAAATATATGAGTGAAAAATATTTGTTGGAGATAAATGTGAAATCAATATTTTAATTATGTGTGATCAAATTATTCTTATTTTTGGGTTTCAAACATTGTCATGAATATATTAGAGAATTATGAGTATTGATTTCTACCAAATGATCTATGTTGAACATTGGGTGTTATTGTTGAATACATTGATATTAATGTTGTATTTTATTATAGAAAGGACTATTAGTTTGGGGACTAATATTAGCTTTTGAAAACATCATTGGTTTTAGTTTTTTCCTAATGATATGAGAAATATTTTTTATCCTTTTCTGAATGTATATGATTTGAAAGGGTTGAATTTTTGTGCTTAAGTGATAAAAAATCATCTTGAATACACATCATTTGGAGAAAAAGATAAGATTATGGTGGAAATTAATTAAAGGATAAAATTATATATTTTAAGTAAGTATATTTCTCTATGATCTTATTTTAGATGTTAATTTAAATCCTCAACACTAGAAAAAGGATCTTGAAGCATAAAATTTATTCAATTACATTAATTTTGGATTAATCGATATTATTTTTCATACCTCTCTTGTTTATAATATTGTGGTCATTGAATATCTATGGATCATTTAGATTCTTATGATCAAGGACCTTTTTCATTATCTATCATTATTTAGATGATATACTATTTTCTCATTTCCATATTTTTGCTTCCCACTATTTTTTCCATTTTGCAACCTATTTATAGGTTATTCTAGATGGATTTTATATGTATATTTCCCTCATTTCATGAGTATGTTTTATTAATCCAATTTACAATGTAAAATTCTAACAAATTTATTTTTCTATTGAAACTATTTCATTAAAATTCAAATTCAAAGGATATTATTTTTTAATTGGGGGATAATTTTACAAAATGACATTAGAAAAGGACATTATGTATGATAATGTTTATGGCACGCAAAACTCAACGTAAATAAACCATAAAATATTTTTAATTAAATATAACCATTATAAGAGAGCAAATAATTTTGTGGTTATGTATATGATTGACTATTTGTGATATATATATAGGTCCTAATAAATTTAAATGTATTGATTAATTATTCATTAATAAGAACTCGAATTTTAGAAAAGTCATTTTACGATTCAAAAATAAATTTTCATTAAAAAGTATTTTTATTATAACTAATTTATATAAATATTAGAAATATTATTCATTAAATTAATCAAGATTTTTGAAATAAAAATTCTAAATTTCATTATGGTCAGAATTATATATTTTCATAAAAAGGGGTTTTCAATGAATAATGAAAAATACTGATTTTAATTGAAAACAAAATTTTTATTTAAAATATTTATAATGTAAAAACATATTATGGATTAGTTTTAAAATATAATTATTTACTTTTAATTGAAAATAATATAATTATATAATTCTTAATTAATTTAAAAATGAATTCAATATAAAAAATTTATACATTAAAAGGCTAGTTTTTTAAAAACTAGTTTTTCATTATATGTTACTCATTTAATATTATATTAAATTTTTTCACTTATGTGTTTTTTATTATAAAAAATGGATTCAATATTTAAAATAATAGGGTCCAAATTAATTAAATATTTCTCTCTTATTTTTGGACACTATGAATAGTGTCCTTTTATAATTTTTTTCCCTTATAAAGGGTAAATTGAGTAAATAAGGTTAAAAATTAAATTATATTGACCGAAAATGACCCTAAAAATTGATTTAGTTTTATTTTATGACTATATATCATCCATAATATTTAGAAAACAAAACATATATCCTTTTATTTTCATTTGGACATGTTTTTGACCATAATAATGTTTATGTTAATATAGAGTAATAAAAGTCACAATCATCATTTAATAACTATATTATTGTTAACATTGGGATAAATAGTGGATATATTCAACAATAAGTAGTTACTTTTAATAAAAATGATTTGATTTTAGCAGGATTATTAATTTTAAGTTTTTATTATTAATATAATTATCTTAAAATCATTCATAATGCAGACATGGTAATTATTCAATTAATATAAAAATAAAATAAATGGTATTAATAATTTTATAGTTGATATAATTTTAAAGAATTATTGTGATCCACAATTTTTTTCTATAATATTACATGTTTATGAAATTTTAAAATATTATATTCTAATTCCTATGTTGTCTTGATGATATTAAATTCAATGTGAATTGATAGTTCTACAGTTGACATAAATAATATATTATAATAAAAAAATAATTTACTAAAATATTTAAAATATATTAAAGTTATATATTTATAAAATTGAATATAATATGGTTTAATATATTAAATATTAACCAATTTTAGGTTTTTTTTAATTTTATTGTAACTATATTAACCCTCTAAGAGTACCAAAACATTGATAACACCATAATTATCAAAAGTGTAAATAGAGGGTTAAAACAAAAATATATTTGTAAAAATGTAATCTAAACATAATCAGATTTTATTTTTGAGATTATATTGACTCATACTCATATTATATTTTAAACATATAAATTTGGAACCATTAATACTTTGTAATTAATTTATATTATGTTAATATTTTATGAAATTCAAAAAATTACCAACCCCACTCTTATAGAAGGAAACCCCATATTCTCATTTATTCACATTTAAAAAACCATTTTTCACCCAATATCTTACCAAATCTATTCATAACATAAATATCCTTGGCATAAATTCATTCAATTCATCATAAAACAATCCTAATAATGATTTTTATGTAAACTATAAGAGGGTGTTTGAGTAAGAGGTACTCTTCTTAACCTAGAGTTTTTGTTTTGTTTCTTCTTCCACCACCTTCAAATCCATCTTAATGATGATTATATAATAAAATAATTATATCACATATGAAAATATATTATCATGTTAATGGAATAAACAATCTATGTCTACAACCAATATCAAATGGGAATAGAATTCATCATTTGTGTGTACAATGGACTACCGCCTCATGGACTGATTTAATTAATTTGTCATCCCCACCTCTCATGACTATGAATGATGTTGGATTTAAAGTAAATATATCATATTAATAAAATATATATTATTCTTGAAATACTATATATAATATAAAATATTACCTTTATAGTCACTAGTAAATCCTAATATAACTCGTATGTAGGTGTGGACTACCACCTCTATGAAGCGATGAGATTTATTTTTCATCACCACATCACATAGATTATACATATAGTAATATTTAAAGAAGTAACATGTTATTTATTATATAATTAACATTTTTTAAACATAAAATAATACTTACATTCTTCTCCTAATGATTTCTTCAAAAATTGAAACATTACACATGCATATGTTCGATATACCATATTTATAATTGAAAGTTAGTTGATTTTTAAAAACCATCATACATGGACATTTTTAACATTTTAATTGATATATCCGACCTGAATGGCTTGAAGGTTATGATTTTTTCTTTAATTTTTGATAATACCATTTTTAACTCAATGGATAGGGAACCCTTACTTGACCTATAGGCCCAGTGTAACGAGGCCTAGTATATGACTTGAAGGCGCATGGGCACAATGTCCAATACAAGACCCAAAGGCCCAAAATAACTACAATATAACTACCCTACTTAGAATTTGCATCATTGAAGGTGCATAGATCCCCACCTTGAATTACATATTGGCTATCATATCCCTATACGTCCATAACCGTTATTTTATATTTTGATTCCTTTACCCGATTTCATGAGTTCTATAAATAATACCCATATTTTAATTCCATTAGGGTATTTTGGGGTTGAAAACTATTTTTTTAAAAATAATGGGTATTTAAATATCTAATTTTTTTCATATTGGTTTAAATGATTTGTCCATAGGTTTTATAATGAAATAGTGGAAGCATAAAATGATTTATTCCTGATATGGTACTTGATAACTTTATATGTGAAAGGAGTGAGCACAATATAAATTATGATATGGATTGAGATCCATTATAACTCATGAAAAATGGGTTATCCTGATATAGAATATATTAAGGGTGAGACACATTATATATCTCTTATTAATTGGTTTATATTAATTATCATAAAATTTGAGAAGTATGGAATTATATTTTTTGGTTTATTCTCTAGATTTAAATGGGTTCCTGTTATTTTATACATGTATTTAAAATAGGATGTGAATATGATTCTCTAGGTTACCAAAAAGGGGTCTCAATTATTTTATATGGGTTTTAATTAGTTTATTTAAGAAAAAGTTGGGTTTTCTAAATAAATTATTTATTTCATACACTCAAATTATAATTTGATGATGGTATATATTTTATATGTTTTATTATTTTTCACTAGTATAAATTTTTTTTATTTTATGACCATTAATGATTATTTTGGGATCATCCCATGTTTTAAATTGTTTTACAATGTTTTAAGAATGATTAATGGAAGTGATGATTTCAAGATCAGAATTTATGAATATTTGTTAATAAAAGAAACGATGTTTAGTTTTAAAGGTTTTATATTATTGTAAAATGGATACGAAGTGGAATTTTCCAATTTATAATGTAATATTTATATATGTAATAGTGATTCCAAAATTATCATGGAAACTAAACCTAAATGATTTCTATAAATAAATTAAAATGAATTATACTATCAATAAACTAGATTACGTAACGTTTAATGTAGTGTACTTACAAAAAATACAATCTACTAATTAATAAAACTAATGTTTTTATAAATTACATGATAAATAAAATTTCATATTCATCACTTGATAAGGATAATACTTTGAATATTGGGGATCCTTAATTTTCCCCCATATTATTCAAGGGTATTATATTATTTATAATTATTAATTTTATGATGGGGGATATCTATTTTCATGAAAAGATAATCATTTATTCTATTTTGAATAATATTTTATGATATCCCTCTTTATAATTTTATTGTGACTATCCTTATATTTTTCATCCATTAAAATTATTCCATATCAATTCATTATCTAAAATAATGCATTCTAATTTTATGTGAAGGTTTGATACCATAAATAAATATCCCTTCAGTGTAGAGGTATGTCTCATGAGACAACTAATGTAGCATAATGTGGTTGTTCATAACATTTATGTGTGATGTCTTGCGCCAACTCCACAAAAATACGTTTATGATCTTTGAAATTATATTTCCTAAAATTTCCATCATCTTTTATCATTAACTCGTTTATTGCCTTTTAAATCCATTGATAATATTATGTGGAATCTGTTGTTTATATATACTCATTATATTTGTTATTCCATGTTTTCTTCTTTTGTAGATTATCCCTTACTGATTATTTGATCTTTCCCTTTTGATTTTTTCATTCCCTGTGTAATTAAGTGGCATAGAATCTATGATTGGACCTATGGACAAAGCATTGATATAACGATTTATACTCAAATGTCATAATGTTTAATAATTTAAAGTAATATTAATATATATATAGTCCCTTGAGGACTACTGAACATTGATCATGGTAACATAATATCATTTATTCTAATTACTAGGTAATAAATAACCCACTATCTCTAGATGACTATGTTGCGGGGTGTTACCTATGAATCATTAGGTGTGAGTAGAATTGATGTAGAAATGTGTTACTGTTATATGTGAGAGGGGTGACATTTTTTGAAAATAATAATTTCATAATATAGAATAGAATTTTTTATTTTTGAATGTGGATTCATGATTTAAAAAAAGTGATTACAATATAAGTTATGGTTACTAAATTCATCATCTACATAATTAGAGATGAATTTTTACAATTTTTTGTGACTATATATCTTGATTTAATAATTTATCTTTATTTTAGCCTTTACTATGGTGCAATTTTTATTACAAATTAACATATTATTTGGGCCTAAAATTAAATTAACCTTATTACATAATATTATTATGATAATTAATAAATTTTAAATACAATTTATTTTAGTTAATTTCTTGTGGTGATAAAAATTAAATTTCAACTAAGTATTCGTAATGCTATAAAAACATTCTTATATAAAAGAGTACATAAAAGGATAAAACATACATATTTAGGAAAAATATTATGCATTTAACTAATAATAATTATATTTATTGTGTTAGGATTAGAATGGGAGGTTTTTTGGTATTTATAATCAATAAAAAATTGAATTTAATTTTAGGAATACTTAAATTGAGAAAAAGTTTGAAAAATAGTTTAATTTTGGGATAAAATATAACATAGGTTGAAAAATGTAAATCATGTATCTATAAATTCAAAAATTTATTTTTAAATGAATTATTATACTCTAAATATATAATATTTTTATGATAATAAGGTTTCATAAATTTTAATGTCATTATTTAATTATTATCTCATAATGTTTATGGTATTTATAAAAATTGTATTTTGTATTATTCACCAAAAAAAGAATACTTTTCAAAAGCCCAAAAAATTAATTAGAAGATAATATTTAAATTATAAATAAAAACTGATTTACATTTTATCAAATATAAATTATTTAATATATGAATTTTTCTTTTAAAGAAATATATAAAATGAAAATAAAAACAATTTTTATTAAAAATTAATTTTAAAAAATAAAAGGGATGTAAATAATATTTATATCAATTACTAATTAAATTATTGTTATTATATTTTTTTATAATAAATATTTTATTTTAATAACCATTTATTAGGGATACATTTTATAAAAAACAACAAACACATTTAACAAATTTCTTTGAAAAATATCATTTTAACATTAAATGAATTTAATGAAATCCCATTACATTTATGTATTTATCTTATAACATTTTAATTTAATCAATTAATTGGTATTATAACACATAAAATTATTATTTAAAATAAAAATAAAATATTTTGAATTAAAATAAATCATTTAAACTAACATTTTATTTCCTGGAGGTTTTACAGAAATTGTAATTATCTTAATGATATTTCAGATTATTTACATGTAAATTAATAATATTTATCTTTCATTGTAAAATATAACCCATGCATATTTTTTTGGTGGCTCATGTGATACAAGATTTTTAATATAATATTTATTTATATCAAAATGAATACTAAAATATTAGTGTGTTAACATTTATGATGCATCAAACCTTTGTTGATTTTTCATATGTTGGAGTTATCACTCATCTATTGGAATAACACCATTTGAGGTGTTTTATATGTGACCATATCGATCCTTATTGGGTTTGACTATGTTTAGAGAGTTTTTTTATTATTGTATTAGATTTATTTCACAGTACGATTGAGAAATTATTGGTGATTCATGAGTAGATAAAAGTTAAATAGGTCCATAATAAATCTCATATGGATCAAAGGATAGAAAGAAAATTTGATTTTTAGGATTATTTTTCCTAAAAGAATATCCTTATCGTGAAAATAAATTATTTAGTATAAGTTGTAATCTTTCTCTATGGATTTCTATAACACTCTAGGTGTTTGAGTGGGGTGGAGAGGTTTCATATATATAATATTTTCTCCCATATATTGATTTAATTTAGAACATATTCCATATATTGATGCTTTTAAATTATCTTCCTGATTATTCATTTTTCATTGATTGTGGTGAGTATTATATTTAATATAATGCAATTTTCATTGAATGGTCGATGGTGATTTAAAATATTGCAGAGAATGTTTTGTGAGAAAACTCCATTCCTTTAGTGCATGTTTCATGGCGGCTTGTTGCCCTAGAAGAATATTCATGGGAACAAGAGATTATGTTATGGTGTTAGTTATAAGAGAAATTATAAACATTGTAAATGAGATGATATTTGATTTTGAGATGCATTTGTTGATGATAATTTTTCTATGTTATGTTTCTACCATAGAGAATGATTAAAATTTGTGAGATATCTCTTTGAGTGTTTAAATTTTTCAGTGTCTATTGTTTATACAATTTTTTCATTATTGTCTATGAGAATCATATCATATGTATTTTATCTAGATTGCTGTATTTTATATAACATCACATATTAGAGTTCAGTTGTTTTATGTAACAATAGTTGGTTTCAATTTGTATTGAGAAGGTAAAGTTGATAAGTTGAGTTTTGGAAAAACCCACCCATGATAGAGTCCTTACTACACCATAATTTCTTGATTCAACAATGTTGTTTAAATCTTTACAGTGTAGTGGCCTGGCTATTGATGTGAGTTTTGAAATTAATGTTAGTTATTTCCATGTCAAAACTATGTTGTGATTTTTCCACCATTATATGGGTTATGAACTATTTAATAATTTCTATTCATGGGTTTGAGATTTATTTTTAGATGAAATTATATTTAAAATTAAGAGATTACTACTTCATGGTTAACATCATGGGTAATAAATTGAATATATTATGGATCATTCAACTATGGATTATCTTAGAGAATGATGGAATAAAGAATAAAACAATATCTTTTTTGTGTTATAGCAATGAGGTTCTAAATAAAACCATATTTTGGAATGATATTTTCAATATATTGTTAAGGTATCTACGTTTTTAAGAAACTATTATTTTATATTATTTATTCATTAAGCTAAATCCAAAAATTATTTGGAGAAACATACCTTGGTTTTTTCCCTGATTAGTTATTGACATGAGGCACATTGAAAAAAATTGAAACCCATGTAAAATGGAGTAGTATCTCATATTTGATTGTCTATGTAAGAGGATAATGTTATGGGAAATTTTTTTTGGGATTAATGTGTGAAAAAAGTATGGAATTAAACTGATTTTGTTCTTCAATATAAAAAAACTAGTTTCCATATTTAATTGGCTTTAAAATTCATATTTTTATATTATGGGTAACCATAGATCACACACTTAACTATATTTTATATTCATAATTCTAATACAAGTCTCTTAAATTCTACCTCTAATTTAGTGAAACTCCACACAAATCACCTTATCATATAAGACTATACATGATTAGGGTTGTAAAATTATCACATAAACCCAAGTATCATATAAACTCATTATTAGATATCTTTGATCAACCACATTTACACCCACTAATTTTCATTACATTATGCTAAGTGAGTCCAAGTGGCCTATTAGTGAAGTTTATATAAATAAGGGAGATAAATTTTATGTTTCACAAGTACAATAAAATCTCTTAAAACAAAACAAGTTAAAAATAATCCGAAGATTCCAATAGAATATAAAATCAATTAGAACATTGAATTTTATTATAGGTGTAAGGGGGATATCCTCGACATATACATTAATTAATTAGTATGAAATATTCAGATAATTAAAATAATTTGAATCAAAATAAAATATGTTACTAAATAATATAGATGTAGCACTGTTTTGATGATCATAGAAGTTCTTACATTCTCTAATGAATAGTTCAAATTTTATATAGAAAATTTTCAATTTCATCAAACTACCATCTTTGGTCATTTGGTTAACTTGATATTCCATTAAAAAAATCTCCATGTTTAAATTATTCTTAAAATTTTAAGCCAAATTCCAATTCATCATATTGTCTCTGGGTCTATAGATCGATGGTTGAGATTTCTCTAAATCAGTGTACTCAAAACATTTATATGAAAACATTCTTCTCCCATTATTGAACTTGGTACTCTATAATAAAGGGTTGAAGAGAAATTATTTTGTTCAATATTTCTTTAATAGGTTTAAAATAATGATTTTTTGAAGGATATGATGTACGTCTTGGGATAGGGTTTCTCATTTTTATGTGGAATAAGCCTAGAAATCATTGTAATTAGGATTTTTAATATCATATGTGAGCATTATCATGGGATGAACATGCATGTGTGTTTGATTCTTGTCCTTTCCCCCTCATCTAGTTTATCTTTATCTGATCATAGATTGTACTGTAGTTTTAATATTCTTGGATATGGATTATTGTTTCTAAAACATACATGGTCTGAGATTTAAACAGTAGTAACATAATTTATTCAAAACTATCCTCAATGTATGCTCACAATAAATGATTTTTATTTAACATTTAAAAGCACTTGTTTTTTTATTTCCAATTTTCTCCATCGAAGGTGTATGAAATAAATGCCATTTCATATAAAATAAATTCTTATTGAGACATAAAATCAATCTAATTGTGTGCGCCTCTCAATGGAATCCCAACCAGCGTATTGGGTATGAGTTGTGGCCATCTCTGTCATATCTACAAAAGGAATAAAATGTACGTAGTGGGGAAAAAATTAAACGTCATCAAAATCACCATTCATCTTGAAACCACTCTAGAAATCTTGGGTTATCGTTCTTGGCCTGAGTTTCTTGGGTTGTGAGACTCTAATTTTAGTTGATAATGGACATCTCATCTAAACAACCCATCAACATGTTTTAGCCTCCACATTTTTAATATATAAAAATTTCCCCTGAAACCTTATAGGTCCTCAAGGGAGTTTATCTAGTTCAAATTCATTAAAGGGAATATCAATAAACACCATCATTCCATTAAAATAAAAACATGCAGCTGTAGCAGTGATGAAGCCAAAAGCAGTTGGATTTCCAACATTGACCAAACACATAATACAAAACAATTGATATAGTGTAAAATCTATGCTAGTTCGTATCACTCATCACCCTTATAACCTGGTCATGCAGTTATAATCTTTATTCGTGGATTATGTTCATCTTTATCCGAACACACTCTAATTAGTTCTGCGATTACTAGTTGTGCGATATTAGTTTTTTTCTTCAATAACTTCCATTCAATGTAATAGACGAATAAATACTTCCAATTTTGTGAATCCCCTTTGATCTAGTTTTATATTCAACTACATCTTAGATTGAGGCATCGCAGGACAATATTTGTAGCTTCTTCATGTTGAGATTTTATGTGTTGGAATGAATCGAAGTCTTCACCAATAAGAATATTTGTTTTGAACATGGATCAATATCATCTCCTCATGTACGTGTGGTTCTGTTTTATAGTTTCAGACACCCAAATATCCAACATTGAGTTTTGTTTTCTAACAGTGTGAGTGATATTAGTCATCTTCAATAGGGTTTGATTATCTATAATGAAAATGGTATCGATTCATCTCGCGTTAAATTCATTATTCATTCATTAATGATCACATGAGTGATTACATATCCTCAGGGCCATAATATTCAAATTTTTTTGGAATAATTGGTGTCATCCTTGAGTTTTCATTCATTTGGATCATTGATCAATGGTCAATTATAGAATATCTCCTTAAGAAATTATTGATGTTCAATTGTTTTTGATTCATATATACTTTTAGAATATAATATTTTTACATCATTTGAACTTATAAATTTATTCACACATGGTTTCTTTCCGTTTAACAATTCATACTTATACTACACAAAAATAAAACACATTTTTTAGTACATGATTTTTCTGGTCTAAAATTAAACAATAATATTCAAAATTAAATTTTCAAAATAGGGAATAAATTAAATTAAATTCAAATTAAATAATATGATGATTTTTAAATTTATTTCAAAATTCAAAAATCACAATCAATTTAAACCGTGTTATCTAAGAAGTTTAAAAACATTCCAATTGGGATATTTTTCAATGTCAATTTATAGATCTTGTTAAACTAAAAAAATTAATAAATTAATTAAACATTAAAAATATATTAATATGAGAATAATAATTATATATTGGATAAAATCAATTAAATTTAAAAATAAAAATTACAATTTAGCTTCATATTTAATTAAAAAATGAAAAAAACAAAAACCATAATTTAATCCATCTAACAACAATGGATTGAGTGCATAAAATAAACAAAAACTCAGCTAATTATCAAGGAATAGATGAACTAGGGGGTCAATTTAAAATCCATTTTTTTTAAAATTTTAGTTCACAAATCACCCCCAAACTGAAACTATTTTTGTCCCATGTAATTTTGTCATTGAACTGCATTTAAAAAATTGAAAAATGTTTCCACATATCTGTATTGAAATATAAAATCCAATTAATAATATATTAAATTTTTCCTTTATTGTTTGATTTATAAGCAAGGTTTTTTAATTTTTATTCAATTCTCACTTCAATCCAATAAAGGTTCCTTGTACAAGAGCAGTTTAAATTATATTTCGGTGGAATAAATGATTTATTAAGA
Source organism: Viscum album (assembly GCA_963277665.1). Classification (NCBI taxonomy): domain Eukaryota; kingdom Viridiplantae; phylum Streptophyta; class Magnoliopsida; order Santalales; family Viscaceae; genus Viscum; species Viscum album. The sequence goes on along the minus strand of OY728156.1, from coordinate 859,229,399 downwards.
AGAACTTCCATGTTTAACTCTCTCACAAGTTGCTTATAATAAATGTACTATTTTCTATATTATTCAAATAACTCAAATGAATTTACTATAATTCAATTCCACCTTATTCATATGGGTTTAATATTCCCTTTACATAAATTAGTTTTTATTATTATTTGTCACATATTCTTTTTTTTTTGAATTTTCCCTAGACATGTGTGTGTATACTACCATGAAAAAGATATTATTCGATATGTATAGAGAGGTTTTAATCACACAATTAGTTCCAAATGTAATAGTGGGATATTAATTTCCAATTTTAGTCTAGTTTTGAGAGACATATATAAATTTATTTTTATTATTGTTTCTAATTTGTTCCATATAATATTCTCCAAATTGCCTTAGATTATGTTGAAAATTTCATGTGTCCCCAATTAATAATTTTTATTGCATAAAAATATATTCACAGACCCTATATTTCATAATCATAAAATGAGATGTCCGTGAATGAAGTGAAAACGTCACTCATCTTTCATTTAATTCCATGTTTTATAAAATCAATGAAATTATTAACTCTAGAATAAAATTTAAACTAGTAAGGGAAAAATTCATCTCAAGGAATATTGGAAAAAACACATGAAATAATTATCTATGTAATGCATTTTCAAGAAAATCTTGTTTTTATTAATCTTGTATTTTTTTAGTTTTTTTAATGGTAATTTTTTCTTATCTTAAGAGAGAATAATTGTAAACAAACAAAAGGGTATTTATATTCTAGACTATACTTACCCCTCTCCCTAACACTTAGTGTAGAAAAACATTAATAAAAGTTTTAGCATGCACATTATCTAAAAAATGTTCAAAATAAAAGAATCTACCCTCGAATAAAGGGAAGGGGAATCCTATGGTTTTTCTTCAATCGAAATAGGGAGAAGTTTAGACTCATAAATTTTATATTTATAAAAATTCATTTGAAACATCTTCAATTATTATCCATTCACATTTAATGGATTCTTCAAAACATCTCCATAAATATCAACTATGAAAATAATAATGATATTAGTTACATTGTATTGTTCACACCATTCGAAATAAATTTTATATGTCCTTATTTTCATCCACTATTAAAATTAATAGAAATTGTCTCCAATTTTAAAATCCATATTCTAGATCAGTATGTTAGGAATAGATCACAATTTATCCTTGTATATCATAGAATCATGTTACACTTATCTACTCTGATCCACAATCTCCATAATCTGTAGCTTCTTCTATTATCATGTATTTCCAAACTCCATGCTTACACTCTTGACATCTTATTTGGCATTGTATTGTAACTCAACCATACTATGATATTTTTTTCATAAACTATTATATATTGGGACATACATATGGGGGGTTCTATAGTCATTTATTTATAGCCACAATAAATCCCCTAGAATTCTACTCCAATCCTTATGGATGGGTTGAACTATATTCTCTGAAATCATTTTTATCACTTTGTAAGAAACTATAGGAAACCCTGTGGTTTGTGGGTTGTAGGTAGTGAATATTTTTGAAGTAATTCATATTTTTGACATTGGATTACATGTTATTTTTGTTGAAATGTCTTCCTGGATCACTTATTATTTCTGAATAACTATATACGTACAATTTTTTTTGATTTTTTAAATTAATCTTTCACATAAAATTAATGTTTTGTGGAATATTATTACATTTATAAATTCCATATGTTAACTGATTGTTTTATCATTTGTTCCAAAAAATCATGGGAATATTTAAAAAATGAAGTCCAAAATAATTCTACCTGTATTAATTTTATTGATATTATTTTCAGTACAAAATATCCTTCACAAGTAACTGTGTTGAATGTTTTAACTACAATATTTTACAATGTTTAAAGTTACACCTCATTATTAAAGAATCACTATAAAACTTCCATGGATTGGGTTCTTCTGAAAATTAGTATTAGTATTTATATTTTAATTTTAGTGATTCATATTTGGAAAATATGGGTGTTATGTTTCAGGTGTTTATGAAATTAATTAAGTCATCATAATAGGGAAATTATGTTGATTCATATTGATTCTATCTAGGAAATGTGTCATCCATGTTTTTTTAAGATGGGGTTATACCAAGGTAGTGTAATAAAATATACTAATGTGGTATATAAGTAGATTCTCACATCATTTATTATCCTTAATATCAATTTTTATTCAGTATAGTGTCAATATATATCTCTGTAAAATTGACTTTGAATAATCCTTATTTATCAATTACTTGAGTGCTGCATAATCACAATAGATAGTTACCTTACATCCTAGAAAAAAATATTAAATATTTTCAAAGCAAACAAAATTAGAAAAAAACACCTTTTAAATTATTTTATAATTGAACTGTGTCGTGTATAGGTTCTTGGAAGCATATTTTACCACATTTAATTTTCCATGAATCTTATGGGAATGAAGAAAAATCCTATATATTGGTTAGAAAACTAACACTGTATGTTAAATGGGAGTTCCTAGTATAATAGTCATATTATAATGGAATTGGTTAAGCTTTATTTTAGCATATCAATACATTTCCTGGATGAATCACAAAAGAAAAACTAAAATTCATTCTTAATTGAGTTGGTTAGGGGTAAAACATCCTTCTGAAATTCATAATAAACCTTATTTTCAATCCATTATCCCCAACAAATAATCTAATGTGTCAAACATTATAAGGGTATGGTATTGTATACATGACATCAATTTTGTCCTTATCAACTTGAATTCCATATTTATTAATTAAGTGGCCAAAAAATTTTATTTTTATAACATAAAATTGATTTATGAAAATTAATACCCATGTTTTTCTGAATTTTTATTTTTAAAACATTTTCAATACTCTTTAAAAATCATTGAAAAAGGTACCATATATAGCAAATTACACAAATAATGCCAATTGGGTCTGAGAAAATACATATTAGGTAGCATTTAATTGTACCTGTGGCATTAATAATATCGAAAGGAATCCTTAGGTAGGAAATGTACTGAATTGACATGTAAATGTAGTCATTTATTGGTCTTTTCGGTGATTTTCACATGAAAATACCAAGAAAATCCATCAAGAAAACAATATTTACCCGCCTCATCTAGCCTTTCTAAAATTAGGTCAACAGTGGTTATGTGGAAGTGGGAATTATGGGTCACATGATTCAATATATTGTAGTCAATTAAAACTCTCCAAATATTTTGGATTCCTATAGGCACAAGTATATTATTTTTTTGGATGAATTATTTATAATGTTTTCATAGGGATTATTTAGAAGGGGCCCAACCATTGGGAGTGAAATAAAGGATAAATTATTCCAAATCCAAAAATCCCTTTTAAGTTATTTTACTTTTCACACAATAGGGTCTTGTTGATCCATCTTTGGGGTTGTCTCATTGGTTTAAACTCATTTTCCAATTAAATTAAATGTATTCATATGGTTTAGATCATCCATATAACTTAACCTAATGTTCAACATATTTCGTTTTGTTTTTTTCCAAAATCGAAATAATTTGATACACCTTCATGGGTTTTAAATTATTTTTTAATGATTACAAGAAATTTCTTATTTTCTTTCAAAAAGGAATATTTAACATTTAATGGAATCCGTTTATGTTCTAGTTCAGAGAAATTTCTACTAACATTACTATCTTAGTTTTCAATATTCTAGAAACATTCACATGTAAATCCTATGTATTTGTAGCATATTTTATTAACTGATAATAATATAATTCATTAATTTCTTCAAATTATTCAACAGTCATAAATATTTTCAGATTAATATTATTTTCAAAAATAGAATAATAATAAAAATTATATATCTCTAAATACTATCCTAATATGGTTATGTCATCAAATATCTCATTACCTAACATAAATTAAAAATGTAATTCAAAATATTCTTATCTAAATATAGGTTTCTCCTCGTGTAAGTATTTCAGAAATTGATGAATATTTAAATGTACTATTTCTTCTCCAAAATGATGGAAAATAATTATATATAGGAATTTATTATGGTATTGGATATCTTGAGATATGACCCAACTAGAATTATGGTATAGTGATATTTACTAATTTATTCTTCCATATTTTGAATTCCAAAGTCAATATGGAATAGATATCATTATACACTTACCAAGAAATATTCTATAAAATCTATTGGTTTGGAAATTGCTCAATTATAAATATATACAACCACTCAGGTTGATTTGAGTTCGTATATATATAAACATGAAACAACTAATAATATAATTTCATTAATTAATACCCCAAAATAATAAATTTCATTGAAAAAGTAATTTATACTTTAGTCTAGTGGATAAAAAATACATGGATCTTGATATTTCCTTTGAATTTTTGGGTTAAAAGGTTAGAAACTATTTTACCTAATTTTAACTTCTTTATTAAATCTCAATATTATTCAAACATATAACATTAATTTGATATTTTTTTGTACATATAATTATGTGGATGTATTCCATCAATGGTTTATTGATCATTACATTCTATAATATTTGAAAAATCGTTATTTTATGTGTGTCTTCACTGGGTTTTCTACATGGTTTGTGTTAAATTCGGTCCTCAAGCATGGATTTATCATTTAAATTCTTTAAGGGGGATTTTTATAATGGGGATTCATCTTTCGTTTCCTGTAATATTCATAGAGTACAATGGGTTATCCACTCTTATCTCCCTCTTGAAATGTTGATTATTCACTGTTTCTAATCTCCTTGAAATTCATTAAAGTTATAGAAATAAAATTTAACTTTGTGTTAATAAAGTATAGATTTGTATGATTACCATAGAATTAATTTTCTATTTCATTGATGGATGTATTAATCTGGATCTAATGACCTTACATCTCCTTCTGCACTGATCTATGTGTGTTAAGATAAGTCATTTGAGTTGTTTGAGCTGCCAATAGTTTTTTCTGTAATTAAATCATGATGGGGATATTGATTATTCCTGTATTTCTATAATATTGGTGGATGATACTTAACTACTTATAATGGTGGTGGTTGGTTGGATAGATGAAAACCCTTACTTGGAAGGTGATTTTTTCGGTTGTTGGTTTTCATATCTAAACTGAGTGTTGGAAAATTCTAAAAATTTTTGGTTGTTTGTATGTTACCATTTGAACTACTTATGGTGCATACCGACACATATATATATATATATTCCTTGAACATGAGTTAATACCTAAATAAATAGAATATATGAAAGACCCTTTGGGATATGAGGATCTACCTATGGTACATACCACCAAATATCTCTATGATCAAAATCTGCTAGATGATTCCACTATAGAATCATTAATAGATAAGTCTTGCACTAAAGTTAGAGAGACGATTTAGAGGATAACATAATATACTATTAATCATATCTCTAACTTATATGGGGTAATTTTCTATTAATGATTATCTAAAGGAATCATATTGCAGATTTTCTTCATTGTACATTTTCCCTAGTTAAAATATAAAAAAAATATTGATCTTAAAAATTTTGATGTGGGAAAGAAGTGGTAAGAAGATTAAATACCTCCAAATATTTATATATATGTTCTAACTATTCTTTATTAATCCCATAAATCTATTTATTTATCTAATTTATCCTTTTGTCTGGAATTCACCTATGGAGAAACACATTCTGCAACCCATCCTATGTGGTAAATTCCCTAGGATGGAGGTTTTAAAGCAATTCATCAGCTACCCATTATAGTGCTAATTGGAATAGAATATAGATAACTTGATCTTTCAATAGTCCTATGGGATTAAAATTATTAAAACATTGAAATATTATCTTATATTTTGTGTTGGTTCGCCTCTAGCCAAGCGATGAATCTTTTGAAATTGGTGGATCATACTAATTCTTATTGTTAATGATTGTTTATTATTAGGATATTAAAGTATATTATAATTACTAATTATGTTTATAATGTTATCTAAATGTTATAAATAATTTTTCCATGCTTTTTCCATGTTATCAATCGCTAAATTTACTCTGGTAGAAGAAGAATATTAGGATGGGGTACTTGTCACAGAAACTGTGAATAATTACCACTCCTATAGTGCATTGTTTTTCAATGTTCTCAACCTAGACAGAATAGCTTTCTCAACCTTCATATAAAATCCCATGATGTGATATGTACAATATTTTGTCATTTTTTAAATTATTTCAAAAATTACGAAAAATAGAAAATCGTTCCACCCTCGAAACGATGGAAAGTTCGATGAATTTGTGATGTGGGGTGATAAATAAAAGTATTTTGGATGAATGTTAAATATTTTAGTGATGGCAGTTGTGTTTTCTCATAGGACGATAATATTATGAGTATGTTTCTCTTTTTTTCAATATTTGCAAATATTATGTAATTAAATTGATATTGAGATTCTCTATTAAAAAATAATAGTTTAATTAGACTGGTATCTAAATTATTATTTGTAGATAGATGCATAATCTATGATCATCCAATTAAATTTCCTATAAAATAATAATTCCATGTTAATACTTATTATATTTTCTATATATGCTAGTAAAACATATGTTATATTTCCTTCTTGAGGAGGTATCAACTTGATTAAGGGAGTCAAATGATCATTGTAAAACCAATTCTTTTTTGTCATGGTGATTGTATATGATTGATGACCCTTTTATATACACAATACATTCTATCATTTAATGTAGAGTTATTTTGAGTGGCTTAGGTGTACATTTCATATATATAAGAAAGATAATTTTTATGTTGAATATGCATAAAAAAATATCAGTAAACATAACATGTTAATATAAATACATATTGGTTAATACAATAGAAAATAGATTACAATATTGAATTTATGTACATGGGGTAATGGGGATATTATAAATTCATCAACTAATAGCTTAGTGACCCATCACTATATAATTACATTATGAGAAATAAAAGGAAAAAAGAAAAGAAAAATATTGAACTAAATATTTTTTTATAGTTATATAATTTCATCCACTCTCTATTTAATATTTCTCTTTTTATAAAGAAATTCCTTGAGTACAAGAATATTACTTCTATAACCATGTTATTAGAAATATAATACATTCCAAATAATCGAGTAAGTCTATATTATTCTTCAAATTCCGAGACCCATTTCATTTCTTTATTATGATGTCACGTGCCTTTTTAAATGGTCAAGGTATTTCTAAATCAGTTTAATCATTTATATTAACAAATTCTTAACCTATGACTGATCATTGAAATCCATTGAAGTGGATTGAATAAATTTTTTATATCTTTATAACTTCACTAGATGTCAATCTCTATTATGGGTAAAGAGATTAAGTATGTTTTAATAACGACCCAAAGTTCCGTTAATGGAAAATCCCTCTTGATCCAGTTAAATGTCTCTTTATGAAAAATGTTTTTATAAGATGTAAACTTCTTTCGTTTTATGTTAAGAATTTTTACCGTTGTTAATATAGCTGTTGAACAGTGATCACATGATTAGTATAAATATAGGACCTTCACAAATCCAATTTACTCATACAAAAGAAGTGATGGCCTCATCCAGTAGAATTGCCCATTTTTCGGAGCTCGGAAAAGAGGTGGAATCCTTGGCCTTCTCCCTTGACCAAGCCCAAGCTATGCTTCACCATGTCAAGCTCGAAAGAGACCATCTACGGGAAAAGTGGAAGTTGATAGAGATTACCACTCGAGCGATTTTATCCGAGCCACCACAAGAGTCTGTCACCATCGCACACCTTACCCTTAGGTCTTATGCGGCTGTTTTAAGGGGTTATGTTACAAATAAGTAGTACTATGTTCATGTACATTATTCTTGTATATAATAATGAATATAATTTCTAGTCATTTTTGATTCATTATAAATAGATTATAAAGTACAAATGGTGTTATTAGTTATTATTTAATTAAGAAAACTATTTTATTAAATTAAGGGATTTCTGAATTAAATAATATTTTAATAAAATAATAATATTATTATTAATTTAATTTTTATTAAATATAAATGATCTTATAATTTTATGAATGCAAGTAAAATTTTATATTAAGGTTTGAAAGCCATTTCGGTCAAAACCCGTCAATTTTCAATAAATATTTGTTTTTATTTTATAAGTGAAAATTAACATATTTAGAAATTTTTTGAGATAAAATAAATTTCATTTCTGGAATCAGGACGTTGATATTATCCAATGGTAAATTTATCATAACTTTCTGAGACAGTCAAATTTTTTCTGTAAAAATTAAATACCGTTTAAATATATAATGTGTTTTATTACATCATAATGACACAATGGTGATGTAATAAAATACCATAATCCTTATGCTCATCCAATGTATGTTTTATCATTAATATAATGTAATTTTGGGTTTGTCTGACTTACTTTTCAAAGCATCAATGGAACCCTCAAGACATATTCAACACTTTTCCTTTTTAAATTAATTTCTATGGGAGTGTAACTCACCTCCACATAAGAAACATTATTATTTTAAGAAGTTCGGAATTGTGCCTTATAAAATATTTTTTTCTCTTCCCTTTTCCAAAAAACATGGGCAAAAACCATGGGATGGTTTTTGGTTTCGATTAATGTAATGTAAGTGGACCCAAACTTAAATAATAAAGAATTCCCTCACCTTTCCTATATAAACCCGCCAAATCTCCCACTTCCTCCTCACTAAAATCCCTTGGAGTTCGTCCAAAATCTGCCCTAATCTCTCTATAATCCTCCCAATGTGCCCCAATCTCCCATTAAGCCTCTCACAAGCCTCTCTCTAGCCTTTGGACGCACAATTCCATGTAAGGGTTTTTTCTTCCTTTCTCATTTTTGTCAATTATCTTTAAGTTGTTTTTCCCTTTTAATTTCAATTATGAATGTTGGGGTATTTTTTTAAATCATCCCCCATACATCCCTCTTATTGTTTGAATGATGGTAGACCCCTTTCTCTCTCATTAAATGCCTCCCATGTATACCCGTTACTAGGCCGAAATTCTGAAAGGAACTTCTCTCTCTTCTTTTACTTTCAAGCAATACATTTGTATCATGAATCTAAATTCCTTTACAATTGTTGGGAAATTTATCTATATGACCTCCTTACTGTCCATTACATTTAAATATTATGAGTAACCCCTTTCTCTCTCATCAACCATTTTTATGAATTCTTATGTCATGCCGTTACGCTGCCGAAATCACACCGATTTTCTAAGCCAATGCCATTGTGTTGTCAATACCATGCCCATTTCTCCATAAAGGATATTCACCTTTATGCACATTAACATATTTATTTTAAAGATTCATGTATTAATTCCACATTCCTTTATCGTGGAATAAATGGTTATGTTTTATTAATCCATGATTTATGATCCATGTGGCACACTTATGCATGAAATGAATTGTTTAAGAAGGGTGTGCCCTTATAGTGCTCCAATGCATTGGGTAAAGTATAGTATCATGATACATCATGTGCAATGAGTGTTGAGTCATTCTAATTCATGTGCAATGAGGGTTTACTCGTGCTTCATGTGCAATGAGGGTTTACCCATGACTTATGTGCAATGAGCCTTGTCTCATGCTAATTCCATGTTAAGTGTTGTTGCCACATTTCCATGTTATGATTATCATGCTTTATCATGCCTTTATGTTCATGTATCTTTAATGCTATATTTATATGATTATTGTCTAACATGTATTTTACTTATCATGTTATTCCATGTGTACTCCCTTACTGGGCTTTATAGCTCACCTTTTTCTTATGCACATCCTCAGGTTATCCCATGAAATGCTAAGTACGAGGGAATGCATTGGTCTTGTAAAGGAAGTTTTCAATAAAGATATTATATTTCATGTTTCATATTTTTATGTGATGATCCTAATCCCCAAAGACACTAAATATCTCGATCTTCTTTGTTGTATCAATTTAAGTTTTATGTAATAAATCATGTTTAATTTGTAATAAAAAGAAGGGTTGTCATAGTTGGTATCAGAGGATAGGTTTAGTTATTTTTCGGATTAGGAAACCCTAGTAAAGCCTTAGATACAAGAATAATTATAATAAAAAAATCCATATGTTTTGGTAAATACTAAGTATGTGGTTTTTCAAACAAATACACCCCTGTCTGTATACGAGCAGGTAGAGGCGGTTCTGGCACAGATATATCCTTGGGGTAAAACCCGAAAACACCACTTTGAGCTAGAATCGAATGGGAATTGGTGCAAGACAACGGGCCTTCCTTCACTCTTGGTTACGACACTCTCGGGGGATATGTTTTGATAAATTCACAATCTTATTATGAACACTTATTAAGGGAAAAATTCCCCTAAGAATATATGTTAGAAAGTAGATCATGAATATCCTAGATTGAAGCCTATATACTCATGAGTTAAGGAAAACAAAGTTTATTTTTGAGTCATCCACTTTTGTCTTTGGTTTATGCTTTATGTGTTACCCATAACTTTCCTTTTATTCCAGCCAATGACCAGTAATAGGAGGACTCAGGCTAACAACCGTTGTGAAGATCAGTGTGATGATTGTATTAATTAGATGCCAAATCCAATGGGAGTGGGAATCGCGAACTTTGTCACGCTTCTCTATCAGCTAACTCAAGTTTTGAATAGAAACACAAGTCAAGAGGAACGTTCAACCCCCCCTAATAAAGAACAAGTCGCTATCGAGAGATTCATGAGACAAAGGCCTCATACTTTTAGTGGATCATACAATCCCACGATCGCTGAACAATGGATCAACTCCATTGAAAAGATCTTCTCCATCCTCCAATGCTCTGAAAAAGAGAAGGTTCTTTTGGCAGCTTATCGTATAGATGGTGAAGCTGATCAATGGTGGACATTGATAAAAAATACGAAGCCTGAGGAGGAGATCGAGGCTTTGGAATGGAAAGAATTCCAGAAGATGTTTTTAGATAAATATTTTCCGCGCACCCTCTGGCTTAAGATGGAAAGGGACTTCCTTTCCCTCAAACAGAAAGATGAGGAATCCGCTGAAGCGTACGAGGAAAACATCACAAGGCATTTATGATACACTTCCGACATTGTCATTACCCCTGAATGCATGTTTTACCACTTCTTTGGTGGGATGATGCCTAGCTTGCGGAAAGCATTAGCGATCCGTGACTTTGACAGCTATGAGGAAATTGTCTGATGTGCCCTCAAGGTTGAAATGGAGATTGGGGAATAAAATGGGTATCATGGGGATAAGAAGCGTAAGGTGGAATTCAATTCTGTTGGGCCGATGGATAAATCCCACGGCGCTAAGATGTTCCAGCACCCCACTTGCCAAAAGTGTGGAAAGAAGCACACTGGAAATTTCCTTAAGGGGACGATAAAATGCTTCAGGTGTGCAAGAGAAGGGCACCTAGCTGTTAGCTGTTGGCAAGAAGGACCCGCGACTACGACAGAGGAGAGGAACACTCTGTTCGAACCTCAATGCGTTGTTCAATGCTATAAATGCAAAGAACCCTGTAATTTTTCAAATTAGTTCCCTAATCCAAGGGTTTTCGGTGGCACCCAACAACCTCCATGACAAAAAGGAAGAGCTTTTGTCATCACTTCTACCGAAGTGAACCTCGACAACGAAGTAGTGACAGGTACGATAGTTATTAATTCAAGAATAGTGAATGTAATTTTTGATCTAGGTTTTAATCATTCTTTTATATCTCGAATGTTTAGTAGAACAATCCCAGAACCACCACAAATCATGGATGTAAAGATGTCGGTGAGTATGGAAAATGGGGAAATCATTGCATCCCATGAATATAAGTCCTCCCCTATTATAATTTTTGGATTGAATATCCCGGCGAACCTCATCATACTCCTTCTAGTGGAATTTGATGCAATTCTTGGCATGGATTGGCTTTCCTTATATAGAGCCAATATAAATTGTCGGGAGAAGGAAATCACACTCCATATGGAGAATATACCCCCGATTCTTTACAAGTGTCAGGAGGAAGATGAATCTCCTTTAGATCCATTATCTCATGCATTGATATTACTACCCTATGAGAATGCGTATCTGGCATAGATGATTGAGTCCAAAGAAGAAACCATCCTTGAAGAATGCCTATTGTGTGGGAATTCGCTGAAGTGTTTCCCGGGGAACTGATTGGTCTTCTTCCAAGAAGAGATGTTGAGTTCTCAATTGAACATATACCTAGGGAGCTACCAATATCCAAGAATCCATATAAAATGGCTGTTTTAGAGATTGAAGAGCTGACGAAACAACTATAGGAGAATCTGGATAAAGGGTTTATACGCCCAAGTGCTTCACCATGAGGTTCACCAGTCCGCTTCGTCAAGAATAAGGATGGATCAATGCAGATTTTCATCGACTATTGTGAACTTAAAAAAATCACGATAATGAAGAAGTATCCTCTCCCAAGAATCGATGACTTTTTTTATAAGCTGCATGGAGCACAATACTTCTCCAAGGTGGAATTGCGGTTGGGATATTATCAAGTAAGGGTGACGAAGGAAGATGTCCCCAAGACTGCTTTTCATACAAGATACGGGCACTATGAATTCATAGTAATGCCTTTCGAAATCACCAATGCTCCAGCAATATTCTTGGACTTGATGAGTAGCATCTTTAGAGATTACCATGAAAAATTAGTGGTAGTTTTATAGACGATATTCTAATATACTCCAAAACCAAGGAGGATCATGAGGAGCATTTAAAAACTGCACTAGAGACTTTGCGCAAGGAGAAGCTCTATGCAAAGTACAACGAGTGTGAGTTCTGGTTTAAGGAGGTATCATTCATGGGCCATATCATCACAAGTATTGGAATATCTGTAGAACCCACCAAAACAGATGCAATTGAGGGATGGATAAGGCCAATATCAGTAACAGATATCCGTAGCTTCTTGGGGTTAGCTGGATATTATCGACGATTTGTGAGAAATTTCTCATGATTGTCCAACCCTCTTACCAAGATAACTCTAAAGGGAGTAAAGTTTTCATGGAGTGATTAATACGAAGAAAGCTTCAAGGATTTGAAAAGGATGCATATCACAGCACCCGTGCTCACATTAACCACAAGTGGGGAAATTTTTGTGGTATTTAGTGATGCTTCAAAGAAGGGCTTAGGTTGTGTGCTTATGTAGAATGATAAAGTTATATCCTATGCCTCAAGGCAGTTAAAAATCCATGAGAGAAACTAACCAACGCATGATATGTAGTTGGTGGTTGTGATCTTTGCCTTGAAAATCTGGCAGCATTATCTCTATGGAGAGAAATGTGAGATATATACTGACCACAAGAGTCATAAATATATATTCAAACAGAAAGATATTAATATGCTCTAGAGAAGATGGATAGATCTCATCAAGGATTATGACTATTCAATACATTACCACCCCGGGAAAGAGAACAAGGTGGCAGATTCCCTAAGTAGAAAGGATCTAGCGATTCTATCAATGATGAGAATTGAGAAGGATCAAATATTCTTAGACTTGATTAAGATGTACATGGGAATCATAAATAAGGGAACATCATCACTCCTTTCACAAATGATTTCTCAACCATCTCTTTTGGAAAGGTTAAATGATGCTAAAAAAGGATGATGTGGGAATTCAGGAAAAAGAGGAAGTTATCAAAAAGGGTAAATCCTCGGAGATTAATGTTAATGAAGAAGGAATTTTGCGGTTTGGGAAAAGTCTATATGTTCCATAAAGTCCAGAGCTAAAGAGGGAACTTTTTGATGATGGACATAGTTCAAATTTATCTATTCCCCCAGGGAGCACAAAGATGTATCGATATCTCCAAGAAAACATTTGGTGGGATAATATGAAGAGGGAGATCACCGAATATACATCAAAGTGCCTGGTGTTTCAGAAAGTGAAGGCAGAGAGGAAGAAGTCTAAGGGGATGATGCAACCATTTCCCATACCAGAATGGAAATGGGAGAACATCACCATGGACTTTGTCACCAGACATCCAAGGACATCTAAAGGCAACAATGCAATCTGGGTTGTTGTGGATCGTCTTACAAAGACTACACACTTCATTGCTATTCAAGAAGATTTCACTTTGGATCAACTGGCATAGATATATATCAGTGAAGTGGTAAGGTTACATGGAGTACCACTATCTATTTTGTCTATTCGAGATCCAAGATTTACCTATATGTTTTGGGAGAGTCTTCAAATGCTCTGAATACTGAACTAAACTTTAGTATGGCCTATCATCCTCAAACTGATGGCCAATCTGAGCGAACTATCCAAACACTTGAGGATATGTTGAGAGCGTGCTCAATAGACATTAAAGGAGGATGGGATCAACATCTTCCTCTGCTTGAGTTCTCTTATAATAACAGTTTCCACTCGAGCATCCAAATGGCACCATCTGAAGCCCTATATGGGAAATGATGCAGAACACCGGCATGTTGGGATGAGGTTATTGAACGTAAGCTGCTTATATTAGAAATGGTCTAGGAAATGGTGGAGAAGTTGAAAACCATTCAGCAGCATATCAAGGCAGCCCAAATTTGATAGAAGAGTTATGCAGATAATCATCAATGAGACCTTGAGTTTAAAGATAAAGACGTGGTGTTTCTATGCATATCTCCATATAAAAAGGTCACGAGGTTTGGAAAGAAAGGGAAGTAAAGTCCAAGGTACATCGTCCCCTTCGAGGTTCTTGATCATGTTGGGGTTGTGGCCTATCGACTAGCACATCCACCTACTATGGAGAATGTACATGATGTCTTCCATGTGTCCCTCTTAAGGAAGTACATACCGGACCCTTCACATGTACTCTCTTATGAGGTGGTACAATTGGAAGACGATCTTTCTTATGAGGAGCAACCAGTGATGATCTTAGATCGTAGAGAAAAAGTTCTACGAAATAAGACAATGTCCCTCGTCAAGGTATTATGGAGAAACCACAAGTTTTAAAGAATTGACTTGGGAATCAGAGGATATATTGAAGTTGAGTTACCCACATTTTTTTAGTGTGGGAAGAGGAAAATTTCAGGGATAAAATTTCTTAAGTGGGGAATAATGTAACAACCCAAAGTTTCATTAATGTAAAATCCCTCTTGATATAGTTAAATGTCTCTTTATGAAAAATGTTTTTATAAGATGTCAAATTCTTTGGTTTTATGTTAAGAATTTTCACCGTTGTTCATATACCCATTGAACAGTGATTACATTATTAGTATAAATATTGGAACTTAAAAAATCTAATTTACTCAGACAAAAGAAATGATGGCCTCATCCAGTAGAATTGCCCCATACGAAGCCCATTTTTCAGAGCTCAGAAAAGAGGTGGGATCCTTGGGCTTTTCCCTTGACCAAGCCCATGGTGAGCTTCACCATTTCAAGCTTGAATGTGACCGTCTATAGGTAAAAGTGTAAGTTGATAGAGATTACCACTCGAACGATGTTATCTGAGCCACCCCAAGAGTCTGTCACCATCGCACACCTTAACCTTAGTCCTTATGCGACTATTTTAAGGGGTTATGTTACAAATAAGTTGTACTATGTTCATGTGCATTATTTTTTTATATAATAATGAATATAATTTCTAGTCATTTATGATACAATGTAAATAGTTTTTAAAGTACAAATGGTGTTTTTCGTTATTATATAATTAAGAAATCTATTTTATTAAATGAAGGAATTTTTGAATTAAATAAAATTTTAATAAAATAATAATAATAATATTTTATTAATTTTTATTAAATATAAATGATCTTATAATTTTATGAATGCTATTAAAATTTTATATTATGGTTTGAATGCCGTTTCTGTCAAAACCCGTGATTTTTCGATAAATGTTGGTTTTATATTAAAAGTGAAAATTAACATATATAGAATTTTTTTTATAAAATAAATGTCATTTCTGGAATCAGGACGCCGAAATTATCCAACGGTGAATTTTTCATAATTTCATGGGACAGTCAAATTTTTGGGTAAAAATTAAATACCGTTTAAATATATAATGTGTTTTATGACATCATAATGACCCAATGGTGATATAATAAAATACAATAATCATTATGTTCGGAAAATATATGTTTTATCATTAAAATAATGTGATTTTGGTTTTGTTTGACTTACTTTTCAAAGAATTAATGGACCCCTCAAGAAATATTCAACACTTTTCCTTTTTAAATTAATTTCCATGGGAGTGTGACTCACCTCCACATAAGCAACCTTATTATTTTAAGAAGTTCGGACCTGGACCTTATAAAATATTGTTTTTCTCTTCCCTTTTCCAAAAACCATGGGACGGGTTGTGGTTTGGATTAATTTAATGTATGGAGACCCAAACCTAAATAATAAACAAATTCCCTCACCTTTCCTATATAAACCTACGCAAGATCCCACTTCCTCCACACTAAAATCCCTGGGAGTTCGTGCAACCTCTGCACTACTCTCTCTAGAATCCTCCCATGGTGCCCTAAGCTCCCAATAAGCATCTCACAAGCCACTCTCAAGCCTTTGGAAGAACAATTCCAAGTAAGGGTTTTTTTCTTCCTTTCTCATTTTTGTCAATTTTCTTTAAGTTGTTTTGCCCTTTTAATATCAATTATGAATGTTGGGGTATGGTTTCACACCACCCCCATACTGACCTCTTATTGTTTTAATGATGGGATACCCCTTTCTCTCTCATTAAATTCCTCCCATGTACACCCGTTACTATGCCGAAATTCCGAAAGGAACTTCTCTCTCTCTTCTTTTACATTCAAGCAATACTTTTGTATCATGAATCTAAATTCCTTTACAATTGTTGGGACTTGTATCTATATGACCTCCTTACTGTCCATTACATGTAAATATAATGAGGAACCCCTTTCTCTCTCATCAACCATTTTTTATTAATTCTTATTTCACGCCGTTACGCTGCCGAAATCACACTGATTTTCTAAGCCAATGCCATTGTGTTGTGAAAACCATGTCCATTTCTCCATCAAGGGTATTCACCTTTATGCACATTTACTTATTGATTTAAAAGTTTCATGTATGAATTACACATTACTTTATCGTGGAATAAATGGTTATGTTTTATGAATCCATGATTTATGATCCATGTGGAACACTTATGCATGAAATGAAATGTTTAAGAAGGGTTCACCCTTATAGCGCTCCAATGCATTGGGTAAAGTATAGAATCATGATACGTCATGTGCAATGAGTGTTGACTCATACTAATTCATGTGCAATGAGGGTTTACTCATGCATCATGTGCAATGAGGGTTTACTCATGCTTTATGTGCAATGAGCCTTGGCTTATGCTAATTCCATGTTAAGTGTTGTTGCCACATTTCCATGTTATGATTATCATGCTTTATCATGCCTTTATGTTAATGTTTCTTTTATTATCTATTGATATTCCTATTGTCTAACATGTATTGTTCTCCTCATGTTATTCCATGTGTACTCCCTTACTGGGCTTTATAGCTTACCCTTTTCATATGCATGTCCTCAGGTTATCCCATCCAATGCTATGTACGAGGGAATGTAGTGGTCTTGTAAAGGAAGTTTTCAATAAAGATGTTGTATTTCATGTTTCATGTTTTTATTTAATGATCCTAAGCCCCATAGGCACTAAACCTCTCGATCTACTTTTTTGTATCAAGGGATGTTTTATCTAATAAAGCATGTTTAAGTTGTAATAAAAAGCAGGTTTGTCCTAGTTTTGGAATGGGATTTCATTTTTAAATGGAATAGTCATGTATGTTATCATAATTAGGCCTGAAAATCCCACATTTGGGCCATTAAATGGCCTGAGTTGTTGCTAGGAGTTGAATTATGGAATATTCCATCTCACCATGTTTATCTTTATATAAGCTCAGATTGTCCTCTAGTTTAATTATAATTGGACGAGGCCCATTATATTAATCTCATACATTTTCTCAACTTAAAATGCAATCAATATACTTTTTCTAATTTTGTCCTCATTATATCTTGTCCTAATGTGATATTTCTTTAACTTGATCAAACATTGTTTTTTGGTTTTTTATTTTCTTCATCAAATGAATATGAACATCAATTCTTCATCCAATCAACAAAATTTTTATCATAACATTAAAGAAAACACTTGGAATGTAACTAAAAATAAAATAAAATTTAGTGTCTTGAGAATGATTTATGGCATCCTCCATATTTATCTCTATATATCGAATAAAATGCATGAACTAGGAAAAAATTCAACATCAAAAACAGATTTGAGCATTAAATTTTTCCAATGTCCTTATTTTCTCATGTCTAGCCTAAGATACATCCAGAAATAGCGTTTATTTATAATCATACCTGGTTATCTCCTCTAACCACATCCTCAGAAAGATTCCCATTCAATGTTTTAGTCTTGAATAAATTACACCATAAGAACCAACAACCTCAATAGAGTTCATCAAAGTAGAATTATTTAAAGTTAAAATTAAAAAAACATTGTCAAATTAAAATCGAAGCATATAGCTAAGGAATTTAATACATAGTAACAACTTTTATTTCTATATCCATCCATTCACATGGATAAATTATATTTTTTTCATATTGTCATTAAATTGAAATGGTATCACTCGCCATCCTTTTGACTAGATAAATAAATAAAAATATTTTATTAAGTTTTATATTATTCTTTATGTAAGAAAATATCGACTAAATTTGGTGAAAGAAGGAGGAATTACTTAAAATTGGGTGTCCATTGGGATTTGGAATTTAGTTCTTTTGACTAATGATAACTTCTGATTTGTAGATTCTCCTTCGATTGATATGTATCTATGACCGCCTCATAGATTGAGGTGCTGTATTTGGGTATAGAAAGCTACTTTATGTTTATATTACTCATGGTTAATTGATGATGTTATTCATTAGAGAGTGGCATGGGTTTGGACATGGGTCAGACATATCTCTTATAGTCAAGGTGGAATGGTTTTTGGGTTGTGTAAACTGACTTATCCATCTTTGAGTTTCAGTTTTATGTTGTGAGAGAGATGTAAAACCTTTTCAATATTGATTTATCATCACTAATGAGGTTGGTATAGATTCAACCTTCCCCAAGATCATCGATCTTTCATCCATGAGAATTTGAGTGAATCTACTTCCTCAATGTTGTAATATTCCATTCTTAACATTCAATTAACATTGATGTCAATTTTTTATTAATTATAATCATCAATTTCTAGTTAGTTCTGGTGTCTTTCCATAGAAATCATCAGAAAGATTTTGGTTTTTATTACATTATCATTTAGATTACAAAAAATGATGCTTATAAATTAATGAAAAATTATACTATCTTTTGTTATATAAACCCACCAAAACTCCTATTAGTCTTCACTAAAGTCCCTTTAAGTATTATATTACTTCACTTTTCTTTCTCTAGATACCTCTTATGTTTTCCCCAAACTCTTAAAAAATCCTCATGCTTTTAGAAGCGTTATATCAAGGTACGAGATCCACTCCTTCTCCTCTTTATTCAAGAAAAATCATTATGTAATGCCTTTTTTATTTATGATTATAAAATTCTAGATATTATTTTATACATAACAAATAATTTAATTATGATTCAAAATTAACAATATCCCTATTAAAAAATTATTCACTTCTTCTATAAAACATTATGCAAACCCGTTTGCTTCCGAAATTAACAAATCATTTTCCATTCCAAACATTTATGTAGTGAATAGCCATTTAAATTTCCACTCAATGATATTCAATAAGTTTTTCCTATCCAAAATTTATAGGGAATTTACATATATGTAACACATAATCCTTAATCAAGGGGTTAAAATTGATGAAATACATCCTTATTTTGTATGATCTATGTGTCACACTTATGCATGTACATGATATGAAAGTGATGTGCATGCCTAGAATTATATAGCTCTCTAATGCATTGGGTAATGTTTTTATCTCAGGATATTACATGTATGTTTCATAGGGGGTGATCTTAATAACACATTGTTATGTAATATTGGTGGTTATCCAAGACATCTTTTTGTAATTTTATATTTTATGTTTTTTCCATATTTGAATGTTTCCTTTATGTTATCATGTTATAACATTCCTCGTTATTCAAGATTAGGATTATCAACACTCTTGTGTTACCTTGATATGTCTCTTGGTTCATATTTACTGATTCACCTCGTGATATTATTTGATTATTACCTTATTGGGATTTATAGCTCACCCTTTTCTTAGGTATACCCCTAGGTTATCACTTTTTGTTTTAGAAGAATGATGGAATTTTATGACATTGTTAAGGATGTTTTCAATAATATCATTATATTTTTGTTGAAAATAGTTATTATTTATACCTAATTTCCAAAAATACATCTGTATTAATTATATTTTAGGATTTTATAATGTGTACCTTAAAGTAATATATAATGTATTGAGGTATATTAAGTATATGAGTTATAATAGTTGGTATCAAAGGAATGTCTAGTTATTTTTAAAATTAGGATTATGAAATTCTTGTGGAATCAGTAAGGATAAGACTAAAAATAGGAAAACATCCATAAATTTTGGTAAAATATATAGTAATTTATTTCTAATAAAATATATCAATGTATCGATAATAAATGTGGACGTGGCCCTGGAAAAGAGATTCATAGGGGTAATAACCCCAAAAGGGGTGCATTGAGTAGGACGCAATCATCAATTTGTCCATGAAAATGGACCCTAATTCAAACCAAGTATGAAATTCCTAGAGGATATTATTTTTTAAATTCAAAATATCCTTATGAACCATAATTAATGGAAAAAAAATTAATATAATAATTTATTTTATAAAAGTTATTATCGATAACATAGATTGAAACCTAGAATTCAATGTTTAAAAATAAATTTCATTTATGAGTTTTCCATTTAATGTTCTTGGTTTTCTCTTTATTATCTTAATAGTTAAAAAATTAGTACCAATAATTTTTTCTTATTTTCCTTTCAATGGATGGAAATGGGAGAAACCAGGTCAACATAAAATTTGAGGGGCAATGTGATAATAGTAAAAATCATATTCGCATCCTAATAATATAATTAATCGGAACTTTTATTAAAATACACTTTTAATTTACATAGGTTTTGAATAGAAATATGGATCATGAGAAAACCGCAAATCCCTTATGTAAGTAAAATTTTCAATTGGAACCAATATGAAATAAAATCATCTAACATTCAATTGATCTCTGGTTCCCATAATAATGGATAAATGGATCTTATTGAATGAAAACAACCTCCCCGTAATTCAATGTAATACCCCAAATATGGCCATGAAGATCGTTTTTTATATATAAGTAGAATCAAGTCAATGGTGGACGTTGGTCCGAAATATGAATCTTGAGGATGATATAGAGTCAATGATGTAGAGGGAATTATGGAAAATATTTATTTGAAAAACAATATCCATTAACTCTCTTAATTAAATGAGATAGGTATTTCTTTAGACTCAAGAAAAAGGAAAATGAATCCATTGATTCATTTGAGCCAAATATAATAATACATGCATGATATGAATTTGGATTTTTCATTTACCCAAATGAAATGTACACCACTTCGTTGTGGGGATAAAGATTAATATACAAAAAGATTTGGATAATGGATATATAAAAAATTATAAGGAATTTTTCCAATATTCCCGCAATGTCAAAATAGAGATTAGAAAATCTCAAGGGTCTCTTGGTGATAGAGATAAGAAAAGAATATTAGATTTTAATTCTGCTGGTGTGAAATATAAATACTATGGTGGTATGAAATTTCAGCATCCCATGTGTCAAAATTGTGGGAAGAAGA
Organism: Viscum album; assembly: GCA_963277665.1. Lineage (NCBI taxonomy): Eukaryota > Viridiplantae > Streptophyta > Magnoliopsida > Santalales > Viscaceae > Viscum > Viscum album. The sequence continues at coordinate 859,207,644 of OY728156.1, read as the reverse complement.
ACCCGAAAAATTTTCTATAGGGTACAGGGAAATTATTTAGGTATTGTAAGGAATGTCATATAACTAGTTATTTATAAATGGAGAAACCCCCCAATGTAATGGAAGAATGGAATATTCCAATCAACCATCATCATATTATCCAGTATTTTGATTACAAGGAATATAGACACTATTCTAATAAATTATCTAATACAAGGGGTTTTGATAATAACTGATGAAAAAAACCACCATGTCCTAGAGAGAAAGGGTGAACATATGATGTTGAAATTACTGAGGTGGATCTTGAAATGAAATAAAATATTTCATTTTGGTTCTATAAATTCAATTATATCCAAAATTTTTAATATAACTGTTTTGGAACCACCTCAAAAAATGGGAGCTATGTTATTGGTACAAAATATATAACTCATCCCATGTCCAAATTTGTGGGAATGTTTTTCAAAAATACATAATGATACTCCTCCTAGAAGAATCAATCCTCATCTGTACATGGACCAGTTTTCCTTGTATTGAGATAAATTAAATTTCCAAGAGAATAAAATCACCCTTTGTATCATAAATTTTCCACTGATTCTATACAACTGAAAGAATGAGGAGGTATTGTATTTGGTATAAATATCTCTTGAAAAGATATTACCACCTCATGAGAATTAACATATAGAAAAAACGATTAATTCTAATGAAAATATAATTCTATTTTTCATTCACATTATCATGTAATTTACTGATGTGTTTTGTCAAAAATTGACTAGTCTTCCACCTAGACATGATGTTGAGTTCTCAATTGTGCTTGTACATATATCATTTCCAATATCCAAGACACCAAATAAAATTTCCATTTTTAAACATGAGGAGCTAATGAAATAATTACATGAGAATATGGATAAAGGGTTCATATACCAATGTTATTCACCATGGAGTGAATCAATCATCATAATCATGAAGTTGGATGGTTAAATGAGCCTATATATTTATTATATTGAACTAAAAAAGATCTAAATAAAGAACAAGTAAACTCTACCATAGATTTATGAATTTCTTCATTAGGGAAGTGGAGCACAATAATTCTCTAAGGGGGTTATTAAGTGATGATATTATTATGTACTGGTGAAGAGGGAGGATATCCTAAAGAATGATTTTTGTATATGTTATATGAACTATGTGTTCATAGTAATGTTATTTTGAATAACTAATGCTCCACCAATCTTCATTGACTTAATTAAACTTGTCTTTAATGATTATATTAAAAACACTATATACTCTAAATATGTTATTCTTATATACTCCAAAATAATGGAAAACATGTTGAGAATTTAAATACTATTTTGAGGTCCTTCCTTAAGTAATATTTTTATCCAATCCATAATAAATATGAGTTTTAATTGGATTAAGTAACTTTTTTAGGGTAAGTTATGAACAAAAAATTATATATATAGATCCTTAATAACCAGAGGGAATTATTGGTTGTCTTAGAGATACATCTATGAATTAAATCTCTAGTTTAATTATATTATAAGGGTAATATCACAGCCTTTTGAGTAACTTATCATGATTTTAAATGCCTCTAACCATGACTACAAGCAATTGTGCCAATTTTTTAAATAATGATGAATGTAAATACATCTATAAATATATAATGAAGAGGCTAAACACTAAACTTGTGCTCACATTACCCACTAGGGGGGTTGGATTTATAATCTATAGTGAAGAACCCAAAAATATCTTAGGTTGTGTACTCATTTAATATGACATGATGAGAGCCTATTCTTTTTTCCAATAGAAGATCCATGTGAAATAAAAAACCAAAACATGGTCTTTAATTTGTGCTCCTGATTTTCACAATAAATATTTGGTGACATTATCTATATATAGAAAATGGTGACACATATATGAAACCTAAAATCATCAAGTATATATTCACACAAAAATATCCTAATATGTTATAATGATGGTGGTTAGATCTAATTTTGGTTTATAATTGTTTAATCCATTTTCACAATAATAAAGAAAGGATTGTTGATGATTATCTAGGTAGAAGGGATTATACAACCCTATCTATGATAATGATTAAAATGGTTCCAATATTATTGGACATGAATTGTAGGGACATGGGAATCATAAATCTACATTTAACATACCCTAATCAAAAAATTCTCAACATTTCATTCTTGAGAAGACTAAGAAGACCCATAAAGAAGATGAGTTGCTATAAAATAAGGTAGAAAATATTATTTATATCATATTTTGTGATGATTTAGTCATAATGTTTGGAACCTCGATATGTTTCCAGTCACAACCATAACTGAAGAGCTAACATCTAGATAATTCCTATAAATCATCATTATTTATTCATTTTAGAATCCCTAAGAGGTATAAGTTTTTGATGTAAAACATATGGTGGGATAACATGAAGAGGGAGACTGTGGAGTTTGTTTCTCTATTATTGGAATACCAATAAATCATATAAGAATTATAGAAGTTATAGGGTATGATATAAAAATTTTACATACAAGTATGAGATTGTTAAAAAAATATCCATGGATTACATTTTAATACAATCCCATTAAACTAAGTGTAATAATTCCATCTATTGGGTAGTTGATAATCGTGGAAATTACTCATATTTAATTACTCTTAAGGATGATTTATCACTCCATAAACATTCAAATATATACATAAAAGTAGTGTTAAGACTTCATAGAGTTTTACTTTCTATTATATCTAATCGATATCTATGTTTTACCTTGAGGTTCTGGAGGAGCCTTCAGAATGTGTTTGATACAGAACTATGCTTCAACACAACTTATAAACTTCATATGGATGGTAATTATAAAAATAAATTCAAACTTTTGTGGATTTTATGATATCATGGTAAATGTATTACAAGGAATTTGGGTTCAACACCTCCCCCATTGAGTTTTACTATGAAAAAAATTTCTATTCTTGCATTCAAATGGAACCTTATGAGGCTCTATAATGGAAGAGGTGTTGGACTACCTAATATTAGGGTTAATTTGGAATGAAGAAGAAGGTGGTACTTGATTTTATTTAATAGATGATATAGATGTTTCAAACCACTACACATCATATAAAGTCGAAAAATATTTGATAGAAAATATACTAATACAATCGTCAATGATTCCTAGAGTTTGAGGATAGATATGAAGTGTTCCTCCACATATCACTATGGATGAAATTCATGAGTTTTGGAATGAAGAGAATGATTTTTTGTAGATACATCATCCCCATTGAAATCCTTGATCTTAGCAGAGCATTGAACTATTGAATGACACTAACAACTAACTGATGTCAAGTACAAGATGTATCCCATGTATCCATCTTAAAGATGTACATACAAGACACCTCATATGTAATAAATCTAGAGGTTGTTACATTGGAGAAGTATCTTTCTTGTGAGGAGTATTCTATGAATATCATAGATCATAGAGAGAAATTACTACAAAACAAGAAAACTAACATGTTCAATGTGTTATGGCAGAACCACAAGTTCAACAAAACTACACTGGAACTGAAAGATACAATGAAAGATAAGTACCCAAACATATTTTAGATAATGAAATAAAAATTTTGTGGGAAATATTTTATAGGGGGACTAATTTTGTAACCCAAACTTTTATAAATTAAATTACCCTTTTTAATGAATAAATACCATATTAAGTAATACTATCATGAAAAACTAATTTACCACATTAGTTGTTTTTGAATTTTATTGTCTCTAATATTTAAAATTATTTTAAGTATCATTAACCGGGATAATATAGAAATTTTACTTTGAAAATTAATATTCTTATAGTATGTGTTGTGATAAAGTCTAGTTAATATAGATAGGAGAAGTGGTGGCCTGGAATAGTATGATACTACTCTATGAAATCGATTTATCATAATTTTTTAGGGAGATTGAATTTGTTGTATTTTCCTTTAACTAATACTATTATGAAAATAAATTTAAAAATGCATGGGTGAAATAGATTACAGAATAATTTCAAGCTCATAAAGATCACAACCCAAGCCATGTTCTCTAAACCACCGCACGAAAATATCACCATATCAAACCATAAACATGAAATATTAATTGCTCTAATAAAAGGCTATATATACTGACCCTAATAGTATAATTTTCATATATTTCGTTTTTTAATAAATTAATAATTATTTTGATCCCTATTTTATATTATTTTTAAAATTATTTAATAATGGTTTTAATAAAAAATAGATTTTTATATGATGACATGAAAATTGATTTTTTGGAAATATATAGTTTCAATGAAGACAATATTTTTAATGAATTCAAGAACCTTTGAAAAAATTATATTATAATTAAAAAATAACATTTAAAAATATTTATTAAATATAAATGATAATATAATTTTATACATTCAAATATAATTTTTTATTGGTCAGAAAACTCTTATTGTCAAAGAAACATGTATATTTCAATAAATCGGTATTATATATTTTAAATTGAGAATTCTCATTTTTAATGAATTATTTTTAGAAAATAATTAATATTTTTTAAGTCACTATGTTTAAATTATAAAATATTTATATTTTTATAATTTTATGTGACATATAATTTTTTTGGGAAAAAATTTGTTAAAGTATAAATATATGATAGGTATTAGAACCTCAAAAAAGCCAAAAGGTGATATAATAAATACGATAATGTGTATCCATAAAAAAATATAATTTATCCTTTAAAAAAATCATTTTATTTTATTTTATAAATTTTATAAACCCTTAATTAATCTTCAAAAACCGATATTATATTTTAAGGTTTTAAATTCAATTAGTTATTAACATGACTCGCTTTCACATCACCAAGTAAATTATTTCAATTTGTTTGGTTCTTAAACTTATAAAATAATTAAAATAACTCTTCCTTTTTTGAAACTATTGGAAAAAACCATTGAATGTATTTTTGTTTTCTTATGTTATCATATAGTTTCCAAAATCAATGTTTATAAATAGATAAATAATTTTCCCCATTATTCTATATAAATTCAACAAAACTACCATTTATATTAATTAAAAATAAAAATACAACAAAATTAATCTACCTTTCTTTTTTAGATCCCCCCAATGTGCCCCAAATATCTTAAGATTGTACTATCGAAGAACATTTATAATGATTAGTTTTAAAAATGTTTTTTATTTATAAACAACTACCATTTTTGTAGACGAATGTTTTATTTTAGGAACAATCATAGTTCATAATAACGAGTATTGAAATAATTACGAATGTTAATATACAAAAAAATGGGGAGAATGGTTTTTTATATCAGAGAAAGTATTTTTCCATACATGGGTTTTTGTACTGAACATCACCAGAAGATGAAGGTGTGTGGAAAATGGAAGTTGGATGTTCTGTTAAGCTGCTGATCAGACAAACTATTAGTCTCAGATCCATTAGCATGATCAATTAGACACGTGTTTAAAAAAAATTAGAAGCTGCTGTGTGATTTAGTCAAAGTAATTAGGAAGATGTTGTTTTAGGAAAGTTATGTTAGGAGTTAGAATGTTCTTAATTTTTTAAACCTAAAATCAAATGATTCTTTTATATGATGTAGTTATCATAAATCAACGGAAAATATTAAGATAAATTTGTTTGAAGAATGGATGATGTTGAAAGTATCTGAGTAGTTTTTATTGTTTCTATAATCCCAAACATAGAAGATCGAATCTATATGCACTATACATAGAATTCTACCAAAATTATGAATATCTAAATCTAAAGAAGTAAGAATAATTTTATCTGTTTCTAAGTGGAGTTATCATTCGATACCGAACACTGTAATTATTTTTCCATACTAAAGAGAATTAAATCATAATGTTAATTCTATAATTATGAAATTTATATCATAATGAATTGAGGAATAAATTTAATCTTACTATGACGAGGAAGAAATAATATTCCAGAAACAGATACATATTCATCAGATCAGGAAAAAATGTCGACTTATTTAATGAATCCCTCACAGTGCTAACACATCAAATGAAGAAAATCTGAGTGATCCGAGTTCTTGAAGTACATAAATCTAATTGTGATCAGTAATTAAAATTTGAATATAATAAAAATATGTTTATTAATTGAGAAGAAACAATGGGAGGGGGTTAGTTTTCAATCAGATGTGTTGTGACACAGATAATTCATATACTGGAGAAATTCGTCATAATGAGAAAGAGCAGATATATAGATCATAATAATAAGAAGAAGGGTGTCAGATTATAATGAATTGAGGAATATACATCAGACTGAAGAAAAGATAATATTTTTGTTGAGAAGACTAATTCTGTAGAAATTATAGTAAGGATTGATGTATTCAAGGATGAAATTTAAATTTGATTTTATTTAATATATTTGAAATTTGTTTAAGAGGGATTTTTTTTAATTTCAATCATTTTTTATTCCTTGTTTACTATAAATAAAATTACCTAACATTCATACATTGTACCCTTTTATGTGAGAAAAATAGGTGGAACTGAACATAATTAATCCAAAATTTTCTTTCTAAACTGTGACCTCATTAAAAGGTAGGAAATCTGATAGTTTTGTTTACCACACTAAAGAATATGATATCATTAATTTTAGAATATTTTAAAAAGTGTTGGTTGAGGAAGGTAGTATCTTATTAAGTTGAATGTACTTCATCAATCAGACAACATTCATTAGAATGAAGGCCATTAGGCTCAGGGTCATTGGACTTAGGAACATTTGTGGAGTAGTTTGAAAAGTGTCTTTATTCTTTTTTGGATCAATTTTTATAATTTTTTTTTTCAAATGATGGGAGTCATTATAATCATTCTTATTAATAGATTAAAGATTTATAATGGGATTTTGTACAAGTTTTATCCACTTCTTTAAAATATTGAATTTTCATAGACCCATGGGAGTGGCAATGAGAAGGATGTAGGTTCTCACACTATGGTCAAAACATGTAAATATCATGTTATTAAATTACTTTATTACTTTTTTATAAATGATAATTTATTATAATATGACCAGGAAAAGGCCTTCAATGTGATTCATGGGATATGTTTAAAAATGATTAAAAACATATAAAAGGTAAATAACTGATTTAACCCCCCCAATCAGATAAAATATATACTTTATATCATCAATTGTTATGAAAGGGAAGGTTCCCATGTTAAATCCTTATCATGGATAATATAAATTCTGTCAATAGTATATCCATTTATATATTAGATGGATGAAAAATTTTATGGATGTAAAATAGGATGATTCTTTATCTCCTATATAATATCGTGGAATTTTTGGATGCTTATACAACGGGATCACCACATATTGATAAGGATACCCCAATGAATTTTACTAATAAGGGAATTATCGATGATGATGCAAAATCATGAAATTTAATCCATATGGCCTTATCATAAAATTTTTATATGAAGTTGATGGGTATTAAATTATCAATGATTTTGTGGGACAATATAGAAAGTATTTTCAAAGGAAAAAAAAATAAATTATAAAAAGCTAATAATCCGGTATAATAAGTATGAAGACATCATAATGAGAGATTAAGAAACTATTGATGAATGCATTACCTAAGTAAATTCTTTTTCTATGAAATTATAGGATTAAAATATTTCCTAGATTATTCTATAATTGTCAAAAAAACATTTGAGAAAATTTCCAGACATGTTTGATTCTAAAATTACAGCCTTAGAAGAAAAATATGAATTATCTATTGATGAATTTGATAAAAAATATTATTTATTGTGAAATGAGAAAAATTATAATGTTCAAAAATTTATTCAAATATTAAATAAATTTTAAATTCATGGAAAAAATGAAAATACATGATGTTTAGGATTTTGATCCTTGTGACTCTGAGGATAAAGAGGATATAATTTTTATTGAAAAACTCAGGTCTCTTATATCAAAAAACTACAGAAGATGGAGAGGAAGTGATGGGGATAAAGTTCTTCTCAAATATTTTAAGTACAGTGGAATGAGACACTTTCCTATAAATTTAACCAAGAATAATGTCGGTGAATATCAATATAATTCTAAAGAAAAACCTCAATGGAAGTAGTGGAAAAAAATTATAAAGAAGAAAATTCATTTGAAAATAACAATAAGATGTTTTTAGGAACAACAAAAGTATGTTGAGTAATAAAATTGATTAAAATAAATATAAAACAATTATTAAAAAAAAGAAAGTTCAATAAAAGGCTTCAAAAATAATTGAAAAATTATAGAAAATTGAATACACATCCAATATTGATAAATAAGAAGGTCAAGAATCTTATAGAGAGTATCAGCATAGAATAAAAATTAATGCATGTCTTGAACAAAAAAATATCTCAAGAAATAATCACAATTATAAATAATATAGTGTTAAAGTTTTTGAAGGTGAAAAAAATGTTTTCAAGTAATAATTATAATAAATTTATGAGATATAAAGTTAAAATAAATGAATTTCTGAACATGGAATGATGTTTATAAATATCAGTAAGTAACTAGATGCAAATTAGATGCAGGTAACATGTGTTGATAAAAATATCTTGAGTCTAAAAAGACCTTAAGAACGATGAATGGAAACATAAATAAATAATTTAATTTAAAAGAATAAACATTTAATGTATCTAAGAAAGCTAAAATAAAGAATCAGGTAAAATACTATCATTGAAAAATTATATTCCATAAGATATTTCTATTATTTTAGGTGATATAAAAAGTGAAGGGAAGATTTATATTGTGAAGGTATATGAGAGTCATATCACACCTAAAAATCTGAATACTCTCATTGTGGGAATGCTCATCCAGGCCTAGAGTACATTGAATTAGAAATAATTTATTACCCTAAAAAAAGTTTTTATACAGAAAGATCTTACTTAAATAAAATATAAATATTTAATGTCTATTACTAGTGTTTTGGAATCAATTGGCATAAGTATTAAATTTTTTGGCATAACATTTCACTTATTAGAAGAATGTTTCAATAATGCTAAATCAATGGTGTATGGAGGATGCATGACTATCATAACCCACAATATGTTAGAAAATGAAAATATAATGTTCTTAGAAACAATCCTACTAAAATCAATTGTGATGTATAGATGATATTTTAGCAATATATTATTAGGCTGGCCATCATGTTGAAAAATGTATGACACTCCTTTTTGGAATATTCTTCTTATGGAAGAAAATAAAAGGAATCTAAAAAGAATAAATTTGAGGAATGTTATTAAGTTATTTAGAATCCATTAAAAGAATGTAAAAGCAAAATACCATGAATAATTGATATTGTTTGTTATTTACATGTGACAAGTGGTATAAAAATAATGAAACATGTTGAATGTCATGATTGAGGATAATTTACCTTGTTTATAAAAATTACTTCAATTTTAAAGGAATCAATATATCTAAGACAGAAGAAGAAAAGATAAAATATTAGGGAGTTTTATTTATTTATGGGATAAAACATAACATAAATTGTGTAAGTCAAATTTGGGATGATGTAAAAGAAGTTATTTTTAGAAAATATATATGTATCATAAGAAGTATAAAATATGAAAATTTTATCACAAAAGGAGAAGGAACTAGTTGTAATATGTTTCAACATGGAGACATTAATAAATCATGTTACTTGAGTTCTAATGATGAAAAAATCGAGGCATTAATGAATTGGGTACCACGGGTAGAAAAAAATGAAATGAAATTATAAATATAATGTTGTTTTTCATTTTACATAATTCAAAACAAGAGGTGATGTTTTTTGTGTTTCTTTTCAAAAAGTGAAGATAACTATCAAAAGACCTAAGAGATTTGAGATTCAGTCAACCAGACCTCTTTAAATTATTCATTCTGATTTTCATGGCTTGATGATACATCAATCAACATAATAATACTTAAAAATTATCATATTTATTTTTTATTTCACTTGGATGACAAAAATTATGTTTATGAAACTCATATTAGAGGGAATGGAAAATTTTACGATTTTTAGAAAATAAGTTTAGAATGAAATGAGACCCAATATAAATATGTTGATAACAGATAACAAGACAGAATTCAAAATAAATAATTTTGAAAAATATATTAGAAATAATAGTATAGTTTTTTTATATAACTCCCTATACTCTACAAAAAAATTTCGTATTAGAAAAAAATGAAAAGAAGTTCGGTCAAAATGTGAAGAAGTTTATTAGCTGAATACAAACATTCAAATAATTATTAGTGAGATGTTATTAGTATTATCGTACGTGTTCAAATCAAATGTTTTTGGATATATAAAACCAATATTATTTCATATGATTTTTTAATAAAAAACTATAATTTATTTACAGTAATGTTTTTGTAATTACATGTTATGATAAAATAAATATATGGATCTGGGAAATTTTGATGAGAAAGCTAAGGAATGGTCATTAAATGGCTATTCACCCAATCAAAGAAGATAAAAATATAAGAAAAATGTATACAATGTAGGTAGAAACATATTATGTTAAAGTAATTGAAAATCAAAATTCCATAAAAAATTTATTTATAATAATTAGGAGGATAAACTATATATTTACAAGGATAGAAAGTTAAAACACCTGTATGATGATTTAGAAGATTCATGTGATGAATAATGTTAAATTTGGAGAGAATCCTTGAATTTGCCTAAATTATAAAAACATTTTGACTCTAAAAGAAATATTTGAAATCAGAAGGCACTTGTTTAGGAAATAATAATGCAAATATTAGAAAATCAGACATGAATTATGTATATAGTTGTCCCAATATCAGCTTCAGAAACCATTCAACCCAAATAATGGTTGGGTTAAATGAATGAAGAATTGGATATGATTGAGAAAATAGAAAAATGGATACCTTTCAATGGATTAAAAAAAACATTGATTGTAACAAAGTGGGTTTATAGAAAAAAAAATTGAATGGGGCAAGAAAAGTTTCCAGAAACAAAGCACGACTTGTTTGAAAAGGCCATGTATGGGTGGATGGTGATTATTTTGAAGATACTTTTTATCATGTATCAAGATTAGAAAATATTTTAATTATTTTATTAGTGGACCCAAAAAAATGACAAAGTTTATATGATGGATATAAAGTTAGATTTCATAAATGGTGAGATTTAGTAACAAGTTTACAAGAAAAGAAAAACATGGTTTTTAATAATAAAATTATCAAAATAGGGTTTGTAGATTTAATAAATACTTGTATGGGGTGGAGAAATCCCTCACATCTTAGGTATTCAAAACATGAAAACTCTTTAAGAGTGAGGAATTTTTTCTAAGGTAAAAATGAATAGTAACATATATGTAAATGTTTTTGACTCTTGAACTCTAATTGAAAATTTTTATGTGGATGACATAATTTTTCCAGAGGAGGAAATTTTTGTTGTAAATTTATTTCTGTGAAATAAATATAAATTTGGAAATGCCGATTTTGGGAGAATTAAATTTATTCCCTGGATTACTAGTTAACCAAAAGAAAAGTACATTTTATAATCTTAATAAAATTATACTAGGGAATTGTTAATAGCTTAAGGATAACATAATCGAAATAAGTTTCTACACCTATATTTGTAAGAACTCTGTTAGTAAATATGTATATAGAAAAATTTTGAATTAGAAAGAGTTATATAAGTCGATAGGAACTATACATTGCCATAGAACCATTATTCTTGATATTGTGTATGCTATAAATATGTGTGACATGGATCAATGCAATATGAAATAATCCCATATATTGAAGGAAAAGATAATTATAGGATATGTCAATGGAAAAACATTATATGTGTTGTTATATAAAAGAAATTATTAAAAAATGTTTCATGGTTATGCTAAAACTGATTGGGATAAGGAATCTAATGTTATAAAATCAACCTCAAAATTAACATTTTTCTTGGGATAATGTTGTGTGAGTTGGCATAGTAAGAAGAAAATTTCAGTAACATTAATAATATTGGAATAATAATATGATACAGATACCCATTATTATAATCACGTTATGTGGTTGAATGTATCAGTAGAATATTTGAAAGAAAATGATTTTAAACCATTAAAGATACATTGTGATAATCAGAGAGTAATGGATCTTTCTAAGAATCATATCCAAATTTGAAGATAAAAAAATATATATATAATGATTCAATTTTCAAAAAGTAAATTTTGTGATGGATATTTAATGCTCAAATATAACTTTACAAAGTACCAAATTGATGATATCTTCACAAAATCTATACAAAAATGAGATATTTGTGGAATTGTTTTATGAAATGTGATTTTTAGACTCCTCCAATGACTTCATAATCATCATAATGATGTTCCCCATCATGTTTTGGATTATGTTGATAGGGGGATAAAGTAAAATTTGCTACTGTATAATATTTTTTTATTTATTGTTATTAAATGAATCCAAACTTCGTGTTATCATTAGATGGATGAGTAAAAAATCATTGAGAGTGGAAATGATAAAATTGAGGTGGTATTTTATCATAACATAGTTGATAATTTTTAATTCCACCATGAGATGGAATTCAAAAAAAACTATTACATTATTCAGTAGTGTGGTGCTAGAACTCTCTCTTTAGAGAAATTTTGGGTTTTGCTAAAAGTCAAAAAAATGAGTTGTTTGAAAAAGTAGAGATGTGAAAAATGGTGAGAGATGAAAATGTTTTTTAAAAAAGATTCATAAATTAAAAGGAGGGATATTAAAGAGAGATTATGGTAATATTTTTTAACAATGTTTTGTTTTTGTCAACAACTAATCTTTTTATAGAATAATTTTTTTAGGATCATACGCAGTACGACGGAATGAATTTTATAAGGAGGAATGTTCGAATCCTAACATAGATGTGGTTAATAGGGTTTTAACATTGAGAAAAAAAATTCCAGAAACATGTTTTTTGACAGAGTAATACATGACGTATAATGTGTATGGAATATGGAAGATTGTAGTTATCTAATGAATTTATTAGACATAGTATCAGCTTCAGATCGATCAGCATGATACATCAGGAATGTATTTTATTAGAAAGCCAGACGATGATATGTGGGGAAGTTAGAATGATTCTTATGTGAACGAATTAAGAGAAAAAATTCAATAGATAGAGTGCTATTAAAATGTATAACAAAAAATTAGTCTATTATTAGTTTTCTATTTAATTATCTTAAATCATGATAATGCCTCATGATATAATCTATTACTGAATAGAGAACATTTGGTCTCTAAATAGTTTGTTTCATTTGTATACACATGGAAATAGAATATTGGATCTATATGTATTGGAAGAAATATTATATAAAATTACTGAATGGGTAAAGGTATGGAATAATGAATATGTTTTACATTTCATGGTCGAGTTATCATTGGATTCAGAACATTGAATTGATTTTTCCAACGTAATGATAATTCCATTGTAATAGAAATTCCATAATTATAAAAATTCAATCTGATAGATATAAGGAAGAAAATTAATCAGATTGAGATGTGGAGGATCTAACATAGAAACATTAGATGCATTTACAATGGATTAGGAACAACCACCAACTCATCTAACGAATACCTCACACTGATAACACATAAATTGAAAAATATCCAAGTGATTAGTATGTTTGGGAAGGGTATAACTATATCTTAATGATATGATATATAAATCCATATTATAATGAGATAATGAAGTTACATTGGTATAATGAAATGTTAGTATGTTTGAGAATAATGATTGAGTTGAAATATTAAGAGGGTTTAAAGAATTCAATATTTATGTTTAAATGCGAGTATTTTTTGATGATTTTAAATTTGAGTAAGTGGGATTTTTTTAGTTTCCAAACTTCTACATTCAATGAATTCAACAAATAGAAGCACATAAAATTAATTACATGAACACTTTTTAAATGAGTTGAAAATGAGGAGTCCTACATAATTATTTTCAATGATTTATTTCCTTATTGAGACCTCATTAGAAGGTCACAAATCTAAATAATTTTTTTACCAAACTAAGAATGATCATTCTGATCATTCGATCACGTTTGAAAAGTGTATATTGAAAAAGGTAGCATCTTATTGAGTCGATCAAATGGAGTTAATATAATTGTATTCATTGGAATTAAGGACATCATACTCAGGTTCATCAGACCTAAGAACCTTTGTGGAGTAGTTCTTATAATGTCTTTGTCCTTTTGTTTTGGATCAATTTACATGTGGAAAAAAATTGTAAACTGGCGGGAGTCTGTATAATCATTTATATTGGGAGATAGATGGTGTCTAATATTAGTTAGAACAAGATTTATTCACTTATTCAAAGTAGTGATTTTCTAAAGACCCATGAGTGTGGCTCTGGTAATGATGACCGTTTTCTCACTACGGCCGAACCGTGAAAATCTATTGTGATTTACTTTTTTCCCTAATTTTTCATGCATGAGAATGTACTAAAAATGATAATAAAATGATCCTAAATTAGTTTATAGAGAAAATTTTCTAATTTTCTTAAAACATAGAAAAGATTTGAAACATATTCACCCCTACACAGGTTATTCGATCTTTAGGAACTCCACCTCTCAATATTTTTGAAGTGTCCTCTCATGGTAAAGGATCCTCTACTTATCCACTTTATTCAAGAACATTCATTATGTAATGAATTTTTATTAAAAATTGTTTATTTTGGGACATGTTTTTTCTAGATCCATATAACTATCCATATTATTCCCATGTAAGTAGAGAACCCTTTCTCTCTCATTCACCCCTTACATATACATTTAACTACACCTGTTATATTGCGGAAATTATCCAACGATTTTCCATGATAAACATTTATACAGAAAATGATCATCTCTAATTACATTCATATATGTTAACCATGTTTTTCATAACATTAATTTATTAGGTATTTATAAATATTTAACCCACAATACATAATATTTGGGGTAAAATTAATTAAATATATCCTTATGTTGTATGATCTATGTGGCGTACATATACATATACAAGATATAAAAGTGACAGGTGGGACTAGTATTAAATTGATATCATGTGTATTGGGTATTGTTTTTATATAATGATTTTTCATACACGGTTCACAATATTTTATCCTAAACACTTTATGCTATATTTTATTAGTGTCTATCTTAGAATTATGATTATTATATCATGTTTTATGTCATCTCCAAATTTATATATTATCTTTATTTTATCATATTATATCATGACCCAATGTTAAATGTTATTATTCGCACCCATCTTAGGTTAACTTGATATTCCTCTTAGAAAAATATACTAAAATACCGCATTCTATTTTTTGATTATCCCTTACTAGGATTTATAGCTAACACCTTTCTTATGTACATCCTTCGGTTATCCTGTGCATCTTTATATGAATTATTGAATTTAATGATGATGTTAATGTTAATTTTAAATAATGGTTTTTATTTCTACTTAAATTTGTTATTTAATGTACCTAATATCCAAAAGACACTATTATTCATGATTTCATGGTATTGTATAAAATGTAACATTGTGTAAAAAATCCAGAATTGAGGTATATTAAAGATATTGGTTATCATATGATTGTTATGATTTAGGAGGATGTGGTAATGAAATATTCAATGTGGGTGGGGGGTGGATGTTGGTGTTAATCAATTATATATATAGGTTTCTAGAAATTATGGTTGTATGGATATGTTGATGGGTTGATTATAGTGGTGTTTCTATTGGAAGTGAACCTGATCATGAGCTTGTACGATATTTTATATCATTCTATTTTTTGTTATTTTGTATGCAACAACATAAGAGGTGGGTAAAATTACTGATTCCCATATATGGTCTTAAATGTTGAGTGAAATACAAGTGTCTAAGATTTGGTTGATATAGATCGATCAATATCCCCATATCTTTCTCTTCCTTCTAGATTTAGTATGGTTATGATGTTATTTTAGTGGTTATGTAATGTGGTGGATTTGAGTATGAATTGTGTTTATTGAATATTTTTATGATATATATATACAGATTGTGGTTTTGGTATGTGTATATGGGATGTGATTTTGGGATGTTGACATGAGATGTAATGGAAGCAATAAGACATATACCAGTGGGATGTGACGGTGACTCAATTAGTGGGGAAGCATGTGTAAGCTAACTACATTATTTTTTTCCATGCTAAATATTAATATATTTCATGTAAATTTTGTGCTTAATCACATAGTGATGTTTTTTTATAATTTATATGGGACACGACATGCATTTGTTTCCCTATGTATTCACTAAATGTTTAATATTATTCATCCACATCAGCATAATTATTTTAAGGTCGGTCAACACAAACTATTCTTTTATGGTCACCCCTAATTATATATGTTGTTCTTATTGATCTATGATAATGTTTTAGAGTGTTTGATGGATATATTTTTTATTTTATATTGGTTGTTTTATGAGTGGAACTATGTTTTGGTTTCACCCTAGGATGTGGTTTATGAACAATATCCATTTTATCGTGGTTTTCGATAAGTTTTTTTGTTGATATTCTATTTGAAATGAAATATAACCACATCATGGCTTCCATCATGTTTAAAAAAGTGAATAATGTGTAGATCATCCCACCATGGATAAACATTATAAATGAAGGATGCTGGATTAAAACACATCATGTTTGAGGTACCACACTGAGGTTGCAATCAAAGAATTTTTTTGTAATTAAAATGCCTATATAAATTTAAGGTAAATATGGTTTTATAGTACAATTTTTTTGGTTTACAATTAATATAGCTAAATAAAAGCATGGTTTTGGGTGGAATGCCTTGGTTTGGACAATGAAATATTCCAATCCTCAAGTTCCCAGAAAAAAATTTGTAATTAATGTAAAATACATTCATTCTGGGACTCAAGTTGTATCTTACTGTGAAAATTCTTATGGTGTGCATATATTTTTATTGCATTCAACATGTGAAAACATTATATAATTAAACTTAATTTTTATTTCTATATTAAAAAACAGTTTTCATCTTGAATTATTTTTAAATTTTTTGACTTTGAGATATAGACCTAACATTGGATCGTCCCATTACATTTCATGTGAAGTCATCAATTCATTTTTGGTCTTTCCTATTCTGTATTTTATCTAGTGTAACCTCATATAGATTTCCTTATACAATAAATATCATCTTAATTAGGGGAGTAAATTTTAACTATAAACCCAAATCGCACCAGGTTTAGTGATTGGATATATATTATCAATCTCCTCTTCAGACACTCCCTTCTATCCTATACAGTATATTGAGACTGTGTCACATATTTTTGCAATCCGGATATATAAGGGACATAAATTCTAATGAGGATAAGTATAATTAAATATCCAATAATATAACATGTTCAAATCAATCATGATATATCAATAGAATATAAAATATATTTAAAAATTGAATTTATGTATAGTGGTAATGGGGATCTTTTCACCCAATCCACTAAAGACATAATGGTCCATCATCAGGTAATTACATCAAAGGGAATTGAAGGATAATAAAAAAATAAGATTTTAATACTAACTCTGGATTGATGATAATGTAATCACCTCTATTCTCTAGTGAACTACTCATCTTTTATAGATAAATTATTATAGTTATTCTATCTTCCCACTCCAACTACATGGTCATAATGTACTTCCATTCTAAAAAAACATAGAAATTAAAAATTATTCCTCAAATTCAAAGCCAATTTTCATTTCTTCATATTATCTCCATGTACATGGATCACCATCGCACACCTTAATCATAGATTTTTCACTAGTATATTAAATGGATGTGCATTAAGACCCTAATAAAATGAATATGTATATTGTATAGAATAATAAAAATATTTTTATTTTATTATTGTCACATTATAATTTTTTTTTGATTTGAATTCAATAATATAAATTTTATTTTCATAAAATATTAAGATTTAGGTAAGGTATTTATTTTCATAAATTAAATGATTTCATAAATAAATAATATTTTAATAAAATGTTATTATCATATAATTTTTATTGAATATAAATGATCAAATAATATTTATTAATTCAAATGTCATTTTTATAAGGGTTTGAATAATTTTATGGGCCCATAACCTAAAATTTCCTGATAAATAGTGACTAATTTTTGGAAAAATTTAAAATAATAATATTTATAAAATTATTTTGATTGAATAGATATTATATTTTTGAATCATAATTTCATACTTTTCAAATGTTTAATTTTTCATAATTTTCTTAGATAGTCAATTTTAGGGTAAAAATTTAATACTATATAAATAGACAGTATTCATTATGACATCACAATGACCCAAAAGTGATGTAATAAATAATATAATTTTTTTCAACAACAAATATATTTTTTACCTTTAAAATACTATGAATTTAAATTTATTATATTAATTTTATTAATATATTATGATTCTTCCAAATACATTAATATATTTTATGGTTTTAAAATAATTTATTTAAGAGTATGAGTCACATACACATCAACAAAGTTATTATTTAACTAATAAAAACCATTTTCTTCATAGAATATTTATGAAAACTTCCATTTGGTAGAAACCATTGTCAATACCCATGGTGTGGTTTGTGGTTTTGGTTATTTTTTCACCTAGAGTCCAAAACCTATGTTTCAGATATATTAATTAAATCCTTACACATTTTCTATATAAACCTAGCTAAACTATTGTCTATAATCATTTGGAATACTTTAAACACATCCTTACTATTCCCTACATTCACTAGAGTCCTCCCAATGCGACCCCATTTTCTCATGAAGATCCTCCCATGTATTTGGATTCACACAGTGATGTAAGGTTTCTTTTCCTTTTCACCTTTATTAATGTTTCTTCATTATCGTTCAACATATATTTACAATTCCTATTTTTGGGATATGTTTTTCCATCTTCTTATTAACTTACATTACATTTAGAAATTATTATAATCCCCTTTCTCTCTCATTTACCAATGTTATGAATTTTTAAGGGACATTGTTATGATACCAAAATTCCACCACTATTTTCTATTTCAAACAATGGGTATTGAATATCCATACCAATTTTTTATAATGGGTATTCACCTTTATGAACATATACTTAATATTTAATGAAATAAATTTAAGCATTCCACACTCCATGATCATGGGATAAAATTTATAGATAAATGATTCCATGTTGTGTGATCTATGTGGTGCACATAAGCATGAGAATTTTATGAAAGTGCTATGTGCGTTCTGAATTATTTATCACTTCAATTCATTGAGTAATGTTTATTCTCACAATATATCATGTTAGTATAGAGAGAAAACATGATTCTTTTATTTGTCATTTTCCATAATTATATCATAGAATTTCTCCTTGACTAATGTTTATAATGTCGTGTTTTATGTTGTGGCCTCATTTACCATGTCAACATTATATTATCATGCTATATAATGAATTATTATTCATTTTTATAATTCATACAACTTTTCCCCAATTTATATTCTTATTTTTTAACATGTGGTCCTCTCTTCGTGTTATTCCATGTTTACTCTCTTACGACGCTTTGTATCTCACCACTTTGTAATGTATTTTCCAATTTTATCCCATGTAGTTTTAAGTGTGAGCATGATAATGATGTTTTCAATAATGAGTATGTTTTCCCTATTTTATTTTTTTATGTAATTTACCAAATTAAATAATACACTATACTTATCAATATTCAAGGCTGTATTATGTGTAATATTATTTAATAAATAATTTATTGATGTGAAATAAAGACAAGGTTTGTCATATATATTGTGTCGGGTGAACTCTCAATATCGAAGTTCTTGGTTATTCAAATGGATGAATATATCCTTTTCACAGTACTCCTTATGGATTAATTATTTACACTCTGAGGTTTTAGTGGTTGTTTATGGTCATGTATTTATCTAAGAATTTTTTTTAGAATTTTTTTATGAAATGTAGATGTGGATCGTGGTTATGGTATGTGCATGTGGGATGTGAATGTGGTATGTGGATATGAGATGTGATGAGAGCACGTAGACATATACCATTGGGATGTGAGGGTTACTATATCAATGGGAAAGTGTGTGTAGAGTAACTAAATGATATTTTTCATTATTAATATACATAAATTTCATGCTAATTTGGGGACTGACCCTATGGTGATATGGGATTATAATTTACTTGTGATGTGACATGTGCTTGTGTTATTGTTTATTCACTACAGTATTAATAGTATTCATCCATATTATCACAATTTTTTTATGTAGTAACCAATTAATAATACTTATATTCTCACCCATACTTCCATATGTTGTTTTACATATTATTTGAATAGTTTCAGCGAGTGGTATGGACCTTACTAGCTCATAATGTGGTAATTGGTTAGTGTTGGAGAAAATTCCATAAGATGCACTTCATTCATGGTATTTATCTTTAGATACAATATCTTATTTAACCTGATATCACTTTAATATTATTATTATTTATGAAATTTTGTATTTAATTATTTTATAGGGAGGTCGTGCTTGGTGGATTAGTTTACCTTTTGGGATAAAAGAGGGTAATGCATCCCATATTAAGTGTTTCAGCCATTCTAAACTAGTCATGAACCCATAACCTATTTGATATGGGTTTATTGGGAAATACATGATTTCAAATCAAGTATAGTGGGTGTTATTATTTAGGGTGGTCTTAAAATATATAGAATAGAAGCCAACATGAATGTTGGGAAAGAATTTATCAAGAATTAATTCATAAGAAGCTCCCAAATAGGAGGTCATCTAAACCTATTACAATTCTATAGAATAGGTTTTTTGATAGTTAAAAAACTCTTAGTATAATGATCAATTTTATATTGTAAACATTTTAATTTAGGTATTTTAAATTCAAACCTTTTCAATTGACTTCATTAGTAATATTTAATCTCCTAAGTGATTGTTAGAGTTGAAACGATTATGATAAGATACGTTTTTATCTTGGAATAGGAGTTCTGGTCAAATTAGACCTGAGTTATGGAGCTATTTTCACTAAGCTGGTTATTAATTAACTTTTTCATAGGGCCTTTGGATGGGTTTCAACATAATATCCCATTTTTATTGTTTTTGGTGACATGGCCTATTGGTTTCCATATATGACTAATCAAATCAACCATGAACATACCTTTATCATATCAAAATTGTAATGATCGTCTAAATCAATAAAATAGATAAAAATTTTCTTCCTGAGATGATGGTGGTCATTGGTGGAATATAATTATAGAATTTTAAGTTCAAAACTCATACAGGGAAATATATTTCAAATTTTTTATGGTGGTTCAATTGAAAAATAGTTTTAATAAGGTGAAGAATACAATAAATTAGAATAAAAAGACACCCAATGAAGTGAATATTTAGTTTAATTAATCATCACCACATTTCATGATGTAGGAAAAACTAGAATGTGATGATTAAAGTATTAAATTGAAGAGGATGAGTGCTTCATTTGTTTATGTAGTGATCTATCATGTTTCATCTGAATAGTTGATAATTAAATAATCATTTACACATTGATTCATTTTCGTGAATGTTGAAGGAACATATTGGGTGATCATGTTAGTGTATTTTGACTATGAATATCAAAATATAAATGACTGGATAAGAAAAAAGAATTATAAATCTTAGATAACAACTTGATGATTCCATTTACTGGTGTTTAACTCTATTAGGTATATTATAAAAGGCCATCGTTAATTTTTATGGGAGGAAATTATTCTTATTAGGAGAAACATAAAATTAAATGTGTTTTAGGAAATACCTTTCCTGTTATGACCATTGGACGATACTGTAGTACTATATAGAAATATAATATTCCATGTCATGCCAATGATTTTGCCATTCATTTTGAATAGTGAAACTTTAAAATCACTATTATAACATATCATCCTATCCAGGACAAAAAAAGATACTAAGTTAGAGATGACACACTACCGCATGAATACATCATTCTATGTTAAAGGCTTTTGAATAGGTGTATGGTCCTAAAATTGTTTTACGGAGAACTTAATATCAAAGATAAATAATAGTGGTATTTTGTTAATATTTTTAAATCTCCACATAACCAATCTTTATAATGGACATACCTAAAACCTATAGGCCTGAAATAGAGTTACAAAAGGGAAACCAAAAATATGAACTAAATAATTAAATATTATACATGATGTATTAACTAAATTAAATATGTAGATTTAGTATATACATAACACATATCAATATAATGGTCTAACATATACCATTGTAGTATAGAAAAAAAAATTAATACCCTTGCCTCCGACGCAACACCCTATAGATGATATTATAATATTATATATCTCTAATTGGATACTCATCATGACCTATGTGTATTTCTACAAGTTGATACATATTCTTGAAACATGAATGTTTACCCCAATATATTGAATTTTTTATTCAAATACATTGGTTTTAGTGAGTACAATGACACAATATGATTTTTTCCCTGGCCTAAACTCATCGAGTGCTTGTGATGATGTGGAAGCATGCATAAGATTTTGGTTAAATACATTTCATGAAGACTGTAACTGAATCCACCTTGAAACCATATCACATATTATTATATAATTATATACCAAATTTTTATCATGACATGGTGTCAAAAACACTATTCAGACTCAGCAAGATCTACCCAACTTAATCTAGATCCCCACCTACCGTTAATTGTAAACAAATATACCATCATGAACCAATGTTTTATAACAGAAAACATCCAAAAAAATAATAATAAGCATCCATAAAATGGTACATGATGACCAGCAAGACTCTATCATTAGATTACCACCCAAACGATCAGTCATGACAGTACTTTTCAAAAAAAACATAAAATAAGATGCAGAATAACTATTATATCAGTAAATATTTCAAATAGAAATCTGTAAGGACAAAACTATCAAATAAAATGTTAAATGAATAAAAATTAAATGATTTTTAGATAGGGAATAGATAATCACATATAATTAAAACTATAATTACATGATAAAGTATATTTGAAAAAACATGAATATGAACAAACTATATAAAATAACAATCTCTACACTCATGAAATTCGCATGTTTATCTCATTTACACTCATCTGAGCGATCATATAGACATCCCATAAAGTTACATTGTTTCAATCTCACATATCATAAGTCATTGTAGTGGCGGGTTCCCACTAGATGATAATACAGAACTGCTTCTACATAATAATACCTTGGATTATATATCAAATCATCAAACAAATCCATAAGATTATGAATAATTATCAACACCAAAATGTGTGTTCTATACCCGATGTCTTACTGTAGATATATCCTTAATGGATGTTAGAATATAGAACACATACATCTAGCTACATCTCTCAATCATATAACACCATTACACCTGGGACTAATTAGACACCATGTTCTGTTCAAAAAAATAAAAAATAAATAGACACTAGTGAATGTATAAAAAATATATAAAAAACATTTGGACTCACATAAATTTTCATTCACCATGATCTAAATAATAAAACCCAACTTCAATATATAAAATACTTATCATGGGGTCTTAAATTGATCTAAAAGTCTTTAAGGGTATACACTACCTCATTGGATATAAGACCATTCACACAACCTCATGATTGTATTATCAATTCCTATAATGGAACACACTTTTATACTTATTCATCATCAATAGATAAGCCATCTCAACCAATATTAAATAACAAAAGAGAAATTCTAGTCACCTCCTACTCCCAAATCCATGACCCCATTATTGATTTTATCAGAACTGTAAGATCACTTCATAGAACACCATCATTACCATTAATTAAAACATTATTAAGATAATAAAAAACCTCCCTTACTATGTTCCAATCAAATGGTAACGATTAAAAAAATAAATTATTCTCTATAGACAGCAACATATCCATACATTGAACAAAAGTTTATGGTTGATATCTACAACCACCGGTGGATCAATATCAAGGTATTTCATATAATCCATAGGTTATCCCCTAATAGGATCAGAATCCAAATGTGTTTCTTAAAATAATTACTTTCAAAAACCCATGTAAAAATTAAAATAATTAGGATAAATAATGAATTCAAACTCAATAATAATATGAGAGAGTTCCTCTCAAGGTCATGAGAATTTCCCATCACAAAATCCTCACTAAGAATATCATCCTATTCTAACCAAATAATTATCATAGTGAAGGTATAAAATGTTAATATCTTGGGTTATCATGATTCATCATGTAATAAAATATAACATATCATGAAAACATATTCAAGTATAACATAAACCTATGTACTGACTTTGATAATATGAAATCACATTTACTAGAAACAATTGACCCAATAAATCATAAAATTAATATTAGATTTCTATTAAAGAATTAATTTATATACTATTAAAAAAATTCAAATAAGGGAATCACATGGCCACATTATAAATACAATTAATTAATAATTAGAATGAAAAAAATAAGGAAAAAAATCCCAGTTTTATTTTTTAAAATCACATTTCATGTAAACTATTTTAAACCATTCATCCATTTGATTACCCATTTTGTAATTCAACCTACAATTAAAATACCATATAAAAGGGAAACCGTTTTACTTGAAAACAGTTTTAAAATAATAAAATTTTTAAATCCCATATATGTGGTTCATAATTTTATTTTAGAAAACCAATTTATAAATAAATTCACATAACTATGTAGGCCATAAGATGAACCAGAAAAAGAAACTTTTATTCAAGGATCCATAAAAACAAATTATGAGATATAAATAATTTGGTGACTGTTAGTTTGATAAAAAATAATATAAATAATGGATTAGTTAAATGTAACAAAATAATTACAAAATAATAATATAATTCAACAAGAAAATAATTTTCTAGTAATCATGTAAAATGAAAAAAATCACTATAATCAATGTGTAAAAACCACCTACTACAGTTTGATGATTCATATACTGAATCCAATATTGTATTGACCCAATAAAGTTAACTAGAACATGTATTATTAATATACACTAATAAATCATTCAATGGAACTTTTAAAATAGAAATCCCAAAATGGAATAATATGGGCCAAAATTACTGAGCAATTACAATGAACTAAAACCCAATGGAAAACGGTTCAATACAATCATTACTTACAAAGATGGTTGTTCTATAAAAAAGTACCTTAAATACAACACCTAAATGATTGTATGTTTTATCTGATTTCCCTAAAATACAAAATAAAATCCACTAAGATATGATCATCAACTAAAATAGTTTCAAATAAAGACAATATATCCTTCACTAAACATCTTTAAAAAGTGAACACAATAGATCCATGTTTTCAATATAATTCCACAATTACATAGGGGAATATCCCTTGAAGTCACAAATGGGTAGAGTGGAAATAAGATAAGAATGAATAAGAGGAATGCAGGTTGAGGAATGAGATGTTTTATTATAAATTCTAGTAATGAAATGAATCTAAAGCCCCCAATATATTAGAGGAAAATGGATTGTATGAGTGGACATAAAGGTTAGCTTTCCCCCTTCTTCCATTGGACAACACCAAAGAATGAAAAGTGTGTTTTATGGTTAAAATAACCTCCTTTAAAAAGACCAAACCTAAAATGACCAAGGTATTTACAGAATAATACTTTAGCATATCTATTAATATTTATGAATTATATATTAATTTTAGGTTAAATATGAGACTTTTTTCAACAGAATACTCAATGCACAAAAACACGTTTCATTGAAAACTTATGTTGCACACAAATTTGAGTCATACTGAAAAATAATATTATTATTTTAAATTTTACTTTAAGCCTATTCATTTTATTTCGATAAATGAACATAACTAACTAAATTATGATTAATAATTTTTTTTAAATTTTCTTACAATTATCTAATAAAATTTATAGGCTTAAAATAAGAATTAATTTGATTTTAGGCATGAAAATCTATAATGTTTTTAAAAGGACATTTTACCACTTTTTAAAGACTAACCCTTTTTAAATCTAGTTTTTGTCACTTTTATATGATCAATATTAAAATATAAATTTATTTTATGGATTTGGGACATCAAAATTTACTTTTGAAGAAATTTTGGTATTTTTCTAATTAAGGACATGTTTAATGAATAATGAAAAAATACATCATTTTAATTAAAAACTGTCTTATCATATAATTTATTTATAATGTTAGGTTGTAATTTTTATCATTTTAAAGTATAATTGGATTATATTTTTATCATTTAATATAATTATTGTCATTTTATGTGGTTTCACTTTTCAAATGGACATAAACACAAGACAATATTTTGATACTTATAACATCTTAAAAACTAGTTTTTTGTTTTGAGAATGGGAAATAATTTTAAAATAATTATTGAAACTTATTTGTGTTATGAATTCTAAAAAATGTATTCATATTTTTAATCATGACGTCCAAATTATGTAAATAGGTACATTTTAATTTTTAAAATTATGAATATTACCTTCAGTAAATATTTTATTTACCATGGTTAATGGGTTAATCTTGAAATTTAGGGTAAAAAACTAATATTATAATAATAGTAAAATACCATAACACATGTCCTAAAACTATTGGATGAGCTATTACAGACCATGGGAATCCTTGGGGAGATTTAATGACCACAATGGCACCGCTTGTGTGTTAAAATCACATTTAATTACTTTTAAATTAATGTTAAAGAAAATATAACCTAAAAAAGTATATTATACTTAAAATATTATATGGGATTATATAAGTTCCCTATTAGACAAATAATTTTTAATAGAAATATAATGAGATTTTATACATCATGGGATTTAATTTATAATTTTTGGACAGCAAATAAATAAATATTTTTGTTGCACATTGATGGTGTGTTGATTACCTTGTTAATGAATGATTTGAATAAATGAGATTATAAATATTAAATCAATTTATTTTGAACATTTTTATAATCGTAACTAATTTTAGGGATAATTATTACTCGTTATATTTTAATTAATGAAGTTTTTTTGAAATAATAATGATGTGATGTATTTTTTAAAAATTGATATATGAATACTATATAAATTTACAAAAATGAGTTTTTAAAACAAATACTATTTTATAAAATTATATAATAGACCAAAAAATATTATATTTTTCCAAATGACTTATATAAGGGTTAAAATTTCATTAATAATCCAATTTATGATCGATTATCATTTTATAGAAACTATATTAACCATACAGTATGAATATACAAGATTACATGGTAAGAGTCAAATAAGTTAACTGAGGGTTAAAGATAAATGATAATGTTCACATTTAAACCAATAATGGTCTAAAAACTATAGGTTGATAGTTTTTAGTAAAATAATAATCATAGATAAAAATGAATGATTTTTAGACCTTTTAAAAATAGAATTTCAGTTTTTAATAAAATAATATTTCAATCTTTCCTAATGTACACATCCTCACTCTTATAAAAAGCCTCCACCTCTAACACATAGAGACACCCCTCAAGCCCCATTGGATCATAAAACCTCTACAAATATAATATCCCAAAATCCATCTCTTCCTCTTAGAATCCTCATCTTGGGAAGAAAGAAATTCAAGAAATCCTTTTAGCATAAATCCAAAGGAGGTACCTGATTTGAGGTAATGTCTTCTCTCTAGATTCGATCATTTATTTTCCTTCTCCAACCCCATAAAAACTCTATATTACATTAATTTATAAAAAAATACTATAATGAATATATTAAAAAACTTATGAGGAGTATTTGAACTACACATACACACATCTCAAACTAATGGATACGAACACACTGTTTCTGTGTACGGAGAACTGCTGCATCACGAAATGATGACTGTCAGATTTTCCCCAACCACTTATCATGGTGTCTATTATGAAAGAACTGTATTTATATATTATTTTTATTATATTTATATTTTCAATATGTGTGTGTAATTTTTCTTTACAACAAAAAATTATTCTTTTCGTGATGTGTAAACATGATAATTTCACTTGAGAAGTGCAGACTACATCTCCCTCAATGTGATATGACTCGTTCAGGCCATACATAGAACGTATAAAGTATGGAGGTAATGAACATAGGTAAAATATATAAAATATTATTCAATATGGTAATTATAATACACATAATAATAATTATGTTTTTATTTTTTTAATATGAATGAATGTATCATTCATGCATGCGTACAGCTTAACTTCTCCATGATCGATGCATTTAATTTCTTATATGCAGATGAAATGCAGTGTTATAAATAAATATATAAATAAATATATATATATATACTATATCTACATGTTACACATGATATCTTAATCATGAAAATCATTCTAGAGATAATGGGATTTGGACCACATAGACAATTTTTAATTATAACAATGTCATTTTCGACTCAAGTACTCAATATCTAAAAAATGAACGATATTAACTTAAATAATTATGAAAATTTTATAACGTGTAAATAATTTATATAAAATAAATATTAAAATAGAAAAATGTTGTGAATAAAGTATAAATTGACATAATTTTATTATTCAGGAAGAGCAGAGAACATAGGTGATGAGTCAGCCACAAGGTAAGGGAACTTTTCACCATCCTCTTTTAGTCAAAGACTTCTTTTCTGTTACGTCCTTTAATTTCCATATAATTATATTAGGATATGTTCATATAAATCTTTATTGGTTTTCATTTTATGTCCTCTTGATGAGATACCGTTATCTCTCTCATAAAATAATTTTTAATTTTTTATATGACACCGTTAGGTTGCCTAATTTTTGTAAGGGAACATGTTAACCCAATTTCCATACTCTGGGTTGATTTAATAATTCATGCTTAGATTGTGCGATGATTATGTTAGAAATCAATTTTGATATATTATCTTGTATTTATACCTTATTTATGTGTACATATAGTGACTACACATAATTTATCTATTTTATTTATGAAATGATCTTAGTAAGGGAGTCCGTCTCAATATCCTTTCATTGAGGTATATTTTTATTTATACATAACCTTCTTTTATACAATTTATAAACTCCTTGACCTTAAAATTCATTCAAGGGAAATAATTTTTTTCTATGTAGTTTTTTACTAAATGAACAAGGGAATGATTATTTTTAACGTACGCAATGACAACGTCCTTTCCACCATCGCGGACATTATTTGATATTTGGCTTCCTATACAAGCTGTTGTGTTTTTAAAAGGAAAATAAATACCACATACCCATTAAATGTATTTTGGTATTGAAAATGGTTTTGAGAATGCATTGATTATTTCAATATATTTATATGATATATTTTGATTGAAATGTAGAAATTTTATCTTTCCATTAGGATTTTCTTATATGTTAGGAATAAGTTATGGTTCTTTGGAATTTGTTACATCTATGGGTGGTTCCATGATAAACCATGGGATGGTGAGTGTGAGATAATCCTCCAATTAATTGGGTAACATGATGGAGTTAAACATTAATGTTTCTCCTAAGAGATTTTGGGAATATATTGTGATGGTTATTCCAAAAGGTAACTCAGTTTATAGCTATGAAAGATATAATGGATGTATGATATAGATTCCACAAGTTACCTTTAAGATTTATGATATCTATATGTTATTATAAATATTACTATATCATGAGGTATGTTAAGAATCTTATGTTTAATGGGTGAAAAGTATGATTTCATTGATTTTAATGTTTTCATGGACTAATGTTTTCTTTCTTTATTTTATAAACCTTACTGAGCTTTTTATGCCCATCCCATTTTTTGTAAATGTTTTTTACATGGTATAAGGAAGGGTAAGAGAAAGGAAGTGTTCAAGGATATTTATATTATGAAACAAAAACATGTTTTATTTATGGAGTTTTATTGTTGTGAAAAATTTTGATAGACTAAACGTGTCTACATTGTAATTTTTGGGATGTAATGTTATTGTTATGACCTAATTATATAAAAATATAAACCTGATATGATCCTAATTTTAAATTATAGACATTGCTTGTGATTATGTAATGGTTAAGGTTGGGGCCTTACAACTGGTATCAAAGGTTGGTTTAGATAAATTTATAGGTTATGGTGTTATTTGAGTATAAGTAACATGTTTTATATAACAATAGTGGTTAGCATATTAGAAAGATTCATAGTTATATTAGATAAATTTAATGAGTCCAAGATAACATTAATAAGTATATCTTATTTTTTACCCATGTCATAAGATAGTATATGATGATTTTACTGATATACTCACACTTACCTTTTTGGTTTTAGTAAATGTATGGATCTAGTAGGCACTAATTTAACAATGGATGTGAAGGAAACTATGGGGTTTTTCTGAATAAGAATCTGACTAAAATGGGGGCTGTAATGAGAACTATTTTAGATATTCTCATCCAACTATCTGGAGTCATGATTGACCACTTGAACCATTGTGATTTTTCTAAGTCATTATATAAATGAGAAATCAATGTCAATGGAAGTTCAGGTAACAATCATAAAAATAAGTATATTAAAAAACCTATGTGCCAGGGATGTAGAAAGAAACTCTGAGGAATTTTTTTTCAAAAGGATGGGAAGATGTTTTATATGTTGCAATGAATGTCATAAAGAAAGAACTGATAATAAAAAAAGGAAACGTCTAATTGACTCTAGGGAGAATAAATTTATTTCCAATGGATAAATTGAAAATTTTAAATGTGGTTTTCATGGTCATTATAAAAATATATTTCCCACGAATAAGGTATAGGAATTAGATCAACATGATCGTAAAAATACATGATTACCAATTCCTAATACCATACAAATTAAAGATGAGGAAACTGAAAATGACATATGAATGGTATGGATTACTTAATAACTCATGTTTGGTCATTACTGGAATCATAATACAGTATACATGATTTTCTTTGTAGGAGAAAATTATAAAAGAACAAGTTGGTAGAAAATGTATAAAGATCGTGAAGAATGTTTGGTGACTAAGATGTGTACACTTTAGGAATTAATGATTTATGTTGGATATATGGTTGATTATATACTTAAATGTATTAATTAGAGTAATACATTTGTAGACTTTTTATAGTATTGGTAATCATGAAGTTTGATATATGAAAATATTCTCCAACGAATAATTACGTTTTCTTTTATAGACATAATGACTACCTTGGGGGTTCATTTGATCATTTGTTTTAAGGTGATTAATGGTTATTTTATTTTGGGATGGAAAATGAATGGTATTGGATAATCTTTTGGGATGAAGTGGTTTATGGTAATTTTCGAGAAAATTATATAATTTTTTAGAATGATTTTTGAATGATATAGGTTTAAAAAAAGGATAACTCGTAGGATGGGTGAAAACTCATCACATCCTGCATTACCGTTGGAATAGAACCCACAAGCAAAGGGTGATAGGGGCGCATCACCTACAACTGGACTACGTGAACTCCTTGGTTAGTATTACTAATTATTTTAGTTAAATTATTTTATGGATCTAGTATAATTTAATTTTGGGAATTTTGTTTTATCAAATAGATATCCTATGTACTGGAAAACGATATGATGATTAACTGATAAATATTATTTTGGAAGACGTTCTCTCTATTGGGAAACTGTATTCTTAAGGAAAATATAATTCTGTGGGATTTCATTTAAAGAGTAATTGTGGAACATTTTTTTGGATGAATCAATGTTTTTATTATTGACATATAAATATTTGGATAATTTTTCGAAATGATTAACCTACAATAGTGAATATGTGATTAGTCTCACTAGTATTCCGTATGAGACTTCAAGAGTAGTTGATGTTATTTAGAGATAAATGTTATGATTTACTGTTGAAGACTACATGATAAAATCCACCTATGATTTGGGTTTCAATATTATTTTTGTTTATTGTGTAATTTTAAGAACAATTGTTTATTTAATTATATATTTTGAACTTTGGGTATCATTTGACAAATTTTAGAGATTACAAGTAATATTAATTTTTATAAAGGATTATCCTTTTTGAGAACTACCTGATTTTGAACTAACCATTTTGGTATTGGATAATGTCTAAATATAAGGCAAATAAATAGTTCATCATTTTTTATTATGTTACTATATAGAAGTTGATTCTAGCACTTCAGGTGAGACAAAGTCATTTTGAATACTCATCATTTGGTGAAAATATGAGATTACGGTAGAATTTTATTAAATGATGATACTTTACATGAAAAGTATGTATATTTCAAAATGTTCTCAGTAAATGTCAAAAATAAATTATGAAATTTTATGAAATGTGATTTAAAAAAAATATTCCTTTTAATTTTCCTTATATAAAATCAAAGACCATTTTACTCATCACAATTTTTTGTTTTTATGGTGGTCAACTTTCTTCTGATCATGTTTTCTATCACTCTCTATCAGAAAAGGGTGGTTATTTTTCTCTTACATATCAATGTTTTCTTGGAGTCCTAATATGTTATACCTTGGGTTAAATTGGAACTTCAATTCATTTATTTTAATGTTATTTTTTTCACTCTTTTTATAATGTCATAGATACAATAATGTTTCCTAGACCAATATTAAAATTGCGAGGACACAATTTCTTAAAGGGGGAAGGATGTAACAACCCCGATATTTATAAAATAATACATTTTCATATATATTAATATTTATGAATAATAATTAATTTTTTTGTAAAATATGTCACTTTTTTCGATATCATACTCAACGCACGACAACGATTTTCATTGAAATCTTATATTTCTCTTAACATTGAGTTATATAGAAAAAAATAACATAATTTTAAATGGTAGTTATCCCCAGGAAATTGTATTTCCAATACTGAACATAAATAACTGAAATATGATTAAACATGTCTCATTAATGTTTTAATAATATTCCCATAAATTTTGGAGGCTTAAAATTATAATTAATTTGATTTTTTGAATAAAAAACTCTAATATTTTTAAAAGGTGGTTTGACCACTTTTTGAAGGAAAATATTTTTAAATCTATTTCTTGACACATTTATATGTTCTATTAAAAAATTAAACTTATTTTATAGAAATGGAGAATCAATAATTTCTTTGGATGAAATTATTTTATTTTTTAAAAAATGTACATTTTCTAATGAATAATGCAAAATACTACATTTTAATTAAAAAATGTATTGTCATTGAATTTATTTATATAGATAAATTGTAAATTTATTTGGATTTAACGTATAACTGTATTATATATTTATCATTAAATCCAATTAAAATCATTGGATGTAATTTCATCTTTAAATTTGACATAAACACATGTCAGTATTTTGATAGTTATTACTTCTCAAAAAACTGCTTTTTTATTTTGGGATTGCGAATTAATTTTAAATTAATTAATTAAAAATATGGGTTCTGAATGTGGAAAAATTGATTCCATATTTGGAATCAGGATGTATATATTTTTTAAATAGGTATATTTTATTTTTATACATTATGAATAGTAACTTCGGTAAAAAATTATTTTTCATGGTTAATGGGTAAATCTAGTAAATAAGAGTAGAAAATAAAATTATAATAATATTAAAATATACTAACTCATTTACTAACCCTATTGGATAAGCTATTTATGAGAATTTAATTTTTTGGGTTGATTTTAGAACCCCATGGAGTCACTTTTCTAGGAAAATGACATTTAATTACTTTTACATTAATGTTATGAAAAATATAACCTAAACATGTATCTTTTACTAAATTTGTTTTATATTGGGTAATATAAGTGGTAAATTTGTCTATTAATAGTAATTAAGAAGTTAAAAAATTTCTTACATCATTGTATTTTATTTATAATTTTTGACATCAAATACATAAATATTGTTTTGACACAATGACGATGTAGTGATTACCATATTAACGAATGACTTAAATAAATGATATTATAAATATTAAAATAAATTTATTTTTTAATTTTTTATGCTACTAAAGGATTATAGGGATATTTATTACTTATTCTATTTTAATTAATGAAGGTTTTTGATAGAATCAAGTATTAATAGATTTTTTGAAAATCATGATGTGAATAGAATATAAATTGACATAAATGAGTTTTTAAAAACAAATCTATTTTATAAATTGATATAACAGTCATAAAAATATATGATTCATCCAAATAACATAGATATGGTTTCAAATTTAATTAATGAATAACTTTAGGTTTTATTGGCATTTTATTATAACTATCTTAACCATATAGTATGAATATACAAGAAGACATGGTAAGAGTCAAATAAGTTATTTAGGGGTTAAATCTAAACAATATAGTTAAATTGGAAGCCATTAATTTTATAAAAACAATTATTCCGGACGATTATGATCAATCCTCATCATATATTTGAATTAAATGAGTTTTTAACTTTTTACAATTGAAATTATGTTTATAATAAAATAATCTTTCAATGTGTACAAAAGTACCCCTCCTCCCTCTTATAATGGTCACCACCTCTAACCCTTACTCAATCCTCTCAATCCCCCTTGAATAAAAATAACTATACCCCAATAATATATAAAAATAACTCTATTCCTCTTAAAAGGCTCAATATTGGAAGAATGCAATTCAAGAAAGAAATTTAGCTTAATCCAAATAGAGTTACACAATTTTAGTTAACGACTTCTCTCAAGATTAATTCAATTATATTACTACATCATCCCCATAATCCTTTTTTATTCCATTATTTTATAAAAAACAAGAATATTCAATATAATATTATGTTTTTATGAAAATTATTCTATGTAAAATTACACACTCCACCATCTAACGGATAAGAATATATAGTTTCTGTGTAAGGTGAAATGTTGCATTGCGAAACGATGATGGTTTGATTTCCCCTACCACCTCTCATGGTGGCCATTATAATAAAAATTTGTTTATATATTATACATATATTATATTTATATTTTCTATATTACACTTTAATCTTTATTTACAACATACCTTTATTTTTTTCATGATGTGTAAACCTGATAATTTCATTTGAGTAAGTATAGACTACCACCCCCTCAAAATGATATGAATCGTTCATGCCATACATGGAATGTATAAAGGATGAATATAATTATAATCTGTAACATATATAAAATATGATATTATAATTTAATTATAATATAACTATCCATCATTATGTTTTCAATGCATTACATATGAATAAAAGTAGCCTTCATGCGTATGTATGGCTTACCGTATATGAGAACTGTGAATTTCATTTATTTTCTCCAAATGATATGGACAATTAAAATAAATATAGAACTGATATGTATGATATATTTAATATCTACATCATGAATATCATTCTGAAGATAATTTACATTTGAGCACATTAACAATTTTTAATTATAACAAATTCATTTTTGACTTTAATACCTAATATCGACGAAACGACTGATATTTACATAAATAATTATGAATTTTTTATAAAATTAAAATAAAGGGATATAAAAATGAGTAATAAACATGGAAATGGTATTTAATAAAGTATAAATAATCTTATGTTTATTATTTAGGAAGAGAAAGGAACATACATGATGAGTCTGACGCAAGGTAAGGGAACCTTTCACCATCCTCTTTTAGTCAAACACTTATTCTATGTTATGTAATATAATTATATTTTCTTTTGTTGGAATATGTTATTATATATCCTTATTAATGTAAATTTTATTTCCAAGTGAGTAGATACCATTTTCTCTCTCATTAACTCATTTTCTAATTTTTTAACTGATGCCATTTGGCTGCCGAATTTTCATTAGAGAGCTTCTCAACCCAATTTCCATTTTTTGGGTTGATCATATACATCATGCTTATGTTGTGATATGATTATGTGATAAATGAATTTTGAATAATTATCTTGTATTTATACATGTATTATGAAAAGTTATATTTAATACACATAATAGATATATTTTATTTAAAAAATGTTCTTTGTAAGGGAGGTCATCTCAATATCCTTTTATTGAGTCATATATTGATTTATACACGACTTGCTTTTATACAGTGTATAAACCCCTTTAAATTTTAATTTCATTAAAATAGAAATATTTTATACGTAGAGTTTTACTAAATAAAAAGTTAATTATTATTTTTAACATATGAGATGACCATGACCATTCAACTACTAAGAGCATTATTTGATATTTGGATTCCTCTACAAGTCGTAGTGTTCATAAATAAAAAATAAATACCATATACCACTTTTAAAATTTTTGTATTGAAAATGGTTTTTAGAAAGCATTTATTATTTCAATATCATTAAATGATATATTTTGATTAAAATGTCAAAATTTTATGTTTCATTTATGATTGTTTTATGTGTTATGATTATGTTACGATTCTTGGGAAATGTTTATCTATACGGGTGGTTCCGAGATGGGTATTCCAAATGTAACTCCCTTTATAGATATGAAATATACAATGAAAGTATGATACAAACGCCACAAGTTACCTTTATTATTTATGATTTCTACATGTAATTCATTAATCATATGATTTCAGGAGGTACACTTAATAGTTTCTGTTTTATGAGGGAAAAGCATGATATTATTGATTTGTATGTATTAATGGACAAATGTTTTTTTATTTTATTACCCTTTCTGATATTTTCATTCTCATATAGTTTTTCTAAATTTTTTTCATAGGGTATAAGGAAGGATAAGATAAATAAAGTATTGAATATGATTTACATCAAGAAAATAACTCTTTTGTTATTTAAGGAGTATTATTATTGTTAAAAATTTGGACATAGTAGAAGATTATACATTGTAATTTTTGGGATGTAATGTAATATTTATAGCCTCGTTTTCTAAATCTCTAATCCTAATATGATCTTAATATGAATTCTTGAATTAAATAATGATTATATAATGTTTAAGGCTAGGGCCTTATAGTTGGTAGTAGATGTCAGTTTAGATAAATTTAAATATTAGGGTACTATTCGTCCATAAGTTACAGGTTTTGTTTAACAATAATGGATAGAATATTAGAAATATTCATAGTTATTTTTGGAACAATAAATGAGATTACGATAACATGAATTAGTATATATTATTTTTTATCCTCCTTATAAGATAGTATCTGATTATTTTACAGTTATACTCACACTCACATGTTTAGTGTTAGTAAATTGTTGGACATAGTAGGAACCAATGTAACAATGGATGTGAAGGAATATATGGTAGTCTTATGAATATGAAATTGAATGAAATGGGAGCTGCAATGAGATATCATTTAGTTATTATCAACAAACTCTCTGGAGTCATGAATGACCACTTAAACATTAGTTATTTCTCTAAGGCATCATATATATGAGAAACGAATCCCAAAAGAAGTTTAGGTAATAATAAAAAAAAGTACGTATATTGAAAAACCATTGTTTCATTGATGTTCAAATAAAAACCTAATAAATTCCATCAAAGGGATAGGAAGATGTTTGAGAAGTGGTAATGATGGTCATAAAGAAATAACTTAACATTGAAAAAGAAAGCATCGAGTTGACTCCA
This sequence comes from Viscum album, assembly GCA_963277665.1. Taxonomy (NCBI): domain Eukaryota; kingdom Viridiplantae; phylum Streptophyta; class Magnoliopsida; order Santalales; family Viscaceae; genus Viscum; species Viscum album. The sequence goes on along the minus strand of OY728156.1, from coordinate 859,170,105 downwards.
AGAAAGGGAATTAAGTTCTTTATAGAGGATCAATTGAATGTTTTAAATTGGGTTTTAAGCATCATTACACAAATTGATGTCCTAAATAGAAGTTTTAGGAATTGGATTAGCAAGATTGTACAAGTTCATGTTTACCAATTCCTAATGTATTCTCTAATTGAATATTAGGAAACTAGAAATGAACTATGAATGAATAGATTATTTCTATGATCATGTTTTGTCAATATATAAATCATATTACGTTACACATTATTTTCTTTATAGGAAATAAGTATAAAATTATTGGATGAAAAAACATGGATAAAGGATCATGAATAATGTTCAATGATGGGGATGTTTACACTTTTGGAATTTAAGAGTTTTATTTGATGTATGGATGATGAAATGTTTAAATGTATTAATTATATGATTAAATTGGTATAATTTTTCTTGTATATGTACCCATGAAGTATGATATGTTAAAATTATATTCTAGGAAAAATTATCTTCTCTTCTGTGAACAAAATGGGTAACGATGGGGGTTCATTTGATCATTTTTTTGAGGTGATTAATGGTTATTACATTTGGAGATTCAAATTTAATGGTATTAGATAACCTTTGAGGATGAAGCGGGTTGTGGTAATTTTGAGGAAATTATCTAATTTTTGAGAATTTAATAAGAATGATATGGTTTTAGAAAAATAAAAACTCGTAGGATGGGTGATAACCCATCACATCCAGTAATGTAGTTGGAATCCAACCCACAACCGAAGGGCGATAAGGGTGCATCATCTACCACTGGCCAACATGATGTCCCTAGTTATTATGAATTATTGTTTTAGGTAAATGATTCAATGGATCAAGAATAAGTAAATTATGGTAAATTATGTTTTATAAAATGGATATCCTTATTATAAGAAAATGATTTGGGGATTATGGGAGAAATTTTATTTTGGAAAGAATTCGCTCTTTTAAGAAACTATATGTCTATGGAAAATAGAATTCTATGATATTTAATTTAAGGTGTAATGGTTGAAAATTATTTTGGATGTATATATGTTTTCATTGTGGAATTATAACTATTTGGGTTTTTATGGAAATTATAATCCTGTCATAGAGAATATGTGATTAGTTTCATTACGTTTCAATATGAGACTTTAAGAGTAGTTGATGTTATTTGGAGATAAATGTTAAGATTTATTGTAGAAGACTACATGATCAAATACACATATGTTTTGGTTTTCAATATTATTTTGGATTATTTTGAAGAATTTTAATGGATTTTGTTTATTTAATGGTCTTTGTTGATCTTTAGGTATTGTTTTGTCAAATTTTGGAGATTAAGAGTAGTATTTATTTTTATAATGGATTATCATTTTTGGGGATTATATGATCTCATACTAATCATATTTTTATTAGATAATTTCTAAAGATAAGGGGAATATATACTTCATCTTTTTTGGATTATGTGACTCTATAGAAGTTGATTATAGAGCTTCAGGTGTGACCATGTCATCATGAATACTGATATTTTAGAGAAAAGATGAGTTTGTGGTAAAAATTTATTATAGGATGAAATTCTACTAGAAATGTAAGTATATTTATTTATGTTTTTAGTCAATATAATAAATAAATTATGAAACATCATGAAAATAAAATTAAAACAATAAATTAATTCTATTTACTTTTCCTACTGTGATATCAAAGACCATTTAACCCATCACAATTTTATGGTTTTATGGTGGTTAACATTTTCTTGATCATATTTTCTATCACTCTCCATCAGAACATGATTTTTTGTTTTTACTTTCATATCCTTGTCTTCATGGATTTATAGTATGTATTATCTAGGGTGAAATCTTTACATCTCTTTGTTTCTTATAATTATATTTTTTTTCACTGTTTTTCTGATATGGGACCTTTAATGAAGTTTCTAGGCAAAATTTAATATTGCAAGGATGCAATTTCCCGAGGGGGGGGGGGGATGTAACAACCCATGTATTTATAGAATAAAACCATTTCACATCTATAAATTTTTATGAATAATATATTAATTTTATTTGAAATAGGACACTTTTCTTGATAACATACTCAACATGCGACTATTAGTTTCTTTGAAATCTTACGTTCCCCACAAAATTGAGTAATACTGAAAAATAATAAAATTATTGTATGGGGTAGTTAACTCCTTGTCATTGTATTGAGAGTAATGAACATGAATTTGTAAATTATGATTAAACATTTTTGTTAAATGTTTATATATATATTTAAAAAAATTTAGAGTCTTAAAAGAAAAATGAATTTGATTTTAAGCATGAAAAACTCTAATATTTTTAAAATACCATTTTACCGCTTTTTGAAGTGGCGCCCTTTTTAAATATAGTTTTTTTCACTTATATATGTTATTTTTGACGAAATAACATTATCTTATAGAATAGAGACATCAAAATTAAAATTTGATGATGTTCTAGAAATTTTATGATAATGTTCATTTTTTAGCGAATAGTGAAAAAATACAACAATTTAATTCAAAAGTGTCTTTTCAAAAAACTTATTTATATAGTTAGATTGTAATATATATATTTTTTAATTTATAATTGGAATAAATTTTTATCATTTAATCCAATGATGGTCATTATATGTAATTACACATTTAAATTGGAAATAAACACATGTCAATCTTTGGAGAGTTATTACTTTTTAAAAACCCACTTTTTTGGAATGGACAAGAATAATTAATTATAAATTAATTAATACAACCTATGTGTATTGAATTATGAAAAATGGATTCCATATTTGAAATCAAGAGGTCAATTTTTTTTAAATAGGTATAATTTTTTTTTAGAAATTATGAATAGTAATTTCAGTAAATATTTTATTTACCATGGTTAAAGGGTAAATTTGGTAAATATGGGTAAAAATTAATATTTTAATAATATTTTCATACCCTAACACATGTCCGAACCATATTTGATGACATATTTTGGACCCTGGGAATCCTTTTGTATATTTTAGGACCCCATGGAATTACTTGTGTGTGAAAATGACAATTAATTACTTTTAATTTAATGTTAAGGAAAATAAAACCTAAACATGTATATTTTACTATTACATTTTTTATGTTGGGAAATATATGTGATATATTCGACTATAAATATTCATTATAAATAGAAAAATATTTCTTATATCATTGTATTTTATATAAAATTTTTAAATATCGAATTAATAATTATATTTTTGACACAACGATGATGTAGTGATTACCTTATTATTGAATGATTTAAATAAGTGAGATTATAAATATTAAAATAAATTTATTTTGTAACATTTTATGATATTAAGTAATTTTAGAGATAATTTTTAATTCTTATATTTTAATTAATTACGGTTTTTCAGAAAACTCAAGTTTTATGGATTTTTAAAAATCATTATTCAAATAGTATATAAATTGAAATAAATTTGTTATAAAAAATACTATTTTACAAAATTATATAGTAGTCCTAAAAATATATAATTTGGAAAAATGAATTTTTTAGGGCTGAAAATTTCATTAATTATCCACTTGAGGTTTGATTGACATTATATAGTAACTATCATAGCCAAAAATTATTAATATAATAGAAGACATGAAAAGAGTCCAATATATTAACTAAGGTTTAAAGCTAAATGATAAGGTTACATTTGAAACCAAACATGTATAATAAGTATTTTTTGAGATTATTTATCAAAATACTAATCATATATTATAAATAAATGATTTTTGGAAATTTTTAAAATTGAAATTTAGATTATAATAAAATAATATTTCAAACATTCCAAAAGTCCACCTCTTCTATCTTATAAAGGGCCACCACCTCTAACACTTACTGACACCTCTCATGCCCCCTTGTCTCGTCCAAAATCCAACAAAATAATCTACCAGAATCCCTCTAATCATCTTAGAAGCCTCACGCTGGGAAGAACATATTTCATTAAATCTTTTTAGCAAAAATCAATTGGAGTTACCCAATTTGAGGTAATGTTTTCTCTAAATATTTGTTCATTTATTTTCCTTCTCCATACCCATGAAATACCATTATAAATTTATTTTATAACCAAAAAATATCTTAAATATACTATGATGTTTTTATGAGAATTATTCTTACTACACTTACACACACCTCCCTGTAATGGATACGAACATATTGTTTCTGTGTATGGTGAACTACTGCTTCACAAAATGATGATTGTTTGATTTTCTCCTACCACCTCTATTTGTAGAAATTATGATGGAACTATATTTATATATTATATATATTATATTTATATTGTCTCTATGTTACTGTAATTAAAATTTACAAATACATTTATTCGTTTCATGATATGTAAACAAGATAATTTCATTTGAGGGAGTGCATACTCTCGCCCCCTCAATTTGATATGACAAATTAATTACATAAATGGAACATATATAGGATGGTGTTAATGAAATTATGTAACATATTTAAAATATTATATTATAATGGAATAATTATAAACATATGTATCATTAATTTTTCATTCCATTAAATATGAATGAAAGTAGTGTTACTGCATTTGTACGACTTATTGTCTCAATGATCTGAGAATTTCATTTCTTATCTCAAAATGTTATGGAATATTATTAATACATATATGATGGATATATATATATGATATATATGATATATAAATCATGAATTTAATTATGTAGATAATGGAATTTTGAAGACAGGGAGAATTTGGAATTATAGAAGGTTTGTTTTCTAGTCAATTTCCCAATATCGACCAAATGACTGATATTAACTTAAATAATTATGAAATTATTATAACATAGAAATAAGTGATATTAAATTAATAATAATCATGAAATATTTTCTTATGTATGTATAAATTACCTTAATTATATTATTTCGGAAGATCTAAGAACATATGTGACGGGTCAGCCACAATGTAAGGGAGCTATTCACCGTCCCCTTTTAGTCAAAGACTAATTATATGTTATGTCATTTAATTTAAATTTTATTATATTGGGGTATGTTATTATATATCATTACTTCTGTAAATTTTATGTCCATGTGATAAGATACACTTCTCAAGCTCATCCAATCATTTTCTAAATAATTATGTGATGCTGTTAGGCATGTGAATTTTCATAAGGGATCTTTTTAACCCAAAATACAGTCATTAGGTTGATCTTATACTTATTGTTTAAATCATGATATGATTAATGGTGAAATTATTTATGATTTATTATATTTTATATATACTTTATTTATGTGTACTTATAGTTAATACACATAATTTATCTATTTTATTTAGAAAATGATCTTTTTAAGGAACCTTGTCTCAATCTCCATTCATTGAGGAATATTTTGATTTATACATGACAAGATTTTATAAGGTGTATAAACCCATTTTAATTTTAATTTCATTATAATTTAATCCTTTTTCTACATATAATTTTACTAATTAACAAAGGGAATGTTTCTTTTTAACTTACGTGGTGACAATGACATTTTTGCCACCACGAGCATTATTTGATATTTGGATTTCCCTAAAATCTGTACTATTTTTAAAAGGATAAAAAATAACATATTCCCTTTTTATGTATTTTGGTATTGAAAATGGTTTTGATAAAGAATTGATTATTTCAATTTCTTGATATAATATATTGTGATTTATATGTGGAAATGTTATCTTTTATTTTATGCCTGTTTTATGTCTTATAAATATGTAATGGTTATTGGGAATTGTTTAGGTATATGTGTGGTTCTGTGATAATCATAGGGAGGTTGAGCCTGAGATAGAACTCTAATAGATTGGGTAATGTGATGGAGGTAAATGTTAATGTTTCACCTAAATGATTTACGGAATATTCTATGATGGGTATTCCAAATGTAACGCCCTATGTAGCTGTGAGAGCTACAATGTATATTTAATATGGATTCCATAAGTTACCTGTATGATTTATGATTTCTATATGTTATTCATGAATCTTATGATTTCATGGTTTATGTTAAAGAGATTATGTTTTATGAGTGAAAAGTATGATTTCATTTATTTGTATATATTGAAGGACTATTGTTTTCTTTCTTTCTTTTATAACCCTTACTATGATTTTTATGGTCGTCTGATGTTTTTGAAAAGTTTTTCATAGGTTATAAGGAAGGGTATGATAAATTAAGTATTAAATAATATTTTATCATGAAAATAACTCTTGTTTTATTTTAGGCATTTTTTTATTTTGAAAAAATTGGTTAGCGTAGAACTGTCTACATTGTAATTTATGGGTTGTAATGTAATAGTTCAGACTAATTCTCTAAAACAATAAAACTAAAAAGATACTCAATGTGAATTATTAACATAAATCAAGATTATATAATGTTTATGTATGGGGATTTAGAAAATACCCCTTTCTAATATATGTAACAAGAACCCAACTATTACTTGGAAACCCTTCACTGAGTACCTAATGCCTCACACGGTTCATTTTGGACGACCACAAACCACATGGAGTGAAAATATGTGGGATAGAACTAACGTTTGATACAATATGTATTTAGTGTTCATGAAAGTGGTACCTAATGGAGTAATGTTTCCACACCCGTTCCATTTCAATACCTTAATGGTGTTTAAAAAATTGAGTAGTTTATTCCAATATTTACTAAAAAACAAATATTAAATTATTTTAAACATATATAAAACCTCATCCTCCTATACTGAGTCAAAATTTTATATTTTCCCATCCAGAAAAATGTTAATTATTGATACACCTCTTAGCTTATTTACAAATGAATTTTAGGGTCAGTAAACATACCACACCATAACACTTCTCATCCCAAAGAAGCCAGACCGGTCACCAAATCATAAATTTCAACTGACATCAATCATAAATTCACTGATATCTTTCTGTGTTCTAACCCCAAATTCAAATCACACATCTAATTCATGACATGAAAATGTGAGTATATTATTCACTAAATACCAATTCACCTGAATACCAAGACATTATCATATATTTCTGTGATCTCTATCTCATCAGTAGAATTTTCTAATATAAATCATCCATTCATAATCTCTAGGCATAAAACAGATCCTTCAATTATCCCACTCATATCCATCATTAAAAAAATAAGGTGTGGAAAATACACCCTATTATCCATAAAATATATAATACTAATCAATACTTGGCCATGTAGTGCTCCCCGCTATAAAGGATAACTACCAAAGGTGAATTTTAGTTAATATTTATCCTCATCATAGAAATTTATTATAAAGATTAAACCAATATGTACAAACCATGAAGCCCTTAATATAAAACCAATAGATTAAAAAAAAATAAAAAACGTGGCTCTCAAAAACAAATCGATACGCATATCTGAAATTACACTCAGGGCAGTACTCATTAAAAAATGAAAAATAAAGAAAACATGTCATAAAACTATATATTTTTATGTTTTTCAACCCTGAATTAGTTTAAACACACACAAACTCAATTTAGTTTTCGCAAAAGTCCCATATAATCCATGGATTTTTTATCATACCAAAATCTCTAATTCTAAATCCTATTTGGTATTATTATAAAAAACTAATACCAATTTCAAAACTTTTTCCTGAAATACAATTTCATAATCACATTCCTCAAATTTCGTCAAAAATACATAATACCCAATGTTGTAATCTAAATCAGTCATTTCCAAAAAATCCATTTTATACACACCATGTGATACTGTAGATGATTTTATTTTAATAATTATATTTTTCTATAAAAATAAAATTACCAATATATTTTTCCCTATGGCGTAAAAATTTCATAATTGAAAACCATATCATAAACAATTGCCTTTGATCAATATTAATATAATCACCCATTTTAATGTATTTTAGCATTGAATACATTATAAAATTATTTTATTAATAATGGATCTTGGCATGGAAGTATAACAATAATCACTTCCTATAGGTTCATCAATCATGTTCTTTGAATGAATCATTCATGATGCTTGGATAATGAAAATAACCCCTAGATGAGTCATATAGATCATCTCAAGATTCATCCAAAACATGTAAGGATTCTCAGTATTTACACTTATTTAGAATAGAGTGTCTAATCCCAAACATAACGAATCATCGAGTAACAGGGGTATAAATTAAATAATGATTTCTAGGAATGGTCCTAGTCGACCTACCATGTTTTTAAATTCCAATCTACAGTTATAATTAAGATTATCCTGAAAAAATATTATTTGATGCCACTTTTTAATTACCCAACTCGAGCAGCCCAATAAATAACTAATTATGAGATCCCTTATTACCCTATGTTTTTCTCCATGTGTGATAGAGGATATAATTTATTTGTTAAGGAAAAATAGTTATACAGAGGATAAGACCTCATAGATAAAATATAAGGTTAATTCCCAAATACACTAAAATCTCCGCAAGACCCATCATAATAATGAATATATCAATTCATATATAATCATTAAAAGTGGATATATGAGAGAATTATACTGTTCGAAATAAAAAATTAATCAATATAAATAGTGAATTAAATTGAAAATAATGTACCATATTAACAATAATTGAAATTTATTAATACAAATGTTATATATATGGGGGTGTGTGTTGTGTAAAAAACATACAAAGAAAATAACATTGGACAAAAACTTTTCTCACTGGAAAGGCTCGTTACCGATTATCAACCTTAAATATGATTCTAATCCCCCCCCCCCACATATATATATATATATAAGATGATATATATTTATTTTAGTTATGGAATATTGGTCTACCCAGGTATATCAAAATCCATACTACGTGTGTGGGTAGGGGTGAGTCTAAAGTCCCAGTACGAACCTTCTACTCAACTCATCATTATGAGAATGAATGAAAATGAGGAATCATAAACAATCCTATGTTACATGAAAGATTATTATAAGTGTTAAAAAGTGCACCCTAAAACACATCTCATACATAGTAATATAAATTCACACCAATACTCCAACATGGGAAAAAGACGCACATTCCCTATTGACATGACCAAAGCGTCAAAATTCAGGATAATTCACTTATATCCCAAATTGGTTTTCCACATAATACATCAAGTTTCATATGAAAACTCCATCAGGTTGTCTCACTATAACCATATACACTCACTCATATGGGTCCCACCTGACGCTTTAGTAATCTCCCCACCTATAATAACAAGACACCAAAATGTCAAGGGAAATAAATTCTCTATAATGAAATATTAGAATAGGAAATCAAGGAGGGACCAACCATTGAATACAGTGCCAAAAAATTAAAAAACAGGATGTCAAAGAGGTCCAAAATCATAAAATATCTTTAAAACTATAATTAAGTAATATATAAATAGGGAAATAAATAATGGGTCCAGGCCACATGAAATTGAAACCCCAATTCTCACTTCATGAATTGTCTCATCCCACTGGTCCTTGTTATATTATGAAATAGATTATACATATATAACCTCAGTCTTTGACCTATATATCATATGTTATTGTTGTGTATGGATTTTAATTCATGATACTTTTACATGACTATTACAAAATGATCCCTCATATAAGATATCAAGTCATCACATAGATCACCAATATCATTTATAAACATCAAGATCGATATGATTGTTCTTAATCCGTTGCATTATTGTGGGTAAAACCTCACAAGGAATGGATATGTGCAATACATACAGTTGGATGCATCTATGAAGGGAACAACGACATACTAACTAGAGATTCATGAGTCACCGAATCATATCTGAAACAGAAAGAAAGACAATATTACCGGCCCACATATATTTAACTAGTAACAAATAATAATTCATGCAGCATCATATAAAATATTTGATCATATTACTCGAGATAAATTTTGAAAATATGGTATTTCTATGACTCACATCCCATAGAATCATAAAATAATCAAATGCTCCATCATGTTATGAACTAACTCATAGTCCACAAGCCTAGTCACTCTATCTCAAACTAGTATATGCCAACTCTAATGAGGAACTCACTCTCCTCCTCCCCCAACATCAATGATGATATTTAATTTTCTTCAATACAATCACACATGTTAAATATTACTCACCGATTGCTCTAAAATACCAATTCCCTCTAATGATTTTATTAAAACACTATGATCACATTCAAGGTAACTACCATTAAATAAAGATTAGAATATCATTGGGACAATATAACACCTTAAATAATGATTTCCAATGAAGAGATATCTCTTACAAGATCAATAGTGACCACATAATCCCCTATATTCTAATGCATGGATCAAAAGAAGACTATAGACAACTAAAACTATAGAACAATCACTAGCAAGGTATCCTATACCATCTCAAGGATATCACATAACCCAATCACAACCAACATGTCATTACATAATCAAAATATATTTTAAAACACAATAACCAATCTAATTTGTTGAGTTGAATCCATATCCATAGACTCAAACAAAATATAAAATGGTAAAAATGAATATTTTGTGAATATCCCATTATTAAAACCTCACAAGGAGAGAAAAAAATGATTAACCAATTTGGTGGTCCATATATAAAATAATATTTTCACAACCTTATCAATACAAAAATCACCTTCTCTATCTGTCTCTACCAATAAATCAAACACCAAACTATTTAAATAATAAATCATATACTATAATATTTAAATCCAAAATTTCAAGAATCTCAACAACACTAAAACCCTATGTGAATGGGTGAAATATACTCTCTACATTATCTCAAGTCTATTCTATAAAAAATACCCAAAACCTAACACCCCAAAGATAGTTAATTTCATTAAATTACATCAGAATACTATATAAATTATACTATGAGAAATGCCTTATGTCAAATGATTTGGAATATTGATATCCCATCCTCCTAGAGAATCATATATGTATCAAGCATAGAGTACACATGTTTTTCTTCAATTCTAGAATGATGGCGTAGAATATTATATGGAATACCCAATAAATCCTTACAAAAAAATAAAATAATAAAGAATATGAAGTAAAATGGAATCATAAGGGGGATGTTTAACCAAAATACAAAATAAAAATGACTCTAAAATAATAGGATTGGTAGTAGAAAAAAGGGTATAAATAGATTACCAAGAGGGATAGATGGCCCCATTTTTATTTTCCAATAGAAATTGAATGAGAGAGGAGTTAAAATGACCACATTAAAAATACCAAACTTGAGATAACGCAAAAATTACATATATTAATAATATATCAATCTATATGAATATTCCTTAATATCACAATAAATCATATACCGAAAACCTATAGGTTTGTTGTCTTTATAGGTTATATATCTAATGACCCACATATTCTCATTGTCTTGAGAGTACCATATGTCATTACTAGGCCTTAAGCGACATCCCCCAGGCAGAAAAGGCTGGAAATAAATACTGAAGGGTTTCAAATACATGTTTTGGGACGATTTACCGTTTATGAAATAATCCAAATAACCAACCAACTGAAGGATCCACAAAAAACAACTACATGATGAATGTCAATGAAATAACCAACTCATCCATTACCAAAAGGGAAACACACTATTCCATAATACAACTAATAAACCAATACAACCAACACAAAATCATTGTACTATGCGGAAGAGTAAAAAAAGGACCCAAAGTAAACCAAGACACACACCAAAACTCTACACCAAGCTCCATGATCCAAGTTCCACAACTTTTCCCAAGCATCACTATGAAACACTATCAATGAGATGCCTTACCATTACCTATGTCTCAGAATACGACATCTGAAAAAGAACCAAAGTTCCAATGTAGGGCTGAGTAGAAAACACAGTAGGTTTTCCCCAATGACTTCTCTACTCAATCCACTAGGATATAAAAGTTACCCACATTTATATAAAAACAGTTTATATAAATGTTTTTCTCAAAAGCAGTTTATAACCAAATATAAACAAGTTTGTCAATACTTTATTACCAAAGGAATTCCAAGAGCAATTGAAACCAATTTCCCAGTATTTTATTTTTCCAGAAAAATGACCAAACAAGATTAAAACCCATTTCACAAACATTCCCTTTTTGTCATACCCAACCATTTCCCTACCCATGCTACCAACCATGCATGCTTCATTATGAAAGTTCCGTACTCTTGAGTAGTCTCTCGTCGATCTACCACGTTGTCAGTAGGTAATTGTTTCCCATGTTCCATTACACATTTGGCACCGAGAACAAGGTCATATTTCAACCAAGCCTCTTACATGTAACATTATCACACACCACATATTCACAATAGTCATTCCAAAACACCCTTTCAATAAAACACATTTTTATTGAAAACCATTTCCATCAAAACCTTTTCAATTCCAAACCATTTCAATAAAACTCCCTTCTAACTGAAAACCAAATCCATCAAAGCCATTTTAATCTCAAACCATTTCAATTCCAAACCATTTCCATAGAAACACCCTTTTTATTCAAAACCAAATCCATCAATGCCATTTCAATCTCAAACCATTTCAATAAAGCACCATTATTAATGAAAATCCATTTTTCATCAAACCATTTAGAATTTTAGAAATCATAATTTAAAATAAACATTTTAAATTCAAGAAGCCAGATCACTTTTCCCAACAATTCACCATGATTTCACAATTACATAATAACCATAAATCATCACTAAAAAAGATTTATTCCATGATTTTGACAATAAAAACCATTCAAATAATCTAATTCGAAACTTAGACAATCAATTCTGACAAGAGGAGTCGAGAGTGAAACCTCCTACATCAATGGTTTTGATGAAAACAACAACGGTCGATGAATGCTAGAGAAATACGAGTTTATTCTTAAAAATCCACATTAAATCACTTCTCCTAACAAGACCAAGACCAAGTCTCATCATATTTGGCATCCACACACTTAGATATTCCCATCATGGGTGTATATCTATGAAACTGAGTGAACAAGAGAATTAGATCTAAATAGATCTAAGAAACCGATCATGAACTAAGATGAATGATCACATACATCAAGAATCCATCTTCGATTATCCGAGAGAAGACATTAGATCTTCTTCGGAATGATGGGAGAACCCTCTTTGAACATTGGAGAAGAAACATCTTGAGTTATGGCCGCTTAAGATATTAAATGGGGAACTAAAAGGTAAAAATGAGTGAGATCCACTACTAAAGGATCTCATTTAAATGACCGCATTGTTTTCTGTCACGATTGGACAAACCGTATGCTAACTATGTGTTAGCCACTGCCTCGACAGACCCTCCACGCACGGTTTGACAACACGGTTAGAAAAACTATGCATTGACTGTGCAGAAGCCACATGCGTTAAATCCATCTACGCATAGTTTTACAGTACACTTTAGACAAACTGTGCCCCATCCTTGTGACTTCCCCTTTTCCTTAAAACCTCATTCAAAGTTCTCTTTACTCTCCCATTGATCACCCTTAATTTTAAAACCATGACAAGCATCAAGTAAGGGTAACATAGTAGAAATTTAGGGTACTAAATTCTCCCCACCATAGGTCGTTCCGTCCTCGAAAAGTAGAAAACCTTCACCCAACTGAAAGAGTTCCAACCACTACTCTTTCATTTTCTTCCCACATTTCCAAGTATCTTCCTGAATCTGAACATGCTACCATAAAACCTGAAAAAGACATATGATTTTTCCATGCAAGACATTCTCTTTCCAATCCACAATTCGAACTGGGATATGTATCAATGAAGCATTCGGTTCTAGGTCAACATGATCCCATCTGATCACATGGTCAGGATCAGGCTGATACTTTTTCAACTAAGATACATGGAACACATTATGCACCAAACTGAACCATGGTGGAAAGGCCAACTGATATTCCACCTCTGCAACCTGTTCCAGTATCTCAAAAGGCCCAATGTATCTTGGAGATAACTTTCACTTCTTTACAAAACGATGATGCCCAAGCCTTTTAGAGATCCTCAAGAAGACGTGATCACCCACAACGAACGAAAACGATCTTCGACGGTGATCTGAAAAAGATTTCTGATTACTCAAGGCCATCTCCATCATCTTTCTAATCAACTGGATATTCTATGTTGTTTCTTGGATGAGGCTTGGTCTGACTAGTGATGTTTCACCAGTTTCCACCCAGCAATGTAAATAAAAACAAAGACGCCCATACAACGTTTCAAACGAAGCCATGTGTATCTAGGATTGATAGTTGTTATTGTATGAGAACTCAACTAAGGGTATGTGATCCTCCCATGAGCCACCAAAATCCATTACAACATACCACAACATATCTTCAAATGTTTGTATCATCCACTCTGATTTCCCCTCCGTATAAGGATGATACACCGTGATCAAAGTCAACTGAGTTCTGAAGGCTTGCTGTAATGATTTATAAAAATGAGATCTAAACCTAGAATCTATATCTGAGACTATAGAAACTGTACCCCCATTCCCCTTTACCACTTATAATATATATATTTTTGAATGATCTTCCACCGTATGGGTTTCACGAATAGGGATGAAATGAGCCTACTTGGTTAGATGATTCACTCTCACCCAAATAGCATCGTGTTTCTGAACCGTTCTTGGAAGACCTATAACAAAATCCATTACTATTTGATCCAATTTCCACACTGGGATGGACAATGATTGTAACATACTAGCTGGTCTCCGATGCTCTGCTTTACCCTACTAACAAATTAAACACCGTGAGATGAACTCAACCACCTTCCTTTTCATTCCGCTCCACCAAAACTATGCCTCCGATGCCTTATTCATCTTATGTGTACCTGGATGTATAGCCCATCTTGAATTGTTGTAAGAATGGAGTAGTTTTTACTGACAAACCATAGGTACAATAATCTGATCTTTGAAACACAAAATTGAACCACCATCATGTTTCTAGGCATCAATGGTCTCCCCACTATTGAGTTTTGAACATACAAACAAACATTATGCATTAGATTTTTGTGCTTCATTGATTGTCTTTACTAAATAAAGAACAGGTGTAGCTAAAAATAAAATAGCAACCTCACCTTGGCCTTCACATTCCACATGCATGTCATCTAAGACCGACATCAACTACCATTCATTTGAAGCTTCATTCTCAATCGTAGTATATGACTTTCTACTCAATGCATCTGCCACCAAATATCCTTTCCCATGTGTGAACATCAAGTCAATGTCAAACATTTGGAGATACTCCATCCATCTATTTTTCCTGAGATTCAAATATCACTGTGAGAAAATGTGTTTCAACGTTTTTTGATCCATAAAAATAGTAAATTTCTCACCAAATAGATAATGTATGCATGTTTACAAAGCATGGATGACTACAACTTACTCCAAATCACGTGTTGGGTAGTTTTCCTCCAGCACTCTCAACTACCTTTAACCACAAGCAACCACATGATCTATTTGCATTATAACACAACCCAACTGTGATCCTGATGCATCACAATACACCACATACCCCTATCCTGATTCTGGAAAGATCAAGATAGGTGTCGATGTATGTTGAACATTAAGTTCCTAGACTGAATTCTAACATTCTTTTGTCCATTGTAATAGAGCATTCATCTTTTTTAGAGCTATCATTCATGAAACCAGTCATGATAAATATCACAAAAAGCATCAGTAGTAACCATCTTGACCAAGAAAAATGCAAATCTCGAACACATTTTTTAGTGGTTTCCAAGAGATAATGGATTTTATCATTTCAGGATCAATAGAAATGTATTTCATAGAAATGACATGGCCATGGAAATGTTCTTCCTGTATCCAGAAATCACACTTTGATCATTTGGAATACAAATGATGATCTCTCAAGATTTTTAACACTATTTCCAGGTGCTCCTCATGATCAACCCTTATTTTTGAATAGTCAAAAATATCATCCACAAACACCAGAAAAAAATAATCCAGATATCACTAAAAAATATGATTCATCAAATGCATGAAGACCGCTGGGGTATTCGTTAGACTGAATGGCATGACTACATATTCGTAGTGGCCATATCTTCTTGTGAAATATGTCTTTGGAATATCCTCCTTTGGAACTCAAAATTGGTGATATCATGATCGCATGTCAATCATGGAAAACAACTGAGCTCCCCTTAATTGATCAAACCGAACATCAATGTGTGTAAGTGTATATATATTCATTATCGTAACATGGTTAAGCTTCTGATAATAAACACACGGCCAAAGAGTTCCATCTGCCTTCTTCAAAAACAACCCAGGTGCTACCCATGGAGAAGTACTTGGTCGAATGAAACCATTGCTTTCCAGCTCCTCTAACGGCACTTTCAATTCCCGTAACTCTGTTGGTGCCATCCTATAAGACGTAAGGGATATAGGACTGGTCACTGGAAGGAGATCAATCAAAAACTCCACATCCATTAGAAGTGGTAACCCTGAGAATTTATTGGGAATGAAATATAGAAATTTATCCACAATAGCTAGAAAACTATTTCCCTCAATCTCATCGATTGATGCCAAAGTCAACGCTGCCATATGATATGATATCATTCCCATAATTGGTAACAACAAGTTCTTTGCATCTTTCATTACCATCATCTCTCCTCTAAATATATGGTCGATTCCATCCGCAGTCTTGAAAATAACTGTTCTCTTATAACAGTCGATGTGAGCCTTAAAAATTGTCAACTAATCCATACACAGGATTATGTCATAGACATCCATGTCCAAAATCGGGAAGTCGCATTTTAGTGCAGCTCCATCTAAAGTTATAGAACATGCTATACACACAATGTCTGGACATTTTCTTTCACTAAGAGGATTTTTTAGTTCCAAAAAAGAAGGCATCATTTATAGTTTTAAACATAGAGAGTCGAATACATGAGAAGCAACGAAGGAATGTTATGCACCAGTAACAATCAACAATTTAATAAAGGTAGAATCAAAAATAATCGTACCTCTTATTGTAGATAGTGTGCCTGGATCATCCACAATCATCTGCTCAGCTCCACAAAATTGCTTCATCGCTGAACTATTCACATTGTTTCCATGCTGAGATTGTCTTGGATGAGGTGTCATGGTATTTCGAGAATCGCCATGTCTTGCTCTATTATGTTGATGGGACTAAATCTGTTTTCCTCGTCCTATCAAAGCATACAATGCTTACGACGTCGGAGAAGTGTCATGTGCAACCGACCATAGAGCATTTATACAATAGCGTTGTAGAAGCCCCAACTGCTTGTAATTTTGAGATGCTCTAGGATGTGTCGTACACTCTCGCATTATGTGGTGAATCAAACAACATTGAATGAAACCTACTTTGCTCTGGGGTCATGGAGGAAGGTTCACTGATCCTGCAGTCTGGTTATGATTTGCACTCGCACCATGGAAATAGGTATCCATTTTCCACTAGTTCCTATTGGTTGAGCTCCCACCATTTTCTATAGGTATCATCATTCCTCCTATCGATCCTGAGATATCACGTTCAGCAACAGTGTCTCTGTTCACCATCTCTGTATAATCTATAATACAGAGCACCGCAATCTTTGATCGAATCTCTTTGTATAGCCTCGATTTGAATATGTGTGCTTTCAATGACACCCTTGCTCCAATATCTGGTGAAAAACAGACTAGATTCATGAATTTAGCTGCATAATCTATGATAAAGAGACTCTATTGTTTCAGGATGAAGAAGTTCATCGTTTTCTAGATCATGAACGTGTGAGGATAGAATTGTTTGTTGAAAAATTATTCAAAATCCTCCCATGTAAGGCCTTAATCAAATTTATCCTACCCCCCTAAATCCCAGCAAAAACATGAAAGATCATCGATCATATATGTCAGCAACTTTTCTTTCAGCTCTACTGGTGTGTCAATGAAATCAATGATACTATTCAGCCTACTAAGCCACACCTCCACCTTCTCGGGTTCAGTATCACCCCTAAAGTTTAGAGGATTATTCTTCATGAACTAGATGGTATGATCCACATGCATTGGTATATTCCACCAGTTCCCTGTATCCACATCATGAAAATATTGTACAATACTTTGAACTATCTCTTGGTTCACCTGTGGTTCAGGTGCAACCACATTCTCCGCAGCTTCTTCAGTTTGGTTTCGACGACGCCTATCGAGTGCCGTTTTCTAAACCAACAACAACCTCTGTCAATCTCACTCTCTTGAAATTAATGGCTTAGCATTTCAAATTATATCACATCATCAATCAGAACATTTTTTTTTCAAACCAACTTTTTTCCCATGTTCAAACTTTTTTGAAAACTTTCCTCGTGCCTTTTGAAAATCAACCCAATTTCAAAATACTGAAAATACCCAATTTTCAAAATCTATTACTTGAATGTAATTTATACAATTTTTAAAAATTTGCACCCTTCCTGAGTTCCTAAATCATTATTTACAATAAGATATGAAATCCTAATCGGAAGTCATTCCTCTTTAATGCATGTCATGCTCATCTCATTGGCTAAACCCAAGACAATGATATTACCAACATTAAATAAGTGTATCCAAAACACTTTTGTAACCAACACCCTGGTGACATGATGTTCAACATAAATGGGTTAGCTAGGTCCTTTTATGTTATCCATTTCATGTTCCCAAAATCCAACTCCTCTCTATAATTTAGACACAAGGAATAGAACAGAATGAATATCAACTCCAAGACCAAGAACATCTATCACTAATTGTTAGGCAAGGACCGAAAAAGATGATACCATTTGTAATGACCCGCCAATTCTCATTGTCTTGAGATTAACATGAATCATTACATGGACCTCAGGGACATTACCAAGGTGCCAATGGTTGGAAATAAATGCTGAAGGGTTTCAAATACAAGTTTGGGGATGATTTACTATTAATGAAACAAACCAAATATTCAACCAACCAAAGGATCCACTAACAACAATAACATGATGAATGTCAACGAAACAGCCAACTCATCCATTACCAAAGGGGAAACTCACTATTCCAAAATACAAACCATAAAACAACACATGCAACAGAAAATTAGATATCTATGTTGAAGAGTAAAGAAAAGACCCAAAATTAAACCAAGACACACTCCACGTCTCTACATCAAGCTCCATACTACAAGCACCACCACTTATCCCAAGCATCACCACGAAACACTAGTAATGAGATGCCTTTCCTTTACCTGTATCTCGAAAAATGACATCTGCAAAAGAAAAATAGTTCCAAAGAAGGGGTGAGTATAAAACTCATTAGTTTTTCCCCAATAACATCCCTACTCACACTACTAGGATAGAAAAGTTAGCCACACTTATATTAAAACTATTTATATAAAACATTTTTTCAAAAGCTGTTTATAACTAAATATAAAAAAGTTTCCAAAATCAATCACAACCAAAATCTTTTTAAGGGAAATTGAGACCAATTTTCAAGAAAGTTATTTTTATAGAAAAATAATCAAACAAGCTTGAGAACCATTTCACAAAAATTCCCTTTTTGGCATACCCATCCATTTCCCAACCCATGCTACCAACCATGAAAGCTACATTACGATAGTTCCATACTAATTAGCAGTCTCTTGTCGATCTACCAAGTCGTCACAAGGTAATTGTTTCCCATGTTCCATTACACCTTTGGAACTGAGCACGAGGTCATATTTCAACCAAGCCACGTACATATAGTTACTATTGCGACATTAAATGTTTTTCATCGAGCACAAAGAAATATTTCAACCATGACTTGTACATGCAACATGAACATAGACCACATATTCCCACCGGTCAAGCCAAAACACCCTTTGAATAAAAACACCATTTTATTGAAAACCATTTCAAACAAAACCATTTCAATTCCACACCATTTCAATAAAACTCACTTTTTATTAAAAACCAAATCCATTAAAGTCATTTCATTCTCAAAACATTTCAAATCCAATCAATTTCAATAAAAAAAATCCTTTTTTATGGAAAACCAAATCCATCTAAGTCATTTCAATCAAAATCCATTTAAATAAAACTCCCTTTTTATTGAAAACCCATTTTTCATCAAACAATTTACAATTTTAGCAGTCATCATTTAAAAGCAGCATTTTAAATTCAAGAATACAAATCATATTTCTCATCAATTAACCATTATTTCATAATTATATCAAAACCATAATTCATCACTAAAGAATATTTATTCCTTTCTTTTCACAATCAAAACCATTCAAGTAAAAAAATTTGAAACTAATCCAATCCATTCTAACTAGAGGAGTCAAGTGTGAAGATTCCTACCTCAAAGTGCTAGAGTAAAACCACAACAGTCGAAGAAAGCTTGAGAAAACCAGGTTGCTTCTTCCAAAACCCGCCTTATATCTCTTCTCCTAGAAAGACCTAGACCAAATCTTATCATATTTGGCATATAAACACATAGATATACCCATAACGGGTGTAGAGATATGAAACCAAGATAAGAGGAGAAGTATATCTAAGTAGATAAAAGAAACTGATCAAGAACGAAGAAGAACAATCATATACCTCAAGAATCTGGCTTCGATTCTCCAAGAGAAGCCTTCGGATCACCTTTGGAACGATGGGAGAACCCTCTATGACCTTAGGAGAAGAAAAATCCCGATTTATGGCCATTTAGGAGCTTAAATGAGGCACATAAAGGCAAAAACAAGTGAGATCCACTTTTATCGAATCTAATTTAAGTGGCCGCACAGTTTTCACACACTGTTGATCAAACCATGAACTAACCATGAATTTTCCACTGCCTCGACATACCCTCCACAGATGGTTTGGCCGCACAGTTAGAAAAACTGTGTGCTGCCCATGTGGAAGCTACTACATCCAAGACCAACTACACATGGTTTTACGACACGGTTTAGTCAAACCGTGCGCCGTCCGTGTGACTTCCCGTTTGACTCAAAACTTCATTCAAAGTTCTCTCGAATCTCCAATTCATCACCCTTATCTTTAAAACCATGAAAAGCATCATTTATGGATTACATACTAGAAACCTGGGGTACTACAATATACATAAACTTCTTATCATAAAATAATTATTCAACATATCCAAAAAAATTATCTTATAGTGACATCCGTGTAGACATATTATAAATAATAATCAACTTTATTTCTAAATGATGAAAATTTAAGGAAGGGGTGAGATATAATTCTCAATATGAAAAAACATAAGAGATAATTAGATAAAATTATAAGTGATTATAAGATGCTCTTGTGTGTATGATAACATAATCAATGTGCATGAACATAACATAAGAAAATCATACCCAAAAAAATAGATCATAAATAATTATTCATTAAAAAATATTTTGGAATAATATAAGATATGAGTCATATGGGTGTGAAAATTTGAATATATAATTACAAGAAGTAAAAACATTATATATGAATGTTTCATAACTGTAAGAACCAACATAAAATCCATAAATTGGTTTTTTAGACAAGAATTTATTTTATTACATTACTAATTATATAAATAATTCATAAATATTACATAAAAAACAATGAATTATAATGTCCAAACTTCTACTCAGTATCCATTTTTTAAAAAATATAAAACATTGAAAAATGAAACATATAGTTTTTTCATTACTAATATTCAATACTTTCAACAGAAATTATGATTTTTTCATAACCATCATTAAACGTTGTGAATTTTTTTAAAAAACATGGGATGAGAATGAAACATCATCAAAGGACATGAAAAAAATGAAAACTAATAGTCCATTTTGAAATTATGAGATCATAAAAATGTGTCTTCCTTTAAAATATTGAGCTCAAAAGAAATTTACATTACAACCAAAAGTTTTTCATAAAATAATTTATAAGAAAAAATAAGGGAAAAAATAACAATTTGTTTTTTGTAGATAACATGGGAACTTATATTGTTTTTAAATAGAACATTTTACCCCAAAAGGGAAAAATCCTTCCTTTTAAATGATCATTATCTAACCATTTGAAATCAAATAATTTCCATGAATGCTCCTTATAATGAATAGAATTTTATGTAGGTTACATAGGATATCATATTAATATAATAAATAAAATAAGTTCAATAATTGGAATATAAATATTGTCAACCTCTAATATAATTATTTAAGGAACATAATCATCACCCAATGCATTGGATCACTCTTTGGGTGAACCAATCGTTTAATCTATATCGGGATTACCAATCATCATGGGATATATCAGGCTCAATCATAATCCTATATAATTTACAAGAAATATATAATAAATGAAATATTTTATTCATATACCATTTCATCATAAAATCCTTTAAAAACACTTCTGAACTCATAATAAATGATATTTTTTATATCAAAATAGCCATTCAATTCAAAAAAATATCATTTTCAAAAACATCCCAAATAAAAATAGAATGAGGGGTTTTTTAAAGAAGACATGGATGATTTTAAAGTAATCCAAAAAAAGTCTAAAAATGAAATAAAATTCAATTTCTCTATATATAACAAAATATAACATTCATTATATCCATTTGTAAGGAAAGTCAAAATTTTCTATATAAAATACATAAGAAGTTTCCATTTGAATTTTTTTAAGAAAAGAAAAAGGAGAGGTAAAATTTAATATATAATTTATTTTTTTAAATATAAAAACATTCATAAAATTATTTTAATTATATGGACATGGAAGTAAAATATTATAGAAATAAATAATTAAAACAATTGAAACAAGGTGTTTAAAGTATCGTTCCCTTTAACCTGAGTATAAATAATCATGTAAATTATTTATCTTACTAAATATTAAAATTATGTTAATTATTTAATTTATCTATAACATTTTCCATTTTTATTATTTTTTTACCATGTTATAATCAATTACATAAACTATTAGGATGACATCATGTGTTTTGTTGTTGTTTAGCATATATGTCCACAATGACTTCTGTATGTTTGCTATGGCCAAAGAGGTCACTAGTTCATTGTATAAAGAATAAAAATAATGAAATAATTATCATTTTTATGCATAAATTAAATATATAAATACTCCAATGAAATATGAATATGAAAAATGAACGGCATTGCAACCATAGAGTTGGTAGGTCATACATAAGCATAAGTAAATTTCCCATTTTTCAGTGATCATTATGTAATGAAGTTATGTATTATTAAATATTTAAATAATTATGATATATCATAAGTTCCATATTATTTATTGAATATATCATTTTATGTATCATTCATGTGACGTGGAGATGAAAAATGAATCCCATCGCTCTGGGGAGGTGGTAGTTCACACATACCCATGGATGACATTAACATTTTTAAAGGAATATAAATGTTTGTAGTTAAATGATATACTATATTTTAAGAATGATAAATATGTCATGAATATAATATAAAATCTCATTATGTCCATATTAAAAAACAACCCTAACAAGAGGTGATTGAAAAAATATTACATTATTTTATGTGGTAGTAGTATTTTGTACACAAGAATGATGTTTTCATTTCCCATTTGATAAAAGAGGGGAATAATATAGTTTATTTGATTAACATAATAACATATATGTAAAAGAAATAAATTTATGTTGTTATTTATTCATCTTTGAATAAAATTTTAATAAAGTAGAATAAGAAATACAATCAAAACCCTTGGTCATGAACAATACATATTCTTCAGACAAACTCTTAATATTTAGACTAAAAAATTTCCTATGTAGGTTTTTTGATAAAAAAATACATATAGTAACTGAGTAGGAATTTAAGGTATTTATTTGGGATATTATCTTCTGATGCAAAATGTTTTTATGAGCATATTGAAGAGGATATGCCATTCCCATTTATAATTTAGTGGAGGAGCACTCATGGGATTTCTTAATGTATTAAATTTATATAATCTAAAATTCATATTGATTTTAATGAAGATTGGTAATATTTGAAAATAATATAATTATTATTCAAAATACTCTTAGTAATTAAAAAAATGGATTGTTATAGGTGATTTTTTCTCCATTATCATTTTCGTCTGACTAGTGTTAACCCTTTTTAACAATTACCCTAACATTAATGATTCACCTATTTAGAGATAAAATATGATACAATTAAAGGATGAAAGGAACATAATTTTAAAATGGTTTACATTATAGCACATATATAATTCATATTTAAAATTAAAAGATTTTTAGGAATTTAAAATCATTAAATAAAGCAATATTTATTATAAAATTTCATTAATGTCTATTTTGACACTACTAATTTATTTTTAAATGAAAACCATTGATTAAAATATATAATTATAATATAAACCATTTAAACCCAAAAATATGTTATAAATATATAAAAACTTTTTGTAATAAGATAATTCATTAAAATTATATAACTCTTAATATTTTTGAAATAAATTTATTATTTTTTCAATTTATAGAATGAATACGGAGCTGGCATTGTGTATTCATTTAAAGTAGTTATTTCTCCACTTAAATATATATATAGATTACCATGAAAAAAATAATTATATTTTAAAAAAAATTTATAACCGAATATAACTTCTTTTTATCACTATGATAAAATTTAAAGATAACTATACAAATAAAAAAACACTCTTTATTTTTCTTTTCCTAAATTAATATAAATTTCAAAATCATGGAAATATTTTAAAAAGGACATATATTTGAATTTTAAATGATTATGGACGAAATATAGTGATTAAGTTAAATTAATTAATGTTATTGGGTTACATTTAACTCCTTATCAAATTATTTTTACTCAGAATTAAATCATTTTACCATTACCTTGCAAACAAAAATTTATTAAAATTATTATATATGACAAAAAAAAATGGTCCTTCTTATAAAAATTATAAATAATAATTATTGTTATAAAATATATTTTCAATGATTAAAAAATCAAAAGATGTATAATTTAATTTAAAATAATACCTAAAAATGTGTTGGATAATGGTTTTTTTGAAATAAAACCATTTATGTATAAAAATATATATTAAGAAAATTAAACTATAATATTTATTACATTAAAAATATTTTATTATTTATAATAAAGTATAAATAATTTTATGTTAAAAAATTAAAATAAAAGGGATCTCTCTAAACTCTTGAAATAAAAATATGGTTTTCAATAAAAATCAGCATTATCATTATTCATTAATAATCAATATTTTTTGAAGAATACAAAAACTAACTATTTGGTAATGTAGAAATAATTATTTCCCAAATAATAACCTTTTTTAATTAAAATTGATAAAATATTCAAAAATTACTTATAATATTCACTCAGAAAAAGCTATAAACAGATTGTTAAAGGAAAAGTAATTTAGAAGAATAAAATGAATTTACTAATAAAATTGATTTAATTAATAATATATTACTAATTATTTTTTTTTGGTATTAATTTTTTTTATATTTTAAAAATTATTTAGTCAAATTCATACCACAAAATTTAATTACAAATTTATTACAATCATTATTAAATAACAACATTACATTATTCATTTAGGCTCAGTGTTTCATGTTATATACACCAACCAATATATTTTTATTTTTAAAATATCTGGGATTTACTATTACACCCATATATTTGAAATGAACAGTATGTTTGATAGTGTATTCAACATGTAACACTAAGATTAAATTAACCGCGATATACTCTTAACATATTATAATTTAAACATGGTTGTTATTAACTTTCCATTAAAATAGGCAGCATGAAGAGGAATAAACATATTATGAATAATAAATCATAAAGTTTTAAACAATCTAAAATTATTAATTAATTCAAAATAAATACATACTCAAATTTCAGTAAAGTCATTTTATACTTCAAACTTATGTTTTCCTCAGAAATGTATTTTATTTATTTTTGTGGGATAATATTATAATTATATTATAGAACATAGATAAATGGTATTTTAAAAAAATTTATTCTTTTTTTAAAAATCATATAATAATTATCTTAATTTATATTTTTCTATTTTTCAGAATTGGGGGATTTTCAAAGAATATTTAAAAATGACGCTTTTTATAGAACTATCATTTCTTATAAATAAATTAAGTAATTTAAAGGCCCATTATGATTTGAATTTTATTTAAAACTAAAATATGCAATATTTATTTATATTTAATTAAATTTATTTATTTTTAATCATCCTTATTCCATATTTTGGTATTATTGTATTTTTAGGCTTAGAAACTAATTTTTATGGATACTATTTTTAATGTGTGTAATGTTTCTCCATTGTAAATAATTTAAATAACCCATAATGGGAAATAATTTAAAAAAACATTTTATATTATATATCGATATATATAAATTTAAACACATAAAATGATTATAACTAGTCGTACTGTTAATGTAGGATCATCTTATACTTAAAAAATTCATTTCTTGAAAAACTGTTATTAAAAAAAATTTGCGAGTTCCTTTTTAAATTAAATCCTTCCCCCAATATAAATATAATTTTATAAAATATATTCTTTATTTTTAATTATTATATATAATATTATAGAGTGAAATCAACATAATCTTCAGCAATAATAAATAATAAAAATAATAAAATTTAATTACCACGGTTAAGGTTAAACGGGGGTTTGCACATTACATGCACTTATATTAAAATTAATTTTTCACACATGTATGATTTTTATCTTATAAATTTTATTACATATTTTGAATCATTGGTTATTATTTATTTTATAATTTACATTTTATTTTTAAATTTAATGGATAAATTATAATGGTAAAAACTAGTTGCATGGTGACTTCTAAAATGGTAAAAGTGAGAAAAAATTGATAAATGGGATACAAAATTTATAAGACGGTTCATTTTTAGTGGTGGAGTTTTGGATTGACCTCATATTCCATTCACTATTCAATTTATCAATTTTTGAGGAACTTGTTTCGATATTGACTTCCCATTATTGAATAGGTTTGTATATTAACTATAATTTTACTCCTTACATATAAAAGGGAACCTACACACCCCTCCTATAAAGTAAAAAAACACTTTTGGTTACGAAAATACCAATATAAATCCATTACTTACTTCCCTTCCCAACTCCTATATTCCTTTTTTGGTCATAAATCCAATATGGTATGGTTTTTGGTATAATCCTAAGGAGGTGTTTGGAAGAAGAGGAATCATTATTAACCATGAATTTTTGTTTTGTTTCTCATTCCACATCCATAAAATATTAAAAATATATGATGATTTAATAACATTATTATCTACCATTCTAACTAAACCCATATCTTATTCCATAAAATGCTAAATGAAAGCATCATTCATGTATACAGTGGACTACCAGCTCACAAATCGATGTAATTCATTTTCCAACATCACCTCTCACAGCTATTTATAATGATAGATTTAATATATATATATATATACTTATTATATTCCTGAGATTTTATAATTTTTTAAAATTACTATTTCATATAATATTTTACCATACCTTCTATTTAAAAATGATAACTTCATTCATGTGTATGGTGGACTAGTTCAACCCAATGTGATGTGATTCGTATTTTTATTATTGCAACATGTGGATGGTATATGTAATAATATTTATAGAAATAATATGATATTTATGATATTATTATCGTTTTGAAATTTTAAACTAATACATACCTTCTTTAAATCATGAACATTCAATAATGGAAATGTTACTCAAGTGTTTATATGACCAACCATCTTCATGGAGATAATATACTTTATTTTTCATAAATAAATTTCATTGTTGGTTTTAAAAGTATAATTTCTGAATAAAAATTATAATAATCTCATGATTATTATTCGGGATAGGATGTAATAATATCCACAAGACCATGGTCAGTACACTAATTTCATTTTTATTTATTGAAAAAATGTCCTTAGAACACCAGATATGGATATTTCTGATTATGTAATTGAAAATTTCAATAAATTAAATGAATTAAATGGTTTAATAATAAGTGATTAAATAATAAAATTTTTCTTAAGAATAAAATAATTGAAATATATTTTTTAAAAAGTGTCTAATAGACACTTAGGACAAGACTGGACTTGAGGTAACTGATTTCTAATCTCACTTTTCCATCAAGGAGACAAATACATTATTCACCACATAGTTATTTTGTGTAACATATCATTACCGATCAATCAGGTATGCCATTATATCCATTTTATATTTTCTACTCTCATTATTGGAATAGGTACAAGAAGGAATTGGGTGTATATCTATAATGGTAATGTTAGATATTTGTTGGGATTTCAACATTAACTCATCATGTCAACAAGATACAAGAAGATTTCATATCGTGTAACTTGGTTACACGTCATGTAATCTATTATGTGTACAATCCGTTAAAGGGGATCCATATTGTGAAGTATTATATGATTTGAATGGTAGTTTTATGTTGTGAATTTTATAAAAAATTTATTTTTAATCCAAGGTGATGGGTTTTTCAATGAACTTATCAAGCGTGGACTTCACGACATTATTGGGAATTCCACATAGAAAAACGGCTTGTGTCCAGTTTTAAAAACACGCTTTGATGTTTTAATTGTTCTTTTCATTCCATACTCCTTTCCCCTCAACCAAAGGTCTCTCCAATGTATTTTTTAAGACACATATCCTTTAGGATTGATTCATTCAATATCTGATCTCTATTTCCATTGCGGTGCGTCTCTATAAGCAAGTCATCTTTCCACTTCATCATATATTATGATTGCGATAGAGTCATAACATTATTGTACCATATGGGTTGACTTGGGTTTGATGTTACTTCTTCATTTCTTCTAGATCCATTATTCACACTCTCTCCAGAGGCCGTTTCATTGTTAGTTGTGGTGCATAAACTTACATTTTTGAGGTATATCATTTTTTTATTTTCGGCCAACCCCATGTTTTCTAAATTTGATATATTCTAAGATACAATGATCTGATTATAGGGACATGATTTTTGTATTTGGGTTTTTTAGGTAGGGTATACCATTTCGAGTGCGTAGCAAAGGACTTTTGAGGTAGGTGGTTCTGTCTCTAGTCTATGATAATAGATCCTACTACTTTTTTTTATAATAAGTTTCATAATTAAATATTGGAATTATTTTTGTGCCTGTGTTGAAATGTGTCTTCAATGAAAAATGGTTGTTCCTTTGTTATTAATTAATGTAATGGAAATGGGGAATTTTTGGAGCATTCAAATAAAATTTGAATCGGTTTTCAAATGAATTTGAATTCTTTTAAATGAAATATGAATGAATAACATGGAATACATTGGTTCTATAGGTGATAGGGTTTAGCTAAACCCATCATCCATAGTGTTGTGATTATCAAGGAGTATTTTTCTAGGAGATTCATTTTTATCCTAGTCCTGTTGTTCTTGGGGAACTATATTGACAATTTGGGGGGGGGGAGGAGTCTAATCTTGGGGTATTCTTCTTCATTCTAGGATTTTTGTTCTAGAAAGTAGTTTTTTACATGATTATTATGGTATGATTATTATATGCCATGGGCCTATAATATTCCTTGATATTGGAATAACCATGATACTATTTTTTTATGGGTTAGCCTTGATATGAATGTATAAGCTTGTGTTAAAAATTGATACGGAAAATGTGCATCAAAATTGATACACCTGCTTTTGATTAAAAGTATGGAAAAGGGAAATTTTTACCATGTTTTCTATAAAACATCTTTATTTTTTATCACACCATGTTTATAATGTAAATGATAATACCTGAATTTTTATAACGATTCATTTTATGTAATAGTTCGGTGGGATCCTACTGACCTTATTAGCTCACACCCTACGATCCACATCAGTGGTGCATAGAACATTATTTGACATCCGGTGTAGTGAATGGAAATGTTCCGTAGTGTGGTATTGAATTTCATGTCATATAGTTGGTTAGTTAGTGGTGAGATGGTTGGAATTCATCCATGCCATTATTTTAGGTATTTTTATTTTTTCGGATCCATTGTAGTTGTACTTTTACTTTTTCGTTTTAGATACTTTTTCTATATTCTATATCCACTATTTTCTTAATGTTATGGAATATGTATCTTATTAATATTCTGAAATTACTTTTTTGTAGTAAATTATGTTATGTAGATTAATTTGTTGGGAAAAACAATTCCCCCAAGTTCATTTTTTATACCCTTTTGTTTGTCGCCAACATGTTGGGATCGAAAAAACACTTTTAGTACGTGACAAATTGGGCCATTTTCCAATTTTTAGGGTAACCTGGGTTGTTTCATTACAAATTGATATCAGAGGAGGTTTGTCCTCAATATTTGTTATATTGGGAGATCTCTTAGATTGGAGATAGCATTTTCAGGACTTGAGATGTAAATTGAGATAAGTGTCTTAAAAGATTTTTTCATAGAGAGACTCATGTTAATATGGGATATTAGGGTGTGTGTCTCTTGGGATGAGTTTTAGTATATAAATATCTGTTTTTATTATGGATTTTCTTAATTTAACTTAGATTGGATATATTGTCTGATCTTTCTTATGTTTTAGTGGTCAATAGTATGCCTCTGATATTTCTTACACATGTTCCTCTAGAAGGTACATCTGAAATTCCTAATGGGAACCCACCTATATTTATGAATACAATTGATACTATCATGAGGTAAGTCCATGCTGTTGATCTAGATGTTCCATGAGTGTAGAACGTAGTGGCTGTTTTGTAGCCAGAAGCTAGAGGAGACAGAGATTGATTGTAGGAGTTCTTATGTGAGAAACCAATGCACTTTTAAGGAATGACAGAAATTAAAGAGGTGAATGAATGAATGTGAAAGGATAATAAACTTATAAAATTTAATGAGACACCTGGGATCATCTGGATGATGTTTGCAGCATTCAGACTTGAGGGGTCTCACATGTGATTTTGTGATAATAAATTCCAAGAAGATAGATATGTGGAATTTTATTTTAAGGGATTCAAACACTATTCTACTAGATGTTTTTTTCCAGATTCATGGATGTTTTCATTGTATCTTGAGTTCCTATCTCTATAATAGAGAGAGTGTTCAGTGTCATCATACACTAATCATTTTTCAGAAATTGTCTAGTTTTTATTATACATGTTAAAGAATGACCATTTGAAGGCTCATGAGTACCTACATGGTTTGAGACCAGATATTTGATCACAAGTGTTTATATTGAATATTTTTACATATGTAGAGATGGTAGATAAATCTGTGATGGATGAAATGAATATGGGAATCAAGGTAGGATTTTCCAACTCTTCTCTTCAATTGGGTAGCATCACTTATGGCACAAATATGATGTATATGAAGTGACATGATCATCGAAGGAGTAGTGGAGGTGGGTATCAGAATAGAGTTGCCTCTACACCATCTGTTATAGAAAGTAATGTTTCTTTGACTTGTTATAAGTATGGAAACATCAAACACACCAGTAATTTTTTCATATGACTACAATGATATGCACCTGTTGTGGATTTGCTGGTAATCTATAAAACATTTGTTATGAAATGATTATGACTCATTATGGTTAGGTTTCATCGGCTTTAAAGGATACTGTGATGCTATCAAAATCTTCAAAGACTATAGGTCTCTAGAAACATGCCTCAATAGTGAATCATTTTCATGCAGTTTATGATTCTCTAATTGAAATTGAACTAGGTCCAACAATATTGAGAGGTACTATCCCTATTTCATCATTGGTATAAATTTAATTATTAGATACCGGTGCCTCCCACACTTTTATATATATCTTTATTGTTGATATTCCTAAACATACAACGGAACATAGTTCCATAGAAATGGAGTTAGTGAAACATATTTTCAAGCGGAAAGATAAGGGTTTCAAATTTCATTCATATTTGTTAATGAAAGATAATACGAAGTTTGTCTGGGATTTTGTTGTTAATGATCTCGATCAGTATGATGTCATCATTGGTATGTATTGTATTATCACTCATCATGCTCAGGTAGATCTTAATCACCAACATGTTCTGTTTCTTATTGTTAATGGGATCTCTCATGTGTTTTAGAGGGATCGGCAGCGGATGTCATGTCCTGCATAATCATCCCTCCCAGGGCTCATGAGATTGTCTGTGGATGTTGCGTTTGATCCTGAAGATGTATCTTCTATTTTTGATCTCCATGTTTTTGATTGACAGTTTCCTAGAATTTTCTCATATGGAATCTCTATTCTTCCTCCAGATAGAGAGGTAGAGTCTATGATTGATCTGGTTCAATATACACAGCCGATATCAATACCTTTTTATCATATGGCACCATCAGAGCTGAAAGAGATCTAGATTAACTTGGACATCTGATTGGAAAAAATTCATTTTACCTTGGAAATTATAATTTGGAAGACCCATTTCTGCTTTCCATGAATTCCGATTTGTTCACTTCGTTTATATGTGGTCTATGAAAAGTTGAACTTGGTGAATGTTAAGAAAAAATATCATTTTCCTCATGTGGATGATCTATTTGATCAGTTATAGGGTTAAATGGGTTTCTAAGAGTGATATTTAGTTATGTTATCATTATCTCAGAGTTCAGGGGTTTGATATACTGAGGACATCCATCAATAGATGGTATGTCCATTATGAATGCCTTGTGATTCCTTTTTAATTGAAAAACTCTACTGTTGTTTTTAAAACATTGATGAATAATATCGTCCATTAAAATCTTGAAAATTTGGTGGTAGTGTTCATGGATAATATTCTAGTTTATATGAAATCCATGAGTGTTCACGAAGACCATCTGAGTTTGGTTTTGAAAATATTTAGAAGTCACCATTTTTGTGGAAGGATTTGGAAATGTAGTATCTAGATTCATGAAGTGATGTTATTTGGGAAATTTTTTTGATCATGGATTATCCATTGATATTGAGAATGAAAATTATTTTTCTACGTGGAAGGAACAACACAATGTCTTTGAGATACGAACCTTCCATGGTCATTCTAGATACTGACGATGGTTTGCTGAGGATTCATCCATGTATGAGTCACCATTGGATGAAATTACAATGAAAGAGGTGAAATTTGCATGGGATGAAAAGTGAATGTCTTAATTTGATGAAATAAAATTACATCTAACCTTATATCCTATTCTTATCATACCTAATCCCAATAAGGGGTGTGTTGGGTTTTGAGATTCTTCAGTTTTGGGTTTGGGATGCATGCTTATACAGGATGAACATGGGGTAGATAATGGATATTTTCATCTTTTACATATTGAAAATAATTTTCACACTCATGATTTAGAGATTTTTGCAGTCATAAATGATCTAAAATAATATAGAAACAATATTTTTGGTTAATGTTTCATTGTCTTTTCTGACCAGAAGAGTCTACGTTATATATTTTCTTATAAGAAATTGAATATCCTAAAGAGATGAAGGGTAGAATACCTTCATAATTATGACATCAATATAACCTACATCCCATGAAATGGAAATATAATTGAAAATTCTATTATGAGTAATGTATTGACTCATGATATTCTAAAATCAAAGAATTTTTACATAAAAAAGGTCTTTTCACTCAAAATCACATAGATGGTCAAGGTGT
Source organism: Viscum album (assembly GCA_963277665.1). Classification (NCBI taxonomy): domain Eukaryota; kingdom Viridiplantae; phylum Streptophyta; class Magnoliopsida; order Santalales; family Viscaceae; genus Viscum; species Viscum album. Next base: position 859,136,616 of record OY728156.1, on the reverse strand, counting down.
TTTTTTGGGAACAGTTATAACCATTGTTTAGTTATCATCATCCCACCTAACTACTATTTCTCAGTGTCTTTATTAGGATGATGATTTTCAAAAGACTTGAGAAATCCATTATAGTAGGGAGACAAATTTGGGCTGGTCTCTTTATTTAGATGGTATTCTTCACTTATGGAAAAGTTTGTCATCCCATCTTATATAAGAAGATTAGTATTATTTTATTGTCACAAATCTTTATGGGTCGTTCCTCATGGAAATCAAAATATGTATTACGAAATGAGGTAGAGATTATAATGGTTGGGTATGATGTGCAACATCATAGAGTTTGTTTTTCAATGTTACACCATCCAATGTTTAAAGGAAAAGTAGTTGAAATGTTATGTTATACATCAGCCTCAATTTATGTCCATCTAGAAATGGGATTAGGTGTCCATGGATTTTTTTTTGTTGGATAACCATGTAATAAAAAATGGAGGAATGATATCTGGGTAGTTGTTGACCGTTTGAACAAGTCTTCTCATTTCATTCTAATCCCAGACACCACTAATCATAATTATCTTGGAAATAAGAATTTGAAAGAGATTGTAAGGTTGCAAGTGAGTCCTTCAAATATCATTTCAGATTGGAATCCAAGGTTCACCTCAATGTTCTAGAGGATTAGTCAATAGGTAATGGGAAATCATATCCAGTTAAGTACAACGTACCATCTATAGATAGATGATAAGATAGAGCATGTGAGTCATATCTTGGAGGATATGCTCCACCATGATGTCATTGATTTCAAGGGATAATAGTATAATAACATGCAAATGGTGGAGTTTATATATAATAATATATATCAGTTCTCAATTAGAATTTCCCCCTTTGAGGCTTTGTATGGTCACTCATATTGATCAACTATTTATTATTCTATGGTGGGATAAGTATCTCTAGTTAGACCAAGTTTTGTTAAGTATAAATCCTTGAATAGTTATGATGTAAATAAATTTTCGATAATTGCTCAGATTCAATATAAACTGTATGCGGATCGACTGTTTCAACGAATGGACTATTCGGTTGGTAACTACGTTTTCATGGAATTTTCTCCTCGGTTGGGTCATCGTCAACATGGAAAATAGTAAAATTTGGCTCTCAGATATGTAAGATCATTTAGGTCACTAAGTAGCTGAAATATATTTCTTGTCACTTATCATTTCTTTTATAGTTTATAGGTATTCATTATGTTTCTATATATCTTATTTTAGTAAGAATCAATCTTATTCCACTAATTTTTTGAGTTATAATGAAATTGATTTAGATCCATATGAATCATTTTAGGAAAAACTAGTTGAGATCACTGATTCTCAAGATAACGTATGATATGGGATGATAATTCCATTGGTTATAGTGTTATGTCAACAAGGATCAGATTTTCATGAGATATGGGAATGCGATTCGTTGATGAGGGGGTTGTGGACTCATCTTTCTTCCATGGATTACATCTTCTACATGAATTTGTAGGGATGAAATGTATTTAGGGTGGGGAGTTTGTAACATAACTTTATTTATCTATCATGTATGAATTTATCTCTATTGTATTTTAGATATATCATTGTATGAATAGGGCCGATAAATAATTGTGAGGGTAGCTATAATAGTGAAGCTAGATATTTTTAGACATTCAGCATTAACTGGCCATTTATGCAGAATGTAGGAAGATTTCACATCATGTAACTCGGTTACACACCATGTAATTTCTGCTAAGTATATACCAAGAAAGGGAATACATGTTATGAATTATTACATGTTGTGAATTATGGTTTCAAAAGAAGAATGTTCGAAAAAATAGGTTTTTAATTTGAGGAAGTGGGGTTTTTCATACATATCCAGTGTGGAATTCACTACATGAATAGAAATTTCACACTGTGAAACAACCGAAAAACAATTTTAATACATGATATTGGACTATTTTCTCAATCCTTTCATTCCATAATTTTTCACCCTCAACCTTGGGTCTCTCCTAATAATTTTTCCAGTACCCCTTTCCTTCTGGATTGACTTGTTTGATGTCTGATATATGTTTTGATTATGGTGTGTCTCTTTGAGTAATTCATTTTCTTATTATTCATTTCTTATGATCACGATATAGCCAATGATTTATGGCTCAGATCCAGTGATTATATTTGATATTCCTTCTTGAATTCTTCGAGATATTTATTGCAGTCTCACTCTGATGGTTGTTTTTAGGTTAGTTTTTGTGTAGTTGACATACATTTTGGAGGTATGTGGTGTTTTCCTTTTTCATCACCTATGTTTTCTAAATTATATCAATAGAATGATATAGGTATCCAATTTTATCGATTTTTGGTGTCTTTGGGGTTTTTGTTAGTGGATACCATTGTGGGAATGTATGTACAGCGTTTTAAAGTAGGTAGTTCAGTATCTAGGCTATAATAATTGATATTGTTTTTTTATTTTCAATCTGAATCATAAAGAAATACTCGAATGATTGTTTTGTGTGTGTGTGGAAATGGGTTTTCAATAAAAATTAGTTTTCCTAGTTATTGATAACAAGAATTGAAAATGGGTATTTTTAAAGCATTGAAATGGTTTTGAAAAAGTTTTCAAGGAATTGAAATGAATTGTAAAACATGGAACCCAAGATACATTGGATAATTAGGTGAAAGGTTTAGATGAGGTAATAATCCATTATTTTGTGATTATCATAGAGGTTTTTCATGAGGATTTCCTCCATTTTCGAGGTAATTTGTTTCAAGGGAACAATATTGAAATTATTATGGGGTTTAATAATGGTATATTCCTCTTCTTATTATGTATGTTGTTCTAGGAACTATTTTGTTCACTTGATTGTTGTGGAATAAGTATTATGTGTCCTAGAAATATAGTATTCATTTGAGATGTGATACATGTACTTCAGTTTTATATTTCTTGGATTTGTTAGTAATCCTTCATATTCTTGTTTATATTTGCTCAAATATTTGATATGGAAAATGTTCTTTGAAATTGATATACCTTATTTTATTTAAAATTACTGGAAAAGGGAAATGTTTATCAGGTTGTATATAAATCTGTATTATTTCATATCATTCCATGATTACACTCCAAATGAGAATACAATAATTTTTTATAATGGTCATGTTATGTATCACTTGGATGGGAGCCGGTTGAGACTTTTATCTCACACCATACACAACTATTCGATGGTGTGTTGACCTTTGTTTTTCTTATAGTGTAGGGAAAGGACAGGCACTATAGTGACACATCATGGTTCGTGTAAGTTGGTCGGGTAGATAGTACAGAGATGGTGGGATTTCATCCATTCCATCATTTGAGGTATCTTTTTGGTTTCGTTCCTTTATAGTTGGACTTTAACATTAGTGTTTTTTCTTACATTTACTATTGTATGTTTTCTCTATTTTCTAACAATTATGAAATATATATCTTTTTTTATTCAACTGTTCCTTTTTATTGTTATATATATTCCATGTTTTTTTAAGAAGGAAAAAATTTCTCTCTATGGTTCTTTTTTTGATGCTTGAGTGCCTGTGGGCAGCCCATGGGGATTGAGAATGCCCTTCAGGTATGTGACTGATCATGTTTGGTGCCAGATTTGAGAGTCAATCAGGACAGTTCATTACTTTTTTCTTCTTGAATATACCCACAAATTTACATTTTATATCATAAACCTTATTATTTTCATCATATTTTTTGTTTCATTTGATGTAACTCTTTTGTGGTTCTTATGATTCAAAAGCTGTCAATGTGGTATGCCACATTCTTTAAAAACCATTCTTTTAAATTTTCCCTCAAAAAACTTTTTTCGTCCATGTCTTTGTTCTTATAAATATTTATAGAAAATGGTTATTTATTCCATAATGGTTTCTAAAGGAAATCTTTTATTATATTTTATTTTTATTATAATGATTATGAAAAGGGTTCATTTTAAGGATTTAACTAAGGCACACATTACTTTAGAAACACCATTTAAAATATTTTGAATATTTATTATCTAAATATTTTTCGTCAATGTACATATTGTAAAAATTAAATTTTAAATATATTTATATGGATTTAAATTAATTATGAAATAATATTTTTGTTCATTTTTATATTCATTTTTAAAATATTAAATGAAATATATTTAGGTATTTTATAAGGAATGTTTTGAATTTCATTACAAAAATAATATTAATGTTATATTTTAATATATGTGGTGAAAAAAAATCTCCCACCACCATAATCATTATTATAAATTTTAATTCCTTTATAATGTTCCTTGTTTCCATCAGATATAAATAATCTTTCCCTCTTTTTATTATGTATTTTAGAAAAGGGTTTTATATGGAATGTAATTTTTGACATCATGAAATTTTTTTTATGGATGAAAGGGAAATTTTTTAACTACCATATTTCTATAGTTTATGGACTTTCTCTATCTAACTTTTTAAATTTATCTTTTGTATCATAATTGTTTTTAATATTCTTTATATATGACTCACAATTATATATCATTCTTATTCTAACATCCTTTTATGTGGTTATACATGACTTATATTCATTTTTCAATTGCGTTCTTTTTGAAATTTTAATTTATTATAATATGAGACAATATTATGAAACCCATTTATTTCAATGGGTAATAAATTTCTTTATTATTTAGGGTGATTTTTTTTTGGAACACATAATCATGAATATATTATGATGAGTGTGCCTATATAGCACTACAATGCCTTGGGTAAAGATTTAGTATCATGAGATAATATATAAGGGAATATGGAGTAAACCTGATCCATTATGGGACTCTATCCACCATATGATATTTTCTAGGTATTTATGTCTCATGTTTATAAAATGTCATGTGGATATGATACTGTTCATATGTTTCCATGTTCTAATGATACCATGTTTTTTATGTTATAGTTCTATGTGATTACTCAAAATCCTTTTTTTGATATCATGTTATACCTTTATATCATATGTTATTCTTCATTATCATGTTTATTTCCTTGTATTTTTAGCTCATCCATTTAGTTTTTTTATTCACTAGGTTATCCAACTAAGTTCATGGAGCTCAAGAATTTTGAATAACTTTATTGAGGTTAAAAAATATGTAGATTTATTGTTTTTTATGTACCTATCATTCCAAAGACACTAGTATTTTCAATCCAAATATTTTATTTAATTAATATTTTTGTTAAAATTATTTGATTTTATTTTTATAAGGCACGGGATTATATAGTTGGTATCAAAGTATGGAATAGATATTATTGATGATTGTGACTAGAATAATTTAATGGTAACCCTATAGATATGTATAAAAATATGACTAAGTATAGTACTATAACATGAAAATTTTCTTAATTATATAGTGATTAGGTTATAATAAATTATATCACTTTTAAAATACGATATGTGGATGTGGATCTGACATAGTTTTTATATGGGGTAATAGATTTTTGAAGGTCGCATTGTTCTTGAGTCAATCACCATATGGTGCACAACAACAGGTCTTGTTTCACACCATGTTTTAAACTCTTAGAGGATATGTTTTTAGAATTCAAAAACTCATTACTAACCATTCTTAGGGACTTTATAAAATTATTATGTAAAAAATAAAAGTAAATATTATCATCTATAACATATATTGGAATATAGAAACTCATAAGTTAGTATATACATATAATTTATAATTTAGACACTCTTGTTTTTTAATTTTAAAATTTTAATATTAATTAATTATCATATTATTTCTTTTATTCATTTTAGTTATAGGGGGAAATATGAGAAATCTTCTTGACAACCAATGTAATGGAAAATATAATTATTTCAATAATGATATGAATATCCTAATGGGAATAGAATTTAAAAATATTTTGATCATTCCAAATAATCTATCTTGAATTAATATTAACAATTGTAATATGGTTGAATATCAAAACCCATAAAAGACGAGAAGTATGAAATATCATTGAAGTTAATGGGTCAAATATGATATAGAAAATATGATTCATTTTATTAAAACTCAACAATGTAGGAATAAGAACCATGAAAACTAAATTAAAGGAACTTGTAGATTCATTAGGAAAAGAGGTTATAAGTTCGCTAATTGTAGAAGAAAATGATGTGTATAGTTAATAAGATATAGGGAAATAAAGTGAAACCTACAACACCACAAATAGTTCAATTTCATAGATGTCGGTAATTTGGTCATTATACAAGTCAAGGCCCTAATCCAAGGATTTAATTCTAATTTCCTAGAGTATTAAAATCATTGATGTCGAATTATTTAAGTGTTTCGGTTTTGGAACATGAAAATCATGTTGTTGAAGTATTTTTTATCAATTAAATTCAGGTTACAAGAATCATGTAACATCTATGGACTAATTTGAAGATGTTTCCATCTTTGATTTTCGAGAATATGTTTAACTGTAATAGTGTCCTAGAATGGTGACTTAATGGTAAGGTTAAATTTCATTGAAAAATAAATTTTTTAGGAAAATATAAAATTTAATATGATCTTCATGGTGAAGAAAAAATTTTCAATTAAAATTTCTATATATAATAGAAAATAATGAGTTGGATAAAAATAATAGAGGTTAAAAAAATATTTTTATTATAATAAATATCTTCTAAATATTCAACATATTATTGAAAATGATATAGGATCAATGTGGATTATGAATATGATAATCACATTTTTTGAAATGATTTATATAAATTACAAACCAGATTTCATATGATAGCTCGTTGTATCTACCAGGGCTCTGGGGATTGAACCCCTGACCGATGGGTGCAAAGGGTGCAGTGCTGACCCCTATCCTTCATGATTCTTTGTTATGCATGACACTGAATATTTATAAATTATTTAGTGGATAAATATGAAGTTGATATTAGGAAACATGTTATATGATCAAATTGTATTGAATTTTTTTGGATTTTTAGGAGGTTAATTAAATTTTGTTATATGTTTCATTAGGTTTTGGTATATGTAACCATCCTGTATATCATGTTATTTGATGTGAAATATTAATTAGTAACGACATAATTAAATTTTATAAAGTCAATGTTTTTTGGGATGTAAGGTTATTTTTTTAAATATTGATTTTAGCCGATCTTTCGATTTGGAGAATAATAAGAAGGATTATATATTTTGGATATTATATCCACATGTTGTAACCATTTTAGTATTGAATAATATTGAAATTCATGAGAAATAACTTTTTATCCTTTAATGTATTATGCCATAGATTAAAATATTATTTTAGTGATTGAGGATTGAAAAAGTAATCTTGATTACTCATTCACAACAACAAAATCCTTATATTACAATGTTATAAAATTGAGGAAATATGATGAAAAACCATGTCCATAGCCTATGTCCACAGTTTAAAACCCTTCCATTGGGTAGATATGGAAAAAAATATAATATATGGTCATAGGACTCTATGGATACTTTTTGAACCAATGGAAGTATCCTTAAAAAAAGTAATGTTGTAGGCGAGGATTAATCCTTAGGCCACATAAATAATATTTATAACACATTACCAATGCATTGAAATATATTACATGTATATATATATATATATATTTAAATTTATATATAATTTTATTAAATTTTAATTATTAATCATTTAAAAAATAATAAATCTATATCCATGGTTTAAAACCATGGAAATTGGTGGCTCTAGCCACTATTTCAATTTATAGCCTTCGGTGGATATAGAAATTATTTAAACAATGGGTTTATATGTACATATACATAGTTTAAACCATGTCATTAGCTAGTTACGTCCATGGTTTACAAAACCATGTTAGTAGCCCTTTCCTACTGATGAACCTCATTTTTTGGGTGTTCCTGCAAAAACATGCCACCATAGTTCCATAAAATTGTTGATTTATGTTGGCATATAGCCACATTTCACAAAAACTATAGATATAGTTTACCTAACACCGTGTCTTTATAATCCATGGAAACATATGTTCCAACATGGTGTCATTTTCTGGATGAGATTATTGGGACCAAAATATTAGAATGTGGTGAAAATTTTTTAGACGATGAAATTTTACATATCATGTAATTATATTTCCTAATGTTTTACATATAAATAGTAAATAAATTTAAAAACTCTTGAAAAAGGATCTTGAAAGAAAAAATATATCCTATTATCATCATTTGTAATGGATTAATAGACATTTTACCCGTTAAAGATTTATAATTTTTTGTCTGCTAAGATTCTCTTGACAAGGCTTTCTATCACTCTATAATAGTCCTTGTCCATTATTTTTGTACTAAAATAAAATATACCGACTTTTAAGAATTTCTTTTCTTATTTTTAATAATATTTATAGTATTGCCTTCATTTTTTATTTCCCTGCTTTGCAAGGGGATGTTTTGTTAAACCTTTTTACGATGCGGGTTTTCAATAATGAAATTTTCAAATGTCAAACCATAGATTATTGTGCACAAGTTAAAATTATGAGAAGTAAATTTATTTAATGGGCTACAAATTTATACTTCAATATTTTAAAATAATACTATTTTTGATAGTATATACAATAATCAACACTGAGATTTCACTAGTCATAATAATCTATAAAAATATTATTATTTATTCTATGTTGTTATAACCAAGACGTTAAAATTATAGATATTAATAGGAATAAAAATATTATGAAAAATAACTATAATTTTATTATATAATATATATTTATTGATACTTTCCTAATAAATAATTATTCAAATATTAGTAAAGACATTTTTTGTTTCAAACATATGTTTTCCTCAAAATATATTTTTATTGATTTTTGTGAGAAAATATAATAATTAGATTAATAGAACGTCTAGAAATGATATTTAATAAAAATTATATCATTTTATAATTATGTATTTTATAATTAACTTATGGTTAAATTTTGTATTTTTTGTGAAAAAGAATTTGTTTTTCAGTGGGTTGTGACATTACATCTTTTTGTGAAATTGCATCTTATTTTCAATAAATTGAGTTATTTAAACGACCCGTTATAATATGAATTTAATTTTATAGTATAAAAAGTATTAATTTTAATATTTTATTTAATTAATTAAATATTAATCATATTTATATTGTATTTTTGTATTTTTTTTCCAGGATAATAATGAAAATTTTCTAAAAAATGTTTTTAAAGTGCATAATATTTACCCATGTTAGTTAATTATAATAACCAATAATGAGGAATGTTTTAAATAAAACATATATATTATGTATCAGTATATATGAACTTTATTTCAAATAACAATGATTACTGGTCATATATTTAATATAATATCATATTATACATGAAAAATAAATTTAATGAGAACTCGTTTTTTGACACTTTTTACGAGGTCATTTTTTTAAAAAATCCTACCACTATTAAAAATACATTTCCTAAAAACCCATTTTGAAACCATTTACACGGTTTTTCAGGTTACATGTGATTTCATTAAAACTTATTTTACACACAAATCAATATTTTTTTTGATAAATTCAGTCTACTATTAATAATCACTGAGTAAATATTAACGAATAAGAACCATTTTATTTTATACTATATAAATTACCAATGTAAAAAATAGTTACCGTAGTATAAAATAAAATGGTAAAAGTGAGTAAACATAATGAAAAAATGAATAACATGTTTAAAACATGTTTCATTTTCATTGGTTGTTTTTTATATCGACAAAATATTCTATAATATCTTTAATTTATCAATTTAAGAGGCACCTGTAATGATATTGACTCCACATTATTGAATATATTTTGTTATTTTAAAAAATTCCACTCCTTATAACTTATAATTGGAACCTTCTTTCCAATCCGTTATGTACTCAAAAATCCTTTTTTTACAGGTCCTATGAAAATTACTTCATTACTTCTCTTAAAATTTCCTAGAGGCCCTTTTTTCATAAATCCAATCATGTAATGATTTAGTAAAATTCTAAAAGAGGTGGTCCGAAGATGTTGTATCATTAATATTCGGTCATTTATTTCATTTTTATTTAACCACATCAAATAATATGAAAATGATGATATAATAACATAATTTTATGCAATATAATTATATATTATTATGTAAATTTAATAACCTACATTAATCTCAAATTCTATCAAATTGTAGATGAAACCATCATTTGTGTGTATGGTGGACTTCCGCCTTACGAACCGATCTAATTAATTTCCCAACATAACATATCTTGACTATTTTGGGTGATTATATATATATATATATATTATTTTTATATTTATAATTATTTAAAATAATTATAGCATATATTTTTTCCATTACTATCCATTGAGAAATGTTACTATTGTATGTGTGTACGAAAGACTACTATCCCACAAAAGATGTGATTAATTTTTTGATTACCACATTTTATGGATGATATATGTAATTATATTTAATGAAAAAATATTACATTTATGATATAGTTTAAATTATATAAATAAAAAATAACGATTGCCTTATTTATATCATGATATTAGAAAAATGGAATCGTCTCTCATGCGTCCGTATGGCCAATTGTCGCTCTGATTATACAATAGTTCATTTTCCATAACCATATTTCCAATTTGTTTATAGAAGAATAATTTTTGTAAAAAAGATACAATATTTTCATGTTTATTTTTCTTGAGATAATGGAATAATTATCCTATTTATCATAGTTAACACACCATATTCATTTCAAATTTATAAATTAAACATACTCAAAGCACCTAACATAGAAATAACTGATTAAGTTATTAAATAGGCAATTAAAATTAAGGAAGTAAATGGTTTAATTATAAGGGAATAATCAAATAAAATTTTATTAAAACGAAAAATAGGTATAAGTTTATTATAAGTAGAAAAAGAACAAACAAAAATTGTTTATTTTTTGTGGTGTATATACAACCCATTTGGATTTTTATATCAAAAAGATACTTATATTAATTATATTTAAAGATTCATTTTTTGTAATTGTTTTATGGGGATTTGGATTCCAAAGCTACCAATGTGGGAAGGGGCATTCATTAAAAACCCTCATTTAATATTTCACTTTAAACTGTTTTTTATTTGATGTCCATGTTCCCCAAAATTTTTTATGAAAATTATTATTTATGCCTCAATTGGGACCAAATATATTTTTTACCATATTTTACATTCTTCTAATTTTTTTAATATGATCATTTTAGTTATTAAATTAAAGTCACATTACATTAAAAATGTTTCTTAAAAGGTTTTAATGATATAATTTATAAATATTTTTCTTTTATGGCCGTATTACTAAAATTGGGTTATGGATGTATTTATATGGATATAAAATAATCATAATGTTCATTTTATGTCACTTTTGTTACGTTCTATCAATGGTTTTTAAAATGAATCTTTTTATATATTTTATACCGAACAATTTGAAATTATTTATAGAAGAAAAAATGAATTTTCTATTTTAACATATATTGGGAAAATAAATTATCACTCTATAATAATAGTAATTGAATATTTTAATTGAATTATTATCACACTTTTTTAATTTAGGTAAAACCCTTATTCTTTGTATACTGTGTTAATTAAAAAATATTTCAAATGGAATGGATACTTGGATATCTGAAAATATTCTTATTATTGGTGTAAGGGACCTTTCTGAGCCACTCTTTTTTATTGGGTTATGAATTTCATATATTTAACTCGTTTTATATATATCGTTAATGTTATGTAATTATTTTAAATACTATATTTATATGTCTCTCACATATATACCTATAAGGCCTCAGCCTTAAACCTTACTTAATCTTGAGTTATTACAAGATTACACATTGAGGATCTTTTCAGGTTTTGAGTTTTAGAGAATTAGATCATAAAACTTTCATTACAGTCCACATTAATACAAAGTGGTTACATAATGATAGTATTCAATTTTCCCATAAAAAGAAACATATTTAAAATAAAACATGGATTCTTTCTTGACACTTCCTTGACACTATCATCATATCATGTACTGTTCCCTTGACCAGTTAAAAACATTTCAAAAAACATGGGATGAGCATAAGCTCAGTAAGAGATATAAAATTATGGAAAGGAAACATGAGTACATATATACATAAGAATGAAATCATAATTTAACCATTAAACATAATCACATTAACATACCTCATCCAAATTATGAATAAATCATTGAAATCATAATACATAAAGGTAACTTGAGGCATTCATAACCTTCTTACATAGGGAGTAACTCTCTTGGTTACGTTCGGAATACCCATCAAAGTATATTCCCTAATATCTTTGGAGAAACCTTAAATTTTAACTCCTTCACATTACCCAATTCAGTGGAGATCTATATCGGGCTCACCCACCCTTAGTTTATCATGGAACCACCTATCTTCATAATAATGCCCAAGAACCATAACATAATCGTATCACATAAAACATGCATAAAGGAAACAAAAAATTTCCACTTTTCAATAACAAGATATCAATACAACACATTGATATATAAAAACATTATAAAAACACTTTCTAATACCAAAATAAAAGAAAAGTAAAACATGGTATATATTTTTCTTTTAAAAAAATGTATGGCTTGTAGAGGAAGATGAAACTCAATTAATTGTCATGGTAGTGGAGAAGTCATTGTCACCGCATACGTTGGACAAAAAAATTCCCTTTTGTCATTTAGTAAAATGCTTCGTATAAAAAATATTCCTTTTGGATAAAAGTAAAAGTCAAATGGGTTTATACACCGTATAAAATAAGGTTGTGTATAAAACAAAATATGCCTCAATCAAAGGAGATTGAGATGAAGTCCCATACCTCGCATCTGACTTGACTCAATCATTCTTTAACCTTGTGAATAATAAACTTGAGATAATTAATACTTGCTTAAGAAACTTTTTCAAGTTCATTATTCCATTTATATCGCTTATTACCATGTCATTAACACTATGCAATTATTTATGTTAATAACGGTCGTTTTAACGATCATTGGTACTTGAGTAAAACATATGATCTTTATAATTACAATTTGTTCATGTATCCATTATATCAAAAGTTATACTCATGATTTATATATCACATATATCCTATATATCCAGTATATACAATAATTTATAATATTACATAATGTGTAGAGGTAAGAAATGAAATGCACTGTTCATGGAGACTGTAAGTCGTATGTACGCATGAACGCTAGTTTCATTTCTATTTCGTATTTTATTGAATGGAATCATAAATATATAAAGGTATATTATAATTCCATTATACTATCATATATAATAACACTAATTAAATCCTTTATACTTCCCACATATGGAATTAACTAAATCTAATCAGTTTGAGGGGGTGGTAGTCTGCACATCCTAAAATGAAGATATCGCGTTTACCCATAATGGAAACCATAAAGGTATGCCAAAAATGAAAAATACAGAAGCTTAAGTAAAACATAAACATATTATATATCATAAATAAATATAGAGACATCTTAATGGCCACCTTTTAAGGTGTTAGAAGAATATTTAACACTCATCGTTTCGTGAGGCAGAAATTCACCATCCACAGAAACAGTATGTTCTTTAACCATTATATGTAGGTATGTGTAAGTGTAGCTCGAATTATTATTATAAAAACATCATATAATATTTATGATATTTTATTTGTTACAAATTAAATTAATAAAAAGAGTTTAGAGTGTTGGAGAAGAAATATAAAACATACGAACACAAGAGAAAACACTACCTTTAAAACGGGTAACTCTTTCTGATTTGAGCTCAAAGGCTTTTTTGGGAAAACTTCTGCCCAATGTGATGATTCTAAGAGTTAAAGAGGAATCTGGAGAGACAAAATGGGCAGGGGTTGGCCGATCCAAAGGCTTTGGAAGTGTGGGTAAGGAGGTAGAGATGTGGGCCTTTTATAAGAGAAGAGGAGGGGCACTCTTGGAAAGTAAAGAAATGTTACTTTATTTTAAAATGCGTTTCAGATTTAAAAGGTCCCACATTGATATAATTCAAGGATAAGGTAATAAGGGTTCGAAATATACCCATAAAATAGGTTTTTGACAAGTGTAGGTCTTAGATTTTACATTATCGTTTCATTTTATTGAAATCGTTAAATAATGAGGTAATCGATGCATCATCATGATGTCATAACTAATTTAATTTATTTAATGTCTAAAAACTATAAAATAAATACTATAATGTATGAAATATTTTTATCTTTCCAATTACTATTTATAGTCAAAAATATGACTTTTATAACCCCATGTAATAATTTTTTTAGTGAAACAATACATGTCTATGACATTTTTATTTTAACATTAAATAAAAAGATATTAATGTCATTTTCCTACCAAAGTAGATCAAAGGGGTACCTAAGATGACAAATGTATTTTCTTGGTCGTCCATGACACATCCAATAAGGGTATGACATGTGTATAGGTCATTTCATATTATTAAAACATTATTTTTACCTTAAATTACATTAATTACCTCTAATCGCGATTAAAAACATAAAAGTTTCTATTTAACAAAAAATTATTTTAATCTCATTGAAACAATATTTTAATTATAAATGACAAAAATGTATGGTGGATTCTTGAAATTCAAAATAAAGAAGTGGTAATGTTTCATTTAAATGAAAAAACAGTTTTTAAAGTACCACCTAGTGGTTTCACTATTCATCAAAAATTGATGTTTTTCAGAAAAATGCAAAAACTTCACCTTAAGCTATATTTGATATTCCGAATTCAAAAATGATGTCTATTTTAGAAAATTAAAAATATATAAGTTTCATAAATTAATTTAATAATTAATTCCTGTTATCAGAGCAAATAGTGTGTTTTTAGGAAATAATAAGTATCAAAAGATTGAAACTATTTTAAGTCCAATTTCAAAGTGAAATTAATTCCAACGACCACTATTGGATTAAATGGTAAAAATATATTATAATTTAAATTTAAAACCAATTAAAAATATAAACTAATCATATACATAAATTAGATTAAAAAGAGTTTTCGAATTAAAATACAACATTTTTCACTATTCATTAAAAAAATGATCTTTATCGGAAAAATACCAAAAATTTACCCAAAGTAAATTTAAATGTCCCAATCATAAAGAATAAGTTTATATCGACAAATAGGGCTTATAAAATTGTCAAAAGTTTGATTTAAAAATGGTTTTCCATCAAAAGGCGCTAAAACAATCTTTATAAAAATATTAGTGTATTTCATGCTTAAGATTGGATTTATTCTCATATTAAGCATGTAAAACACTATCTAATTCATAAATAGACATAGATAAAAATATCTATTATTCATTACTTACTTGAGATGTTATATCCTTCCCCCCTTTAGAAAATTCAATTCCCACAATTTATTTACTTATCAAATAAGTGGGGATATTTATCCCTCATAGAATTTTCAGATTCCCATGTTGCCTCTTCAACCATATGGTTTTTCCATAAAACCTTTACCTGGTGAATCATTTTCCTCTGCAATACTTGCTCCCTGGGGTCATGAATCTGGACTGGTTGTTCCTCATAAGATAGATTCTCTTCCAACTGAACTACCTCTAGACTCAAAACATGAGATGGATCTGGCATGTACTTCCTTAACATTGAAACATGAAAAACATTGTTTACCTGAGATAAAATCGAAGGTAAATCCACTCGGTAAGAAACTGATCCATCTCTCTCCATAATTTCATATGGTCCAATGAACCTTGCACTCAGCTTTCTTTTCTTACCAAATCGCATCACACTTTTCCATGGTGAGACTTTGAGAAAAACATGATCACCTACCTTGAAAGATAGATCCTTCTTCATGTTGTCTGCATAACTATTCTGCCTACTCTGAGCCATTCTCATGTGTTTCTGTATCAACTGAACTTTTTCTGGAAACTCTTCTACCAATTCTGGTCCCATCAGCTTCCTTTCACCCACTTCATCCCAAAAAGCTGGAGTTCGACACCGCTTCCCATATAACTCCTCAAATGGTGGCATCTGTATACTGGAATGAAAACTATTATTATAAGAAAATTCTACCAAAGAAAGATTTTGGTCGCAAATTACCTGATAATCCATCGAACAAGCACGTATCATATCCTCCAAAGACTGAATTTTTCGTTCTTACTTCCCATCTGATTGAGGATGAAAAGCTGTACTAAAATTTAATTCAGTACCTAATGACTTCTGAAGGCCTTTCCAGAAGATAGAAGTGAACCTAGGATCATGGTCGGATACAATGGAGAGGGGAACTCCATGTAACCTGACTTTTTATTTAAGATACAAACTGGATAGTTGATCTAGGTAAAAAGTATCTCTTATAGAGAAGAAATGAGCAGATTTGGTCAAGCGATCAACAATAACCCAGATTGCATTCTTACCTCGGGGTGTCTTCGGCAATCCCACAATGATGTCCATGGATATATTTTCCCATTTCCATTCCGGCACTGGTAAAGGATGATGAATCCCTTTCAGTAACTGCCACTCTACTTTAACCTGTTGACAAGTCAAACACTTCACTATAAAATCAATAATATCTCTTTTCATCCCTTCCAACCAGTAATACTCCCACAGATCTCTGTACATCTTAGTGTTGCCTGGATGAACTGAAAACGTAGAACTATGAGTATCACATAACAACTCTTCCTTCAACTGTGAGTCACAAGGCACACACAATCTCTTCCCAAATCTAAAAAAATCATTATCAATGTTGAATTCAAGAAACCTACACATCTGATCATGTTCTACCTTTTTATGCAACTCACTCTCTTGCTTCTGTGCTTGCTTGATTCTTCTGATAGAGAAGATTTCACTGATACCTGAAACAAAATAGACCGACATCCTACACCAATAACTTCTATGCCATCTTTCATCGAATCCTTAACCAAAGGATCACGTTCCAAACACAACATTGTTAATGAAGCATTGCTTTTTCGACTCAAAGCATCAAACACTTTATTTGCTTTACCTGATGGTAATGAATTATAAAATAATAATCCTTGATTAATTCTAGCCATCTCCTTTGTCTGATGTTCAATTATTTTTGAGTGAATATATACTTTAAACTATTGTGATCGGTATATATTTCACACTTTACACTATAAAAATGATGCCTCCAAATTTTTAAAGCGAAAACTACAGCAGCTAATTCCAAAATCATGTGTAGGGTAATTTACCTCATTAGTTTTCAACTAACGTGAATCATATGCAATTACCTGATCATTCTCCATAAGGACACAACCAAGTCCCATCAACAAAGCATCACTGTAGATAACAAACTCACCATTCCTGGAAGGAAGTGCCAAAACTGGAGCATTCACCAATCTTCATTTCAACGCCTAAAAAATCATCACATTCTTTTGTCCAGATAAACATAACACCCTTCTGAGTTAGTTTAGTCATTGGAAAAGATAAAACTGAAAAATTTTCATCAAACCTTCGGTAATATCCTGCCAATCCAAGGAAGCTACGAATCTCAGTTACATTTTTGGGTCTTGGCCATTCATCAACAACCTTTGTTTTTGCAGGATCAACAGTTATTCCATCTTTAGAAACAATGTGATCAAGGAATGAAATTTGTTGCAACCAAAACTCACACTTACTAAATTTTCCATACATTTTATTTTCTTTTAAGGTTTTCAAGATAACCCTTAAATGGCGTTCATGCTCCTATTTACTTTTAGAAAACACCAAAATATCATCAATAAACACAACCACCATTTTTTACCTGAGTCAACTGAGCCATAACTGCCACAAACTGTTTAGTTCTGATTCTGACCATCTCATGATAATGATTTGAAAGGTCATTTACCTCTGTATGCCTTCCTAAAAAAGTTGTTCGTTTTCCTCTACGAAAACCATTCTTAACACAAAAATATATTAGGAAAAGCAACATGGTAATCATCAAATGCTATATCATTTCAATTTGACCATAAAAAAATATTTTAGGATAATCATTTAAAATAATTATAACTCCTAATGTTATCTAAACTGACCTCTGATAACAACTATAAGGCCCCAACCTTAATCCTTACTTAATATTGAGTTATTACAAGATTACACATTGAGGATCTTTTCACGTTTAGAGTTTTAGAGAATTAGATCATAAAACTTGCATTACATTCCACATTTGTACAAAGTGGTTACATAAAGATAGTATTCATTTTTCACATCAATGGAAACATATTCAAAATAAAACATGGATTTTTTCTTGAAACATCCTTGACACTATCATAATATTATGTACCTTTCCCTTGACATGTGAAAAACATTTGAAAAAACTTGGGATAAGCATAAAAAGCTCAGTATGTGATATAAAAATATGAAAAGGAAACATGAGTACATATATACATAAGAATGAAATCATAATTTACACATAAAATATAATCACTTTAATATACCTCATCCAAATTATGAATAAATCATAGAAATCAGAAGACATAAATTTAACTTGAGGAATTCACAACATTCTTACGTAGGGAGTAACCCTCTTGGTTACGTTCGGAATACCAATCACAATATATTCCCTAAATCTCTTCGGAGAAACCTTAACGTTTAACACCTTCACGTTACCCAATGCATTGGAGAACTATATCGGGCTCACCCTCCCTATGTTTATAATGGAACCACCCGTCTTCATAATAATGCCCAAGAACCATAACATAATCGTATCACATAAAACATGCATAAAGAAAACATAACATTTCCACTTTTCAAGCACAAGATATCAATACAAAACATAGTTATATAAAAACATTATGAAAACCATTTCCAATAGAAAAATAAAAGAAAAGTAAAACATTGTATTTATTTTTCTTTTAAAAAAATTCATGGCTTGTAAAGGAAGTTGAAACTCAAATAATAGTCACGGCGGTAGAGAAGTCGTTGTCGCCACATACGTACGAAAAAAACATTCTCTTTTGTCGTTTAGTAAAACTCTTTGTATAAAAAAGATTCTTTTGGATAAATGTAAAAGTCAAAGGGGTTTATACACTGTATAAAATAAGGTTGTGTATAAAACAAAATATGCCCCAATGAAAGGAGATTGAGACGAAGTCCCATACCTTGGGTCCGACTTGACTCAATCATTCTTTTACCTCCTGAGTAATGAACATGAGATAATTTATACTTGCTTAAGAAACGTTTTCATGTTCATTATTCCTTTTATATCACTTATTACCATTTCATGAACACTATGCAATTATTTTAGTTAATAATGGTCGTTTTAACGATCATTGGTACTTGAGTCAAAAATATGTTATTTATAATTACAAGTTGTTCATGTATCCATTATATCCAAAGATATACTCATGATTTATATATCATATATATCCTATATATCTATTATATACATGCATTTATAATATTACATAACGTTTAGAGGTTAGAAATGAAATGCACTATTTATGGAGACTATAAGCCGTACGTACACATGAACGGTACTTTCATTTCTATTTCATATTTTATATAATGAAATCAAAATGATATAAAGGTATATTATAATTCAAGTATAATATCATATATAATACCATTAATTATATCCTTTATACACCCCACATATGGCATTAACAAAATCAAATCACTTGGAGGGGGCGATTGTCCGCACTTCCTAAAATGAAGATATCGCGTTAACCCATAAGGGAAACCATAAAGGTAATCCATAAATGAAAAATATAGAAGCTTAAATAAAACATAAACTTATTATATATCATATATAAATATTGTGACATCTTAATGGACACCTTTGAAGGTTTTAGAAGAATATTGAACAATCATCGTTTCGTGAGGCAGAAATTCACCATCCACAGAAACAATATTTTCTTTAACCATTAGATGTAGGTGTGTGTAAGTGTTGCTCGAATTATTCATATAAAAAAAATCTTAGTATATTGAAGATACTGGATTCGTTACAAAAGAAATGATTAAAAAGAGTTTAGAGGGTTGGAGAAGCAAAATAAAACAGAAGAACACAAGAGAAAGCACTACCTTTAAAACAGGTAACTCTTTTTGATTTGAGCTCAAAAGCATTCTTGGAAAGACTTCTGCCCAATGTGAGGTTTCTAAGAGTTAGAGTGGGATGTGTAGAGACAAAATGAAAAGGGTTTGGTGGAGCCAATGGCTTTGGATGTGTGGGTAAGGAGGTAGAGGTGAGGGCCTTTTATAAGAGGAGAGGAGGGGCACTCTTCGAAAGTAATGAAATGTTACATTTTTTAAACTGAGTTTCGAATTTAAAAGGACCCACATTGATATAATTAGAGGATAAGGTGATAAGGGTTCGAAATATACCCATAAAATAGTTTTTTGACAAGTGTAGGTTTTAGATTTTACATTATCTTTTCATTTTTTTTAAATCGTTAACTAATGAGGTAATCGTTGCATCATCATGATGTCATAAATAATTTACTTTATTTAATGTATAAAAATTATAAAAAAATACTATGATGTAGGAAATCGTTGTATCTTTCCAATGGATATTTATAGTAAAAAATATGACTTTTATATCCCCATGTAAAAATTGTTTTAGTAAAACAATACATGTTTGGGACATTTTTATTTTAACATTAAATAAAAAGATATTAATGTCATTTTCCTACCAAAGTGGCTCCATGGGGTCCCCAAGTTGACCCATGGATTGTCTTGGTCGGTCATGACACATCCAATAAGGTTATGACATGTTTCTAGGTCATTTCATATTTTTAAAACATTATTTTTACCTTAAATTACACTAATTACCTCTAACCGCAATTAAAAACATAAAAGTTATTATTCACCAAAATATTATTTTATTCCCATTGAACCACATTTTACTTATTAATGAAAACCATATATGTCAGATTTTTGAAATTCAAAACACGTAAGTGGTAAATTATCATTTAAATGAAAAATCATTTTTTTAAGTACGACTTAGTGGTTTCACTATTCATAAAAAATTGTTGTTTTTTAGAAAAATACAAAAACATCACACTAAGCTATATTTGATATTCTAAATTCAAAAATTATGTCTATTTTTAAAACTTCAAAACATATAAGTTGCATTAATTAATATAATAATTAAATCCCACTGTCAGAGCAAATAGCATGTTTTTATGAAATAATAAGTATCAAAAGATTGACACTAGTTTAAGTCCAATTTCAAAGTGAAATTAATTCCAATGACCACTATTGGATTAAATGGTACAAATATATTCTAATTTAACATTAAAAACAATTAAAAAGATAAACTAATCATATAAATAAATTAGATTAAAAAGAGGTTTTGAATTAAAATACAATATTTTTCACTATTAATTGAAAAAATGAACTTTATCAGAAAAATACCAAAAATTTACCCAAAGTAAATTTCAAGGTCCAATTCATAAATAATATGATTATTTCGGAAAATAGGGCTTATAAAATTGTCAAAAGTTTTATTTAAATATGGTTTTCAATCAAAAGGTAGTAAAACATTCTTTTAAAAATATTAGTGTATTCCGTGCTTAATATTGGATTTATTCTCATTTTAAGCCTGTAAAACACTATCTAATTAATAAATTGGCATAGATAAAAATATATATTATTAATTACTTACTTGGGATGTTACAATACCAATCTTATTCTTGCATATTTTGAAGGTGTGTTACATTCCATATGTTCATTTCTCAAATTCCGTATTTATGAATTTCACTTTGATTATGATATGTGGAAAGATTAAAAAAACTATTTTTTCTAGGGGAATTATTATTTTTATGCCTTATGATTTATTTTTTTGAAGATATAATCATTAACATCTTATATTTGCCACACCAAATAGGTCATTAATGTGTTATGTAAAGGTTCAGAACCCTGAGACGTTATGTGTAGGATTATGGGGTAACACTAATACACTATGATACTCTATCCACCCTATGATATTTTCAATGATATTAGAATCAAACAAATTTTTTTTCATGTTATATGTTTCTGCCATAATTATTATCTTCCAATGTTATTTTGATAGAATGTTTATTTGTTTATGCTTCTATGAAGTTACTCATTATCCTTCTATTTTCTGATTACATGTGATACATTTGACTCATATGTTATGATTCAATATAATGTTTATTACCTTAAACGGATTTTTAGATCATCCATTTCTTTTATCTATTATCTAGGTTATACTATATAGTATAATTAGCTCACATATTTCAATATCTCATTATGAGGGTTAAAATAAATAATTTTAATATTAGTTGTCTTATGTTCCTAGTATTCCAAGGGGATTATCTTTTTTAATCTATAGATTGTATTAAATGGATATTTATGTTAAAATAATTCGATATTATATTTAAAAAGATTGGGTATCTAGAGTTATATTCTACCTTTTTAACAAATTATGTCCTCATTATATGAAATTGTTACATGTAATCAATGTTTTTCTATAAAAAAATATACTTTTTTAAATCCTGCATCATAAAAGTGGTTAAAAAAATATCTACCAAAAAAGTGGAAAATGGAAATACAAATATCATTTGGAATAACCAAATTTGCTGTTTTAAAATATTATTTGTAATTAAAATTTCAAACATGGAAGAAAATAATAATTCCTAAATAATGTTGGAGAGTCATAGTTTTCATTGGTCATAATAATATGAATGATCATGAGAAAATCAATGACCATAAAACCATAAAACAAAGAGGTGTGAAAAATACCACTAATTCATTAGAAGAGAATAAAATAGAATAATATTTTTTTCGATATTTTTCAAAGATTTGTGTATTTATCTTACCATTTAAACATTTACATTAAATAAATATACTTTTATGCAAAGTATATTTTCATTCATTAATCAATTTACACCCTAATCTCATATGTTTCTCCCAATTATGAGTATTCAATATGAAATTTTGATTCCAAAAATACTACAATTATATTCTAATAGATTATATAGTTCAAAAAACCAATAAAAAATTATTTATATCATATTTCAATAATAATCAATCCTGAAATTTTTAGAAAAAGTTCGGATAATTGTCAAAATGATTGAACATTCAAAATAATAAATAAAACATTAATCATCAAATTTCAACTGTAAAACCCAATTTTCAAATAAAATATTTCAATAAATAATTATCATTAAAAATATTCAAAACATTCCAAACTAATATTCAAAGAAAAATTTTAGAATTATTTTATTACAGATTCTTACATGAAAAATTAAATATTTACCTATAAATAACATTGATCACTCATAGAGTCTCATAAAAAATATATACGTCATAGTTACATAATGTCCAATATATTCTAATCATTTTAATAAATTACCTAAATTACCATAATTCTATATTAATATAATATATTCCTCCAAAATAAAATTCAAGAAATAATCCTCAAATAATTTCCCATTTTCACACCTTTGTCATTATTTTTTGGTATTGTCTCCTTTTATTTTTGGTTTATCATTTCCCGTAGGTTTCCTTTTGTGATTTGGAGAAAAAATAGAGATTTTGGGTGGACAGACCTAGGAACACTGTTGTAAGAAAATTATTAGTAACCATGTTCCCCACCCAGGTACCCGTGAAGTAGGAGAAGGAACATACCACATTGCCACTTCACAACTGTGGACACTGTCCAAGGTGTTCATGCGGTCTGGATAAAACTTCTACACGATTACGACAAGATTTATTAAACCACACAAACTAACTACGCCCTAAGTCATGGTCATTAAAAATTGTTATTTCTATTTTCCCCTTTGTAATTAAACCTAGTCGACCCATTTTCTTCCCCACATTATATTTTCAGCCACATAAGGCCTCCAAGATCCCTCAAACTCCCTTTGTTCCCACTTTTTGAAGGGGTATTTAATGGAGAAACCTCAAGAATAAGAAAGGATGTGGATTACCCCATACGTCTTATTTATTATTACAGTTACTTACATATTTATTGAGGATATATTTCTACAACAGCTAGGGTTTCTTCCTCAGGGATTAATATTGGGGTGTTGGGTTTGACCTCATAGATTGTGGACTATATTTTCATTATTGAGGTGTAGTTGAAGGGTGGTGGAAGAATTTCACCAAATTTTGGAGATTTTTTCACATAAAAGGTAAAAGGTTCCATCTATAAAAATTATATAGTATATTAATTTTATTTTATAATTAATTTACCATGATTCTTGAATAATATGTGTGGTGTGAAAGTAGTTTTTGAAAAAGATTAACATATGTTTGATTTTAAAAAGGTATGTTAATGTGAAATGGGGTATGTTTTTATGGGAACCAATGTTTTGTCACATGTTAATGTTTTATAAATTGTTCCAAAATTTTATTAAATTATAAAATGGTTTTTAATTTTGTTTTGATTTGGTTTTGGTATACATTTGGTCTTAAAAGAAGATTTGAATGAGTTTTCTTCTATAAAACCCTATGAAATTTCAGGGAATTGATTTATGAAAATTATAAATTATTTATTAATTTATATAAAGGGATTGAAACATGTTTAAGAACTATTACAATGAGTATGAACTTTTAAGTTGTATTTTGATGTGCAAGTGGTATTATTTGTCTTGTAGAACATGATTGAGCATAAAAGGGATGCATGGGAATAAAATTTGGTGGACTAGGACAAGTTTTCTAGTGATTCTAAAGTTCATGAGGCCTAATTTCAATTAGCTGGATTGATGATGATAACAGTAATTATTAATGGGAAATGATTTGATGCCACTAAAAATTGGGATATTTCTCCTCTCAAATGGCTCCTGCATGAGAAAGTTGTTGGTCATGTTTCTTATACCACATTTCACTGAGATATGAGATTACTAGTCTCACATTTCTAGAAGGTACCTATGGGTTGTTCCCATGATTTGAGATCATTGGATATTTTCCATTTTCTTTCATTATACGACAGTGTTTACTTGTAAATTTTTATAAGAATGTGTTTTATATCTAAATTTTTTTTTCCATAAAATTGTATTTCATTTAAATCTATTTTTCATGAAAGTGTTATTATAATTATTTTTAATAAATTTGTTCATGTAATTTAATTTATTATGTTTTTTAGTGGAATTTGTTATTGTGTGGAATCCTTATGGGATTAAGATCACACCCTACTAACATATTGGGGTGTATGTAGGGTTGGTATTGCTTGACTCAGGTATGAAAAAGGATTTTGGTGACAAAATATTGTGTTACTAGTTGGTTACGGGTTGCAGTGTTGTAAAGGTGGCTTGAGGGAATTTCCCCCATTTAATTTGGTGGGTTTTGATATAAAATTTAAGTTCTTCTATTATTGTAACCCTGTTTGGTGTTGGTTTAACCTATGTATCCCAATTCATAAAAATTGTTTATGGCTTGTTTGGTTGAAATTTCAGAGTCTATTAACTAAAATTTTCTTATTGTTTAATGCTTATTAATTTGGGTAAATTAGTCCCAATCTTTGTTTATGATACCCAGGTACATGAACTAGCTCGTGGGGATCTAGATTTCCCTTTGTCCCATGCAACACACTGGGTCATGCACATTTTCAGATGGTGACAAAGCATGGTTCGTGACACTTATAATATTCTCTTAACCATGAACATATAATGTACCCAAATAATATAGTGATATATTAATGAAATAACTTTAATCACTTAATCACTAAATCAATTTTCATTCCTATATTTATTTAAATGACAAAAAAATCATTCCTAATGTCAAATTAATCAATATTTTTAATTCCAAAGTATCTAGGATATCAAATAGGCCAGTGGTAGCTGGTGCACCCTTATTGACATTTAGTTGTGGGTCCAAGACCCATTGTATTTTCAGATTTTATATGTTTTCATTAATAATATGTTCGTAAAATTCATATAACATTCCAAAAACTACTACGAACATCCATTAAGTTATCATTAATCAGAAAATTAATTTTGATCTTATAAGGTGTTTCGTATATCTTATTTTTTTATACAAAATAAAAAAATATTATTTCAATATAATTTCCTTAAAATGAAGCAAATATTAACCTAAAGCTTTATTTACCCATTTATAATATATCCCTAAATTATTATGTCCCAAAATAATTTCCTTTTCACTACACCAATTTTCAATTGTATCGATTCTATCTAAAATATGATACAAATGTTTGAAAATGAAATCCATCATATAATAATCCTTAGGTGATTCAAGATTATAATAATATTTAAAATGTATCACAATATTATTGTTAAAATATCACTATGTCATCATTATGAATACTTAATATATTCCACATCCTTTATTCAACATCCTTCTTAATCAATTATGCATGATTCATTGTATTATTTCTTAATTATTTATTTCCAAAATAAAGGATATAGATTATTTACTTTAGATTTATCAATATCAACACAATCATGTTTTGTAAATTTAACATAATAATATAATTCATTTATTATATATAAACGTTAGGATTTTCTTGATATTCCACATATTTTCGGATAGGATGCTTGTGTTCCAGAATGTAAATGGTCCAGACCATTTTTATATTTTACTTTTTGATAGATTTTTCAAAGATGATATTATGAAATAAAATATAAAAATTACCATGATCTATATAAATATTAGATAAATGAAATGGTTTTGGATAGATAAAATAGTAACTTGTAGGTGATTTGCATGTTCAAAAATCATTCGAAAATATTGGAACAAATTTTTTTTCATGATGGTGATGGTTAAATCATATAGAAGGGATATATTGGTTTTTTGAGATAATTTTCCTTTCATATTGAAAAATTAATGTTAATATATATTAATGAACTTCATTTAAACATGAAATGAAATATTTCATGTTAAAATGAAAATGGACCTTGTAAAGACAATACATATAGAAATTCTATAATAAATTAAACCTCAAATCCTTAAAACTAAAATTAATAAAATTTTCATTATTTTTTTTAAACATAAATTATATCCAATAAAATTCATTTTATATAACAACAAACCTATCACAATTCTTATAAAATAATCCAACATGCGAAACAAAAAGGTTACACATACCTTAAACCAATAAAAAATCTCCCAAATTGTCCTTAATAACAATAAAATATCATCACTTAAAACCTAAAAATGTTTTCAATTCCATTGATATTATGATAAATATTAGAAATTAATAACCATTATGGTATACATAGCGTTTAAAACAACATAATATCAAAAAGGTATCTATACTTTTTCTCTAATACCAACTATAGGTAACAATCCTTAATCTATCCATTAATTGAATCCAAAAACAAGATTTCTTTTATGGAATTATAGGTTAATTGAATTAGATAATTAGGTCCTAAATCTTACATAACAAACCTATATATTACAAAGTGGTAACATCCACTCAATATCCATTTTTTCCACAACATTAATCATTTATAAAATAAACATGTTCTTTTTTCATAATTAATCTTCATGAAATTGAAAATGAATTATTATTTGTTCTGAATCATCCTTAAAACCTATGATTTTTTTTAAAACATGGGATGGCCACAAAATCAGAGTAATGGATATGAAAGAGAAAGAAATAATCTAGTTAGCCCATTTTAGAAAAAAATTTCTTTAAATGCTTTTCTCAAATGAAATCAACATTAATACCCAAATTTGTTCATAAAATACATTATAAAAAAGTTAGTGAAAATATTACCATGAGGGTTTTTTTATAAAACATGATAATATGAATAAATAAAAACATAAAATAATGATTTTTGTGTTGGGAAAACACGTTATCATCATAAATGTGTAAATAGAAAAATTCTTTTTTCCTTTTTAAAAGAATCTATAATCATTCAATATAAGATACATAAAAATCATACCTTTGAAAAAGAAATTAAATGAAAGTCAAAGGAGAAATAAAAATTAATTTTTCATTATTTTATTTTCCTATAAAAATATAAAAAATTTGTATTAATAATAAGTATACTGACGACAAAAAATTAGAAAATAAAAATTAAAACATTTAGATGCGGTTTTAAAAAAAAGTATATCTTACCTTTTGTACAACACATCATGTAATTTTTTTTATTCCTAAATAATATAAATATGTTAATTTTAGAATTTACAATTTATGTTTTTAATGTTAATTATTACATTTACCTTATTACAATAAATTACATAATCAATTAAGATCACATCAGATGTTTTGATGATGTTCATCTCATATATCCAAAATGATTCCATAAGTTAAATATGGTCAATGTGGTAATTATTAAATCATATAAATAATAATAATTTCATAATTATATTTTTTATATATCAATTATACGTTTCAAAACTATCATGAAATATGGTTTGGAAAAATGAACTACGTAACAATTACGGAGACAATGGGTCGTACATACCCATGTGTAACGTTACCAATTATCAAAGATCATGATAGAAAGAAGGTATGTATTATTTTATCATTAAAGAATGATAATTATATCATAATACCTAATTATTTGTTTAATTTAACATGTATATATCATCTATGTGATTTGATGATGAAAAACGAATCTCATCACTACAAGGAGGTGGTAGTCCACACGTACACACACTACCTTATTATTTTTCAATGAATAGAAAGGTAAGAAACTAAATGATATATTATAATTAAAAAATGATAAATACTTCATTAATATAAAATATATAAATAATAAATATATCATTAACACCATCCATAATATGAGGTTATAAAAAAAGAATTAAATCAGTTCTCGAGGCAATAGTATATCATACACATAAATGATGGTTTTTTTACCATTTTATTGAATAAGAGATGGGTATAGGTTATTAAATTAACATAATAAAATATTATTGTAAAAAATTTAATTGATATATTATATATCCATGGTTTAATAATATTTTATATTTATATAATAATAAATAAAATTAGAACACGTGGTTAAGAACTATACATATTATTCAGACAACCTCCTAAAGTTTACTCTAAAACCATTCCTTTATTAGATTAATGTTAAAACCAAGGCCCATATAATTTTTTTATGTATATATATATTGTATTTAGGATTTTATTTTCTTAGAAAAAATGTTTTTTATGAGTAAATAAAAGAGGATATGAGATGCTTTATTATAAGCTAAGGGGGGGGGGGGCACTCATGTAATTTCTCATATTATTAAATTAATATAAATAAATTTTCATACTAAAATTTATACAAATTGATATTATTGGAAGGTAAAATAATTATTATTATAAATAATCTCATAAAATAAATCATGTACAAGTTTAGGTGACGTTTTCACCCTTAACATTTTATATTAACATGTGATAACACTTTTTGATAATTTCCAATATAATAATGTTTATAAACATTAGGGATCGTGAAATATATAATATATTGAAAACCAATGAATAAGTAGACCATTTTTTATTTTATAAAAAATATACCATTCACTAGTATAATTATTTTTTTTATTAATTTTTATTTTTTTAATAAAACATTAATTTTTATAAAATATCAATAATGTTAATTTTGAAATTATTTATTTTAATTAACTATAAAGAAATAAAAAACTATTTAATTTAAATATTAAACATTATCCCCCAACAAATATATTATAATTACCTTAAATTTTTTTTAACATAATAATGAATTCATATTATATTACGTTAAATATCATTAATGTCATTTATTTATTTTTTCTATTACTTGATTAAATATTTTATCAGTGTTGCATAAGAATTAATGGTAGTTACTTCGTTACTAAAAAATATAAATATATATCCATGATAAAAATAAATTAATTATTTTCAAATAATTTTTTTTAACTGAACATACCTTCTTTTAATACAAATTTTAGAAAATTAAAGATAATAAATAAATGAAAATGAAATTTTCTGACACTTATCAATATAAAGAATTATAAAGGTAATAATCATGGCCATATAGGGAAGACAAGTTCATATATTTAAATTTTAAATGATTAGTAAATTAATATAACCATTAAATAAAATTATAGAACATGTTAGCATTACTTTTTAGTCATTATTAAATTATTCATAACCTTAATTAACCCATTTTACCTTTATAGTGGTATTAATACTTGCTATTGTTTATCTTTATAATGACAACAATTAAAATGAATTTTTTAGAAATAATTTATCTACTTATTCAAAATATATGATCAATTTTTCATGATTCCAAACTGGGAATTGGATGAATTTAATTTAATATTTGACTAAAAGAACCAATTAAAAATAGTCATTCCGAAAAATGCATTTTTAATTATAAAAATTTGTTTTTATAAATCTAGCTATAATATTTATTAAATGAACTGAATTGAATTAATTTGAATATTAAATAAAAAATTTTACTTTTAAACAATTTAAAAAAATAGCTTCACAAATGATTGAAACAATAATACGGTTTTCAATAAATATTAGTATTTATCCCTATTTACTAGAATATAAACATTTTATGAAAAATCACAAAATTTTACTCTATGATAATTTTGATATTTAAGATTTAAAAATTCAAAACTTTATATTAAATAAAATATCAAAATTTTATAGAATGTACTTATAATATTCACTTAAAAAAATAAATAAATATCATTTTTGGATGAAACATATTTTTGATGAATAAAATAACCATAATAAATATCGAGTGATTATTTCCTCTCCTTTTGTCAATAAGATTTTAATTATTAGGACATTAATATATATTTCATAAATTATTTAATCATTTTTATACCTGATAATTGAATGTCAATGTTATTATAACCATATTAAAATAATAATATTATATGGTTCATGTAGGCTCAGTATTTCACATCGTATATGCTATTGATCATAGTTTTCTTTTTAAAATATAGAGGTGATACAATGATATAGATATTTGGAATAATTATATAGAACATAAATAATTTTTAGAATTCATTTATTATATCAATGATAACTACTATGATCATTTTCACATGGTAGTTGATATAGTCCATTAGTATATTAGGATCACTCCACAAATGTATAAATTTATTGGATAGAGTAATATAGTGAATTGAGTTCACCCAACAAGCCCATTAAAATAGTCAATAGATTCCCATAGTGTAATCAGTTCACTACCCACTTTTATAAACGCAATTCAAGAAGTAACATAGTATATTTGGTTCACTCTCTAGTCCCTAACATGTCATCACATGAGATATAAAACTTTACCCTATTTTTAGATAGTTATTAATTATGGAATTGACAACAATATAATGAAAAAAATATAAATATGTGTTCCACATGACCAATTTTTTCATTATAATTCCATGATAACTTAAATAACCCCTATGAAATCGATTTTCCTCATAGATATTTTAATAAGACAAGATAATAAGTCATACTGAGATAGAATTTGGTTGTTATCTTTATATCATATCCCATGTAAAATATAAATAAAATAAAGAATATTGTCAGAGATTAAAAATAATTATAAGAGAATTAAAAAATTACTTTTGAAAAAAAGAAATATGCAATGAATTTTTATACATATTATTTTAAAATGAAATAATCCATAATTTTTTTTTTGAAAAAAATGAGAAAGTGAATATGAAAATTATTTCTAAATAATGAAAAATTTAAAATGAAAATACATTAATTAAATTGAAGAAAATGATGGGGGAAAGTAACTATGTAGAAAATATTAAAATAATTTGATTCAAACATTTATAAAAAAATTAAAATTAATAACAAATTACTCAAATAAATCATAGAACATGATGTAAGTAAATCTATAATGTATATGAAAAACAATAACATAGAAGAGAAATATTCATGAGTAAAGAGAAAATATATGGTAAGCTCAACATATAATAATCTTTTTTGGTTAATTGTTATTAAATCTAAGGTGAAATTGTAATGAGATGGGTAAAAAATAATATATATATTGTTTACAAGAAATAAATGTTTTTTTTGTGACATAGTGTATTCAATTTTCTCAAATAAGAATTTATTGATAGGAAATTTGGATTTCGATGTGAGATTGGAAAAGAAACCCTTACCTAGTACTTCAACATGGCCATACATTCTGCAACTTGACATATAATAAATTTTGCATATTATTTATATTTAAAGTAACCTTCTTCATCTTCTTATTACAAAATACCATTAGTTTATAATTTATATTTCCCATATATTTATTATATATGGATATAATTAATATTCAAATGTTAATTGTTCAGTGTTTCTATGCATGATTTGGTCGATGGTTATGGCCACCAATCATTAATCAGTGTTTCATTAAAACCATAATATTAATTATATCTTGTTTTATGTGTATTATTTCTTTCTTGAGATCAATGGTAATTTCTTAATACTTGAAATGATGGTTTTTAAGGAACAGTTACACAATTATTTTTCTATGATTATTGAATTATCAAAAGAATTGAATTTATTGGTGAATATAATTAGGAATATTAACATTTAAAATTTTCAAAACCATATTAAATGAATATCAATTTTATAATATTACCTTTTTTATGTTTTCATATTCATTCATAAAGGAAATGTTGCATCATCATTCATTTAGGTGGTAAAATTGACAAAATCAAGAACATGTTACAAGGACTAAAAGAGTAAGAAAATGGGATTATATTGTAATAATATCACATTTATATATAATTAATAATTAAAAAAAATACTTTCAAAATTATAAAATGTTATTTTAGAATTAATGGATGATGAATATAAATAAAAATTATTATACAGAGCATAAATATTATAATTATGTCTTAAATCTTATCTTTGAGAGACTCATGGAAATGTGGGATTTTGGACTCCTTATTATGAATAGTGGCTTGAAAAAGTGGGATAGTATTTTTATATAGATAATTTTGGTATATGTTTTGGAAGAAACTAATGGAAATGTGTGGTATGAAGTTGTAATTGGAGGGGTCCTATTATAAGTGATTTTGAGTCTCATTTTCACAAATACCCATTTTCTAATGTGTAAGGAATGTCCATTCACTATGAAAGTGCATCCAAAGTGAAAAAATAAAGTATATGGATCATTAATACCCTCATTATTGCAATATGTAGCTAATATTTTAGATATTTTATGACTTTATCCAACAATTTATCCTTGGTAACTCATTTTCCATTACCGTGATAACTCAATTTTCACCTCAGTAACTTTTTGTTATAGATAAAAATGAAGTTAACCTTCTAACTTAATTTCAATATGATGATTCAAAATAATAAATTCATTCAATATAATTTATTTTTTATGAGAAATTGAACTTGTAAAAAAATATAATATATATGTAATAGTATTTAAGTAAAATTAACGTTTTAACCATTATGTGTTATTTATATTCTTTCATATAAATCTCTAGCTAAACAATCATTAATCAATTTTTTTATATAAAAAATCATTTTTTTGAATTATCCTGTTAATGTGATCTATTTAACTGATACAAGAATATAAAATACATAGTAAGATAATTGAAACATTAAATTATTTTAACCACGTCCCATAATTTATCTTCTAACCATTAAATGTTATCAATAAGTTGGCATTGTAATATTTATTTTAATGTTATAAAATAATCAATTAATATTTTGAGGATAATAATAATAATATGTAATGAATAAAAATATTTTTTTTATAATGATAAATTGTCTCTTCATCCCATTCCTAAATTATTTATTATATATGGTTTTTATATTTGTGACTAATAATTACAAATAATTAATTTACATAATGGACACATTTATATCTGGGGAATATACTTACAATGGTCATATATCCAATTATCATATAACCATTAACCATATATATAGTGGTCATATTAAATTAATATATATATACTTACATATATCACTAAATTTATTTATCATATTATCTAATTTATTCTTCAATATGTCCACTTTATATTTAAAATGATGTATTCTTTAAATAGTAAGCATCAGGGGTATGATCTCCATCATAGATCATGATGGGGATAATCCTAAGAAAATAGTAGTTCTACTTTCTTTTTTCATCATTCTGTTAGTAATTTTACTTATTAGGTTTCATTTAGTTATCCCATAATGTATTTGAATTTGTATTTTAATATTTGACCACAATTTTATAAGCCATTGTTTATTCAGTTGTGTGTTGTGTGCATCAAATGCGTCAAGATTTATTTAAAGTTAAATATACACTATAATAATGTGGTGTTCTATTCTAGGACCTTAAATAATTTCTCCTTAAACATTTCGTCACACTAATTAAAACTATTTATGTGACTTTTTTCTCATTATATTTATATTTTCCCACTTTGATTCCACAAAATTTTTATTCCTATAGATTTCTCTAACTAGGTTAGTAGTAATTTTTATAGTATTTTATCTTAATGATCAATTATATGTACAATTTTCTTATTATAATATGGATCATGTTTCACTGGTAAAACATCTAAATTCTTTACATGTGAAGGGTTAGTTTTTTTCGTAAAATGTAACACATAAAACCCATCATACACATATAATAGGTTAAATATAAGTGAAAGATGAGAAGATACCATCTCTATATGAAAAAGGATTGTTAATGAAAAAATGCCTATGAGGGTGAACGTTCTCTTATTCTGAAATATCATAACCCTCTTTCATAGTAGTACTGGAATGAATACATTGTCTCTAACTTCATACACTAAAATTCACAGATAATTATTTTCATAACTCATCAATCAATGTTGTTTAGTTATAATGTGCTCTTAAATGGTTTGAATATTCCCTAACATTTATTGAGAAAGATATTTTCCAAGAATCTTGATATCCCCATCTTCATACCAACACATTGGAGTTCTATATCACTTCTTATACAATGCCACATATTATGTTATTTGAATTATATAATAGAAAATATAGTTATATAATTTCTCTAGTAGGGGAAAATAGTGATCCCAAGCTCATTTGAAATCCACTAAACAATATATCGACATACATTCTCGGGACTAAATAGTTATTTAAAATTGACCATAAATCCTAGGAAAATAAGTAACATTACTGATTTTAACTATATATAATGCTTGTTTTCAACTCCTTCAAAAAATTGCGGTGTACCTCAAATATTGATCTGATACAGTAGAAAGTGGTAGTCTATGCATCATTAAAACTTTCTTTATGTATATCATTTAAGGATTATCAAAAGATACTTATTATCAAATATAGATTAAATTTGATTATATTTAAGGTGATTAACTTCAACCCAAATCTTATTATAGACTTTATAAAACGTGGAATGTCTAATGATGAAATCTATGGTGATGTTCTCATATTTACATACCTGTAATAGAAATGGATTCATTGTCTCCTTATACTTATTTTACTCAGACAGAACTTTTTTCAGAAACCAATAATTGAGATATAACTCTATAATATCTATATTCACGTTATCCCCCATCATAAATTATTATTATGATCTCCTTAAATTATATTTCATGATATATTGATAGTTAATTATGAGTTATGTACATCATCCAACAACACCTTCTTCAATTCTGATATTGGTCGAACCTATATTGAATTTATAAATCATATAATTCGATTAGTAGCAATGTAAAATTTTAAAATATTCTAAATTTTAATATATTTCACTATATCTTCTTTCGATGCCAACATAATCATTACATGGATTAATTTTCCATAAATCACTTCGAAGAGAATAGATATATGTCATACTCTTATGATTTCAAGGTCTACCATACTCAAGTACAAGAGTAATAGGACTATTCAAATCCCCATCATTTATGAGGAAATATAATTCTACAAACTCATAGAATCATTTTCCTTATTTTCCTTCCTAGTGTGGTAATGTATTTAGCAGTCATAGACCTTTATCAACTCCAAATATCACCTTTACCTCATGTTCAATTAATTTTTTATGAATATATTCTTAAATATCATATTATCAATAGATAATTTATACATTTAACCATATATATAGATCCATTATATCTTTAATGAAAATATTATCTTTTCTATATATATCAAATACATTACTTAATTTTTTTCTTCTACATTCATTTGAAATGAGATATATTCTACCAAAATTTTAGTTTTCATGATGACACCTCCGAGTCCCTTATTTGATGCATCACCATATATCATAAATCTATATCCACTAAAGGGTTGTTGGGGTCTATTTTAGTTACCTACATTCTTTTTCAAAGCTTCGAATTTTAATCACAATCATCAAATTGAGGAGAACACGAATATCCTTTGAGTTATCCTAGTTTGTGTATTTGATAGTCCTGAGAAATTTCTCATAATGCATCCATAGTATCTATAAAATTAATTAATAATATGAATATCTATTACTATGGGTTCTATATACCATTATTTAAACACCCTTACCTTTTAAGGATACAAAAAAATACATTTTTATGTGATTATATAACATAAGCATGATATTTTTTGTAGAAATAATTAATTCTTTATATAGTTGGCATAAAGTTTCTCATTCCATAAGGTATACATTATAGTCATCAAATGATCTTTATAATCATCATTTTTCATATAATTTAGTTTTATATCAATGATAATTAATACCACAAATTGATCAAGGTAATCTCTATAGTCTCTATTAATCCAATCCATGAAGATTGAGGGATAAATTTTACATTTGAATGGAATCAATATGAATTTGTAGTGTAAATATATTTTATAGATTGTAGTCTTGGGCATGTACCCAATTATTACTATTAATTGGTGATATCTAGGTGAAATTTTAATCATTTATAAATATTTATACATATATATTTGATCAAATGTAACAACCATTTTTTGAATCATGTTGAAAATCTCCCTAGTTTTGAATTTTTGGAATTTGTGGGTATGATAATTTCTTTTTAAATAATAGAAACTTAATTATGAGAGTTTTATCAATCCATCATCTTTATATTTTATGTGAATAAATATTTATTTGATGTATTAGGTGTTCATATGTGTTTCTGGTGCATCAGAGACCCGAAGGACAATTTTAAGAGTTACAAGTCAGGACCAATGATTAGTGTAAAGTGGGTGGCCTCTTCTTGTTAATCTTACACACTATTTTTGAACTTATTCATGGGTTTTCAAACCGTTCCAGGTGAGTCCCATGACCATTTGGTAAACTTTGTAGTTTTTACCAAGGTCTCTTTCATGGATTATACGCGTTTAAAAAAACTGTGAATCTCTAATTCATATTTCCTACCAACTCATTTTATTTCTTATTCCTTACAGTTACTGGTCAAAGAAAATAAAATAATTTACCTAATACATAGATTATTTTTTTCATGTCAAATGGGAATTTCTATATTGGTATTATCTATGTATTATATCCTTCACGGTTTCAACATGGTTTGTCTAACTGTTTAAGTAACCACATGACCCTTTGTAGAGGAAAATTTCGAATATTTTACCTCTTATATGTTTGGGGGGTTTCTCAAATTTTTCCGATTTTGGTCATGAGTAGTATTAGAGGGATTCACCCATTTCCTTATCCTATTTATTTTTATCCACATCCATCATCAGTGCTCCATTCATCAAGTATTCATGATTTTTGGAACCACATTAGTGAGTCTCTCCTCTCCCTTGCATATCTTTTTCCCTTTCTATCACCTCTTAGACTACTAATTACTTATGATTGATTTTACCCAATTCTCAAGGAGATCGATAGATGTAATAATTTCTTTCAAACATAATTGATTTAGAGGCTAATACTAGTCGTGGATACATCTTTGAGGCTAAGGATGGTTGGTCATAATTTTCATTGTGTTTGCACAGACGTTGGGGGTGTATTTTAACGGACCATTGAGTATTTTTACATATGCCGTATAAAATTTATATCATGACGTTAAATTGAACATGTGACCTTATGGGATGTCTTTGGGAATACCCAAACATTATTTTCTCATGTGAGGCTAGGTTAGAGGTCGTCAACCACCATGGGTATTTTGGCCAGGGTGTGTTTTTAATTAAATTTATTTTTCTATATTTAATTTAATTTTCTTGTATATATATATATGTGATTCTATAATTTCATGTGATGTGATACATGAAATCATTATGGGTTTTAATACAGTAATTTAGGTGAATTGGATATCTGTATTGACCCGACATGGTTATCCAGATGGGAATGGCATGGATATTTTGAGTGAAATTGATCATAGGATCGGGTGTTGATGACGTCGATTGAGATAATGAAGTTGTCTAGTTTAGGGAATGGACCATGATATTTGATGGAATGGACATAATACATGAGAAACTTTGTCTTAGTGACATTAGGTGTTTTTTGGATGTTTCTTGGGTACAATATTAGTGATTCCCACTCACCAAGGATGGCTAATGTGCTGATTGGAGTCATGTGCACATAGTTTGACTTCTTGACAAGGTGGTTTTAACCACTCATGTGGGTATATGACCCTGGTAATGATTTTTAGAAAATTGGTTTGGGGGTTCTTGTGTGACACCCTAATCCCAAAAGCCTAGAGTCAGTGCATTGTTATGTATCATTAGAGTGATCACAAAGGATCAATTCGCGAAAGAACAAATAGTTTAGTAGACATGGAAGTACTAGAAACAATAATAAGGTTTACATTACAACTTAAATTGGAAAACTACAAAAAAAAATTTCCATAGACAACACTGAGATCCCATAGACTATCCCTATAGGTTAGTCATAATATAATTCTTCGCATCCTTGGAAAATAAGATATACAAAGGGGTGAGCTTAGATTCATAGTAAGGATGAAAATATAGCAGAAACATTCATAAATAAGAAAAAAACATTTAAGGCAATTTATAAGACAAAAACAATCATGATAAACATGAACTTCAACATAATATGGAAATTATAGAATCAAATAATTCCATTTAAATATTCACATGTATATTATACTAGTCGAATAACCACATTTAATATCAATAGGCACTTACATAATTATGGAATACATAATACCAGATTCTCATAACCACATAGTCAGGGCTATGTGCCAAGACTACATATAAGATTGTGTCAAGGCCTTATGCCAAGACCCCAGTTTATCTCATGAGACCTACTAATTCATCGAGGAGAAATAGAAGGCTCCACCTACCACTTACTATGTCCAATGTGTTCCTTATATTAAAAGGTTGAAACATAATCTTAACATTTGTATTAAAACTAGCATACGAAATGTCAATATTTTAACCACAAACCATGAATGGTATAAAAATAGCACATCCAAAGTCAAAAATAACTCATTAAATACAATATGGAATATTTTATTATAATAGATCAAACTCAATAAAGATTAATGAATTATATTGATATAGATAAAAATAAACATCAAAACTATTTGAGAGTAATATCCCCCTTTTTCTTGAAAGCATTAAAAAGTATCACTATTTATCAAGAAACCATTTAAAATTTATTTTTGAATCAAAGTGTCCCATACCACTTTGAATATTTTAAAAGTTATTTTAATTTAAAAAATTTAATTTACATATAATGAAATCCTTAAAACCATTTTTAAAATATGGACATCAATGTGAATGATTTACAATAATAAATACTTAAAACATTTTAAAATGATAATTTAGTTAGAGTTCCTAACCAAAATAAAGACACTTGAATACAAATTAAAGAGGTAATAAAAACATTATAATATCATGATAATAAAGGGATTCATGATATACTATGTAAACATACATTATATACACCATATAAAAGTGAATCAGTGTATAACAACAAAGAAGTCTCAATGGAATGTAAATTGAGATGAAATCGCTTATAAACACTGTATCCTTAAGTTAAGGATAAATCAATGACATAATTATGTGTGAAAAATAAAAATACAATCAATATTATTGGATATTATGTTTAAATAGATCGTAGTACATTCACACATATTCTTGTAAAAACAACACCAATGAATTGGATGTTTAACTCAATAAATAGAGATTGAGTTAAAATTACTCCAATCAAGTTTATATCAATGACTTGAGAATTTATCAATGGTGTGATTATTTATATCAAAAGTATATCCATAGAAAGGGGATTTGAAATTACTACAAAAATAATAAATAGTGATTCCACACATAATCATGGAGTAAAATAATCAATGATGTATGCGGAAAGCCGAATGAGTGGAAATTAAAATTTGAAATTCCCTTACCAATTTGGTAAAATACGAAACATACATCCCATGAAAGATGGTTCATAAAATTAAGAGGTAATTTCTCATAAATTAAATTATATTACACAATTAATACAATCATTGGGCAGTACGTATACCACAGAAAAGAAAATAGTCGTAGTATGGCATGAATCTCATAGAAATTTGAAGTGATATGAAAACCCTTACTTCATTAATATCAATTGAATCATATGGAAAATATTTGTAAAAAACATAATGAATCACTGAATACCATGAATGTAATGAGATTTATTATAATATATATATATATAAAATGATAGTACACAATACACCACATTTAATTAATTTGTGGCGAACAATGGAAATCTTACAGAATTAAAAGTGAGATGAGAAACCCCTTACTTTGTACTCTTCCTTGTTCAACGGTTTATTGACCTCCTATATAATGGTGAAATAATTGTTATTAAATTATACAAGAATCGTATTCATTAACATAATATCGTATATGATCTTTTAATATTTCTTTGTTAAAAATATTTTTGTATTTTCGTCGTTTCGAGAGTTAACTGATTCGTTTTCCTTTATATGCATTGTTTCATAAGTAGTGTTTTTAATTAATAGAATGTATCTTATTCATATTATGAATTATATTAAGTCTTTAATGATTATTTTTAATATTCTAATGAAAATCAATCTTGAATGGATTACGATGGTGAATGAATCTCATAGCGTTTGTGGAGACGGTAATCTGTACGTACGTACGAGCGACAATATCATTTTTTTGATATTAAAATAATAAATAATTGGATGGTATATCATATTTAAAGATTAATTATCATGATATATTTATAATTTAAATCAATTATAAATCATTATTATACCCATCAATATCATAATATATTGAATAACAATTACACCATGGCGTGGAGACGATAAGCCGTATGTACCCAGGTATTGCGACTTGTCATTCAAAAGATGGACTGAATAATGAATATTATTGTACAATATTTATAATAACATCATATTTTATATAAGACACTGGAGTTATTATTTTAGAGTGTAAAAAACAAAGAAATAGAAGTGGAAGAAAAAAGTTACATGAAAGAGGTAATGAAATATTTACCTCGTTTTCGGGTTCTTCGTTTTGATTTGATCAAAATGACCCCTTATGTTGGATTTATGACTAAATTAAGGCCTCTAGGATGAAGGGGGGAGATTTTAGAGGGTATTTGGAAATATTTTGGATGAGAAAAATGGTTTTGAAGGTGTGAACATGAGGGAAGGGGAGATCTCTTTTATAAGATGTGTGAGGGGAAACTTAGGAAAAGTTAGAAATATTATATTATAGTAAAATAATTTTCATTTAATAATGTCTAAAAAATGAATTATTTAATGTCTAAGGTGGGTATTGGTCTAAAAACACTCATCCAATAGGTTTATACTGGTTCGGGTTACTGTATTATCCTTATTTTTTCGATTTAACACTTTGTTAAATAGATTGGCATTTTCCATGTCTGTTTTTATTTTTATATTATATGGTTTATAATATTACTATATACATCCATGATAACCCCAAGTGGTTCAATAATGATACACCTATCATTATATAATTTATCTTCCAAACCTTTGATTTTTAGTAATATAACATCAATTAATAATATAATATTTGTTTTAAAATCTCTTTTATGTCAATTTTGACACTATTTTGTATTTTTGTTTTTGATAACTTAATAACAACATTATTACTTAAAAAAATCATCTAACCAACCCTAACATGTCATATTTACCTATAAAATTAGTGTAATTCATACGAAGTCTCAAATTACTCTTATTTGTAAATTTATAATATCAAGTGTTTTAATATTTCCTTAATTAGGTAATTACTGCATCATCATTGTGTCATAAATAAATTAAATTATTTAATGTCAAAAAAAATATAAATAAAATACCCTTTGTAGGAAATATTCTTATATTTATAATTAATATTTATAATCTAATTTATCTTATGTATATCCCTATATTAAAAATGGATTAGATATTAAGATTCGAATTTAACACTTTTAACTCTTCTTTGAATTAAATAATAATAAATGTCCTAGTCTAATCCAAGTGGACCTAAAGGACTATATTTTATTCTTAAGGTTATTTTTGGTCGAATTAATGTTATCTAATAGAATTAGGACATTTTTTAGGATAATAATAATATCATTTTCACCCTTAATTACCATGTTTCCTTTTAACTGTGGTATATAAATGTCAAAAGTTACTATTCATCAAAAATTATTTTTATCTTATTGAACCACCTATTACTTACTGATATCAACCGAGTCTCTATGATTTTTGAAAATAAATTCGTAGAAGTAGTAAAATTATGTTTTACTCAAAATTTTCAATGCTCCTAGGAGGTGGGTAAAAGACTATTAAAAAGTTCAATAAAATTTTTATATACCTAAAATTATTATAAACTGATTCCAATGAATTACATCGAACATATATAGGTATTATGTATCTATTTTGACCTAAAATAAATTGAAATCAAATAAATAATTATTTAAATAAAAATTCGGTTTTAAACTATAACTTTGTGCTTTTCACTATTCTCTAAAAATTGAATGTTTCCAGAAAAATACCAAAAATTCACCATAAGCTAATTTCGATATTCCAAATCCAAAAATGAATCCCATTTTGTAAGATAAACTTTATAAAATTTCAAAAAGTGTGTATTACTATTCATAATGGCTTGTTTTGTTGGTCGTGGTGTGTTAGAATCTCGGAGTTGAGTACAATGCAAGCTATTACATTATTTAAAGGGAAACATACTGTTAAAGATTGGGGTGTAATATTATTCCCCCATTTTGGAAATTGCGTCCTCAAAATTTCTAAAATTGGGCTTGGGAACATAATTTAAAGTCCCACATCAGCAAAAGAGTCAATAAAACTATCACATTAAAAGAAAGAAATAGAAGTACTAAGGTCACCCAAGATAACCCTTACTAGGATTCCATGTAGGAAAAAAAGGATATGGAAGATAAACTATGTGTCGTTTTCTGATGTAGAGGGATAGAAAACATGATCAGGATAATGTTACCAACTATAAACCCAAAAACATGTGATGAGACAAACAATCATTAGTTTCCCAGATGGAAAAGTAAACGGATAATGTTTCCTTAAGTTACATTTAATAATAATGAGGAATTTATTTATGAGAATGACTATGAAAATAAAGAGATATAATTTCATTTTATGTTGAGTTTCATTCTTTAAAAAATTTATACCATTAACTATTTTTTTTCAAATTACGGGTATTCAAGATGACATGGTCACACCTGAAGTGGTAGAATCAACATCTAGAGAATCACATTATCCACAAAGGATAAAATATATATTTACATTGTCTTTAGAGATTAATCAAAATAAAAAAGGTTAGTACAAGATCAGATGATCCCCCAAAAAGATATTACATTAGAGAAATAAACACTACTCTTAATTTCTAAAATTAAACCAACAATAACCTAATGTTAATAAATAACATTCAATAAAAAAATGTCAATAAAATTTTTCAATAAAAAAACTAATATTGATACCCAAAACATAAAAGAATTTAGTTATATAGTCTTCCAAGTTAAATTGTATCTCCAAATAACGTTGACTACTATTAAATTCACATACTTAAAAGTAGTTAACATTATCAGATATTCTCTATTATAGGTTAATCATTTCCATAAATAACCCAAATCACTATAAATCCACAATAAAAACATAGATCAAAATCCACTATTACTCCTCAAATTAAATCCCATAGTATTCTATATGCCTTAGACATATAATGTTCCCAACACAGAGAATGTCTTCCAAAATAACATTTATCACTTAATCACAAAATCATTTTCCTAAACTAAGGGTATTCATTTGATAAGACATAAGATCCCAAATTATCTTATTATTGATCAATATAATAATTTAACCAAAAATAATTAGTTACACTAGACATGGACTTCACATAGTCTAATTGTTGGGGATAAATCCCAATCACACTCTTCTTGTGGGTTCGATTCCCATAGTTTTTTCTGATGCAACGAGTTGTCACACGGTTTGCATGTTTTAATTTTATCAAAAACTATATTTTATAACATTACCAAAATGAGAAAAAATTATAAAAATAAGAATAAGATAATTTAACCACAAATTTTATCTCATACCTTTCATTTTCATCCAAAAATATAATAATTTGTAATTTCCTCAAACCCAATGATCATATAATAC
Organism: Viscum album; assembly: GCA_963277665.1. Classification (NCBI taxonomy): domain Eukaryota; kingdom Viridiplantae; phylum Streptophyta; class Magnoliopsida; order Santalales; family Viscaceae; genus Viscum; species Viscum album. Next base: position 859,092,318 of record OY728156.1, on the reverse strand, counting down.
CAATTGGTTATTTATAACTATAACCAAAGTAGTAAAGATAATTCTTCTAAAATATCATTTTCACATGACAAACTATAGGTCTACATATACAAGTGAAAATTATTCCAAATTAATCCAATCAACAAGGAGCACTAAAACTTTTAAACATTTCTCCGACCATTTATTTCCACATATCTTGTTCTTTGACCAGGAAAATATCCTATAGAATATGGCATTCACTTGGGTAATGTCCAATTCCACTACATTTACCTCAAATGACTGTAAATGGATTCATGGGACCATTTTTATTTTCTCCCATAGTACTCTTCATTTTTCCATGGAAATTATTTATTTATGTACTTCTTTCACAAACTTAAAGCATTTCTTTGTTCCATTGACACACATTCATGGGTGTCTCCATCCTCATTTCGTGCATGATGTAAATTGAGGATTATTTTCTCCATGGTCTCCACTGTTGGAGCTCTTATCATTCATCATATATCTCTTCTTTTTTGATTTCGGGATTTGGTTAATATATATGTTGTTGATCATATTTTTGGAAAAATTATTTGGCATGATCATGATATCTTTTACACCTATCAACATTCCATTTTGTTTCTCATTTCCACCACCATTACAACCCTGTATATCATGCTCAAAGTTACTATGAATTCCTTGGAATCCATCCATTGACTAAATCCAAAAAGATATGTGTGAGTAATAGTAGTCATAAAATCATTTCGAGAATATCATGACACCATATTTTCAATTTGAAACACCTTTGGATTTTCCAAGGCCATTTATTCTCATCTTATAATAAAATCCTTCAAATCAGTTTGTAAAAAAAATTAAATTATCCTATGAATATCCCTCGGGAGTGTCGTAACCTAGAGTGCAGCAAGACCCATTGTTATGCACCAATTCCCGTTAGAGTCTAGCTCAAAGTGAGGTTTTCGGGTTTTACCCCTAGGTACATCTGTGCCAGATCCACCTCTACCTACTTATATCCAGACATGGATGTATTTCTTGGAAAACTCACAAAATCTCTACAATACCAAAATTTTAATATTTTTTTTTCAATATTAATATTCAAAGTCTATCTTATGGATATGTGCTATAATCAATGATTACTTAAATCTAGTTTCCATGGTTATTACTATACTTCCTATAATACAAACGGTAATGCCCTGACCCCAGAAACGTGGAGTCAGTGCATTATTACATATCATTGGAATGATCACAAATGATCATGTCTCAAAAGATATATTAGTTTTGTAGCCTTGGGAAGACTAGATACATTCATAAGGATTACATTACATCATAAAATAGAAAACAAAAACAACATTGTTTCCATAGACAACACTGAGATCCCACAAACTATCCTTGTAGATTTTTCATAATATACTTTATCGCATCTTGGGAAAGTAATACATTGAAAGGGGAGAGCTTAGATTCTCAGTAAGGATAACAATATAGAAAAAACATTCATTAATAATCATTAACCTTTAAGGCAATGTATAATAGTAAAACAAAAGGCATTTAATCTTGAACTTCAGCATAATATGATAATGAGAAAATAAAATAATGTCATTTAATTATTCACATGGATATTCTAATATTATAATAATCACATGTAATATCAATATCCACTTTCATAATTATGGAATGCCTAATGACAAACATTAATAACCATATAGTCAAGCCCTTGTGCCAAGACTACAAATAATATTTTTTCAAAGCCCTGTGCCAATACACTAGTTTGTCTTATGAGACCTACCAAAGCATAGAGGACCTATAGCAGGCTCCACCCATCACTTACTAATTCCAATGCATTCGTCATATGAAAAAGGATGAAACATAATCTGAACATTAGTATTAAAACTAGCATAAAAAATGTTAGTATTTTAACCACAAACCATGAATGGTATAAAAATAGCACAACCACAGTCAAAAATAACACATTCAATACAAAATGGAAAATTTTAATATAATAGATCAGCCTCAATAAGGAATAATAAATGATAATTACATAGATGAAAATAAACGTCAAAACTATTTGAGTGAAATATCCCCCTTTTTTTAGAAAACATTTAAATGTCTAACTATTTTTCTAGAAGACGTTTAAAATAGATTTTTTAATCAAAGTGTCCCAGACCAATTTGAAACATTTAGAACGAATTTTAATTTTAATACTTTAAGGTCCATATAAACAAATCCTTAAAACCATTTTTAAAACATGGACATTAATGAGGAATTTTTAGAATAATAAATCTTTAAAAAAATTTAAAATGGTAATTTAATTCTAGTTCTTATCCAATACAGTGACACTTGAATATAAATAATTGAGGTAATAAAAACATTATAATATCATGGAAATAGAGGGATTCATGATATACTCTATCAATGTACATTATATACACCATATAAAAGTGAATTGGTATATAACAACAAAGAAGTCTTAATGGAAAAATTGAGATGAAATCTCTAATAATGACTGTATCCTTAGGTTAAGGATAAATCAACGAAATAATTATGTGTGACAAATATAAAGACACTAAATATAATTGGATATTCAGGATAAATAAATCAGAGGACATTCAAACATATTCTTATAAAATAACACCAATGAATTGGATGTTTAACTCAATAAATGGAGACAAAGTTAAAATTAATCTTATCAAGTTCATATCATTGACTTGAAAATTTATCAATGGAGTGATTATGTGTATCAAAATTATATCCACAGAAAGGGGAGTTGAAATTAATACACAAATAATAAATAGTGATTCCACCCATATTCATGGAGTAATATTATCAATGAAGTATGCGTAAAGTCGAATGAGTGGAAATCGAAATTTGAAATTATCTTGCCAATATAGTAACAAAAAAACATACATCCCATGAAATATGGATCATAAAATGAAGATGTAATTACTCTTAAATTAAATTATATAATACAAATAATAAAATCATTGGGCAGTATATACACCACACAAAAGGAAATAGTGGCATTGTGTCATGAATCTCATGGAAATGGGAAGTGGGATAGACACCCTTACATCATTGTAATCAATTGAGTCGTATGTCCAAAAGTTAATTAAAAAAATGAAAAATAGAATCCCATGAATAAAATGATAATAATAGTAATATATATATATATATATATATATATATATATTTCTAATGAAAGTACACAATACACCACATTTAATAAATAAGTGGAAAATAATGGAAATCTCACAGAAATAAAAGTGAGATAAAAAACCCCTTACTATGTAATTTTCCATGGTTGAGGGTAGGTTAACCTCATTTATAATGTTTAAATAATTGTTATTAAATTATACATGAATCATATATATTAATATGATATTATATATGATCTTTTAATATTTCTTTGTTAATAATATTTTATTATTATCATCTTTTCAGGTGTTAAATGATTCGTTTTATTTTATATTCATTGTTTTGTAAGCAGTTTTTTTATGAATATGATGTATATTATTCATATTTATAATGAAATTAATTCTTTTAATATTATTTTTAATCATTTAATGAAAATTAGTTTTGAATGGATTATGATGGAGAATGAATCTCATCGCGTTCGTGGAGACGGTAATCCGTACATACGCACGAGAAACAATATCATTCATTAGATATTAAAATAATATATAATTGGATGGTATATCATATATACAGAATCATGATCATTTTATATTTACTATTTACATTAATAACACATCAATATTATACCCATCCAAATAATAATGTATTGAATAACAATTACACCACGGCGTGGAGACGGTAAGTCGTACGTACGAGCGTATTGTGACATGTCATTAAAATGATGGATAGAATAATGAATATGGTCGTACCATATTTATAATAACATCACAACATATATAAGATACTTGAGTTATTATTTTAGAATGGAAACAACAAATAAAGGGGATGTGTTAGAATAAATGAACATGAAATAGGTGATGGAAAATTTACCTTTTCTTGGCGTCCTTCCTTCTGATTTGATCAAAAGTGCTCCTTAGGTTTGCATTATGACTAATGTGAGGCCTCCAGGGTAAAGATAGGAGATTTGAGATTTTATTTGGGCAGAGGATGGCCGAGACAAGAGGTTTTGAAGATGTGAATTTGAGGGAAGGGGGTGCCCTTTTATAAGAGGGGTGCGGGGAACCTTAGGAAAAGAAAGAAATATTATTTCATAATAAAATAACTTCCTATTTCAAATTGCTCCAAAATAAATTATTTAAAGGAAAAAGAAGGTATGAGTTGAAAACCCCTCAACCAATAGGTTTTTGACTAGTTTGGGTCACTATAGTAACATTATCTTTTAGATTTAACTCTTAGTTTAATTGTTTGACATTTACCATGTCACTTTGTATTTTTTTATTATATTGTTAAAAAAATTTATATACTTCCATACTAACCCCAAGTTGTTCATTAATGATAGAACAATAATTACATAAGCCTTTTGGCTGTACATTATATTTTTAGGAATATAATATCAACTAATAATATTTTATTTTATTTCAAAACTCTTTTATGTCAATTTTGACACTATTTGGTATGTTGTTTTTGATAAATTCATAACAACATTATTAATTCGACGAAAATTCATATAAACAACCCTAACATATCATATTAACCTAGAAAATTAATGTAATTCATAAAAAGTCTCAAATTACATTTAATTGGATATTTATGTTATAAAATATTTTAATATTTTATTAATTGGGTAATTATTGCATCATCATAGTGTCATAAATAAATTACATTATTTAATGTCTATAAAATATAAATAAAATACCATTATGTCGGAAATATTTTTATCTTTATAATGAATACTTATAATAGAATTTATCTTATCTATAACCCTATATTACAATTTGTTTAGTTATTAAGCATTGAATTTAACACTTTTAACTCTTCTTTGAATTAAATAATAATAAATGTCCAAATCTAATCGAAGTGGACCTAAAGGATCATATTTTATTCTTAAGGTTGTATTTGGTCGAATTACACTTATCCAATTGAATTAGGACATGTGTTAGGTGAATAATAATATCATTTTTACCCTAAATTAAACTTTTTTACTTTTAACCGTGGTAAATAAAATTCAAAAGTTACTATTCACCAAAAAAAATTATATTATTGAACCACATTTTACTTACTGATATCAACTGTGTCTCTTGGATTTTTGAAATTCAATTCACAGAAGTAGTAAAATTAACATTTATTCTAATTTTCAAATGCTCCTAGGAGATGGCTAAAAGACTGTTAAAGAGTTCGATAAAATTTTTATATATCTAAAATTGTTATAAACTAACTCTGATGAATTACATTGAACTTATATAGGTATTATGTATCTATTTTTACCTAAAATAAATTTAAATAAAATAAATAATTATTTAAATAACAATTTCGGATTTAAACTATAGCCAGTGTTTTTTACTATTCATGAAAATTTGAAATTTTTCAGAAAAATACCAAAAATTCACCCCAAGATAATTTTGATATTCTAAATCAAAAAATGAAGTCTTTTTTGAATGATAAAATTTATAAAATTTCAAAAACTGACTATTACTTTTCATTACGGCTCGTTTGGTTGGTCGTAGTGTGTTTGAATCCTGAAGTTGCATACAATGCAAGCTATTATATTATTTAAAGGGAAACATACCGTGGAAGCTTGGGGTGTTACATATTATCATAGAATGACACATGGAATGTGAGGAGCCTTTAGATGATAGCATTGAGACTATCATTAGGGGGATTATTCTAGTCTTATTGAGGTCGTTAGGCCTAGTCAATTCTGGGAGGATAAAGATCGTCAATACTCGGGACACTAATCTATGAGACGATAATTATTATATTTGATTATAGATATAATTTTTCCTTCAGACATCGGGATTCAAGCCAATATGATCTTTAAATCAGTTGTCCAAGGTATGAGGGTAACTTTTACTTTGGAATGCATTTGATCCATTGGTGCTTTGTTGCGACAATAGGTGTCAGTTGGAATGAGGTGTTGGGTAACATATTTAGTGCTGGAACAAAAGGGTTCACCTGTGCTGTTTGACATTAGGGGATTCCATGGTCCATATTCCTATTATCCTCTCATCATTAGGGATTCTAATATTGGTCGAGGTAGGTGATCACGACATTGTGGCTATTGAGCACTAGGGGAGTTTGTGTGTATATTATGATGATGCTACCTATTTATTTCAAATAGTTCACACCTTCTTAATCACAAATGTTGGGTATGAACACGTGGGTGGTACCACAATGTATCTTATTATTACACCATGTAAATTCCTTTCCGGACATGTATAGACATTATGTTGTTGTGTTCAAGTAAAGGTCTAGTTTTTAAAGTTGGATCCTTGTAGATTTGGCATGGATGAATTAAAGGGGAACGTGAGGTTCCTGCCACAGATGGAGTATTATTTTATCTCTCTTTTATTGTTTTAGAATCCTATATATGTATGTTCCTATTATGGTTATCCATTTTGGACCGTTTTGGTTATTTTATTTTATGACCTATATTAGATGTATTCTTTATTTTAGTAACATCAAGTTTTGTATTGGATGTTTATTTATTTTTGTTGTCGTTTTTTTACATTATTTTTTCTAGTGTATGTTATTGATTGTGCTTCTGCCTTGGGCATCTCTAGTTCGAGTCTACTGAGTCATTATTCCCCCACTGTATGTTATATATATATATACTCAAAATATTATTATATCATCTCTTATGGGAATATCCTCCTGACATTTACCTTTTACACTATCATTGCTTGTCAGTAACCTTTGGAATTTGGGGAGGTGCACCTAAACCTATTGGAACCCTGCATAATAGCAATATTTGGGTGGCTAATTGGGTTATGGATGCTACAAGTGGATTCATATAATATCTTGATTTAGAATTAATAGAATTTGAAGGCTTTCTACTAATGAGATTGATATTGATTCAAGTTATTTTTTCTAGTCTTACTATATGTGTTATGGTAGAATGGATATTAAGTGTTGTTAGAACTGGGTCTATAGCTCATGTTTCTGTCCCAAAAACCCCATGAATGGGGGTCGTACTCAGTGTACATGGTTGAGAATGTAGTTCTTTTTTTTATGATTTGTATTATTTCCAACATGAGTGGTTTTCTTGGAGTGTGAATTGTTAGTCATTGTGATATTTTACCCTTGAATTTTTAAGGTACGGCAGAGATATGACACGTATCCTAGTATGGCATGTGGGAATGCTTGTTTATATTTTTGATAGGCATATTACGATGCTTAATATTGTATCATTATGTGATTTTGAAAATTTATTATAGAAATGTGATGTGTATAACAACCATATTACTTTTTAAATAATTAAATTGATTTTTTACAAAAAATTTAACATAATACAACTTATAAGATTGAGAGTTTTAGTGTCTTGGTAAATTAGTTAAATTAAATAATAATTTTTTATAGGAAATACTACATCATTATTTTAAACTTCTATTACATGACCGTAACATTCCTCATAGGTTACACTACATGGGATAACCCAAGGAAAAAATGTACAGAAAGGGTGAGCTATGTAGCCTTGTAAGGGAATAGACATGAAATAACACGAGGAAGACAATACACATTAGTTAATAGGAATATTAATGGTGTTGAAAAGAAACATTAACATAATGGAGTGACATAGCGTGATAATAATTACATTGAAATGTTGAAACAACATACAACATGATATTAGCATCAGTAAATGCTCATTGCAAATGTATTAGCATGATTATAACCCTATTTCACATGAATTAACATGAGTAAACCATCATTTCACTTGAATTAGCATGACTAAACCCTCATTCTACATGATGTATCATGATACTAAACATTATCCAATGCATTGGATAGCTATGGGGATGAACACTTCATAAAAAATTCATTTCATGCATATGTGTGGCCCATAGATTATATAACGTGGAATAATTAAACATAAAAAGTTATTACATGATCCAGGAGCATGTAATAAATAAATATAAGTCCCTAATAATAAACTATATGAGAATAAAGGATAATACCATAGGTTGAGAAACAAGTTTTTATTCCCTAAAATATTTAAAATCATAATGCAATTTCAACAGCACAAGACGTTAAATAGAAATTCATAAAATGGGTAGATGATAGTGAAATTGGTATCTAATCATTTATACATGAAATTAATAGTAAGGGTATTATGTTACAAAGTATCCTAAAATATGAAATGCAATTTATTATGTATAATAAAATATAAATTCTTGAATGTGAATGAGGAGAGATATATCCCTAAAAGAATTTTGGCATTATAAGAGGTGAATGTAAAGAATCAGGGATTGAATAAAGAGAGTGTAAGGAAGCTCTAATTATTTATAAATAAAATTTATAGTAATGGTAAAATGTATGAACATATCCCAATATATTAAAATTTAAATTTAATGGTATATCACAATAGGAGAGCTTGATAATAGAAGAGATTGGAAGATCAGTTACATAGAGGTGTGACTAAAAGGTTTGGGAAAGTATTCATAAGAGATTTGGGGAAACTTGAGGGGATTATAGGGATTATGTGTCAGTGTGTGGTTAGGATTAAAAGAGTTTTAGTTATGATAAATGGGATAATGGGTGGGTTTATATAGAAATTGGGAGATTTATTTATTATTTGGGATTCAGATATTAATCACTATAAAATATTCAAAACCCCAAACCATCGCATGGTTTTTTCAATGGTTTCTAGAAAAAGGGATTTTAATAAATTATTTTACAAGGATATGGTCCAAATAAATTAAAATATTTATCTTTCTTATGTGTAGTTGAGTCATACCTCAAGGAAATGATTTCAAAAGAGTAAAATAAGTTATATTATTTGGAGGATTATCTATAAGCTTATAAAATAAATAAAATAAACATAAAATTTCATTATTTTAAATAAAATACATATATTTGGACAAATATACATTTTATAGTATTTATTACGTCTCTATTAGGCCATTATGATTTCCTAAAACACATTGTTTATTTATACAATGTTATATTGTTTCCGAAAAATTTGATTGTCAACGAATATTTTTAATGATTCACTGTTAGATAATTATTAAATCTATATTCCCGAAATAATATATATATTATCTAAATAATTTTCTAAATATTTGAATATTTACATTTAAAATAAAAACTATTATTTATTGAAAATTGACAAGTTTGGACAATAATAGTTTTTAAACTATAATAAAAATTACATTTTACTTCATTAAAATTTAATGATCATTTATATTAAATAACTATAATTGAAGGATAATATTTTATGATAGTATTATTTTTTAAAAAATTACATTATTTCATCAATACAGATTTCTTAATCGAATTTCAATATTAACTAGAAATGGTTTTTTTTAAAAACCCATATAAAAAGTAACAATAATAAAATGAAAATATATTCATTATTCTATTTTCAAATAATGTATATAATCATAATTAAAGGATCTTGTTACATATTTCTTTATTACACCAGAATTATATCTAAGATTAAGGTGTGCGATGTTGGGGTTTTCATGGAGTCATTCGGTGAACACGGTTTGGGCCACGATCTCGATGATCTTGAACTTATCCCAAAAACTATTTTTCTTATACTTATGTTATTTGATCTATACATGGGCATGGTATTGGTAAAAGGTTTTAAATTCTATCTACCTCTAAATCACGAAAAAACAGGGTTCATAGGGAAAGATCATACTAGTTGATATCGCCCCTTCCATTAACTGTGTTAAAAGTATTTGTAAAACCCTATATTTATACTAGTGACATGATCACCATTAGATAACTATATTATCAATGGTAAAAATACATAATGGTCATTTAAATACAATAAGATATAATGAACTAAATAATTTCACATTTTTCTATATCTATAAGAATTATTTTAGGTAATTTTATTCATAAATTTTCAGGTCATTACAAACTTCACATCATAAGACATTTTCCATATGAATTTTCTTTTTCCCATAATAAAATATATAGGGTAAACCCTTATTCATAACCTCCTAAATTTCCCTGATTTATTATTCATTCTATTGGGTTTTCAATAACACCTTGATGAGGGGAATGTTCTTATTTTGTAGAACTTTTCCTCTATGATCTCATATATTCACTATCCTCTCCTCTTAAGAATTATCATTATTTAGTGGTACGACATAAGGACTGAGTACATGTGAAAGGTCTGGGATGTAATTTCTTTAGAGGGATACATCGATTACATCATTCAAAAGAGATAGGTCTGGTGGGAGTGCTAGTCGATGGGCCATGACTCCAATGAAATCATGGATCTCAAAAGGGCCTTTGAAGCTTGGACTAAGCATTCCCTTATTCAAAAATATCATTACTACATTCCCTTGAGATATTAAAAGTAATAACATGTCTCTAATATTAAACTCTATCTCACATAGATGATTGTTATCACATATCCATTTTTAACTCGGAGTCATTTTTGTGTGCTCTTGTATAGTCTTAACCATCCACACCATTTATTACACCATTTTTAGACCTCGAAGTATTTGATCCCCAACATAATGGTGTTCTGAAACTATTCCCTTATAGGGCTTCATAAGGAACCATTTGGATGATCGAATAAAAACTGTTGTTGTAAGATAACTCAACCTAATAAATATGTTGGTACCATCATCATTTGAAGTTTGTTAACAAATATCTCAGCAAGCTCTCATGTTTTTTGATAATCTACTCAAAGTTTCCATTAGTTTAAGGGTGATAAGTTTTACTAATGTTATGCTCAGTTCCCTAATCATGCATGGGATTTTTCTAAAAATAATAGGTCAATCATGGATCTCGATCAGATAAAATTGATAGTGGTACACAAATCATCCCTACCACTTCTATGTTGTATATATATTCTATTTCATCTAGTGATAAATCATCTTGAATCACAATGAAGTGTAAAATTATGGTATGAAATTACAGAACTACCCCAATAGCCTTTTATCTATGGATGTCATCAAAAGTCCGATAAAAATTTACATGGTGTTATATTCCCATTTTCATGTTTGTATGGGTAATGGTTTCACCATCCCCATAGAATTATACTTCTTAGCATTCAAATGATGGCATACCAAGAAATTTGATATATATTCAAAGATATCATTCTCCATTCTATCCCACAGCTAATTATCTCGAAGATCTTGATATATCATTTTGTTTCCTAAGTGAATTGAGAAATATGAACTATGTGCATCATCCAAATGTTATTTCATTAAATCATGATTTTACGGAACACATATACTCGACCCAAATTTCACAATTCCATCTTCATTAACATTGAACTCCGAGGATTTTCCATTTTTGATAGTTTCCACCCTCTTATAAATTCTATTATCATATTTTTGAGCATCCTTTATCCAATTAAAAGAGATAGTTGAGAAATCATTATTCAATTGTTTGAGGATGTTCTATTCTTTATTATTCACATTCCCATATTCCTAAAGTCTATGAAAATTGGATCTTTTTCAATTTTTATCAGTGATAAAATTGATGGGTGGTTTCTACCTAGAGAATTTTCCACCTTGTTCTCTTTCCCAAGATGGTAGGTTATTGAGAATATGTAATCTATAATGAGCTCAAAGCATCTTCATTGGAGGAGATTCAGATTTTTTAGGGTGAATATATATTTCAGCCTTTTGTGATCCAAATATTTTTCACACATCACCCCAAAGAGATAATGCCTCTAGAAATTTCATCACCATGATCAAAGCTGCCAATTCCAGATGGAGTGTTAGAGAGTTTTTCTCATTAATTTTCAACTACATTTGGGATGTGGGAATGAATTTTTCATTATTCAACAATACACATCACAATCCCTTCATTGAAGCATCGCTAAATATTATGAAAATCTCCCCACTTGTGCATAGTCTGAGAATAAGGGAAGTGGTATTCCTATTTTTCAAATCCATGATTCTTTCCTCACATTCATTGTTTCATGAGAACATGATACCTTTCAAGTTACATTGGTACAAGGTTTTGAAAATCGTGCGAAATTTCTCAAAAATTGGTGGTAATATTAAACTAACCCAAGGAAGTTATCGATATCAGTCAAAGATGATGTCCCCATCCATCCCTCCATTGGCCTTTTCTTGGAAGGATCCATGGATATCCCATTTCATGTGATGATATTACCCAATAATGGGACGTACTTCAACCAAAACTCACAGTTGATGTAATTTTCATAGAGTTTATCCCTTTGAATGGTTTTTATCACAATTCTCATATGCTCCTCATGCACCTCCTTGGTTTGGTGTATAATAGAATATTGTCTATAAAAACTACCATAAATTTATTAAGGTGATCTGTAAAGACTCTATTCATCAACTGTATGATGATTTTGGGGGAATTAGTGAGTCTGAATGGAATCACTATGAACTCAGAAGGCCTATACCTTAAATGTGAAGTAGTATTAGGGATATCATCCATCATCACCATTACGTGATAATATCCAGACCACATATCCAACTTTGTTAAGTGTTGTGTTTAACATAGCTGATAAAAAAGTCATCAATTCATGTGATATAATATAGATTCTTTTTTTCATTTTGGTGAGATCATTAAAATCAATTCAAAGGCGTATTGAACTATCATTACACTTGATGATGAGGAATAGAGAACCCCATGTGGAGTTAATTTTTCATATATACCCTTTATAAAAATTCTCCTTCAGTTGTTTCTCTAGATTCTCATGTTCAACAATTGACATTCTATATGGAGTATTGGATGTTGGAAACACCCTAGGTATATGATCAATCGATAATTCAACTTCACTCCTAGGACTAATATCAGAAAATTACAAGGGAAACACATCAGAAAATTCCCTCACAATATTTATGTCTTCGAGGATGGTTCCATCCATAGACACAATCATCTGAGCCAGATACAAATTCACATAGGTCAGTAATATAAATTTTTGGGATTATGGTTCTATGGACTATTCATCATCCACTATGAACTTGAATAGAATTGGGGATCAATTCGCTAAATAGAGAGTGATTTCCCTCTCACTACAATTTTTGTTGGCTCTATATAGGGAAAGCAGATCCATTACAATAATTCCATCAAATTCCACCAAGGAAAGTATGAAATGATTCTCTTGGAAGATCAATATAGAGATTTTGATAAAATAGGAGATATATTCTCGGGATTCAATAATTTCCCCTTTTGTTGTTTTCATATATATCGTTATATACATTCTTTATAGTGGTGTTTGGATTTCTCTACTAAATATTTGGGATATAAAAGAATGAGTAGAGCCAGAATAAAAAAGTATGTATTCTTGTCTTAAATGAATAACTAGAGTACCTATCACTACATTGTTTTTAGGATTCATATTAGATATAGTGGTTGAAAATATCTCCATTACTACCTCGGAGGTTGTGGGTTTCCAACAAAAACACTAGTCTTAGGGAACTGGTTCAAAAAGTTCCATGGTTCCTTGTAGGTGTAGAAATGAACAATTCATAAAGGTTTGACTAAATAATTCCTTTCCTCTATGATGTTTATTGGTTTTATCTTCCAGAAAAAATTATCCATGTCCCTTTATCTTCCACACCTCAAGCATTTCCTTGATCCCCTTAGGCATTTTATAGGGTTCTTCATTTCATACCGTTGACAAGAAGGGTGCTGGAATTTTATAGCATTGTGTGATTTATCATTCAGTCTACTAGAAATAAAGTCTAATTTAACCTTTTATCACTATGATACCCATAATATTTCTTAATATCCATCTTGACTTTGTGGGAACATCAAAAAATTTCCTCATATATTTCAAAGTCTTGGATTTTCAGGGCCTTTCTTATGCTAGGATCTAGCTCATCAAAGAAGCGGTCAAACATGAATTCCTGGGTACATAAAACACCAATGTTGTCTTATGAAATTATTGTTATGTTTTCTTCATACTTCATAATAGATTCATCATCCATTTCACTAGTGTAAGGAAAAATCATTCAATTTATGAAGGAGTGTGAGGGGAAAATATTTATCAAAAATAATTTCAGAATACCATCCACTCAATTACTTCTATATCCTCATTAGTCTTTGTATTCTTGATCAATGTACACCACTAATTATGTTCACCCACCTTATGATAAACATCCATAATAGCCTTCTATTGTTTAAAACATTGACTTATATAGAAGACCATTTCGATGTAATTTTTCTATTTCTATGCAATTAAGGGATCATATATTCCATTGAATGTAGGAGGAATTTGTCCAATAATGTTCTCTACTATAGGTTGATATCATGGGGGGGGGGGGTGCAGAAGATCTACTTGATAAATGTTTTAATTAAAACGTTGAGTAAACTAAGACTGTATCATATTAATGTTTATGATTCCCAATCCTGTAGGGATGGAAATTCTCACATTTCCATTCACATAGTTTTTTAACATTAATCGTTTAATGTCCATTGGCAAGAGTAAAAGGAATATAAGGTATTAATATCTTACATAGTTAAACACATGAAATATTCAAATAAAAATAAGAGGATATCAAATAAATTTAATTTATCTCATTAACATAAGAGTTTACTGGATTTAATATATGCTATCCATGATCTACATCTTAACATATATTTTTATGGTATTTTTTCGTGTTCATTAATAATGAGGTTATGAATTAAGAAAAACATATCCCCTCGGAATGTCAAACCAAGACATCCTCAAGGCCCGTTCTCATGTGCAAGTTCCCATTCGAGTCTATCTCAATGAGATGTTTTTGAGTTTTACACCTAGATACAATTGTTCTAGAGACATGTGAACTTGTTTGTATCTAGAAAGGGATACAGTTTCTCGGTAATCCATTTAATCTATACTAAGGAAAAAATATGAATGTTTCTACAATTCCTAGTCATATCCCTATTGGTTTTCACTAGGTTTTTTTAATGTTAATCTAATTTTTTTAACTAAACCTATACTCTGATACCAATGACACCAACCCAGATCTTTTTTACACATTTAAACTTGATTTATTACATATAATTGAACATAACCCAACTCTGAAGATTGATAGGTCTAGTTTCTAGTGAAATTAGGAACATTACATAATTACATAAAAGAATAATTACAATATATTTATTTGAAACTTCTTTTACCTGACCATATAATTCCTCCATACATAACACTACATGGGATAAATTGAGGAAAAATATAAGTAAAGGGTGAGATATAAATCCCAATATGTGAATAAAATTGGAATTAAATGAGGAAAAAAAACATGTTAGTCAATAGTCATATCTATTAAGCAGAAAAGAAACATGAACATAAATTCATGACATAACATGATAATCATAACATAGAAATGTGGAAAAAACATACAACAATATATTAGCATGATTCAAGGATCATTGCACATGGATTAGCATAATTAAACCCTCATTTCACGTCAATTATAATGAGTAAACACTCATTTAATATTAACTGGAATGAGTAAACCCTCATTGAACATGACTTATCATGATAGTAAACATTATGCAATGCATTGGAGCACAATCAGCGCACAACCTTCATAAACATTTCATTTTATGCATATGTGTGCCACATAAATCATATAAAATTGAATCATTAAACATTATATGTTATTAAAAGATTATATAATTTTTAAAAAATACATTTTAGTCTCCAATAAATAAGTATATTAGCATAAAGGTGAATTTATGTTGTAGTGAAATGGGTTTTGTATTCACTACATGATGGAAAATTGTAGTGTAATTTCGGAAGCATAACACCATAAAATGAAAATTAATAAAAATGGTGGATTATGGAGAAAAATGTATCTCATAATTTATTAATTAAATGGTTAGTAATGGTATCATAGAACCTAATATTATAAAATATGAAATGTTGTTTAAGTTTTATGATAAAAAAGATGTTCATGAATGAGAAAGAAGAGAGCGAAACCACTTCTTGAATTTTGACACGGTAACTTGTGTATATAATGGACCATGGATGGATAAATTAGATTGTAAAGAAGATATAATTATTTAAAAATCCAATGGATAGTATGGAACAAATTTATGAACATATAACAACATATGAAAATTTAAATTTAATGGCATATAAAAAATGGGTTTCTTACTAAAAGAGGAGAATGAGTGTTCCATTTGTTGGACGCTTCAATAAAATTTCATTGGAGAGGCTTATTAGGGTCTTTGGAGAACCAAGAAAGGACTGTATGGATTATGGGTTAGTGGTTGGTAGAGAATTATATATTGTTAGCGAAGTTAAATTTATGTTTAGGTGGGATTATATACTAAATGAGGGGGAATTCATTATTATTTTTCTTTTGGATACTACATAATAAGATATTAAAAACTAGAAACCATCCCATGGGTTTTAAATTTTTTTTAGAAAAGGGGAGACCTATTAATTTTTTTAAAAGTTTATGGTCCAACGATATAAGTATATTTCCATTTCATATGTGGAGGTCTGTCATACATTCAAATAAATGATTTTAAAATATTAAAATATATTTTATTTTTTCAGAGGATTCACTATGGATTTATATAATAAATAAAATAAACATAAAATTACTTTTTTTAAAACGAGTAACCTCTATATTTCTGTAGATAACTTTAACAGTATTTATTGCATCATTATTTTTCAAATATGATGACATAAAACACACATTATTTCTATACGTTATTTAATTTTACCCAAAAATTCAACTCTCCCTGAAATAATGAAAAATTCATCATTAGATAATTTTGATTTAATAATTTTGAATACCATATAAATTTTATATAAATAATTTTATTAATATTTTAATTTTCTCTTTGAAAATAGAAACATACATTTATTTGAAATTGACTAGTATTGAAAAGAAATAGTTCTTAAACAATAATAAAAAGTTCATTTAACTTCATTAAAATTATATAGAGATTTATATATAATAAAATTAATTTACTAATAATATTTTTTATATTATTAATTATTTCATAAATCTATTATTTTATCAAAATTTATTTCTTAATTGAATTTGAATATTATCCAAAAATACTATTTTTTCAACATAAATCATTTATAAAGTTAAAATAATAGAATGAACGTATATTAATTATTCATTAAAAAATACTGAACATAATCATAATGCAAGGGTCTTATTACATATCAATTTATTAAACCAGTATATGCCCTATGAGTAAGGTGCATGATGTTGGGGCTTTCATGGGGTCGTTTTGTGGATGTGGTTTGGGCCATGATCCTGATGAGATTGAAATTCTCTGATAATCGGTTTCAATAATTCTCATGTTGTTGATTCTTGGCATGGTATTGGTATACCAAAAACTAAAGAAATTTTATCTCCCTTAGATTCTCTAATAAATGGGCTCCATAGGGAATGATCTAATTCAATGAGGCCACCACTTCTTTTTTCTATTTCAATATGATTTTGTAAAACCCTATATTTATGCTAGGCATGTGATCATTGTTCAACAAAATATATTTACAACGATAATCATTATTAGTGGTATTTTAAATCAAACTACATATAATTAACAAAATAATTTCATGTGTCTTCTATATCTATGAGACATTTAGTAAAAAGAAAAAAACACTTATTCATCAATGTTACAGTTGTCACAACATGATATATATATATATATTTCATTGAAATTAATTAAACTTCATATGTGAAATGGTCCAGACGCTTATAAGTGAATGTAGGTGCAATGGCCTGGTATGATATCGATCACCAGGTTGGGTGATAATTTCATTGGTTTGAGGCAACAATGCATGTAAGGATGGGCATGGATAGAGGTATATTTGATACATGGCTCTATTGAGGGTGAGTATGGAGAACATGTGGTTGGGATTCCATGAGGAATAATTGAACTGGGGGAGTATGGGTAGTGGGTTGATGGTTCCTATTTCTGTATTCCCTTTCTACATTTTATATATGTATGTTATTGGGAAGTTTGACCATGTTGATGGTATTCAGAGGGTCCCTCCTAGATAGATCAAATGGAGAATCCAGAGGGTGATGTCTCGGTTCCATAGGTGCATATGAAATATGGTGTCTGAGAGATTTTGGTAGAGAATGAGTTGTAGGTATATCCACAGATACATTCTCGGGTTCAGGTTCCATAACGGGTGGGTGGCATCTATAGTTGACTTATTTTGGGATGTGGATGAATGAGAAACTCAGAGTGATCTTGGTATATGTGATCCAGGGTATATATAGAAGATCTATAATAGTTAATACTTATATGTTATATCTGAAAATTGAGTTTTGGTCGCAGAACAAGTGACTTTTTAGGGTGAGGGTGGTCCACAAGTAGTTGAGAACAGGATTGAGTCCATACAGATGATCTTTGAGCAGATCGAGAAACCTCCAAGGTGATGAGTAAAGCTGGATTTGTACATGGTCATTAGACCAACAAAGTGCAGGTGGGAATTCAGGTTTGGGTAGGAAGACACTAGGTACATTCCTGGAAGCACTTCAAGGACATGTTTTTTATGCCTTTTTTTCAGAAATTCTAATGGAAGAAAGGAATTGGGAGTTATTGATACTTTACTAAGGTGACATGTATATCACAGACTATGAAACTCTATTCCCTGAATTCACTCTATTTGCACTTGGCATGGTGATTAATGATACCTCGTGGGTTAGGATCATTCAGGATGGTTTATGACATGCCATTTCAGAGTAGGTAAACATCTTTAGGTTAGGCTCATTATCAAAGGCAATAAACTGTGAGCTCACAAATGAGAAAAACATCACAGAGGGGTCTTACTATAGCTGGCTGATGGATTTAAGGGATTTTATTGTCAATTATTAATATAACATGAAGCTATTTTGGGATGATTTCAAAAAGTGTATTTAGAAAAAGGACCTGATCATTCCACCTCAGAGTGATTTGTTGATTGTCTTTTTAGTATTGGAAGATTGAAAATGTTTTGATTTAGTGTTAGTGGCCTCTGAAGGAGTGTCGGGCATGTGGATGAGTCATGAATCTCCAGGGGTTCTTCAATAAGACTGCTCAAATAGTGGACATTTATTGAATGGGGTAGAATCAAGGTTTTATGATCAGTTTAGTATTACTGTCATGTGATGGTAACCGAGAGACAATAGTATGTAGAGGTCATGGAAGAGACAAAAAATCCAATAATGGGTTTAGTGCCTTGTGGCTAGTTCATCACCTAGGTATTCTAGGATTTAAGAAACTATTCTTCTGGACAGGTGCATGATTTTGGTTTTTATTTTTTCATGGAATTTTAATTCATGTTTGTTTTGCGTGCACTTGATGAATGAGTTTTATGGATGGACAAACTTGATGCTTGTTTTTAGGTTGGAATCAGATTAGATGTGTTATATAAATTTATAAGGTATGTGAGACCATGATTTTTATATGATCATCATTGGATTCTTGATTACTGAAGTATGTTGGAATCAGATGCATTGTGGATATTTGGGTTAATAGAGGTGTGTTTTCATTTGGTCATTATTATACATTTTTGGCTGATTGAGGAGGAAGCACTGAGAATTCTTCTAAAAATATAGTGAAATGCGTGGACTCCTGACTGCCATGCATTACATGGGAACATGGTGGGAACCTAAAGAGAGTGATATATTGATGGTGAATGGGAATGACATAGAAGAACCCAATGAGTTTCAAGGGTAATGATGCATCGCAAAAAGAGGTTTTATTCCTATAATGGTTGTCTGATATGTTTTTGTTTGAGTTTTGCATCAGGATGTGACTGGGATTGGTCACTCCAAAGGTGGGAAGCCCCCATCAGGTAGTTGACTTATACCACTGATAACAGGAAAGTATGAGTTGTTTATACTATAATGGGTATGTTTGATACCACATATGGGTTCTATTTTATATCGTGAATGTGATCTATGATAAGGTGGTTAGATTTTAACATCAAGGATTTTTGAATTGGGCTGAAAACCAGTCATGTTTAGAAATTAAGGAATTAGTGGGTATTCCAATTTCTTTTTCCATAATCAAAACATAATTCCTATTATTCTCCCAATCCAATATCCTTATTTCGGATGGGCATAGAGCATTATCCAATTACATTAAATTTTGAATGGGTTTCTGGTGTATCATAGGAACAAGGGACTATTTTGGGAGTTTTAGGTCAAGGTGAAAAGTTAGTGTAAACCGTTCTGCCTATTATTGCCATCCTTACACAATATTTTGGAAATTTCAATCATTTATTCAAACCATGTGATGTTAGGAACATGATCATGTTGTGAACACTATTGTTTTTTCATATGACTCTTATATAGCTTCTGTACGATAAGGTAAAACCATGTTCCAAGCTTCATTATTAATTTCATATATGATGTACCTCTGCACTATTGACCATATGGTTGTTTCTTAGCTTTTATAATCATTCAAGGTAACCATGAGGTCTTTTAAATAGGAATATTTTTTATTTTCCCCACCTCTCTATTTTGTTTTTTCTTTCACTTTTCCCCTCTTGGTTCATGCGTAGTAGAAGGGCATCACCCCTTCCCTCCTCCTCTTCGTTTTGATCCACCACCTTCACTGATGGTCTACTCTTCTAGCCATCAAGTGTATTGAAACCACATCAGTGAGTCTCTCATCTCCCATTAACTTCTTTTCCCCTCCTCTCATGGACTACTAAATCCGTGTGATTGATTTTACCCTATTTTCTATACTCTAAACTGAAATTCCAATTTCATTAAAACCGCTTCGAGTTAGAGGATAAAACTAAACATTAATGTGTATATAAGACCATGGTATGTGTTGTATACCTTTCATTATGTTTTTGAGGATGTTTGGGGGTAGTGGGTTTTAGAACACCATTATGAATTTTTGTGATATCCTATTAAATAAATTACATTACGTTCAATTGACTGTGTGACAAAACGGGATTCTATTTTGAATGGACAGACCTTATTCTCTCTTATGAGGCTCGTTTCAAGGTCATTGACCCCCTTGGGTAGTTAGGTTGGGGTATTTTTTAATTAAATTTTTAAATGTTAATTTGTTTATATATATATATGATGTTTTAATTTCATGTGATTTGATCCATGGGATTGTGACATGATTTAAATGAGGAATTTAGGTGGCTTGGAAATCACTATTAAGAAGTCATGGTCATCTATTTTGGAATGGACTATTTATTTTTGGTGATTTTGATCATCAGATTGGGTATAGTGAATGTCAGTTAAGATGGTGAGGCCATCATGTTGATGGCATGACCTGTGATATTGGATGTCATGTCCATCATACTTGAGAATCATGGTAATAGGGGAACTAGGTGATGGTTGGATGTGGATCAATTAAAATATTAGTGATATTCGCTTAGTCATGATAGACATAACTCTAATTTATGTCATTTAACAACAAGTTGAGATAATTATTATGTGGTTTTGATCAATCATGTGGGTAGAGCCCCCAAGTAGTGTAGCATAAGAAATTGGATTGGGGGTGCTTCTCATCGAAGTCCATGGGATGGTGAGGAGACATTATATTGTAGATTTGAGACTATCAGTTGGCAGCTGATGCACATTACATCGAGGACATTGGGCCTAGATGATTTTGGGGGGACATATATTTTAATTCATTAGTATATAAATTTATGAGCTAAGAGTGATTTTATTTGAGTAAAAATATCATTGAACCTATTGATGTCGAGCATCAAGACGAAAATTGATTTTGAGGAAGGGTATGACGGACTAGGGTTACTATTACTACATCGTGCCTACATGACAATGGTTATTGTTGGAGACAAGAGGTGTTAGTTGGCACAAGGTTTTGGGTTACTTATTAGGAGATGGAACCTAAGGGTTAAAATGTTCTATTTGATGTTAGGGGATAGATAGGTCCATGGGTCAAGGATTCTATCCTCTTTAGTGATTCCATCATTGGTTGAGGCAGGTGATGTCTTCCTAGTGTTTTTTTGGCCTAAATGGAATTTTTTATTATATTACTAATGCAGTTCTTATGTTTTTTTTAATTTTTCACACAGGTTTTAAAACATGTATTAGGATGGGTTAGACAAACCTACAGATCGTGTTTCTATTATAAATATTCAATTGAGAGAGTTTCCAATGAGGAAGGAACATCCATTATCTCATTTATGGGTATGTCCTGCCACCGGGTTGTCCACATATTAAGACCAGATCTTGGAAAAACCTTCCAAATAGAGTATTTCATGATGCCATGGTAGGCATGCTTGATGGAAGGCCAAATAGAGGAAGAAACATACATGGAATGGCCATTGTAACTCTTATATAGAAATATCTGTGAAATAAATTTTATTGACATATCACCACCAGAAATGAGGTTCCATGTGAACTTACTAATAATGGCATTATTCAATATGCTCAAATACTTAACACCCATGCTCCCATGTCAATCGTAATGATACATTATTTCTAGGAGACATTAATATGATTCATTTCATAAATTGATCAATTCCAAACAATGTTTCTAATCAGAAATAGAAGCACAATAATGAGGATGTTGGGCCGTTTGTAAACATAAAAGGCATAGACAAATATGGAGGTAATCACAGAATTCACCAAACAAATTCTACCATCTTGAGAGATGGATATCCATTTCGAAGCTACCATATTAGAAATAATTATGGAGTAGATGACTTTATGATAAACATGTTTGACTCTTCCACAAAAAAGAGGCACCCCTTGATATATGAAAGGATATGTTTTCCTCCTCTCCCCAAGGGTCTTGGAGATTTTGTTCTTCCTGGAAATTGTCATGCCTTTCCTAAAAATAGTAAAAGATTTATTCCATCTAATCACCTCCCATGAAATGTCATCATAATGAACAAGAAGTTTCTCAACATAAGAAATTGTTCAATTATCTGCATGCCCAAAAAGAAGACTGTCATTAGCATAAAAGAGGTGAGAGGGTGAGAAGCAATCCCTTCCAGCTCCAATTTTTCTATAAAGAACATCTTACACAAGGTTATCTATACACACACATAGGTTCTTCAGCGAGATAAAAAAAAGAAGTCCTGATAAGGGGTCCCCTTGTCTGACCCCTCCAGTACATGTGATGTAACCTATTGGAGACCCATTGATCAGAATTGACAGCCTGAAAATACTCATGATGGTAGAAATCTGCTTAATAAAGAGCTCAGAGAATCCATGTTTCCTAAGAATCAAAAATAAGAAAATCCATCATATGATATAAAAATACAGGGAGATATCTAGCATGGGAGAAAACATCAATTCCTATATTTCATTATCATAATGTTAACACATTCTAATGTCGTGAGAAGACAACTTTGAATTTTCCACCCGGGAACAAACCTGTATTGATTAGGAGTAATTAATTCACCAGTAATGTTACTCAGCCTTAAGGAATTTTTTTATGACTTTAGTTTTCAAGATGCTAATAAAAATTGGCTTAATGTCATTTATATACAAGGAAATTTCCATCTATGGAAGCAGGGTGATAAAACATCCATTAACACCATATGGAATGGATGCATGATTTAAGAATTCACCAACGATTCTAATCCATTCAAAGGGAACAATGTCCCAGTAGAACAAAAAAATAGTGAAACTATCAGGCTGAGAAACACAATCAATATTTAGAGAAAATAATGCATTCTTGATTTCCTTCTCCAATTACACGGCCACCAACATCCGGTCGTATTGAGAACCAATGGTGGCCTGCATGTTATCAAGTAGGTGTGACAAATTGTGATTCCCTTTTTCTATGTATAAGTCATCAAAATATATAACAACATCACTAGAGATTTCGGCCTATGAGCTTTATAATGTTCTATTGATTTCAATATAAGTAATACTTTGACGTGTATTCTTCTCTCGATGCAGACATTGGAAAAACATTGATTTCCTATCCCCTAATTACATCTATTTATCTTTTTATATGCTTTTAGCAATCCATTCTATAAGTGAATGAATTCCATTAAGGCGATAGTGGTCCTAAATCTCATCCCTTATTGGGACACACTAATTTTGTATTGAATTTTGGAAAGACAAGAGGTTTTGTTCAGCCGCCTTAATGTCATTTTTCATATTATAAAATGATTCCTTACATTAATTCATGAGCTGGTACTTCAAATTTTTTAGCTTACTAGCAAGGATTACATTGAGGTTATCATTCTGTGCCATCATCCAAGCATTACATATGACTTCCCTGCAACTTGGATTAACCAACCATGTATTCTGGAATCTGAAGGGAAGGGGAGAGGATCAGTTCTGACTGGTGCAGACATCCTCAAAAAGTGGACTGTGATTACAGTGGAATTTTGGTTGATTCATCACTAAGACAAAAATAGAATCATGCATGTTGTTAATTTTAATAAAACACCTATCCAATTTACTAGTTTTATGCCCATTGAGGGTGTACCTACTCCATGTAAATTGTGCAAAAAAATGGACAGTTCATTTACATTAGAACTATCAATGGATGATGAGAAATCAGTGGCCACCATCCTATTAAAATTGGTGTTAGTTTTCTCTTCAAGCCGAAGAACTATATATAAATCTCCCATGGAAACACAACTATGATGCACCTGATCAAAAATGATTTCAAAATATATCCACAACTACCTGCATTTGTTGTAGAAATTCGATGCATACACAAAAGAGAAAGTAATGGTGAGTCCCTAAAACCCAAATACAATAGAGACAACCTACTCATTCCTAATGCAATATAAAATATTGATGCTATATTTATTTAGAATCAAATTGGATTCAGCCCTACTGTCTCTCAAATTCTGAGAGTCAAACGCGTAACCAAGGGTTGCCTATTTTAATGCGACCGACTTATTAAAGGACAACTTTGGTCTAGCTAATGCAATCAAAAAACGGTTGTTGGTCAAGATAAATTGACTAAGGCCCTTGACTATGGGAGCATTCCCTATCCCATGAAAATTCCAATATAAATCATCATTTAGATAGGGTTGAATTTCCTTAGGTTTGAGGCCCCCTTCTTTTTTTCATTCGTTATTATCTTCATTCCCATTCCATTACCTTTCCCTTTAGGATGCTCATCAACTAAAGAAGTCTAATTCATCTCATCAGATTCATCAGGAGCTCCACAATCATAGGACCATAGCATGCCACTAAGGGGAATGAATTATTTGGGTGAATAAGTGATTCCCAAAGGAGAAACATATGATATTCTTATCTTGTCATCTTTCGCACTAGGGACTTGGGAGAAAGGTTCCTCCAGTACTAGAGGTGGATCATCCGCAATAAGAGTATCCATTGCAAATTCATCTACATCTTACAGAAGATGCGATGCCACCAATTAAATATCCCCAGAAGAATTTACTACCTCAAGATCGTGCTAAAAACATCCTCCAGCAAAGTAGTGGTGACCGACAAGTCATGAAGGGAATAACCTTTCCCACACACTAGACTAATCAGAGTCAATCCACCCCCCTGACACCGCTATTAGGGAACAAAAGGGATCCTAAGAGGAGGTTTGTCATCATATTTGTTGGAATTACTAATGAATCACAAGTGGAGGGATGAAAGAGGCATCCTCCTTGTTAGCAGCTAGACAATGCACCACATGTTTCTTAAGAACTGCTGCTTTATTCCTTCAATAGAATGACATATTCATTTCAACCATCCTAATTTTCCAGTAAATAGGAAAAATATTCAAATCTGTAGTAAACTTCTCCATATCAACATTGCCTATAATAACAACCACCCCCATATCCCACAAAAGTTCTGCTTCTATTGTATTAAACATCTGATGGGATGAATCAACACATGATGTACCCTTATCTGTATCACTTCCCTTCTTAAAGGTCTCCACATCATTCCCCTTGATATCACAAAAAACCATATAACCTAAAATTATTTCATATCTGGACCAAGTGACCAAAAACACTACAATCTAATCAAAACTATGGCTTCCTTTCATAATGGATTTCCAACATTAAACTATCATCCCTTTTTTGAGTACCACCTCCTCATCCAGAGTGTTAGCCTTGTCTACTTCAACCAAATCCTGTGTGATGTACCCAAATCTTGGATTATCCTTCTTCCTATAAATCCTTACTGAATTTCCATCTTAGTATGCAATATCCCATAGGATATTGGGGTGCCAATAGAGCTAGTGGAGCCTGTAAATTTGGATCCAAATTTGCATATGAGTATTCCTCACATATAAAGGATAAAAATTACAATCACATTCTGAACTCCTAGGAATTCCAGGCTTTAGTGATAAGGAACTAAAGCTCCTAGCACGCCTCTTTTTCTCATCAGAATGGAAAACTATGTGAATGTATCCCCTTCCCATGGCAGTCATGTGCCATTCCCCAAAGACACCTAACTCTGAAATCCTATTCTCCATATCAAAAAACCGCTAGGGCCTCTCACCCTTCAGAGCCAATACCCTCGCAATAGTTGAGTACCTACAGAGCTTGATAATTTCAAATATTTAACAATTGATTTACATACTATATCAAATTTATAATTTTAATACTTCTCAATTCAATATAAATCCCACTTGTAATTATATATTATTTAAAAACTCTTCATCAAATAAATTAAATTTTCATTCTATTACATTTATTCTCACTAACAAGTTTTGTTGATATATTTGACACATACATTCTATTTTTAGATCCTATTTTAATGAACGGGGAGATCAATTAGAGGAATAAAACTTATTATTGGGTAGATTAACTCATTCAGATCTTGTGTTATACGTATTCGACATTATGATGCTCTCAAATTGCTCATGATCATTTGTCACTTCTGCATTCTTTTTGTGATCAAAGAAGGACGTCATCTTTGACACTGTTCCATTCAAATGATCAGAGATCATCATGTTACAATTTCATCAAAATTAAGATAATCTAATTTTTTCAGGTATTTTTTATATATTTAATCTTGTTTCATTATGTTTGTAATTTAGAATATCTGGATTATGATTTCACCATAAAAAATGGTTTTCCTTTCACTAGTTATTCTAGCATCTAAATGGTGGTTTAGTTTTTAACTACCGATCAAATTTCTAGATAGAAACATAGTTGAGTCTAGAATAATAATAGTGGGATGTACAGTTGGGTTGTTTAAATGGAACAATTTTAATAATATTCTTACTCCTTTAAAAGTGTTTTTCATAGTGGGTATCAGTCTCTTAGAGGAGTAGAAAAGATTTAGGAGTGGGCTAGATCCTAGGTTACTGAAACCACTATAAATCCATGTGATCATATATTTTAATTTCTTCTATAAAATAACTCAAGAACACATAAGTCACTACAATATAATATTTCATATACTATGATATTATTTTTCATTAAATTTAAAATAAGAAACTCAACCCCACATGTCATATTTTCCAAAAATAACAATTCATCAAAATCCACATGGGGAATGTCACACATTTTTACAAGTTAAAATGACCAAATATCCATTTAGTGTGATAGTTGAAAGAGTATAAGAGAATCTTGAATTAGTTTATATGGATGTGTGTAGAAAATATCATGTTGAAATAAGGTTCTTTTACACATTCTTCATAAAATTTAAAAATGATTTCATTATATATGTATTTGTCTAATTAATGAGGAATAAGTCAAATTCTCTTGAAAAAGATAATAAATACAAGAATGTATGTGAGTCATCTTTATAAGAATATTAAAATCATTGATCACATTGTGATGGACAATATCTTAATCAAGAGTATATTGATTATTTATGGGAGTTTAGGATATTATCACAACTCACTACTCTAAATATTTCTTTGTAGAATGGTATAATCAAATGGAAGAACACTATCAAGTTGGACATTATGGGATCAATGAGAAGTCATGTGAGTCATCCATTATCTTTTTGGAGATATGCATTACAAACAAATACATACATAAATAACCACTATTCATGTAATGTGACCTATGGTATACCATATCAACTATGGAATGAAAATAAACATTTATGGCTTAGCATACATGTATGTGGTTTCAATTATTTTTATAAGGCCTCTTCAAGTAACAATATTTTACCCTAAAGAAAAAAGCCTATCTTTATAGGGTATCCTAAAAAACAATGGGATAATACCAAAAAAATATTTCATATGAAAATGTTGTGGTTGATTGAAGACCCAAATTTTTTGATAAATAACGCATCTCTAAAAGAGGTGGTGGGGTTGAGAAAAATATTTATGAAGTCTAGGCTACGGATACACAACATTTCAAACATGAAAAATACCACAAATCCTTAGGGAATAAGAAGATATTCATGAGATAGAAGTACTATAAAAGAGTACTAGAGTGGTTTGAGAACATGAATGATTTGTTTTTATAGTCACCATGATGGGTGAATCATTATCTATTGATGATAATGATCCTCAAACATATATAGAAGTATTAATTGGTACAGATGCTTACATGTGGACATATTTCATGAATTCTAAAATAGATTTTACGTACAAATATTATTTCTGGATTTTGGAGGTCCCTATAGTGGATGTAAATCCCATTTGATTAAATGGGTATGTAAGAATAAACTAGTAATGGAGGAAAATTAAATCACTAAAGCAAGACTAGTTTCTAGAGGGTTTAAATAGCATAAATACATTTAATGTAGTAGATATTTTTCAATAATTTACTAATTGAAATCCCATATAATTATACATTCTATTTTATCTTACCAAGACTATGAGATTTGGAAAATTTATGTCAAAACACCCTTATCTAATGAGAACCTTCATGATTATTTATGCAAGTAAAAACTTGAAGGGTTTATTTATTCAAATGTTTAAAAATATAAATAAAAATAGAAAAATACTTATACGGATTAAATTAATAATCTAGTACAAGAATTATTTCTTTTTAGGAAGCCATAATGGAATTTGGTTACATAAATAATTAGTGTGAACCTTATGACAACAAACTATTTAGTTGGAGTGTTTTGATTTTCTTAATATTGAATGTTAATGACAACTAATTAGAAATTCTATACAAGTCCTATAATCTATAAACATGTGGTTGTGTAAATTATTCTCTATAAGGGACTTGTGAGAGATATTATATATTTTTGTGTAAAGATCAATTTTGATAGATCTATGAGGTTTTTCAGCCTACAATAAAGTACATACATTAACATGATACTAATGAGATTCAATATGGAACAATCCACGGGGGGATTTTTTCTACTGTCACATGGTATTCATCCTTCTAGGAAAATGTGGCCTCAGACATATGAGTAAATAAATAGAATGGAAAGGATTTCTAAAACATTACCATGTGGGTTAATCATGTATGTTATGTTATATACTATACAAGATGTGTCATATACATTACGTGTGGTATGAGGATATCATAATGACATAGGTTACCACTATTGGGGGAAATATAAACTATCCGTAAGTATTTGAGATGTACTAAGGATATGTTCAGGGTTTTTGGAGGAGAAGTGGAACTAGTCATCACATTAGAGGCATATTTTAGTTTCCAAATTGATCAAGATGACATGAAATCACAAATGGAAAACATCATCACATTGAATGGATGTGTTGTGAGATGAATGGACACAA
Organism: Viscum album; assembly: GCA_963277665.1. Classification (NCBI taxonomy): domain Eukaryota; kingdom Viridiplantae; phylum Streptophyta; class Magnoliopsida; order Santalales; family Viscaceae; genus Viscum; species Viscum album. Next base: position 859,062,780 of record OY728156.1, on the reverse strand, counting down.
AGGGAGCTATGGTTGTAGATTATATTGAAATGTTTAACTATATTGTATCTTATGTGGATGATAATTAAATAGTGTGGATGTAGAAATTTATCCAGGTCTTGACATAGTTCCTAATATTAATGGTCATATCACACACTAATGGGATAATACAATAGTGGTGGCTCTTGAAAAATATCCATGGTCGCATTATCAAATAAATAACATAATTTAGAAGTATCATCCCTCGAGGTATTTTTCTCAGAGAGGTGATGTTACAGTGAGATGTATTACAATGGAAGAAAACATGGAATACCCCTTTACTAAATCCTTAATTAGTTAGACACATGTTTATCTTGTGAGGTCTAGAATACTGAAACTCATATGCTATTGGAAATTTTCATTGTGTGTTTATTTTGAGTTTGAATTCTAGGAATAGTTGTTTGTATATTAATTACATGTATATTAGATTTATTGAATATTAGTTAAAAATATGATTACATTTTTTTAATTGTTCTACAAGAATCTTATAAAATAATTTCCAAGAGTATATGTTGCATTGATAATGTTATATATGTTATATACTATGATAAAAATAATTATGTGTTTTGAGGACATTCTTAAATAACGTTTGATGGATGGATAAAATATTTTTATGAGAAACATAGTACATAGTGTATCATGTGAGAGTACACATTATAAGATGATGGTTTTAATCATTAATGCTTTACATGGTAATCTCTATGATGGGAGATTCTACGAATAAAGCTACTAATATGAATTCTGAATGTATTTGTGAGATTATATATTAATATCTATGAGGTTGTCTAATGTTTTTATACTTTTATATTATCATTAATTTGTCTCTTTACATGTACACATAGATTTTATGATGAGAACCATGATTTAATATGTTCACAGTGAGGTTGGGAATGTTCATGTGCTCTATAATGGACATTTCATTATTGGATAAGGCAATGAAGGATTTACCCCTTCTCTGTTTAGGGAATAAGTTATCTCCACCCTTTGATTGGTATAGAATCATGACCCTAAATTCCTTGGTCATGGTGTAATGAATTTTTTATTTTACATAGTCATGGAATGATGTATTGATAAAATATGTTGGTGAAATGAATCTATACCCTTCATGATGATATAACATGATGAAGATTTTTTATTAAATAGTTAGAATTCATATTCAGTTATCATAAATGTGAATTTATGTTCTTTATCTTGGGTTACTTAACCAACATGTAGATATTAATCATGTACTTTAGGCAAGCCAACCAGATTCCAATAAAAATGAATCCAAGAGGGTCACAGATTAAGTGTCACTGTTGATCTTAATTAAATCATAGATGAATTTAATTAATAGAATAGACATTATTATAAGGAACATGGAATAATTTTATTCAAATTTTATAGATCAAAAATATTTATTTATAAATAAATAATTTCATATTTATTAATATGTTCAATAAATTGTAGAGGACTTTTAACATACCAAGATTGTGGCCACTGAAAAATATTAATCAATAATCCATTTAAATAATATTTGTTGTTGTAAAATTTTTAAAACACCAATAATAATAATAATATTATTATTATTATTACACATGTAGTTTAATAAAAGATAAAACATTATATAATGGTTTTCATGCAATTAAATAATATTTTTTTACATAAACCATACATTAATAAATTTATGCGGATGTCTATTGTATAGTGTGTAAAATCATATATATAGAATTAGTTTGAAAATTAATTCAATAACTAATATTCCTTCTCTCTCCCTACCATGATTGTTAAATTCAATAGTGATTCCTTCCAGATCAAAGGAAAAGAGAACAACACAAACAAAGAAAGAAAATATATTCATTATGTTAGTAACTAGAGATCAATTGTAGTTTCATGGAGATAAAAGGAGAATTTGTGTATCACTAGTAGGGAGAATCTATCCTAGGATCCTCACCGCACATTAAAGAAAATCCAAATGTTTTTTTTTTCAAATGATCAGCATATAATTCCAAAAATAATGATCAGATTAAGTTTTAATTTCTTTAGATATTAAATAAGTTAATTATAAATTTTATGTGATATTTATTTTCTTAGGATTTTAGGAAACAAAATATTAACAGAAGTTTTAATATATCTCCCACCTCCATATTATTCCACATTCTCCATAACCATCACTTAGTTTCAAGAACTTAAATATGACATGTTTCATTGTGATTCATTGATGATTTCTGGGAATCCTATTGAGTATGTTTATACTCACACATTCATAGGCCCTAGGCTCATACATGTTTTTTATGTGTTGGAAATATACAATTCAGAGATGGTATTGGGGATTTGGATTTGATGAGGAAAGGTCTACACTTGTCAAATTTATGGACTGTGGTTTTTGTGGATCTTTGTGGTAACACAATCCATTGGTATTAGGTGATGTTAATATTTAGAGCTTTCTTTTAGTTAGGGAATATTTCTAATGATAGGTTGTTGGTTTATTTTATGGATTTTGGGCATGTAATTTTCATTTTTATGCATTATTATTTTCATATTGGTTATCAAAATGAATCTTAGTAGATGTTACTTGTATGTGTTGTAATCTGTTCAGTTAGTTCTACTTATTTCTTCCAGATGGTGTTTTTATTACCTTAGGAATTTCTGATATGTATTTTTTCTTTTTAATATCAGCCAATAAATTTAATTTTCAGACATATTCCTACTAAATTATAGTCACTAAATCATAGCCTATTAGAACTCGGAATATTGGAAGACTATTTATTCTATAGGTCTATGAGGAGCCTTAGTGGGATGGGTAATATTAGAATACATGTGTAACATCACTATTATCGGGTTTTGATTGGGTACATTGAGGCCTTTCAATCGACACCTAGATGAAAAAACAAGTGGGTTACTCTTATTATTATATCCATTGAGTACTTGATGACACCCTATTAGGAATCCAAGGGCTACGCCATCCCCCACCAAAAATTAAATAATTTTTCTAAATTTTAAAAAATATCATTATTCTTCATTTTCATGGGTCTCATTAATAAAGAAATATTTAATTTTACTCATACAAGATACTAAAATATTCTTCTTCATATTCTTATTTTATAACTTATAATACCTCAGGGTTTAACCCTACTAGAATCATGATATCTCTCAATTTCACCAACAGTCGTCGATGTGGGTTGTTAAAAATGAGATTATTGTTGGGAGTCATATATTCCACATTATCATTAAATATATTTCATTAAACTATTATTTATTTATGTATTTTTATAATAAATCTTCTTCCATGCACGTGGGGCTCTGGAAAACTATGTAATAACACTATATTTTTTTAGATTTAGTGAATGAATGAGGTGAATTTAAAACTTTTATGAAACCTAAATTTATTTGATCTGAAATTCGAGTTTTGATTCAAGTATACAAATATATACATTTAAAATAGGGTGATTTATTAAAAAAAATATAATTTTACTTAGATATTTAAGGATATGAATTGAAATCGGAATTTGGATACAATATTATTCATTATTAAATTATAATTTCACAAGATGTGTGAAATTAAAACCACTGAAAATAAATATTACAACACAATCCATTCATCAATTAGAGTTTAAAAAAGTGTTTTCTAATATTGAAATTCTTGAAACCATAATAATGAAATTTGAACACCACTAAAAATATTTAAAATTCATATTGAAATTAAAAGTGTACAATAATGATGATATTTGGACATCATTAAAACATTTACAAAGCCAAAACACAATATGATCATTTCATTACAAGTTAGTGTTACACTAAATGTTAATTTAATGAATATTTTTCATGTGAATATCCATTTGGTCATAGTTGAAGGAACTAAATGACCAATTTCATTTTTCCTAAAGCAGGAAAACGTTCATGAGTTGAGGGAACTCATGAATATTTGGTGATCATTCATTATATGTGAGTGTTTTTTGGGGATTATATAGTGACATGGAAGGAAATTTATAATTTTTATAGATACTGCGCAATTTTTTATCAACATCATATTAGAGATATAGTATGTTTCTTATAGGAATGATATGTTTTACCTATTTAATGTGATATTTTTTAGGATGGAGTTCATGATATTAAGGAATATGTTATTCATAGCTTAATGGGAATCACATTTTTTAAAATTTTATAATATTTAGGATTTGTATTGTATTAATAGATGAGGATTCCATAAATAGAATTTAGATGGTTTTTGTGGTTTTTTTGGACTAATAATACAATATAAATGAAATTTAGTTATATTGTAATTATTTGGAACCTCACAACCTATAAATAATTTGTTAAAGGATTGGGGTTTGTGTCATATTGGTAAAATTTTATTATTTATGTCCAGGGGAGCATAAAAATTTAGCCTATATTGAATAAGGAAACTCTCATATAAAGACGATCAAATAATTCTAGCACCATATTTGAAGTGATCTCCAAACATTTAGTATGGACCTATATACATTTTAATTTGAATGGGTTGTATTTTGATCCATACCATTAATAATTCTAAAAAAAATTTATAAATGTAAAAAATCATTAATATTAATTTAACATTAAAAACATAATTTGTTTTCACATAAATGTCAATTTATCAATATATTTCTTATACATCGTCAAAAAAGTGATACCTGAATGTGTAAAAACATTGAAATAAAAAATAAAAAAAGTTTCCAATTCCCACCAAAACCTCCCACATCCATTTAGGTAAAATCGATCAATCCAAAAAGATTCATTCCATTTCCATTTAAATTTATATAAAATTCATGACATAATTATTAGTAACTCTCATCCCATATATAAAAACCCCAGTTCAAGGCCTTGATTTTATGTTTTAATTATGGGTTTTTATAATTCATCATATATTATTTTTTATCTTAAAAGTTTGTCATAGGAAGATATTGAAGAAATATTATGGAAGAATTAGAGAAATTGGGGATCCCTCCCTATTCCATGATCCACTATGAAACTAGAAGAGTTGCAATGAGATACCTAGTAGTATTGATTATGGTATTGTTTTTTTATTTGGATGTAAGAAAACAATTATAGTAGTAAAATATACCCCAAGGAGCCTCAAATACATTTTTTGTAGGAAAAATAATTTTTTGTTACAAAAATGTATTCTCTTTCTTCTACCATGTATGGATTATAAGTATATGACTCCACAATGGTATTTTATGTCAATTAACCCTCTCTTATAACATATATATTTTCTTAAATAAATATTTTTTTAAAAAAATAATGATAGAACTGGGACTGAGTGAGTGAGGCTTCAGTAGGTTCATATACGTTTTGTTTAATCTTAAGAGATCAATCATTTTTCAATGTAAAACATCATTTTTTTATATTTTTTATTTCTTCTCATAAAAGATTTTCATTAACATTGTGAAATTGTACATTTTATTATGGGTGATTATAATAATAACTAGATTTGAGAAATCAACCTAATTTTTAGTTTTTTGTGTGATGTTGATGTGTGTGTACATCATAACATCAGAATTGGACATGGAAGACCGAAAAGGTAATCCACAAAATTCATAATTAAATAAATATTTATATATGATTAATTTAGTATAATTTATAATTAAAATAATTCATATCAAATATTCTTGTGTTATAATATTTAATTCTCAATGAATATTTTAATAAATTTTATATTAGTAGAATTATTTTTAGATCAAAATACTAAAAATGAATTCGAAAATTCATATATATCGATAATTAAAATTATTTTGAAGATATATTAAATGGATTTAGTAATTTGAATTTTCTAAATAGATTATTTTATTATTGTGTTGTTTTTATATTCATTGAATGCTTTCATAAGTTTATATTTGAGTTGTATACGTGTTATTTATATTAATTCTATCATATGAGCTATGTTATAAATATATATATATTAGTTTTAACTATATGATGAGTTATTTTCCTTCAGTTGTATGGATATTAACATTATGATGAAATATATGTGTGTCTACCCATCATAGGAAGGATGTAAAATAAATGAATTATATGATTTTATAACCTCTTAAGGGAGAGAGATAACCATGTGAAATTATATATATGAGTTTCTACCCTCATAAGAGAGAAGTTAATCCATACGATGAGTTCTATTATCTCTGGGGCGAAGAGATTTAATATATGAAATAGAATACCTAATTATTTACCATTTTAATAGATGAGGTTAACTATATATAAATCTATGATCTTCATGGCTGTTTTTAGTAATACATTGAATAGGTATCGTCAAGATATTTGGTTCCTTATTTAGAACACACTGCCCGAAAATATTATTAAAATTTAACTCGAGGATATTTTTAACACGGGATTTGATTTCTAGGAAATAAGAAAACTACTTTGGGGTTATATCTATGTAATTACCTTACCATAATGACATAAAAAAACTTCTTTTTCTATTACAATTTAATCAATGTTTGGGGATTGTTAGTGGGTTACAAACAAGGCATTCCTAGTCATATGAGGATGAGTTACGTCTCATTGTGGTAACTCTAATAATTTATATCATGTTTATTGATTTTATTTTGGATATATAATTTTTATATGAGGACAATATAATAGAGAAAAATTTTATTATGTTTATGAATTTTATATGGTGTTTCATTAATATACATTGTCCATGAGATATTGTTGTGTTGATTTTATAAGACTCAATGGTGATTTATTATAATTTGGGCTATTCTTATTCATTTTTCTATTATATGTCAGTTTTGTATTATTTTGATATAGTTTTATGTAAACATATCTCCATTATTACTTTTATATCTTGAAATTAGTTATTATCCACTAGCAATCAAAAAAATGTTCTTCGAGCCATATGGTGTCTAGGTTTTGGAAATATTGTCAGGCACATGATGATAAACAATAAAATGGTATCAAAGTCATGTTTTATTTTAAATGTTTTTAGGATAATGGTAACTCCAAAAATAATATTGATAGAATATTGTGAGTAAACAGAAAATATTTAATATGAGAATATTAATTTTGGACACTTATGATACTAAGGTGGAACAAAAAGTGATTTAGTATGTAATTATTGTGTTATGAATTTCATTGATTAAAATAGGTATAATTTTATTATAGATAGATATTATATTAGTTTTTCCCATCATAGATAAGGATGTGTTGAGTTCCATATAATATATTGTGATGCATAGATATGTCCAACATGATAATGTTTGTGTTTTAAATAAATTTTATCATTAATATGAAATTGTTTTAAATTATAAAAATTTTAAATATCAAGATTAATGAAAAGTGAATAGTAATTTTTTTAATATTTAATGGTGGAAACATTAATAATAAATACTTGGTGCATATTGGTTTACTAACTAAATATATTTTAATCCATTTTATGATTAATAGATAACAAGTATTATATGTGTTAATGTTCTATTATGATTTACAATGTGACTCTAGAAATTGAGGATTTTTTCTTAAGACAAGTTTCATATTGTATAATCAGCAGGATGATGAATACTCAATAGGGTGATTATAGTAATGAATTGTATTTTGATTGAAAATGATTAATTTTTCATTCAAATTTAAATATTTATTGATCATATTTATTTTTAATAAAGGGAGTATTGTTATGAACATAAAAGTGATGTTTTGTTATGAAATATGAATAAATATCAAAATTTTGAGAAAGAAAGTCATGAGAAAACATGTTTTAAATGTGAAATGATAATGTTTTTTTGATCTAAAAATATAAAGGATTTCTAATCAGTATAAAATAAAAATTATGAGATTTTTTTATATTTGCGATGAGTGTGATTTATTTATAATATATGATTCCTTGTTTTAAATGTGTATATTAATATTTATAGAGTAAATATGAAAGTGTTTATTTTTTCAGAGAGTTTAAAATGGGTTAAATTATTGTGTATAATTACACAAAAAATGTTAATGTATTGTTGTAATGATTTGAAGAATTAGTATACATATGATTTGAGACATGAGTCACCCTATTTATTTCATTTTTTCCACCATATTTTCAATGTTAATATTCATTTATATATTTTTCATTTTGATTGATTAGATATGGATTGTTAGAATATAACTTATCACTAAAAATCTATAATATCTAAAAGATATTTAAACTCTTAATTCAATGTTTGATTGGGGGAGATTAAATTATTAATTTTAATGCTGGATATTGTATCAATTATATGTCAATATTATTGTGTGAACTATTAGTGAATTAAAATGATAAATAGAAATTGTATTAAAAACAATGAATTAATTTTGATATGTTAAGAGTTCATAAAAATGGAAATTAGGGTAAGTTTATTTGAGTAATCAAATGGGGAATTATCTTGGGTGTTTATTAATATTATTAGGGTCAAAAACTTATGAATGACTAGTATATATGTGATTAAAATCTTGTATAATAATATCAACATTATAACGTATTAAAATTTACTGAATGGGCCCTATTATAAATTTTCCATAAAAATAAGTATATATTGTAATTTTGTTCCTCAATAATTTGAATATGATGTTATAAGAATGGAAAAGGGATTTTACTAGGGAGAATATCAATATAATCAATGACATCAATTATTTTGAAAAGAATGATTTCCCATCATTACAAGGTAATGTGGTACTATCATGTTTCATGAAATAAGTGGATTAAATCCATCATATTTTTGAATGTATTGGTATTCCTAAGGAAATATGGGTTGAATTTATAACTCTAATATTAAGTGGATCATTGTGATAATGGTAGAAAATATTATTAAAAAAGAGGTAATGTCAAGGATTTTCATGGGATGATATCTAGTGTTTATTTATTGAGGAATTTTTTCATGATAATATATATAAGGAACAGAATCAAGGGTTCCTGGAGATCATAGACGTTTAGATGAAAAGTTGTGAATATACTAGAAAAATTTATATACCTTTTTTATTTTCCCCAACCCTAGATATCATAAAGTATATCAATGTAACATGTTGTATTGTTAGTTAATTGATAAAATTATAAATTTGGGTTTTAATTGGAATATTTAATGGTTAAAAGTCAATTTTTATTTTATATTTTTATTTAACCGGGTAGGGTGATCATTATGGTTATTTTATAGAGCTAAACATTAATGTTTAGAGATATAATGATTTTTTGAAGATCCCATTGGAGGATTTTTTGGGTTTTATTAAAGGAAAAAGGGTGGTGGGGATTATTAGTATCCATTGGGCAATTGGTACATTGTCATTATGTACCCAATAAGATAACCAAAGGGACTATACCCAATGGGTGGTAAGTGGAGATACACTGGAAATGTGGTTTCTTCCCAAATATATATTTTTTTAATTTAAGTTTTTGTATTAACACCATATTTTGGGTTATAATACATAGGTCGTATCTAAAAAGGGAGTTATGTCCCTTTCTATCTATCATCCTCACCCTTACCCTCTAAATACATAGTGTCTAATGGTGTTCAAGTTCCCTTAATCAGGGTAACTATATCACCCTTCACCCCATTCCTATTTAATTTTACCCTTCCCTGATTTACATCCTTCATGTTAATGGTTTGGTAATGGTTTTCTCTATAACATAATGATATTCATCCATTAATAGAGGAAATTCAAGTGCATTAACTGGAGGAGGTTGATAAATATTGACTATACTCTATTAATGGCTATTATTGTTGTCGCATGTTATTTGATGATATATTTTTAAAATTAAAATAATTTTTCATTAAATTAATTATTTTTTATAATAGAAAATGGGGATTTGGGGTTTTATAGTAACAATAGTTTTTTAGGGTCATAAACATGTGTTATTAATATATTATTATTTATTATTTTGTTATGTATCGTGATTTATCTTTTATTGGGTGTCACCAAATGGTTAAGGTATTGGGATCCACTCTCCATTGGAATATTAAAGTAGGTGGTCTAAACCCTATTGGTTTTTAACTGTGTAATTCCCCGACCCTAGTTACCCAATGTTGGTGCATTATTAAATAACATTAGCATGGTCAAAAGGGATCAAATCCCAAAAGACTGGTCAGTATAGTAGTCATGGAAGTACTAAATAAAATTATAAGTATTACGTTACATGATGAGATAATATAAACAACAACATTGTGTCCCCTTTGAACACACTCATATCCCTTAGGCTATCCATGAAGGTCAATAAGAAAAAACTACTACACATATTGTGAAAAAGTAAAATATAGAAAGGGTTGAGCTCAGATGCTCAATATGGAAAACAATATAGTGGAAACATTCATAAATAAGCATAATAATTTAAGGTAATGTATAAGTATAAAAATTAAGCCTTTTAAACATTAACTTCAGTATAATATTGAAATTATAAATCAAATAATTCCATTTATGTATTCACATGGATATTCTATTAGTCTAATAATCACATGAAATATCTATATTGAATTTCATAATGATGGAATGCATAAGTCCAGACTACATAATCACATTGTCACGGCCTCATTCAATTACTACAATTAAGATATTTTCAAGGAATTGTTCTAAGACAGTAGTTAGACTAATGAGAACTACTGATGCAATCAGAAGCTATAGCAGGTTCCACTCGTCACTTACTAAGTCCAATGCATTCCTCAAATGAAAATATTGAAACATAACATAAACATTCATATTAAAACTAACATACTCAATGTAAATACTTTATTAATAAACAATGAATGGTATAAAAATAACGCATCCATGGTCAAACATATAAAAAACCGTCAATATAACATTGAACATTTTACCATAATAAATTAACTTCAAACAAGTGTAAAATCCATTTCTGTTTGTTGACATAGATGAAATCAAAACTATTTGAGAGAAATATCTCTTTATATTTTGAATTCATTAAAATTTAATGAAATTATAAATGAAAACAATTATTTTGAAAATAATTTTTTAAGCTGGAAAGTTATGTTTCAAAGGTGTTATAAAGGAGGATAATAGCCTCACCCACAGTATAAGTTAAAAAACATTCTTACTATAATTTGATTAAAAGGTCATACATTACCTTATTTGCAAAATGACGGGAGGATTCCTTTAATTTTTTTTAATAAAAATTCAAACATGTTTATAAATGACTTTAACCCATAGTCTAATAAAAAGTGAAAATGTTTTGAAATACATTTTTAAGAAACAAAAATGTGGATGATAAAGAGGTCCTAATAGATACATACGTATTAAAAACGTTAGATAAGTAAAGAGATTGTAAAATTAACACTTACCATATACTTTTCTTTGAATGAGGGTACCTAAACCTCCTTTATAATATTTAAATAATTGTTATTAAATTATACACATACATAAATATGATAACATTTATGATCTTTTATTATTTCTTTGTTAATAAAATTTCAGTAGTATCATTGTTTCGAGTATTAAATGATTTTTTTTATATATGATTGGTTATATATGACATGATTGTTTTTGATATGATGTATTTTATTTTTATCCAGAATCATATTAATCTATTAAACATTATTTTTAATCAGAATATACAAATTATCCTTGAATGGGTAGGATGGCATATGAATCTTATCACGGTCATGGAGACGGCAATCCGTACGTACGAATGAGAAAAAATATCATTATATTGATGGTGAAATCATATATAATTGGATGTAATATCATATATAAGGAATCCTTAACATGTTATAAAAATTATTTACATCATTTATAATCATTATTATACACATCCAGATAAGTAAGTGTTTGTGTGAAAAACTACCCCACAATGAGGAGGTAGTAAGCCATACATATGCACGTATGGTGACTTTCAATCATAGGATGCATAGAATAATGAATATGGTTGTAACATATTTAAAATAAAATTACCTTATATATATGGTACTGGCGTTATAATTTTTTATAGAAATAAAATTAAAAAAGGATGTGGAAGATGAAAATGAACTTTGAAAGAGGTGGTGAAATTATTACCTCTTCTTCAGGTGTTTCCTTTTGAGTTGATCCAAAAGGACCCATAGGGTGGCTTTCAAATAAATGTAATGCCACTAAATCAATGTGAGGTTATTTGGGAGGATAGTTGAGCAGGTTTTGTTTGAGCCAAATGGATTTGGAGGTTTGAAATTAAGATAAGGGGACATACCATTTTATAAGAGAGGTGATGGTCACTTTTGGAAAATCATAAGCTAATATTTTATTATAAAATCATATTCTGTTTATAATGGCTCAAAAATGATTTATTTTGATGATAATTTTGGTATGGGTTGTGACCCTCTCAACCAATATGTTTTAGAATGGTTTAGTTCAATATTTTATCCTTATCTATTAGATATAACTCTTAGTTATGTAGTTGAACTTTTACCATATATTCTTATATTATTATAATAAGTGGTCAATAATCTTACTATAAAAATCAAATAGAACCCCATGTGGTTAATTATTGATATATATAATGTTATCTAGTTACTTTTTCATATCCTAATATTTTTAGGAATTTTATATCAATTTATAATATAGTATTTGTTTTAAAAATGTATTTATATTAATTTTGACACTATTTGGTATTTTGTATTTTTTAAAGACATAAAAACATTATAAATTCAAAAAAAAATTATTTAATGAACCCTATCATGTAATATTAAACAATAAAATTCGTGTAATTTATCAAAAGTCTCAATTTACATTTATTTTGAAATTGTTTTTATCAATTAATTTAACCTATCATTAATAAGGTAATTACTACATCAGAAATTTATCATAAAAAAATATAATATTATCATTTCTAAAAATTATAAACAAAATAGAATAATGTAGGAAATAGTTTTATCTTTCTAATGAAAATTTTTAGTTGAACTAATCTTATGTATAAACCTATATTAATAATGGTTTAGTTATTAAACAACGAATTTAACAACATTAACTCTTCTTTAAATAAAAAAATAACAAATGTACTAATCTAATAAAAGTGGTCCAAGAGGATCATATATTATTTTTAGGGTTTATTATGGTCGAAATAAACTTATAAAATATAATTAAGAGAAGTCTTAGGTTAATAATGATATCATTTTTAACATAAATTACCCTATTTAATTTTAACTGTTATAAATAAAAGACAAAATTACTATTTACCAAAAATTATATTCATGATATTGAACCACATTATAAATAATTATATCATCCATGTCTCTCAGAGTGTTGAATTTATATTCTCTTATGTTGTAAAATTACATTTTATGCAAATTTTCTAATTTTCTTAGTAGGTGGGTAAAAGAAGTTAAAAAAATTAATAAAAATTCATATATTTAATTTTGTTATAAAATGAATCCAATTAATTTCATTTAACTAATATATGTATAATGTATCTATTTTGACATAAAATAAATTTAAATAAAATAAATATTTATTTAAATAAAAAATCATTTTTTAACAATAACACAATGTTTTTTACTATTCATAAAAAATGAACATTTTCAAATAAATTCCAAAAAAGCATCCTAAGATAAATTTCATATTATGAATAAATAAATGAAGTCCATTTGGAAATATAAAATATATAAAATTTCATAAATTGGTTATTTTTATTCATAATGGTTTGTTTGATTGGTCATGGTGAATTAAAACTCAATGTTGCATAAAATGCAAACTATTACATTATTCAAAGGGAAATGAACTGTGGAATCTTTGGGTGTCACATTCTACCCTCCTTAAAATAAATTTTTCCAAGAAATTTCAAGAATATTACTATATAAAAAGATACAGGTGGTTCTTCATCATAATTTTCTTGAGTTCCCATGTTGCCTCTTCCATATTATGGTTTCTCCATAGAACATTTACCTGAAAAGTCACCCAGTTTCTCAACACTTGTTCTCTAGAATCAAGAATTCTGATAGGATCGTCGCAATACGATAGGTAAGGTTAAATTTCTATTTCTTCATATTTGAGTACATGTATTAGTTTAGACTTGTTTTTTTATCAGTAGTGATACGTGGAAAACATCATGAACTTTGGAGATACATGGCGACATTTCTAAACGGTATGCTATAGCCCCAATTCGTTCTAGAATTTCAAAAGTTCTGATGAACCTTGGGATTAATTTATCCTCTTAAAAATCATATAACTCATTTCCATGGAGATACCTTTACGAAAACAGGATCTCCTACATGAAATTTTAAAATCATCCTTTGGTTATCGGCATAGATCTTTTTTCCGACATTGAGCTTCTTTGATATGGGTTGGAATAATATTCAGCTTTTCTATGGTTTCCTCAACAATTTCTGGGCCAATGCGTATTTTTTTTCACTAACATATTCCCAACAATTTATTGTGTGACATCTAATTCCATATAATGCTTTATATGGTGAAATGTGAATACTGGTGTGGGAGATATTGTTATAGGAAAATTCTACAATAGGTAAATACTAATCCCACATACCTTGAAAGTCATGTGAGAAATATCTCAACATGTCTTCTAATGTTTTAATAGTTTGTTATGATTGTCAATCAGTTTTAGGGTGGTAGGCAGTGCTCAAACAAATTTCAATATCCAAGTCCTTATAAATACATTTCCAAAATCATGATGTAAAAAGCAGATCATGATAAAAAACAATCTATAGGGGTACTCCATGAAGTCATACAACTTAATTATTATATCGCTTTTATAGAAATTGAAGTGGTAAATATTCTTTTATAGGAAGAAATGTTTTAACTTTTAAGATGATCAACAATGACCCATACCGCATCATTCCTTCTAGGAGTGTTTGGTAGCCCCATGAAAATTTCCATCATAATTTCATCCCATTTCGACTCAGGTATGAAAAGTGGTTGTATGACTCTTCTAGGATGTTGTCTTCAATACATAACTTGTTGAAAAACCATACATATTGACAAAATATCAGTGATCTACCTCTTCATGCTGTCCCACAAATAATTATCCTTGATATCTCTATACTTCTTACTACTACCATGGTGTATAGAGAAATTGGATCTATGTGCATCATCCAAGAATTTCCTTTTTAGATCAGGTATGCCAGGAACACGAATTATCTTCCCAATTTTTAAAATTCCTTCTTCATATATGAATTCAATCAATATCCCATCATTCACATATTTTATATTCTTTTAAAACTCTTCATCATCAGTCTGAGAACTTTTTATCATTTCATGTAATTATGGTTTGGAAACCATTTGAAAAAGTTTTGATGTTTCACATTCCATGATTATTCCCATATATATCTTTTCCAAATACATGAACATACGTTCCCTTTAACTCTCATGACATTCAAAACCCCATGATGTTTTCTTCTTAAAGAATCTTCCACCTTATTTTCCATCCCTGAGTGGTAATTTATAGGGTAATTATAATCCTTGATTAGTTCAAGCCATCGTCTTTTCCTCATTTTGAGTTCTTTCTGTGAGAAAATATACATCATACTCCATCAATCGGTATATATCTCACATTTTCACCATAGAGATAGTGACTCCATATTTTCCAAAAAAAGATTATAGCTACTAACTCAATATCACGAGTGGGATAGTTTCCCTCATGAATTTTTAGCTACCCTGATTCATATGCATTGACATTATCATTCTACACAAGGACATAACAAATACCATTCTTTGAAGCATCGCTATAAATAGAAATCCCATAATTCCCCAATGGATGAGTCAATATAGGATCATTGACTAATATTCCCTTTAGTTCATGAAAACATTAATCACACTATTTTCTCAAAAAAAAGTATTCCCTTTATGTGTGAGCTTGGTTAATGGGTTAGATAATTGGGTAAAATTCTGGACGAAGCACCGATAAAAACCTCTCAACCAAATAGAACTGGGTACCTCAGTTATACTCGTCAGTGCTGGCCATTCGTGTATTGCCCTGGTCATTGTAGGATCAATAGTGATTCCATCCTTAGAGAAAATGTGGACAATATAATAAATCTTTTAATTCCAGAATTCACACTTTCTAAAAATCCCATATAATTCATTTCTTCTGAGGTTTTTCATAGTAGTGTACCAGAGATTTTCATTATCTTTGTAGCATTTCCAGTGTACCTAGATATCATCAATAAATACTACTACAAATCCATCAAAAGATTCTTTGAAACTCTATTAATTAGATCCATGAAAACATAGGTCAAATTAGTCAGTCCAATAGGAATTCCTGTAAATTTGTATTGACCATACCTAGTTTGAAATGTTTTCCTTGGAATGTCATTCTTTATCATACACACCTGATGATATCCAGATTGAAGGTCAATCTTTGAAAAGTATTCAGCTCCATGAAGTGGATCGAATAAATCATAAATGTGAGTTATGTGATACTTGTTCTTTATTGTTATAACCTTGATTTCCCTGTAGTCAATGCACAAACACACAGATCCAGATTTCATCTTATCAAACAAAACAGGGGATCCCCATGGAGATACACTTGGGAGAATAAATCCTCTATTACTCAATTCCTCATTTTTTTCTTTAGTTACGCTAATTCGAATGTGGCCTTTCTATAAGGGGTCTTTGATAGGGGCCTTGGAAAAGGAATTAAATCAATGGAAAATGGAATTTCTCATTCTAGAGGATGTACAACTATTTCCTCTGAAAACACAGCAATATATTCTTGTACAATAGGTACATACTCTGTTTTAACATTCTTTTCCTCACCTATAGTTATTTAATTCTCTAACTCCGCAATAATTTAATTTATTAGAGCTAATGGGGGTTGGGTGGATCAAGATATGAATCAAGTGGTGGCATTTTTTCTCAAAAGATAAGGTAATCATTATCATCATCAAAAATTGTAATTTCCTTCATCTTATAATAAATTTTCACATAATGGTCTGAAAGCCAATCCATTCCAAGTATTATATCAAATTCAATCATGGGTATGATGATGAGATCAGAATATAATGGACATTTATATTCCTTAATGGGATCTAATTCACAAAACATTTTTCTAATGTTACTTCCCTTATGAGTTTTGACTGATAACTCCCTTGTAAAATAAAATTGGAAATATCTAATTTTATTAGAAAACTGGGAAGATATTAAATAATCCTTTGATCCAGAATCAATTAAATAATTGTATAAACTTGAGGAAACCATTAAATTATCTGCCACCATGTCTTTCAGATCTTCATCCTTAGCAGTTTTGATCCCATAAGATTGGCATTGCTCCCTATTCCTTTTCTGAGATATGTTTCTTTGGCACTTAGGACATTCATTTTCATTATACCCCTTTTCTCTACAATTGTAGCATAAAAATTGACAACCTCTTTCTTTCCCTTGTAATCATGATCATGGTAGCCTTTTTCACCACACTTTTAATGGACTCCCATTCTATTCAGGAAAGTACCAGTGTGTTTCTTCCCACATTTACTATAGGATTGATATTCAAATTTTTCCTTCTTCCCCATTTTTCTATTTCCAGAGTGTTCAGAATATCTCTTCCTCACTTTATTTTCTATAAACTCATAAGACTTATAGATATATTTTTATATATTGATAGCACATGAGAGTATATATTTGTACGTTGAGAACGATTTTGATACTAATTCTTGACGGAGAAATGGATTAATCCCATCAAACAAACGATCAATCTTACACATTGGGTAATTTATATAATCTGCCACATGCCTTTCTATCCTTGTAATGTTATCCTCATACTTTATGACATTCTCATCATACTTTTTCTACAAAATCATAAATTGTATTTTTATATCCTCTCCACGATCATGAGGAATATATTTTTCTATAAAAATATCATTAAACTCACTCCATTCTATATTTGATACTTCTTAATCCTTCATTGTAATTTGAATTAATAACCACTATTGATCTGTATATCATGTGAGGTGGTAAGTTTTCATGACAATTTTTTTCCGTTTCGCAACTTCCCAATATATGAAATATTTTCTCTAAGGAACATATTCATTTCTCAGCTATAAATGGATTTGTAGTCCCATTGAACATAATTGGATGTTGTCTCATGAATTTTTCTAACATTGTTCATCCGTGTTGTGGATTAGAGTGCTCCATATGGGTATGGTTGTTATTCATTCCATTAAGTGCCATTTGTATACAATTTCATACAATAGATTAGTTTTTGAATTGTAATACATAATTCCAATCAAGTAAAACACTTAACACAATCTGACCAGTTTATGGATATAATCCATAATCATAAATTTTTTTTCATTGATGAGGTATATACTCATTAATCCTTAATAATGGTTTGTAATGAAAATGTGAATTATCCTGAGGATATCCCCTAGGAGTGTCGTAACAAATATTGTAGCAAAGCCCGTCGTTGTGTACCAGGATACCCCAGGTCAATGCCGAAACTCCTTGTCAAGGGTTTTACTTCTTGGTACATCTATTCCAGAGCCACCTCTACCTGCTCATATCCAGACATGGATGTATTTCTTGGAAAACTCATAAATTTATTATATTACCAAAATTCTAGGAATTTCATATATACTAAATCTCAATGAATATATTAGGATGATGTTTTCGAATCATATTTTTTTCAAAATCTATCTTCCAATTATAGTAATAAACATTATCTGATACCAACTGTAATGCCCTGGCCCTTGAAGCTTGGAGTAGATGCATTTTTTTAATTCATTGGAATGATCACAAGGGATCACATCTCAAAAAAACCTATCAGTTTAATAGCCTTGGAAGTACTAGATACAAACATAAGTTTTACATTACATCATGAGATAAAAAACAACAACATCATTTTGTACCCTTTGAACACACTTATATCCCTTATCCTAGCCTTCCATGTCAACCATAAAATACATCTTCACATGTTGGAAAAAATAAAACATAGAAATGGGTGAGCTTAGATGCTCAATACAGATAATGATATAGCGGAAACATCAATAAATAACCATAAACATTTAAGACAATGTATAAGACTAAAACATATCCTTTTTAAACTTAAACATCTGCATAAAATGGAAAATATAAATCAAATATTTCCATTTACATATTCACATGGATATTATAGTAGTCGAATAATCACATGAAATAAAAATAGCAGATTTCATAATGATGGAATGAATAATGCTAGGCTTCATAACCACATAGTCAAGGCATCACGACAAGACTAAAAATAAGATGTTGTCAAGGCATTGTGCCAGGACACTAGATTGTCTCATGAGACATACTAATTCATCAAGGATCCATCGCGGGCTCCACCTTCCACTCACTATGTCCAATTCATTCCTCATATAAAATGGTTGAAACATAAGATAAACATTCATATTAAAAATACCATTAAAATGTTAATAATTTAACCATAAATCTTGAATGGAATAAAAATAAAACATCCACGGTCCATCAAATCAAAAAACCTTCAATACAATATGGATGATTTTATATTATTAAATCAACTTCAAACAAGTGGAAAACCTATCAAAGCATGTTGACATAGATGAAATAGAAACTATTTGTGGGAAATATCTCATTATATTTTGAAATAATATAAAAGTCATCTAATTATTAAAGAAAAAAATTATTTTGAAAATAATTTATAAGATTATAAGGGAATATTTTAAAGTGTTATAACAATAGAGATTAACCGCAGCCATCGTGTATGTTAAAAAAAACATTCTGAACAAAATTGTTCGAAAATGCCATTAATTACCATTTTTTCAATGTGATAGAAATATTCCTTTCAAAAAAATTAATAAAAATAAAACAACGGAATAAATGAATTAAATCCATACTCTAGTAAAGTGTAAAATGTTTTTGAAATAAATTTTTATGAAACATGAAGGTAATGATAAAGAGGTCCCAGTAGATACTTATGTATTAACAACCTCAGATTAGTAAAATGAATATAAAATTAACCCTTACATTCTACTTTTTCTTAGAAGAGGGTATGTTAACCTCCTTTATAATAGTTAAATAATTGTTATTAAATTATAAACATACATTAATATGATATCATATATGATATTCTAATATTTCATTATTAATAATATTCCAGTAGTATCATTGTTTCGAGTGTTAAATGATTCGTTTTCCTTTATATTCATGTTTACTTATGACATTTTTGTTATATATATGATTTATTTTATTGATATAAATAATGATATTATGTTCATAAACATTATTTTTAATCATAAAATAAAAATTATTCTTGAATGGTTAGGATGGTGTATGAATTTTATGGCATTTGTTGAGACGATAATTCATACGTTCGCACGAGCGACAATATCATTATTATAATGGTTAAATCTTATGTAATTTGATACTATATCATATATAAATAATTATTAAAATGGTTTATTTATTATTTTCATCAGTTATACTAATTATTATACCCATCCATATAATGAAGTGTTTGAGTAACAAACTGCACCGCGATGTAGAGACGGTAAGCCATACAGACGCATGTATGGTGACGTGTCATTCATAGAATGGATATAATAAATAATATGGTTGTAACAGATTTATAATAACATCACATTATTTATAATTTTCTTGATTTTTTATTTTGGTATGGAAAAAACAATGAAAGAGTATGTGGAAGAAGAAAAAAACATTGAATGTGTGGGTGAAATTATTACTACTTCTTCGGGTATTTCCTTTTGAGTTGATCAAAATGGATCCTTTAGTAGGCTTTCTGATAAATTTATGTCCTATAGGTCAATTAGAGGGTAGGTTGGAGGATATTTGAGAAGGGTTTGTTTGAGCCAAATGGATTTGGAGGAGTGAAATTAATTTAAGGGGAATTACCCTTTTATAAGAGAGGTGAATGTCACTTTAGGAAAAAATCGAAATATTATTTCATCATACAATCATATTAGGTTTTTAGTGGCTCAAAAATGATTTATTTAGAGGATATGGAGGGATGGTTCAAAAACCTATCGAGCAGTAGGTTTTAGATATGTTTAGTTCAAAATAATAATCTTAACTCTTAGATTTAACTCTTAGATAAATAGTTTAACTTCTACTATGTATTCTTGTATTATTATAAAAAATTGTTAATAATATGACAATTAAAAGACAAGAGAACCCAATGTTGTTAATTATTGATATATATAACCTTATTTATTTCCTTTTTATAAACCTCATATTTTTAGGAATACTTTATCAATTTATAATATAGTATTTGATTTAAGAACATATTTATGTCAATTTTGACACTATGTGTTATTTTGTTTTTGTGAAATTCACAATGAATTTATCACATTGAAAAAAAATATTGAATTAAACCTAAAATGTCATAGAAAAATATAAAATTAATGTAATTCAACAAAAGTCTCAATTTACATATATTTTGATGTTTATAATATTACTTATTTTAATCTTTCAATAATAAAGGAATTATTGCATCATCATTGTATCATAAATAAATTTAATTATATAATATCTAAAAATTATAAATAAAATACCATTATGTAGAAAATATTTTTATTTATCTAAATAATATTTATAATTTAATTTATCAACTAAATAAACCTATATTTAAAATGGTTTAGTTATTATACTTTTAATTTTACACTTTTAACTCATCTTAAAATAAAATACTAATAAATGTCATAATCTTATTCAAGTAGACAAAAAGCTTCATATTTTCCTCGTAAGGTTGATTTTTGTCAATATAAACACAGCTAATATAATTAATACAGGATTTAGTGTAATAAAAATTACATTTTTAACTTTAGTTAACCAATTTACTTTTAACCGTGGTAATTAAAAGGTGGAAGTTAATATTCACCAAAAATTATTTTCATTTTATTAAAAAAAATTTACATATTATTATCAACCATGTCACTTTGATTTTTGAAATTCAATTCACTGAATTGGTAAAATTACATTTTATGCAAATTTTTAAATGCACCTAAGAGGCGCCTTAATGACATTAATAAAAATTCAATAAAATTTTATACATCTATTTTTTTTAAAAATGACTCTAATGAATTGAATTTAACTAATATAGGTATTATGTATCTATTTTTATTTAAAATAAATTTAAATAAAATAAATAATTATTTCAATAAAAATTTGGTTTTAAACAATAACGCAGTGTTTTTCACTATTCATAAAAATTTTAAAGTTTAAAACAACCCAAAAATTCATCCTAAGAATATTTTGATATTCCAAATCCAAAAATGAATTCCATTTTGAAAAATAAAATTTATATAATTTAATAAAATGTGTATTACATTTAATAATGGCTAGTTTGATTGGTCTTCGTGTGTTAAAACTCCAAGTTGTGTAAAACACAAACTATTGCTTTATTCAAAGGGAAACGTACCATGTAAGCTAGGTTGTTACAAACGTGTATTTTATAATTATGTGTTTAAAATATAATTTCTATAACACTATATGAAATTTTAAAAATGATTGAGGGAATATAAATGGAATGGTATTATAATTAAATTCATATGTTAAATTAAGAAATTTCAATAATAAATTTTCATGAATTTTTCGTTTTTTATTACATATTGTCTTTATTCCATATATACATGATACCATATAAGCGTATTAATTATTTGTAAAACATTATAATTATTATTCATCTTCAGATCCTTACATGGAATCGTTATTTGTTTTTTAAATACAATTCCTTATTTATTATTCATATGACTAAAATTATTATAAAATTGTGTATTTGTTAAACTATTTTCCCCATGATTATGATTTGTTATTTAACATAGTTAAAATGGTATTTATTTTTCATTTTTATACATTTTACAGAATTATTAATTTTCATTAAACAGTAATTTCAATTCATTCCATATATAATATGAATGAATTGTATGTCATTGAGAAGAAATTTAACTTTTGTAAAGTGATTGAATTAGAAGTGATACAATTGTAGGGATTAGTGGATCATTGTAGAACCCATGGTTTTAGCTATAATATAGTTTTAATATATTTTTTACTATCTTTGGATTATTTTGGTTAGATTGAGTGAGTTTTAAGAGGTATAAAAATAAATTATCCTTTAGTATGGACAATGTAAAAATATACATGAACAAATTACACAATAAATAGTTGTTTTATAATGTAATTTTTTGGGCCATATTTCATACAAAATGTTTATGCTGTAAAATCTATTTATGCCATAAATGAGTGTTTTACATCATAAAAAGGGGTTTCCCAAAAAAGAATATTTGATTCAATGTGTATGTAAGTGTGAGAGACCCGAGGAAAATTTACGATGTGCATTCTCAATTTACACCATTAATTTGTTGGACAAAATTATTTTAATTACAGCTAGAAGTTTTGAATCATTATTATTTTTTATTTCTATTGAATTCCATGATTAATATAGGAAATTTTTGGAGATCATAGGCATCTGGACTACTTGGAAAATGAATGATTTATTTTTTTGTTGTTAAAATTAAATTTTACAGGTCTTGCTCATCCTTATAATTTCATATCTCTTCATTTTACATTTAAAACCCCATATATTGTTATGTGATACCTAAATCCATGGATTGAGGTTTTTGGTGATGTGATCTTCTTGGTTTTTATAGAGGAACATAAGGTAGAGGTTAATCTACCGAATCATTTATGATCCATTGTGAAAACATAATCGATGTAGGTGGCTTATGTCCTACTCAGTTCTACTAGAACATGTTGGCATGAACATTGATATATTATACTTATTATTTTATTGAAAATATCTTGATTATTTTATGTGAAAAAGTCTTGTTTTAATGTGATTTCAAAGGGGTAGTTTTAAATATTTTCATGAGATGTTTTAATTAAAAGTATTCAGAGGAATTAGTTTTCAAAATAAATGTTTTGTGTTCCAAACTATAAGATATGAATTTTTTTCTTAGAATTAATTTTTGAGTGTGTTCATATTGCGTTTTATGAGGACTTATTGAAGCATGATCAATGATCATTTCTGATTATAAATCCACAAGGGGATATCACATAGTGAAGACTTAGTGAAAACTTTTTTCTGATCATGTGGTTTGGGGTTTTCATTCGTCATGAATGTTTGTGTGGGTATGGAATAAAGACTAATTAGCCCACGTTGTAAGTGAAATGGAAACTGGATGTAATGATTTTATTTAATTATTGATTTAAATGATTCCATTTCATTAATTATTATATACTATCTACCACTTTTTTATATTAATTTTGTTTACTTGCTCTTTTCATAATAGAATGTGTTGGGTTGTGTTTATGGAAATCCTACTGATTGTTATAATCCAACTATTATTCTAAATCTTCATGCATTTTAATTTTTTACAAACTAAGGTAATGGTAACGGTCTGATTTCGTACATCTCAATTAGTTATAACTGATGTCATGGTTTGGTTATGAATGATGTAGATGCAGTGTTTCTTCATCATGATCGGGGCTGGATCCACATTGGTTCTAATGATATTCTATTTGGTTACCCCACCATGATCTCCTATTTAATTTTCTATTATACTCTAATATTGTGTTTATATTAGTTTTTCATTGAGTTACGTGATTGACAATTCATGCATCATTTATTTTTATTTAATTGTGTTCTTTCTTTTTAATAGATCATGATATCTTTAGGATCGATCATCCACCAATTTTCTACTAAGTGAATTGAATTTATTGATAACATATGGTATCTCAGGGAAGTCACTTAAGAGTGTTTTAACCTTATCATATTCCCATGATAACCCCTTAGGGGAGGTATGTTACCAATTGTATCAGTTTTGATTAGTCCATGAGGTAGTTTGGTAACAAGGATATAGGACTGTCAGAACATGACATGTACAATATAAAAATATGTAGCTAACCTTTTTAGGATGAACATCAAATTACCATGGTGTAAAAGTACAAAAGTATTCTATTATACATCAATAGTCGTTGTAACCTCATCATTATTGATTTAACTAATGGGTATTTCATATCATAAATTAGTACATATACTTCTTACTATAACTATATTGTTCATTGGGGTGATTCCTAAAATTACCATCACTTTTTTTAATTTATTATTGATAAATAATTTTTATTTGAGGAAAATATATGGGAGACAATTTTCAATTTTTTATAAATTTTATATTGTGATGATTGAATATACATTGTCCGTGAGATATTGTTTATGTATGGGAAGGAAATTCACCTTCTTTCTTGGTTTTTGGTCATCACTCATCTCCATTTTCAAATCCCTACATTTTTACTCTATTTCCCCAAAATTTAACTCTACCATAAAGCCCATGATCAATTCAATGGATTTCCACATCTCTGATTTTTACATCATAATTAATTGAGGAATCTTTTCTACTAATCATTATGCTTGTTTCTCCCTTTATTCACCAACTAACGTTAGTCACATTATTTGATAGATTCGACCTTAATTCCTCGGCTTTGAAAGAGAAATACAAAGTTGGTAATATGGATAACAGACACATATTGGTTTAGTTTTCATATAAGTAGTATTTGATCTATGCATTGTCCTCCTCACCCCAGTTTTGAAATGGATTCCAATTATTATTATTCATGTTTTCAAAAGGGTACCACTTACATGGAGTCCCATTTAACACAACTCTTTGGGTTAGTTTTCTATAACTCCCCCTTCCATTTCAAAATCTCTCATTCCTTCACTTGTTATAGAATTTAGTGGGTCATTAAACATTTTCAGATAGTATAAAATATGTAGTTTTTACCCTATTTCTCCTGAAATTTGTGTTGAAGTAGATGTTTCTTAGAGGACATTTGAATATGTGTGCATTCCAGTCAGTGATTAATTTCATTATAGTAATTATATAGGCTTTGATCAGTTAGCCAATTTTTGTTCTTCATGCAAGAAAATTGGTCATCTGATGGTATCTTGTAGGTGAGGTAACTTGAACAACCATCAACATGAGGAAGGGTCATTTATTGGAGGTAGTGATCTAAATGTGTGCATTAAATAAGAAGGAAATAGTTTAATGCATGTGTCTCCATGGATTCTTCATCAATAGAAGCAACTGGTCATCTGGGATTGCGATAAGCTGCAAAAGTTGTTCCATCAAGAAAGGGGTTTGTACAAGAGATATTTAGCCAATATTATCAGATGCATTTATCATTTGGAATCATGATATGGTTTTTCTAGTTGTTTATCCCACATTTGGGTTAGGGTTAGAGGGATTGGGTGGATTAGGTCCTCCAGTTTTACCCAAAGCAACTGTATATGCGAAGGATGTAAGAGCTGGGAAAGTGGTTAATCATAAGGTGGGGTTCCAAGGAGTAGGTAACAAGGGTCATTCCCCGCATCTCCAGAATGAGATATTCATTCGAAAAGGGAATGATATTCAATAGAACATATTATTTTGAGAACATCTATTTTTATGGGGCACCGAGAATGAAAATATTGGGTACATTTTAAAAATGTTTCGGATGATGACTAAACAAGGTAATAGGTTTAAATGGTTTAGATATGGAAGAATTTGACCTGGATCAACCATACCCATCCCCAACCATGTAATTTATAGAATGAAAATTCATCAATGAGACAGAGATAAGTGATGGGAACTCTAGCGGCTTCTCATTTGACAACAAGGATGTACTTCATTGTAGATAGTAACATAATCTAAGGAGTAAGAAGGGGAAGAAATGAAACAATGACTCGTGTAGATGCATAATTCTCAAGAAACAAAACTCCAAAGGGTGCATAGACTAGTCTTAACCTCATAAACCAAAGGATACAAGGTCTTATTCAAAAGAAAGACTTAAGGAGAAGGAATTAGAACCATATGGTTTGTATGTTTAGATAGTGAGTGTGTCTCTGCTGTGGGGAACCCAAATGTATGAAAGTGATATTACCAAAGAACAAGAAGCCAGAGAATCAAAAAATACTCAAGATTCCTTGGTGGTGGTGGTTAATAATGAGAACAACATGATCTATGTTATTATCTATAATGATGTCTATAAGTGGGAGGCATGAAAATAGGATTCTAATAATGTCAATATGTAGTAGATAAATCTTCAGTTAGCAGAAGAAATGTTGGAGGAATCATTGTCGATTAATTAATCTCTTGAGGAGGGTGAAAAGATGTATATGTTACTATTTCATGTGGAAACATACTAAGAGAAAATATAATGGATCAATATGAAAGATTATATTCAATTAATAAATTTTATTTCTGGGGAAATAAAAATGGATGAGTACATTCAAACACGAGATAAGATAGATTATTAGTTCAAATATCTTATCATGATTGATCTAGCTATGGAGTTAAGTAGTAATAATTTGAAATTATTAAAGGATAATGTATCCAATTTGTTAAATTTTTTTTAATGGATCATTGATCCCTTATCTAATTTTATGTTCTGTTTTATATAGTCCATGGGGTCTCAATTTTTCTCCTAAACATGTTTGAAAAAAAAGATAAATTTAAGTCATTTAGATGATATGGTATTTTGAAGATGAAATTTTATCGTTGTTATTTCAATTAAAAATATGTCATTATGCCATTTGGTATATGAATGCACCATTAGTTTCATGTATTTGTTGAACCATATCATCAATAGGTACCTCGACACCTTTTTGTTATATTTGGTGATGATATTTTGGTATACTCTAGAATCAAGAATCACCTAATGTAGAACATGGAAATTGTATTTATTAAATTGCTGGAACATTTTTTCTTATGAAAGATTTTATAAGATCAGATTTTTTATCCAAGAAGTTCATTTCCTCAGGGGTGAAATTTCTAAAAAATGTATAGGTGTTGTATTTGGAAAGATAAAATAAGAAGTCTCTAAGAGAACTCCCAAGAATTTTTTTAAGGAAGACATTTTCCTGCACTCTCCATTAATTGTTCAGGATTGATCATGTTCATGTCACATATGATTGTTTTGAAAATGAATGATGTTCCATTCATATGGAATGGTGACTCTCATATATGATTTTTGGAAATTATAACTCTTCTCAACTCGACACAGATCATAATATATCTAGAACATTTTAATAACTATTTTGTATATTGTGATGCATCTATATTCAGTCTTGTTTGTCTTCTCATGTTGATAGTCCATGTTATGTCCTATTGATCAAGGCAGTTGTGAGTGAATGAGATGAATTACCAAATATATGACCTAGAATAATCTATGGTTTTCCATTCCTAAAAAACATCTATGCATATCCTCTTTGGATAAAATTTCATAGTTTTTAATGACAACAAGTGTTTAAAATATATCAATTCTAAGTGATGCGTGAACTTTGTAAAAAAATATCGATATAGTACATATAGATGTTTGATTAAGAAATAATTTAGACACATGGTAAATAGAATTCTATAAAAGATGTGTTGAGTGGTAAATCACACAACAATGTGGATTGAGATGCTTGTGATCAACGATAGCTAATGATCATGATCACTAATATGCATTTAGATGGTGTTTTATAGAGTGATAATTAAATTTTCATTCATGTAGGTCTTGGTATTCCTTTGATAAATTTTCTAAAATAACATTAGGAATCATATCATGATTATCTCATCATTAAGAAAAACCTATATGGTGGTGAGACATTTGATGACTGGACATAAGATGAAAAATCACTTCTATGCTTTCAGAATCAAATTTCTATTCCAAAATCATTTTAGGAACAACTCAATTTGGTATAACACTATTTTAAATTGGATATCCATCCATGTGTGAAGAAAATGAATAAGGTTGTGAAAGAAAATTAATGGCGGGTTGGTATGAGACTAAAGATTATAGAATGTGATGAAATGTCTAACATGTCCGTTGGTAAAGGCAGGACATCAAAGACAAGGTGGTTTGATGTAGTCTATTTCTATACCTGTATGGATGTGGGATCAAATTTTGATGGACTTTTTTCGAGTCCTACCATGAAAATTTTATAAACATGATTCTATATGGGTAGTTATGTATCAAACCACTAAGTCAATACACCTTAACACTATCATAGAGTCCAACATGGTAGACGACTTAATGAAATTGTATATTTTAGAAGTTGTCAGGTATTATAGAGTTCCAAAATTCATTGTATCTAACAAAGAACCCTGTTTTAATTCCCAATTTTATTGATTATTATAACATACTCATAGAATTAAATTCACCATTATCCAACATATCATCTATAGAATTATGGGTAGTCAAAATTCACTATTCATTAATTGAAAGATTTTCATAGAGCATGTGTCATGGGATTTGGTGGTTAATGAAAGGTTGATTGACATTTAGTTGAATTCTCATATAACAAAATATTTATGGTGATAATAAAAATTCCATTGGGTGAGCCTTTTTATGGTCCTCTATATCGTTATCCTTTATACATCATGGAAAAATGAGAGATATCTATAATTGGACAGAGTCTTGTAACCAAGAATACAGAGATTGTCAAATTGATCTAGAAATAGATGGCTATACCACAATGTAGAAATATTTCATATGAAAATAATCAATATTGGCCTATATTTTTTCATGTTAGTGACCAAATCTTCTTGAATGTGTCACCCAAACGTGGTAATTGATGCTTGGAAAAACAAGGGAAGTTAGCACCCTGGTATATGGTTCAATTCAATGTTATAGAATGAATTGGAAAAATTGCATATTGGTTTTGGTTATTAGTGATATTATATGATTTTCATAACATATTCCAAGTTCCTAAACTGAGTAAATATCCTCCCAATCAAAAAAATGTGATTATTTGGCATAATGTTACTATTGAGATAGATGACACTTTTATCCATGAACTAGTATGGGTTGTAGACAGACAAGAAAATAACATTTGAGGGAGAACTATTTACATGGTCTAGGTACTATTTCAGAATAGTCTAGTTCACGAGGCATTATGTTAATCAGAAATGTTTATATTGCATAAATTCCTTGACTTTTCAAGGGTACTGTTGATATTCAGCTTCCCAATGGTGAAAAAATCCAATTGCGGGGACAATGCAACAACCCCGATTTGAATTACATCATCATTTTACACATTTTTTTCTTATATTTAAAGCCTTTCTGTTAACATCTAGATGTTTTTGTATGTTTAAAAAAGTGATGTTCCTGGAACATGGATGTTGGAAAACCATACAGGAACAATTTGTACCCCGAATAGTTGTTATATGATGTAAATTATTTGTGCCATATATTGTCAGTGAAGATCATGTCCTCAAAAATATTTATTCCAAAAAGTATACTCTTATGCTGTAAAATTGTGTTTTCCTAGAAATTTAAAATATGTGATGTTTATTTTGACATACGTGACCCTCAATGAATTTACGATGTAAATTATTAATTTATGTCGTAAATTATTTGGTTCCAATTATATTTAATTTGACTACTGGTGGTAAATATTTATATATTTACTATATTATTTCTTTAACATTCTATGTTAAATCAAGGTGAATTTTGGTGATCCTTGACATTTGGACTCCTCGAACAATGAAACATTGAGTTTTTTATTGTAGAAATAAAATTTTTGTGTGTTATTCATCCTTCTCATTTTTTATCTCCTTGTGTTTGATTGACAAAATACATAGATAATTTTGGGTACCTAGGTCTATGGGTTTGGGATTGTGGTGATGGAATATTTTTTGGTATTGATAGAGAAATAGATGGAAGATGGTGATTCATGTTATTGTTGAAGAGACATTATTCAAACGCAATCTAGGTAGGTTGTTTCAATCCCACTCTAGTGTTCTATAACCTATTGGATTGAGTATTTATATATTATACTTATGATTTTATTTGAAATATTTTTATTATTTTATTTATAATACCTTTTTTTATATGAAAATTCAAATATTTAGATTTGAAATTCTCTAATGAGAGGTTTTAATTAAATATTTTCAAAGGATTTAGGTTTGAAAGGAAATATTTGGTGAAGATAACTATATGATATGGATGATGGTATTGATATACATTGAAGAATGTTTTCATATCACATTGTACGAGGCCTTGTTGAAACATATTTGGTGTTTGACATTGACTAAAAATACACAAGGATATACCACCTAGTGATGACTTGGTGAATGATGGATTTACCCTCATGAGTTTTGGGGTTTTCATTATGCATGCATGTTTATGTCAGTATGAAAAATGGAATGAGTATTCTATGTAAGAATTGAAATGGATAGTGGAATTAAATATTTTGATAAATTGTTTTCTTTTAATTTTTTCATTTGATAAACAATTTTAATATTCTCACCCCTTATTTAAGATGAAATGTGTTCACATGTTCTTATACTAAAGGAGTGTGTTGGTAAGTCTTTTGGGAAATCATACTTAGAGATATACTCACCCCTTTCTTGGAAATCATGATGAATTTTCAAATT
Organism: Viscum album; assembly: GCA_963277665.1. Lineage (NCBI taxonomy): Eukaryota > Viridiplantae > Streptophyta > Magnoliopsida > Santalales > Viscaceae > Viscum > Viscum album. Next base: position 859,031,545 of record OY728156.1, on the reverse strand, counting down.
TCACCTACCGAGATATAGAGAAGGGTCATGTTAATACTTCTGTTGCAGTGATCCTTCATTTTATGATTTTTTATAGACTCTAGAATTATGGATTATCTCCATATTGACATGGGATAGTGCCACATTGGTTCCAATGTATTTATATTTATAGTTTGGTCCTTTATATATTATTTCATTTTCCATTGTACTATGATATTGTTCTTATATTTTTTTATTGTGTTTTGTGATTATCTATTCATGCATCATGTATTTGGGTTTTATTATAACATTTATTTTTAGTTTTTCATGTGTTGTTTAGGGAAAATCATCTCTCAATATTTTAGTAAACCATTGAAATTTATTTCAATCCATTAGTGTCATAAGGACATCACCTAAGGTCACTAAAACCGTAGCCTCTTATAGATCAAATAGCTAAATGTGGAATGTTACATTCATGTAGATTATTTAGTAACTTATTATCAATACAATTTATCTAAAACAAATAAATATTTAAATTTTAATTTTTACATGTAGATGTTTCTCTTCTTAGGCATGAATAATTGGAGTAACACCTTTACATTGGGTAATTGGGTTGAAAAGTTAACATACTAGGCGATTTTGAATAACTAGTTAGAGAATAGTCATTTTGATATAGATTTATATATATGGATTTATTATTTTATGAACATTAATTTTTTCCATTACTTATTATAAATATTATAATAATTTTTTTGAATTTAGTAGTATTAATATTATTCATTGGGTTCAATAATCAATATTTCATGGAACTTTTCCCCATTCTTCATTTGGTTTCTATATATGGTGTTTTTTTAAATGACTTGCCTTTTCTCACATGATATGGTATATATTATCACAACTATAATTACATGTGTGTTATTTGATAATCTATTATTTAAATGACTATGGAGTGTGATGTGATGGTTTTTAGTTTTGAATAATACAAAGATACACAATAGGGCGGTGAATTGTGTCTTTTGATGATCCTAACAGATTATGGATTTGATATTTCTTTTTCAATCATGAACATATAAAACATTCTCTTATCAATGTAGTTTAAGAAGTAAAAAAATAGTATTGATGAACCAATATATTTTCATAGTTTTTCAAGGCACAATGATCACCTATTCCACTCCACTGATCCTCTCTTTGTGAGCATGGTGATTTTCACCAGAAAGGTCCTCTTATCACAAGACCTTCATAACTGAGTGCAGGTAGTTGAAACCTTTACATAAAGGCTATATAATGCCTTATGATTCATATATAGGGAACCAAAAATCTGAATCTTAGTATGGGAAACTAATACACCACCATGACCATGTCCATGTAGTAAAAATTCCAAAAAATTAAAAGAGTTTGATTTGAATGAATTTAAAAGTTCTTTTACATAGTTGTAGATGAAACTAAAAATATAAATATCTTCTTGATTAAAAAATTAATATATTCAATAATGAATAGATATTAAGAGATCTAGGTTTGGAATGGTCTTCAATAATAAAATAAACATAAAATCTAGTAGCAGTTACCCAGTACAAGGTGGAAATATGTATGTCCACCAAGTGTATCTTTTTCTTAATAATAGAGTTATTCGACCATTTTGTTTTTTATAGAATTTAAATATTCAAAATGATATTTCACATAAAAAGTGATATATAAATAGATAAAAATATTTCTATTTAACCATAAAAAACAGGATTTGTTTTAGTTTATTTAATCAAAAAATGGCACATGAAAATCAATATAATTCAAATCTAAATTATTAGATATATTTATAACGTTCTATAGAAATTTGAATGATTTACTCTATTGAATATGAACCTTTGAACCAGCCATAAAATATCATTCAAATGATACTTACTTTCATTGAGACAATCTTAGTAATCAAAAAAATATTATTAAATTAAAAATCCATCATTGAATAGTAAAACATATGGTTTTTTATTGTAATGTCAAAATAAAAATTTAAGGTTAACGGCATGCTGTTGATTAAAAAGGGAGGTATGATGTACCATTGGTTTGTTTCATAAAATATAGGGTTCCTTAAAAATGTAGGATTGTTTATCTATACTATCCTTTATATTCAAAGTAGGGTTCTATACAAATATAGTTTTGATACAAAATAATTTTCCATAAATATAGGGTGCATGATCCATATATGTTATTTCAAATGTATGGTTTCTGAACCATACACTTCTATTTAAAATATAGAGAGTGAATATTGTTTCAAAAATACTTAAACACATTCAAAATACATTAAAGTATATTATATCTCATATATCAAATAGATCTATCAAGATATATAGTCTTGAAAAATACATAAGGTAACTCTGTTAGTAAAATAAAAAATGGAATTTTTGAGCATCAAAATCAATAATATTTATATGGTATTTTTGAGATAATAAATTCCCAAAAATCATTCTATTTTTTATGATCACAAAACCCATAACATAACTTATAGAAAATATATAAATTGTATGATCCAATGAAATAATATATTTACGAAATTATAGTTAATTAAAAATTAATTTAGATAGTAAATATTTTTCTTTTGATTAAAATATATACTAGTAATTTAATTAGGAATGTTTTGTTTACCAAAATTCTCTCCCTTTTGTGCTATCATAATGAATAGAATATTAAAATAGAAGAAAATGCATTTGATGTATCCCACAATAGTAAATGTATGTCACATGATACATAAAAACAATTATACATTTGTTATGGCTGTAGAAATGAAAAAAAATAATACCAATAAAAATAAATAAAATAAACAAATTAATTTTATAAAAAGTGGTTTTATGATTACAAGATTCATTTTGGCTATGAAATGTACAAAAAGAATGGCTTGTTGATTGTGAATGGGTGACTTCAAAAGTTGTTTCATGCTATATTGAAGCTTGAATAGAATAAAGAGAATCCTTAAATTCTACCATCATTCCTAATAAAAATTTAATAATTTTGTCAGCCAACCACTAAATTAAATTTTTTGATTCTTGACCAATGATTAAATTTTCTACTTAATTCCCTTTTACAAAATTATTCAAATTTCCCTTGGATTGAATCAAAATGGAATTCATGACACTTAACTGATTAATAAGTATTAGGATTATAGGTTCACATAGACTTAGTTTCCCAATGAGATATCTCAAATTGTCTATGAACTCATTCAAATGTGCACTTTTACAATGATGTGAATTAATCATATCATTCAGATCATACAAGAATGCAGTAGTTGATTGAAACCACATGATTCTATATGGGTACATATTTCATGAAGATATAGATTCTTTGGATTAATTAACACTAATTCTATAGGATTCAAACTCACTTTTTAAATACAACATTAAGTCTATCAAATCTTTCACTGTGAATATTTTTTCATTCAGTTTTCTAAATTGATCTAACATGCCTCATTGAAATGCATCAAATGGACATAATGAAACTAAAAAATCAATGATATTATGTATTTGAGTCTGAACATATTTAAATTTCAATCTGGGAACAATTGAATTTCTAAAATCTTCCTAATATTTTCTTATATTTTCTAGCTAATGATTTAAAATGGAATTATCATTCTTCATTTTATTATATTTTTTGACTATATCTTCTATAGGATTAATTAGTGAATAATTAGATTCCTTTTATTTGTTTCTTAATGATTTATATCCTTACATTATATCTAAGGACATCTCTTTATTCTTCTCACTAGAAGAAAAAAGATATTACCAAGAACTTATGTATTCACTCCATGTGAGGAAGTTAATCTATCCATAGATTGAGAAATAGTAAAGACTATTTGATTCCAAACTATTCAAGTGGTTTCAACTACTGATGTTTGAACATTCACATCTACCAGATGATATTTCTTAACTAGTTCTTGTCCAAATGCTACTTGAATTTTTTTTGGCTGACTTCCATGTTTTTGTCCCTTAGGAGTGACTAAGACTTCGTAAAATACTGATGGATTAGTATCTCTCAGTGCAGTAGCTATATTTTCTAGTTTCTAGTTTGAAGGATATAAATATTTCTATGTGGTCTGTAAATGGCAACATTGTTTACTACTTCAGTCTCCACTTCATCATGATCTGAATTATTGTTTTTGAGTCTTCTTGTTATTGTTTGAGTAACATTTTTACTCTACATTCTCCAATATACTAGTTATGTAGGAAAATAGATATAATATATTTAGATATCAATTCTCCTCCTGAATAATAGATCCAGACTATAATTAGTCTTTATCACCAATATGAAATTGTTTTACTTTTACAATACTCTATAGTAAACCAAAATTCCTTCAAGATACAACATTAATAATTTTGTTTTGATGTAAATTAATGAGGACATCTATGTGGAGATTTTTTTATACAGATCAGAAATAATTCTTCTATGAAGATAAAAATACATTCGTTCCTCTGACTGATAGTAGTGATAAAGATATCACAGAATATATATGGGGATGTTTAGCTTAATATAACTAATTAAATACATATTAATATGGACTAACATTTATAATTATATAATTCATGGGAGTATTTATGACTAGAAGAACTTGACAAATACCATCTGGTTAGCCTTATGATCTGTAACAATAATTTTAAATATCATAGCCAATCCCCATATAAATGACATATTATCACTAGATTTGTGTTCCTGGTTTCCTATGGATCAAAGATAAAAATTAAACACTCCTCCATGAGGAAATTTAAATATCTCTTCGATTTCAATATATGAAATGATAAATTCCTTATCATCTACCTGTGAATAGTTGACATCATTTATTTCTCTGAATCTGATCTAAATATTACTATAAAACACATCCAGTTATAATTCATGATGTAATTCATTATTTTATTTGGTAAAATTGAATTCCATCCATTGAAAAGTGAGGGATTTCTTCTGTAAAATATTATTTTGATACAACCATTAAAATTTAAAAAAATACATTGAACTTTTTTTCCACATGGGACACGATGCTATTTCAAGTCAATTTTTTCTCCTCCATATATCTAATTGGTCTTTGAAATTTTAAAAAATATATGAGGGTAGGAGATTCATATTCTATAGTTTATAAGGGAATCAAAGAGCACCTTATGTCAAAAGTGTTCAAAATATGAGGGAAAGTGAGAGAGATATATCGAGTGGATTTTCTAATGGTTTTGGTGAAAATGTTTTAGTTTATCAAGTCAATACACTCTGTAATCATTATTTAATTTTATTTTGAAATTAATAATATTTCCAAAACTAAAATAAAGTGTTGTTTTACTTAAAAAATTGTTAAATAAATTGTAATAAAATAAAAGAAAAACAGTGATTATATAAATTAATAACACAAATTAAAAAAAATCATTAAAATAAATTAATACTAACACTCCCTTAATAAAATCAAAACATGTAGTAAGAATTGGTTTTGTAAAAATATCTGCATGTTTATATTTATTTTCTAAAAATACTACGGGCATATCCTTTTTAAGAATATTATCTATAATAAAATGGAGTATTATATCAATATTATTGGTTCTTGAGTGACATTAATATTGTTTGAAATATTAACTTCACTTATATTATCACATAAAATATGATTATTTTTAAAATTAGGAATAAATTTCAATAAAGTATGTTTCATCCAAGGCAATGGTTAACAAAAACTACCAATAGATATATATTATAATTTAGTTGTTGACATAGCATCAAAATGTTGCTTATTCCTCGACCATTAAACTAAATATTTTTCTAATGAGTGACAGGTTCCAGATGTGCATTTTCTATATAGTTCAGAAAATCCAAAATCAATATCTGGATATAAAAATAAATTAAAATCATATGTTTTTGGGTGAATTAGAGATTAAAAAATTGTACATTTTAAATATCTATAAATTCTTTTAATAGTAGAAATATTTGATTCTTTTGGGACTGATTAAAATAAATAACATAAACATATTAAAATGATTATTTCTATTCTTCTAGTCGAAAGAGACAATAAACTACCAAGAACACTTCTATATAACTTGTTGTCTATTGGTTTTCTAGCTTTATCCAAATCATGTTTTAATTAGACACAAAAGGAATTTGTATAAGTATTACAGTTTTCTAGTCTGATTTTTTTCAATAAATCAATCATGTATTTTTTTGGTTGTAAACATTTCCTGAAACATTTTGTTAAATATGAAATCCTAGAAAGAAATTTAATTCTCCAATCATAATCATCTCAATTAATTTTTACAAGGTTTGAGAAATCATTACAAATATTTTTATTTTTTTAGTATCATTCCCCGAGTGCCAGTGACTAGTCCTTCGAGATGGTGGGCGACATGACCTCAAGTGTCCCTCCCCGGACTCCCGAGGCTGATAACTAATAGTGAGGGTGTATGGTGTGTTCATGGGTAGACTATGCCCTGATATATCAATGTTTGAGTAATATTAAATAATAGAAGTTAACAATAGAAGTAGAATTCATAAAAAATATGAAGTAGCATAATTATAATAATAATCATTGGAAGAAAAGTAACCAACTGGAAGAATCAAAATAATCAATAGAGATGAAGATGAACATGATTCTACACATTATGTTATATAAAATCATAGTACCGGGGGATCATGGTATATAGAAATATTCTGGATGTAATAACAATATATCAAAACAACCATGAACTATTATAACAATAATCTCAAGCCTATGCTTGGTCCTCTTCCCCCCAGACTCCATCCTAAGATTTCAATGAATTAATCATTGTATTCACATGATTCCCTTTATTGATACCTAAAATTATGAAGTCTATTTTGGGTACAAAATGATGCCCATGTAGGGTGTGATATACAATCTCAGTAGGCCAACCCCATGGTATCTATGCCAAACCATTTTTGGAAATACCTAAATGTGTTGCGTAAAAATAATAATAACTTCTTGGAAATAACTAAGTAGAAAAATAATCATTTTGTTCTTGTTTCATTAATACACAACCGACTGATACAACCTAGTTCAGCCTAAGCTATTTATATGAAAAATGGTAACTTTTCATGTCATATTATATATATTAGGGGCCATTGTAAAGAATGAAACTGAGGTCGGAAGACCCCTATGATTTCTATTTGGATTATTGGTCCCACTTCCATGTAATCATATGGACATTCCCATAATATAAATGAGAAACAAAAAATATGACACAATAAATCAACCCATAAAATGCAACGGTGGAGTCCCAAACCCATCCAAGGTGATCTATATTAATAACAAGGGTCACTATATGTGTCTCCAATAGACCTAATTCTACTATGTTCATCAAAGGCCACCCAAATCAGAGTACATTATATAAATCATGGAATGGTGAACTATGATTTCATACCAATTATCTCACATAGGGGACTATGTATCACCAAATGATGGTGTAGCCATATTTCCAATAGGTCCTTCCTTAGTATTCCCCATGGGAACCAGTGTCACTCATTAGTACTTTTAATCCTCTTAGAGAAAATTTGCAGGTCAATCAAGTTTATTTCTATCTATCCATTAAGTGAATCCAACTAAACACTATGAGCCCATCCATAATGTCCTTAAAATAAGACCTATGTTCTCTCTAAGCCTGTAGAAGTTGAGGCATAGCGATCCAAGCATATCTCACTAGAAATAGCATATATATATAATCACATGTCATCAATAAGGCAATAAAATGTCTCACACTAACAAGCTAGCCAAATAATGCAATTTAAGCCATCAATCAAGGATCATGCTCAAGGCTACAAGGCATGATCACTTGAAAACAAAAAATAAGAATAATCAATGGAAGAAAATATTCTGAACGTGGTATTGGAATTAAAATAAATTCCACAATCAATGAAATATTAGACACGTGTCATCATATGTGAAGTTCTAAGAATAGAAATTTATGTATATGATACTAAGCATGAAGCTCAAGGGGATATCTCATGGACAACCATTTATCCCAATTCAATTATAAGATTTAAATAATTAAACCAAAGAGAAATACACAAACACACATTGATTTAAAACCCAAAGTCATAGGATGTAGTCCATTCATTGTGTCCTAGACCAAATGGATGTCCAAAGAATATAGGAGCAACCCACATATGAATTTCTTCATAATGTAGTGATACTCTTTACATGGTAAATTAACATAATTAATTTTTTAAAAAAATTGGTAGTGTACCTGGAAGGGTTCGACAACTGCATGATGACATGTAATTTAAAAAATAACAAAAGAAGTGGTAAACACCTAGACCACCTACCTCGATGTTGTAGAACTTCATATTTATATTTTCAGAGCATGATTCATCATATAATGAATGAAAAAAAGAAGTCATAAACTCACTAAAAATAGAATTAATGTTTTCTCACCTAAATAATGTTATAGAGGGTGGAAGAACCACAAAATAGATATATGGGGAAGGAGTTTCTTACAAAAAGCTATCTTTTGCTTTCGACGACAAGAGATTTGGACGATGGATGAAGGTTGTATCTCAAAAACTATGGTGGAGGAAGAAAAGGATCACCATGTGTGATGGAGGAGGGAAATACCTATGGAAGAATATGGGAAAATAAAAATGGGTTGTAAAAAAAATTCTTTAATTAAATAATGTTTATTTTACCCTAAAAACATGGGCACATGGTTTAGCCACCAAGTTGGCGAAACTCTAATCCAACTATTCACCAGGACACAACATATACGGTTACCCTACAACGTTTAGAGTATAGTATGACTAACTATGCACAAACAATGAAACATATCACTACCATGGGACCTATAATTCTAACACAACCGAGATACTTGGGTCGCACAGTTGCAGATAAACTGTGTGGTCAGATGGACCCCACTGTCTTCAATTGAACGGTTTAGAAAAACTATGTTGGATTGGAGATATAGATTATACTAAAAATTCACCCAATGTTTTCTTCTCATGTTAGATCTCTGGGCTACGAATGATCCCCACACACACCAGATTCATTCTGGACATCATTAAGTATCATTATAGAGGTCGTTAAATGAATTTAAACAAAAAATAAACGGTATTTAACCTTGATAAATGTCGGGACATTACAACCTCCCCTAATCAATACAACTAATCCCTTGAGTCTCTCTTATACAGCTATAAAATTATGTGTTAACAGTGATAGTAATGGGCCTTTAACAACACTTATAAAGTGTTGTCTATACACACACTTTTAAAAGGGTAGGGTTTAATATCCCTTGTAAAAAGAACTGTTAAACGGGTCCTTTAATATTGCTTTTTTGTCATTGAAAAAGGTAATTCTAAAAAATGAGGTAAAATAATATTCTCTTTGACCTCTATGAGATCATACCCTTAATTACATCTTTAATGATAACATTAAAATTGATCTTTATTCATTATTTATCACTTTTGACCCCACAACCCCTTTTATCATGGATCTGGAACACCCCCTAGATTCGACCTCTACACCTATTATTTGATGAGTAAATTCCATTACCACTATACCATGTTGTTTTATGGTATGCATAAAAATATTTCTAATTATATATATATATATATACTTATGCATTTTTTATTTATATACACATACAATTATTTTTAAATAAATTTTCAAAATATGTGCTTGTGTGATACATATACTTATATTTATTTAGATATATTATATATGTGATTCATTTACATATAAAAGATTATAATATAAATATAAATTCTTCTATTAATACACAAATATATGTATATATAAACATTATAAATACATATTTATAATGTAAAAAACGGTTAGATATATTTTTAAATATTCATTTAGAATATTTATTTATTTACTTATATTATAAAATACATATACATATATTTTTTATAATTATTGGCAGAAGAATTTTTATATAAAAATTAATTGTGTAGGTGTATATATATAGATTATCACATTTTTATAAGTTAAATACAATGAATAATTTTTTTACTTTAAATTAAATTAATAATAAATTCCTTCTCCACCGAAAAGTCAATAAGAACCCCTTAAACGAGGCTAAAAGTACATCGACTGTTAAAAAATTGAGGAAACCCAACTAAAAAATTAGTTTCGGAAGCCTTCAAGACCATTTTTGGCCCCATAAAATGCAATCAAGGGCTCCCCATTCACATGGCCATAATGATCATCCCTTGTTTTGATTTGATAAGTTGTAGAGCACAAACATGCATAATTATCAAAATTTATGACCCCTTGAAAATAGAATTACATTTTCAACATATTTGAGATCTTTTAATACATTTTTTAAATTTTTTTTATCTTCAAATTATTTTTAAATGAAATTTTGTCAATAATATTTCGAAAATTTTTAATTAATAATTTTTTATAAATAATTTTGTATGAAATATTTGCTAAATATATTATATATTATGTGTAAATGCATATTTAGTATATCTAAAACATATTATATATATATATTTTTTATAAATACATCATTTTAACTATATTTTATATTAATATATTATTTTTAATAAAATATACATATTTTTTAAGTATACCCTTTATCACTACTAGTAAAAAACGATATATTAAGGTGGGTCATTATCATCGCTTCCTAAAAAGCATCGATAAAGAACCACACCCCCCGTCAGTGCTTTTTACCACTATTATGGAACCCGTTTAATAGTACTAAAAAATATCATTGTTAAAATATCAACATCTACAATTATTTTTCTAGCGCTAACATAGGGTGTTTTTAACAGTTCTTTTAGCTAGCACTATTAGTGCTCTAGTACTACTTAAAAATAATATTTAGTAGTGTTTTGAGAGTGTTATGGCATCCTATGAGAGATGATTCAGCCACTACACACGTACATTGGTCTCTTTCTCACATGTATTGTCATCTACGGGTCTGTATACCAAAGCACTCGGACCATAGAATATAACCTTCTTTAAAGAACCATCATGTTGTGATAAATGATACATATTAGATTCTCTATGAAAGACACATCTTCATCATATTCAATATAATTTGGGTGAAATTAATGAGATGTTTTATCATGATACCATCCAAGATGAGATATGGGGAAGACATATTCCATCACATGATACAACTAATGTAACAATAACTGATTGGATTCTGACCCAAATCCCTCCTCTATCTCTTAGGGAATGACATAATATGGTGATAACTCATCCTATATTTGGATTCATATATGTCCCTTTCTGGGTGATTCACATAGAAAGACCCAAAATCCCTCCTCGACCTCAATAGTTCTACGGCGTTGATTTGTAAAAGACATCTACCTGGAGTTAATTTCATCCATAAAATTTGGAATCAACTAGGATTTTTATAAATTATATTGAATTATTTGAGGACCTAGTAGTGCCATGTCACCTAACTCATGCTGGCATATAAGTAATCTACATGGTCTTCCATAGAGGTCCTCATACAGAACCATCTGAATTATTTCCAATAAACAGTTGTTAGAAAACTCAACCAGTGGAATTTTATTTTCCCCTGAACCTCCAAATTTAAGGATATATGACTGAAAAATAAAATATAAAACCCATATCATCTAGTCAGACTAGGCATTGGTCTGAGGGTGATATGTTGTACTCAAGAGAACTACTAAACATGGTGAAATTTTCAACCATTTATAGAACCACAATTTAAAATTAGAATCTCTTTCAAAAATGATAAAATGGGAAACACCATAAAGTTTCACTAACATTTAGATATAATGTCATTATAATTCCATAATTGAGAAGGTCTCCTAGATTAGAAAAATGTTTCTAAATATCATCAAACAATCAATGATCACCAATATTGGATTGCTAACTCCTGGTGATCTTGTAAATCCTTTCAAGAAATCAATGGTGACATAATTACATTTCCACTAATTAATAGAGATAGTTTGTTGGAGTATATAAGGTTGTTGGTTATCTTCCGTCACCCGCTGACAGGTGGAACACCGAGTGATGAATCCTACTATCTATCTCTTCATAACTGGACAGTTATACTAATGCCTCTTGTTTTGGTATATCTTCATAAGTCCATGATGAACTACCAGAATGTAGTCTTGAAATTCCCTCATATTCTCTTCTCGTACTTGAGAAGTCACCAAACACATCCATAATTGAGTAGGGTATCATTTCCATCAAAAATCTATCTTGGAGGTGTGTTCTCTCATATGACACTATCATGTAATATGAGGCCCTTAGAAATAGATAACATCCTCATATGGACCAACTACATAAGTTTGGATGTCATCAATTGATATTCTAGGACTACATCAACCTGAAATTCCTAAACCTCTAGGTGCATCTCAGAAAATAGATCAATCATCTACCACACACTACTAAAATGCTCAATGTCTACTGTCAATGTTCTCTAGGTTAAGGAATCATCAATAAAATTACCCATCCTTGGATTATAAGCATGGTCAATGTTCAATAATTCAATGTATTCCACCATCCTTTACTTACTCTGGTTCAAATATCATTATGCAGAGGTGTATTTGAGAATCTATTGAATTGTGTAAAAAATTGACCACTCACCCAACAAGTAATTAATCCAATAACATAGAGAATAGAACATGATAACTATCTCGAGTTTATGAGTAATCTAATTCCACTAAAGAGGCCCGATCTAGTGGGACCCATATTACATGACTTGATCACCTTGCATCACGACTAACCACATATTACTGATAATATTCTCCTCCAAAATAGACTTCCCTATAAATATGGCCTAATACTTGACACTTAGAATATTTCGGACTAGCTTGAGTAGATCCATATAGCTGACACTAATGTTTTAGGGATAACATCCTTATCCATAACCACTACCACCTAGCCGGTTTTATCGGTAAAAGACTAACTCCAAGCCTTAGATGATGTCTCAAATATTTTTCTGGATAGAGGTTTTGGTATAGATACCCTATCACTTGAATCTAGAGGAATGTATTGGCATTATAGCTAAAGGTGACCCATAATGCTGCCATCCAAACATTCTATTCATTTTCTAATGCACTAAAGATTCTTGTGGCCTGGTCTGAAACACTGGTGACACAATATGGACATTTTTTTGTTTTCTTTTTGGAATCTCCCCCATTTTCTCCATTAAATTAGTGCCTCCTACTACCAGAATAATTATTGCCTTGCCTGGAAACTGAACTTCCATGTATCTTTTGCCAGCTTCTCTAAGAATTTGTTCTATAATTTGGGCCCAATTTAATAGCGGTATAATGATAATAGAACAATATATGTTCACCTATGAGTAGAAATCATACCAATGACCATCCTCATAACACCTCACAACCTTCATCTCATTACTAGTAAGATATGGAGAAAAATGGTGGTGCATAGTGAACTGAGAAGAATACTCATGCCAAAATCATAGAGTCATGTTGAAGATTCATGGACACCCTAGTGAGGACTTCTCATAGAGTGTTTGTAATGAAATAATCTTTGAAATCCATATGGAGGTCTACCTATACCATACCTCTGTTTCACATAGACTATGATATGATGTCTCATCAGTGCTTAGTAGAATCAAGAAACCTGTTGGTAGTGAGATTGACATTCCATTGTAGAGGAATCTCAAGATGATGGAAGATAGATAACAGGGATTCTATCAATGAATTAGTATCCTGATTTCCACCATCCCCCATTGAAAGTGGCGGGATATTGCTGCTGAAAGTCTCAAGTCATCTCTATCATAGTTTGGAATGATTGGGGATGACCTTTAACGAACTGCATAAACCATAGAAAACTGTCATGGAACTGAGTATAAATGCATAGTTGAGTCTCAGTACGCGGTTTCTCTTTTGGCATTATGAGTGGCATCATGAGTGGATTGGATCCAACCACCTATAGAGTGTTCTCATCAACCCTATATTTGAGTAGAACACTAGGATGTCACAGTGTAATATCTCTAATGATTCCAAGGGAACTCTTTAGATAAAATTTAAAACATACACAGGAATATAATAGAGAAAGTGATCAAGATAGTATACATAAAAATCCTTCCTATAAGCATGAAACAACTATTATCCTTCCCCTAGAGTTAGGCTTATCTGATAATATGAGGTCATAGATGGATCTCAATGAGTCGCAAGAAAAACACCCCAAAGCCCACTACTTGGGTCAAGTTAGTTTCAAGGTCACACATTTCTCATATAAAGTGACCGATTCTTTTTAATCGTGGTATTCATTTCAGTTGCATAATGTATTCCAATCCCCAATTTAAAAAAAATTAGGTGGATCAACCTTCCATTATATATGGGTCCATAAACAATATAAAGTTAAATGTGACATCCAATTATTTCTAACCACATCACATTATAGAAAAATAATTAAATTTATTCTATAATTCTAAGAAATTTGTGCACTACAAGTCAATATAAAAACACCTGAAAAATATGAAATTCATGATAAAAAATAGAGGTGGCCTAGAGTAATTGTAGAAATTTTATCCCTATGGTGCTTAGTATGATACATGATTAAATATCCCCTCATATAATTAGGTTATGTTAAGAGAAGTCCATGAATAACTATTATTTCATCAACAATATCAACAACACAAACATATGAATAACCCAAATGGGAAAATCCATGATAATGTAACAAATTCAGGCAATAATAGTGTTTACCCAACCTAGGAAATTTGGTTTCCCTGATACATGGGAAGATAATACCATGCACAAACTCATTACAAAATTCCAGTATCCTAGTGTAACACCCCAAGCTTCTACGATACGCTTCTCTTTGAATAATGCGATAGCGTGTGTTGTACGCAACATCGAGTTCTAACACACCACACCAAATCAAACCAGCAGTTATGAGTTGTAATACCTACGTTATAAAATTCAATAAATTTTATCACTCAAAATGGACTCCATTTATGTATTCGAAATATAGATTTTGTCCTAGGGTGAAATTTTGGAACTTTTCAGATAACATATATATTTTGATGAATAGTGAAAATTAATAAATTTTAATTAAAAAAACTTTTTTATTCATAATAATTAATAGTGATAAAATATGAATTTGAGTGGTTTTAAAGTATATTTAGAATATATTACTACTATTTAATACATATTTGATCATTGTAAATAATTTGTAAATTTAAACCGAACATAAACAACTATCAATCTTTTGATAGTTATTATATCTTAAAAAGACGCTTTTTGTTTTGACAGCTGGAATTAATTTTAAATTAATTTATGCCACTTATGTGTATTAATTTGGAAAAATGGATTCTATATTTGGAATCGGGATGTCCAAATTGTGTAAATAGGTAACTATTATTGTTATACATTTTGAATAATTTATTCGGTAAATATTTTATTTACCATGGTTAAAGGGTAAATCCTGTAAATAAGGGTTAAAAAAAATTATAATAATTCTAAATTATCCTAAAACGTGTCATAACATTTTTCATGGATACATGTCTTACCATTGTCATCTTTGGGTCGATTTTGGGACCCCATTGAGCCACCTGTAGGTGATAGGGACACATTATATTAATTAAGTTAAAGTGAATACAAAAATGACATAATCATATATCTTTTAGAAAAAAATTTCTTAAATAGGGTTATATATGTTATATTTTTTATTATAAATAGTAAATAGAAATCTAAAAATATTTCTTACATAATGATATTTTATTTTTAATTTTTAGACATTATATAATATAATATATTTATTACACAATGATGATGGAGTAATTACCATAATAGTAGAAAATTAAAATAATTAATATTATAAACACCAAAATAAATATAATTTGAGCTTTTTTAGGACTTTCAATAACTTTCTCGGTTACTAGGACATTGTTTATTGATTTAATTAACTTTTTGCGAAGTGATAATTCTGTTATAATTTTTACAAAATTCAATTATTGAATAGTGTCAAAATTGACATAAAAGAGTTTTTAATACAAATTTTATATTATTAATTGATATTAAATTCATAAAAATATATGGTTTGGCCAAGGGACTTATATCATGATAGGTGTATCATTAGTGGACCAATTGAGGGTCTCTTGGATGTATATAATAAGTTTATTAACCATATAATATAAAAATACAATGAGACATTGTAAAAGTGAAACTAATTAACTAAGAGTTAATACTTGATGATAAGGTTAATATAGTAACCCAAACCTATATAAATCTTATTGGTTGAGTGGTTTTTGACCTATCCCTACAGTAACCTTTAAATAATTCATTTTGGTTCCATTATAAACTGAATAAGAATTTATTATAAAATAACATTTCTAGATTTTCCTAAAGAGCCCCTCCTCCCCCTTATAAAAGGACACCACTTTTAACCAATTCCTCAAACCTCTAAATACTTTTGGATCGTCCTACCTCTGCCCAATTAAGCTCCCTACATCACTATCCTACTTTTATAAGTATTACCTTAGGCATAAGGAACTTTAAGAGTCTTTTTTGGTTCAAACAATAGGGAGTTACCAAAATTAAAGGTAACAATTTCTCTTAGCTTATTTTTTTATTTTACATCTCAAACCCCAAAAATCATCATATTATTTTCTTTTCTAACAAACCCAGTATCCTAAATATACTAGGATATTGTTATTAGATGTATTATAACTACACCTACACACACATCCATCTAATGGGTGGAGAACATAATGTTTCTGTGGATGGCAACCAAACGCCTCACAAAGCGATGATTGTTCAATTTTCTCCTACCACCTCTCATAGTGGCCACAATGATGGAACTATAATTAAATATGATATTAATGAAATTTATTTTATCTATAATCTTCTGTAATTCCATTTTATATCAAACCATTATTCGTTTCATGTTGTATATATATATATATGATAATTTCATTTGAGGAAGTGTGGACTACCACCCCCTCAAAGTGATATGACTCATTCATACAATACATGGAATGTATAAAGGATGGTGTTAATGAACATAATTAACACATATAAGATATTATATTATACTGTAATAATTATATTCCAATTTATCGTTTGGTTTTTTTACTTTAAAATGAAAAATGAAATGGAAGTAGTGTTCGTGCGTACGTACAGATTACCTTCTCCACGAACACAATGAGATTCATTTCCGCATCATATTCATTAAAGAATAATTATAGTTTGATGATTAAATTAATGTTTAATGACTTGATATCATTCTAGATATGAATAAGATACATCCTATCCAGAACAAACGCAGGTTACGTAACAAAACATATAAATAAAAACGAATTAGTTAACACCCGAAACGACAATAATACTAAAATATTATTAACAATGAAATATTAAAAGAACATATATGATATCATATTTATGTATATTATTCTTGTATAATTTAATAACAATTATTTAACGATTATACAGGATGTTAACCTACCCTCGACCACAGAAAAGTACAAGGTAAGGGGTTTTCATCTCACTCCTTATTCTCGTGAGATTCATGCCATATTGCCACTATTAACTTTTGTGTGGTGTACATACTACCCATAATTGTATTATTTTTGTAATACACTTAGATTTATGTGTATTTAAATATTCATTTTATGATACCTCTTTCATGGGTTGTATGTTTCGTAAGTTACCAAATTCGTAAGGGTTAATTTTACAATCTCTTTATTATCCGAGGTTGGTTATGTAATTATCTACTAGGATCTCTTTATCATCCACATCCATGTTCCTTAAAAATGTATCTAAAAACATTTTTACAATTTACTAGACAATGGGATAAAGTTATTTATACCCTTATGTGTTTTGAAAGGAATCATTCCTTCGTTTTACAAACAAGGTTCTTTTTAACCTTTTCGACAAATTTAAGGTAAGAATGTCTTTTTAAACATATATGGCGGGTGCAGTTATTTTCCACAGTTATAAAATAGCTGAAGTTTCCCGTACAATATTATAATAATATTTTCAATGTAAAAGTTTTATTTTGTATATATGTGACTTTTAAATGATTTGAAAATGAATATTTTAAGAATTTGTGAAAGGTACTATTTATCAAGATCATAATTTTAAATGTTTTAAAGATTTATCTTTCTAAATCTTTTTAATTAATGTCCATGTTTTCAAAATTATTGTAAGGATTTATTTACATGGACATGAATGTTTTGAAATGATATTTCTTTTCAAAAGTTTCGATGTAGTATGGGACACATTGATTCAAAAATCACTTTTAAATTACTTCCTTTATAAATGTGTGACTTTTCAATGATTTCGAGAAAAGAGATATTTATCTCAAATAGTTTTGATTTCATCTATGTCAACATTCGTTGATGTATTTTATGCTTATTTGATGTTGATTTATTATGATACAAAAATTTTGTATTGTATTGAAGGTTATGTGATATGTTTTACTGTCGATGTGTTATTTTTATACCATTTATGGTTTATGGATAAAGTAATGACATTTCATATGCTAGTTTTAATATGAATGTTTATGTTATGTTTAAGCCTTTTCATATGGGAATGCATTGGACATCGTCAGTGAAGGGTGGAGCCCGCTATAGCTCCTCGATGCATCGGTAGGTCTCATTAGACAAACTAGTGGCTTGGCACAAAGACTTAACAAAATCTTATTTGTAGTCTTGGCATGAGGCCTTGGAAATGTGGCTATGATAGTATGGCATTATGTATTCCATCATTATGAAAATGGTTAGTGACATTACATGTGATTATTCAACTAGTAGAATATCTATTTGAATAAGTAAATGGAATTATTTCATTTTATTTTTTCCATATTATTCTGAAGTTCATGTCTAAAAGGAATTTTTTTAGTTATACATTTCCTTAAATGTTTATGCTTATATATAAAAGTTTCTGCTATATTGCTTACCCTTACGGAGCATTTCAGATCACCCCTTTCTATGTTTTATTTTTCCCAGGATTCCAAGAAGTGTATTGTGATAGATATGCAGGATTAAGACAATGGAAAATGGCATTAATAAAGGATTATTTATGATGTTTTGTGGGTTATGAAGTGTAATGTAACATTCATGTATGTAATCTATTTTCCAATACTGCTAAACTGATCGGTCCTTTGGGACTTGATTCCTTGTAATCATACCAATGTATTAAAATAATTCATCGACTCTAGGTAACTGGGGTCGGGGTGTTATAGTTGGTATTAGAGGAAGTTTATCAATAAACTTGGAATCTAGATTTAGATAAACTCTGATTAGAGCACATAGCCCTAAGATAGACTTTGGGGATTAGTGTAGAAGAATGTCATTGAATTTTGGTATTGTATAGATTTTTTGAGTTTTCCAAAGAAATACATTCCTGCTTGGATACGAGCAGGTAGAGGCGGCTCTGGCATAGATGTACCTAGGGGTAAGACCAAAAACACCACATTGAGTTAGACTCGAATGGGAACTGCTGCACAATAATGGGTCTTTCTGCACTCTTGGTTACGACACTCACGGGGGATATGCATAGGATAATTATCATTTTGTTTACAAACCATTATGAAGGGTTTATGAGTATATACTTTCTCAAAGAAGACATTTTTATGATTATGGATTATATCCATTAACTATTTAATTCATGTTAAGTGTTTTAAAAGTTCGGGATTAGGTATTTCTATTCATAAACTAATCTAGTGTATTCCATTGTTTAGAAATGGCGCCCAGTAGAAGGAATGAGAACTCCGGTAATGCACGTGATTTAAAGAGAAATGAGGATCATATCTTTCATATACTTTAGCCAGAATTTATAAGGTAAATAGTCTTCCACATATTATCATCATATGAAGAAATAGTATCATGTGTTGATAAGATAAGTAAAGAGTCCTCTGAGTCCTATGGCTTTGAAGAGAGGCAAGGGAAGAAAATTATGGAAGAGAGAAAGATTGATAAAGGGAAGAGGGAAAAGAAGAATTTTAGCATATGTGATAACTGTGGGAAGAAACACCCTGGAACATTCTTGAAAGTAATGGGAGTTTGTTTTATGTTTGTAGGAAAAGGGCACAAAGTACGTGACTGCAAGGGTATGAAAATGGTTTCAAATGTACAATGCTTCATTTGCAATGAGTTTGGACACTACACGATCCAATGTCCTAGTCATCAGACTATACCAAAAATGATGCTATTGGAGAATAATCATGTTATGATAATACCACAGATGAAGTGGAATGACTAGTGTTCTTATATTGTTGTTTTGGAATTATTTCATTGAAGTTTCATTCCAATGATGTATTGGAAATAAATACGGATAATTCTGCAGCACTATTTCATTGAGGATTTTAGATTTTATGGTACTAAGAGATGTGAATATACATCGAGTTAATTTTTTTTGGAAATTACATGGTTGAAGGAATGATAAACCATAATATGGTCCTAATATTGAGGTACATATTTTGGAATAAGATATGGTTGATTTGGGTAAATTATATTGGATATTCTTGACTACCTTCAAACTGATTAAAGATTTGTATATTAAATTATTGTTGGGGTTTACAACATTTTTGGATGGATGATGTATATCTAGTATTCTATAAGGAATATGGGAGCATGAATGTAATCAATAAGGATTTATGGTAATTCAGGATGTTTCAGTGTCTTAAAAGAATACATGATAAAGGTATTCAGATGCTATTACGGGGTAAAAATGATCTACATTATGTTTATCATTCATATAAATTTTGGACTGAGAGTTTACAGAAGTATTTTGCATAGTCTAAAGGTTGTAAGGGATTAAATTTGAATGTTTATTTTTGGATTTTATAAAAGCACAACTCAGAGACCGTGTGACGACCCGTTGCGTAAACAAAGCTGTGGAAATTGAAATCACAACCATAGTGCAATTGGGATTTATTGCCTACCACTGGACTACGTGTTGTTCCTGAATGGTATAATATATTTTTTTTAAAAGGTCTGATATGTGAATTATAAATTTATTATATTTGAAACCCTATACGATTAGGATAAATAGTGTATTTTAGAGTTGTATTATGTTTTGGGGTGAAAGATGAGTTTGTGGTAAAAATTTATTAATGAATAAAAACTCTAATTATAAATTAATTATATCTCCTTATAATATTATCCAATATCCTAAATAAATTCCTCAACATTAAGAAAAGGTACTTAGAACAAAAATGTTTTCCTAGATGGTACCTTAGATCATCCCAAATTTATTGCTTTGGGATTGTTGGCCTTTTCGTAGACATGTTCTCTACCACTCTCCATCAAATATTGATGGTTAGATTTCACTTCCATATCCATATTTTCCTACATGGAACCCTAGTATGTGTTATTTTCGGTAACCTTTATACTTACCACTCTTTATTTTCAATAGAGGCCTCATTATCCATTTTTCGATGTGGGATTTCAACTAATATATTTTTAAATGTCAACCCTAGGCTTCCAATACAGAGAATAAATTGTGAGGACGCAATTTATTGAAGGAGGGGATAATGTAACACCCCAAACTTCTACGGTACGCTTCCCTTTGAATAATGTGATAGCGTGTGTTGTATACAACATCGAGTTCTAACACACCACAACCAATCAAACTTGCCATTATGAATAGTAATAACAACTTTTTTAAATTTAAAAAATTATATCTTTCAAAATGGACATCAATTTTGGATTTTGAATATCGAATTTAGCATAGGGTGAAATTTAGGAACATTTCAGATGACATTTATATTTTGATGAATAATGAAAATTACTAAATTTTAATTAAACACAAATTTTTTAATCAAAATAATTAATAGTGATAAATTATTAATTTGAATGGTTTTAAAGTATATTTAGAATATATATTTACTATTTAACACATCTTTGGTCATTGGAAGTAATTTCAAATTTAAACCGAACATAAACAAGTATCAATCTTTTGATAATTATTACATCTTAAAAACAAGCTTTTTGTTTTGACAGCGAGAATTAATATTAAATTAATTTCTGCCACATCTGTGTTTTGAATTTGGGAAAATGAATTCCATACTTGGAATCAGGATTTCCAAATTTTTTAAATAGGTAACATTTATTTTTAGAAATTTTGAATAATTACTTCGGTAAATATTTTATTTACCATGGTTAAAGGGTATATCCGGTAAATAAGGGATAAAAAAATAATATTATAATAATAATAAATTACCCTAAAACGTGTCCTAATCTTATTGGTGGAGACATGTCCGGCCATGGTCATCTTTGGGTCTATTTTGTGACCCCATAGAGCCACTTGTAGGTGATAGGGACACTTTATATTAATGAAGTTAAATTGAATACAAAAATAAAATAAGCTTATATCTTTTAGAAAAACAATTATTAAAAATGGTTATATATGTTATATTTTTGGTTGTAAATAGTAATTAACAAGACAAAAAGATTTAATACATAATGATATTTTATTTTTAATTTTTAGGGATTAAATAATATAATTTATTTATGACACAATGATGATACTGTAATTACCATAATAGTAAAAAATTAAAATAATTGATATTATAAACACCCAAATAAATATAATTTTATACTTTTTATGAATTAAACTAATTTTATAGGTTACTAGGACATTTATTATTGATTTAATTAACTTTTTTCGAAGTAATAATTCTGTTATTATTTTACAAGAATCAATTATTGAATAGTGTCAAAATTGACATAAAAGTGTTTTTAAAAAAATATTATATTATTAATTGATATTAAATTACTAAAAATCTAACGTTCGGCCAAGAGAATTATATCATGATTGGTGGATGATTAATGGATCACATGGAGGTATCTTGTATGTATATAGTAATTTTATTATCCATATAATATAAAAATACAAAGAGATATTGTAAAAGTGAAACTAATTAACTAAGAGTTAATACTTGAAGATAAGGTTAATATAGTAACCCAAACCTGTCTAAATCCTATTGGTTGAGTGGTTTTTGACTTATCCCCACATTAACCTATAAATAATTTATTTTTGATCCATTAGAAACCTAATATGAATTTATTATAAAATAATATTTCTAGATTTTCCTAAAGAGCCCCTCCTCCCCCTAATAAAAGGACACCACTTCTAACCAAATCCTCACACCTATCAGGCCTTTTGGATAGTCCATCCTCTACCTAATTAAGCTCCCATCATCTCTATACTCATTTTAGATGCTATAACATAGGCAGAAGGCACTTCAAGAGTCCTTTTTGTTTCAAACAAAAGGGAGTTACACAAATTATAGGTAACAGTTTCTCTTAGCTTCTTTTGTTTTATTTTAATTCTCCAACCCATAAACTCTTCATATTATTTTCTTTTGTAACAAAACCAGTATCCTAAATAAACTAGGATATTTTTATTAGATGTATTATAACTACACTTACACACACATCCATCTAATGGGTGAAGAACATAATGTTTCTGTGGATGGCAACCAAACGCCTCACGAAGCAATGATTGTTCAATTATCTCCTACCACCTCTCATGGTGGCAATTATGATGGTACTATAATTAGATATGATTTTTATGATTTTTATTTTCTATATATATGCTTATGTAATTCCATTTTATATCAAACCATTATTCGTTTCATGTTTTATATATATACGATAATTTCATTTGAGGAAGTGCGGACTACCACCCCCTCAAAGTGATATGAATCATTCATACCATACATGGAACGTATAAAAGATGTTGTTAATGAACTTATGTAACACATATAATATATTATATTATACTGGAATAATTATATACCTATGTATCATTTGGTTTTTATTACTTTAAAATGAAAAATGAAATGGCAGTAGCGTTCGTGAGTACGTACAGATTACCGTCTCCATGAACACGATGAGATTCATTTCCCCATCATATACATTAAAGAATAATTATTGTTTGATGATTAAAAGTAATTTTTAATGACTTTAATCATTCTGGATATGAATAAGATACAACCTATCCATAACAAACACAACTTACGTAACGAAGCATATAAAGGAAAACGAATCAGTTAACACTCGAAATGATGATAATACTAAAATATTATTAACAAAGCAATATTAAAAGATCATATATGATA
Source organism: Viscum album (assembly GCA_963277665.1). Taxonomy (NCBI): domain Eukaryota; kingdom Viridiplantae; phylum Streptophyta; class Magnoliopsida; order Santalales; family Viscaceae; genus Viscum; species Viscum album. Next base: position 859,007,598 of record OY728156.1, on the reverse strand, counting down.
TCATATTTATGTATATTATTCCATTATAATTTAATAACAATGATTTAATGATTATTAAAGATATTAACCTACCCTCGACCAAGGAAAAGTACAAGGTAAGGGGTTTTTATCTCACTCCTTATTCTCGTGAGATTCATGCCATATTGCCACTATTAACATTTGTGTGGTGTATGTACTGCCCATAATTGTATTATTTGTGTAATACAAATTGATTTATGTGTATTTACATATTGATTGTATGATACCTCTTTTGTGGGTTGTATGTTTCGTAAGATACCAAATTGGTAATGATTAATTTTACAATCTCTTTATTATCTGTGGTTGTTTATATGTAATTATCTAATGGGATATCTTTATCATCTACATCCATGTTCCATAAAAATTTAATTAATTTTTTTTACTATTTACTAGTCAATGGTTTAAAGTCATTTATACCCTCATGTGTTTTGAAAGGAATCTTTCAGTCGTTTTACAAATAAGGTACTTTTTATCCTTTTCATCCAATTTAAGGTAATAATATCTTTTTAAACTTATACGGTGGGTGCGGTTATTTTCCACCGTTATGAAATTGCTGAAGTTTCCCTTACACGCTTATACAAATATTTTCAATGTAAATGTTTTCTGTTATAATTATTTGACATTTAAATGATTTCAGAATGAATATTTTAAGAATTTGGGAAAGGTACTCTTTATCAAGATCATAATTTTAAATGTTTTAACGATTTATCTTTCTAAATCTTTTTAACTAATATCTATGTTTTCAAAATGATTTTAGGGATTTATTTACATGGACTTGAATGTTTTGAAATGATATTTCTTTCCAAATGTGTCAATGTTGTATGGGACACTTTGATTCAAAAATCTCTTTTAAATTTCTTCCAAAATAAACGTGTGACTTTTCAATGATTTCGAGAAAAGAGATATTTATCTCAAATAGTTTTGATTTCATCTAAGTCAACATCCTTTGATGGATTTTAAGCTTATTTGAAGTTAAATTAGTATGATACCAAACTTTTGTATTTTATTTAAGGTTTTGTGATATGTTTTACTTTGGATGTGTTATTTTTATACAATTCATGGTTTATAGAGAAAGTATTGACATTTCGTATACTAGTTTTAATAGGAATGTTTATGTTATGTTTAAAACATTTCATATGGGAATGAATTGGACATATTAAGTGAAGGGTGGAACTCGTTATAGCTCCTCGATGCATCGGTAGGTCTCATGAGACAAACTAGTGTCTGGGAACAAGTCCTTGACAAAATCTTATTTGTAGTCTTTGCACGAGACCTTGGCTATGTTGTTATGATAGTATTGAATTATGAATTCCATCATTATGAAAGTGTTTTTTGACATTGTATGTGATTATACTACAAGTAGAATATCTATGTGAATTAGTAAATGATATTATTTCATTTTATTTTTGCCATATTAGTCTGAAGTTCATGTCTAAAATGATTTTGTTTGTTAGTTATACATTTCCTTAAATGTTTATGCTTATTTATGAAAGTTTCTGCTGTATTTCTTACCCTTACAACGAGTTTGAGCTCACCATTTCTATGTTTTATTTTTTCTAGGATTCCAAGATGTGTATTGTGATTGATATGCAGGGTTAAGAAAAGTGAATAATGGCATTCATAAAGGATTATTTATGTTGTTTTGTATGTTATTAAGTGTAATGTAATATTCATGTATGTAATCTATTTTCCAAGACTGCTAAACTGATCGGTCCTTTGGGACTTGATTTCTTGTCATCATGCCAATGTATTAAAATATTGCACCGACTCAGGGTAACTGGGGACGGGGTGTTACAGTTGGTATCTGAGGATGTTTAGAAATAACCTTGGAATATAGATTTAGATAAAATCTGATTAGAGCACATTGTCCTAAGATAGACTTTGGGGATTAGTGTAGAAGAACATCCTAGAATTTTGGTATTGTAGATATTTTGGGAGTTTTCCAAAGCAATAAATCCTTGGCTGGATACGATCAGGTAGAGGCAGCTCTGGCACTGATGTACCTTGGGGTAAAACTCAAAAACACCGCTTTGAGCAAGACTTGAACGACAACTTGTGCACAACAACGGGACTTACTGCACTCTTGGTTACGACACTCCCGGTGGATATGCTTAGGATAATTATCATTTTGTTTACAAACCATTATGAAGGGTTTATGAGTATATACTTCCTCAAGGAAGACATTTTTATGATTATGGATTATATCCAGTAACTATTTAATTCATGTTAAGTGTTTTACAAGTTAGGGATTAGGTATTTCTATTAATAAACTAATCTAGTGTATGCCATTGTTTAGAAATGGCGCCCAGTAGAAGGAATGAGAACTCCAGTAATGCACATGATCCAAAGAGAAAGAAGGATCATATATTTCATGGTATTTACCGAAAATTTATAAGTGAAATAGTCTTCCACATATTATCATTATATGAAGAAATAGTATCATGTGTTGATAAAATAAGTAAATAGACCTCTGAGTCCTATGGCTTTGAAGGGAAGCAAGGGAAGAAAAGGATAGAAGAGAGAAAGATTGATAAAGGGAAGAGGGAAAAGAAGAATTTTCCCATATGTGATAACTGTAGGAAGAAACACCTTGGAACTTTCTTGAATGTAATGGGAGTTTGTTATAAGTGTGGAATAAGAGGGCACCAAGTACGTGACTGGAAGGTTATGGAAATTGTTTCAAATGTACAATGCTTCATTTGCAATGTGTTTGGACACTACACGAACCAATGTCCCAATCATCAGACTATACCGAAAATGATGCTATTGGTTAATAATCATGTTATGATAATACAACAAATGAAGAGGAATGACTAGTTTTCTTATATTGTTTTTTTGTAATTATTTCATTGAAGTGTCATTCCAATGATGTACTGGAAATAAATAAGGATTGTACTGCAACACTATTTCATTGAGGATTTGAGATTTTATGGTACTAAGAAATGTGAATCTATAGTGAGTTAAATTTTTTGGAAATTACAATGTTGAAAGAAAGATAAACCTTACTATGGTCCTAATATTGATGTACTAATTTTGGAATAAGATATGGTTGATCTAGGTAAATTATATTGGATATTATTGACTTCCTTGAAACTGATTATACATTTGTATATTCAATTATTTTTGGGGTTTACAACATTTTTGGATGGATGAAGTATATCCATTATTCTATAAGGAATAAGGGAGCATGAATGTAATCAATAATGATTTATGGTAATTCAGGATGTTTCAGTGTCTTAAAAGAATACATGATAAAGGTATTCACATTCTATTATGGGGTAAAAAGGATAAACATAATGTTTATCTTTCATATAAATTTTGGACTGAGAGTTTACATAAGTATTTTGGATAGTCTAAAGGTTGGATGGGATTATGTTTGAATGTTTATTTTTGGATTTTTATAAAAGGACAACACACAGACCGTTTGACGACCCGTTACTTTGGACAACGCTGCAAGAATAGAAACAAGAACCATAGTGAAATTGAGATTTATTGCATACCACTGGACTACGTGATGTTCCTAGATGGTATAATATAGTTTTTTTAAAAGTCCTGATATGTGAATTATAAATTTATTATATTTGTAAAACTATAAAATGAGGATAAATAGAGTATTTTAGAGTTGTATTATGTTTTGGGGTGAAAGATGAGTTTGTGGTAAAAATTTATTAATGGATAAAAACTATAATTATAAATTATGTATATCTTCTTATGATCTTATACAATATCATAAATAAATTCCTCAACATTAAGAAAAGGAACATAGAACATAAATTGTGTCCTAGATGGTACCATATATCATCCCAAATTTATGGCTTTGGGATTGTTGGCCTTTTCATAGCCATGATCTCTACCACTCTCCATCAAATATTGATGTTTATATTTCTCTTCCATATCCATATTATCCTACATGGAACCCTAGTATGTGTTATTTTCAGTAACCGTCATACTTACCACTCTTTATTTTCAATAGAGGCCTCATTAATCCATTTTTCGATGTGGGATTTCAACTAATATATTTTGAAATGTCGACCCCAAGTTTCCAATACTGAGTATAAATTGCAAAGATGCAATTTATTGAAGGAGGGGAGAATTTAACACCCCAAGCTTCTACGGTACACTTCTCTTTGAATAATGAGATAGCGTGAGTTGTACGCAACATCGAGTTCTAACACACCACAACTATTCAAACTAGCCATTATGAATAGTAATACCTACTTTTTGAAATTTAATAAATTTTATCTCTCAAAATGGACATCATTTTTGGATTTTTAATATCGAATTTACCATAGGGTGAAATTGTGGAACTTTTCGGATAACATTTATATTTTGATGAATAGTTAAAATTACTAAATATTAATTAAAAACAACTTTTATTAATATATAAAATTAATAGTGATGTATTATGAATTTGAGTGGTTTTAAATTATATTTAGAATATATTTTTACTATTAAATACAACTTTTTCATTGGACATAATTTCACATTTAAACCGAACGTAAACAAGTATCAATCTTTTGAATGTTATTATATCTTAAAAACACATTTTTTGTTTTGACAGCGGTAATTAATTATAAATTAATTTCTGCAAATTCTGTGTATTAAATTTGGAAAATTGGATTCCATATACGGAATCTGGATTTCCAAATTGTGTAAATATTTAACTTTTATTTTTAGACATTTTGAATAATTACTTCGGTAAATATTTTATTTACCATGGTTAAAGGGTAAATCCGGTAAATAAGAGTTCAAAAAATAATAATTTAATAATAATAAATTAACCTAAAACGTGTCCTAACCAAATTGGTGGATAAATGTACGACCATGGGCATATTTGGGTCGATTTTGGGACCCCATGGTTCCACTTGTAGGTGATAGGGACACATTATATTAATTAAGTTAAAGTGAATTCAAAAATTACATAAGCTTATATCTTTTAGAAAAACAATTTTTAAATAAGGTTATATATGTTATATTTTCAATTATAAAAATAAATGAAAAGATAAAAAGATTTCCTACATAATTATATTTTATTTATAATTTTTAGACATTAAATAATATAATTTATTTATGACACAATGATGATTTGGTAATTACCCTAATAGTGAAAAATTAAAATAATTGATATTATAAACACCCAAATAAATATAATTTGAGACATTTTTTGAATTAAACTAATTTTCTAGGTTACTAGGAAATATTTTATTGATTTAAATAACTTTTTTTGAAGTAATCATTCTGTTATGATTTTAACAAAAATCAATTTTTGAATAGTGTCAAAATTGACATAAAAGAGTTTTTAAAAAAAATATTATATTATTAATTGATATTAAATTCCTAAAAAATCTAAGGTTCGGCCAAGTGACTTATATCATGATATTTGTATCATTAATGGACAATTTGGGGGTCTTTTGGATGTATATAATATGTTTACTAACCATATAATATAAACATACAAAGAGACATTGTAAAAGTGAAACTAATTAACTAAGAGTTAATACTTGAAGATAAGGTCATTATAGTAACCCAAACCTATCTAAATCCTACTGGTTGAGTGGTTTTTGACCTATCCCCACATTAAACTTTAAATAATTAATTTTGGATCCATTAGTAACCGAATATGAATTTATTATAAAATAATATTTCTATATTTTCCTAAAGAGCCCTTCCCCCCTTATAAAAGGACACCACTTCTAACCAATTTCTCACACCTCTCAAGCCTTTTGGCTCGTCCAACCTCGGCCCAATTAAGCTAACTACATCCCTCTCCTCCTTTTAGATGCCATAACCTAGGAAAAATGCACTTCAAGATTCCTTTTTGGTTCAAACAAAAGTGTGTTACCCAAATTAAAGGTAACGATTTCTCTTAGCTTCCTTTCTTTTATTTTACTTCTCCAACCCCTAAACTCTTCATATTATTTTTTTTGTAACAAAAACCGTATCCTAAATATACTAGGATATTGTTATTAGAATTATTATAACTACAGTAACTCACACATCCATCTAATTGGTGATGAACATAATGTTTCTCTGGATGGAAACCAAACGCCTCACGAAGCGATGATTCTTCAATTATATCCTACAACCTCTCATGGTGGCCATTATGATGGCACTATAATTAAATATGATATTAATGATATTTATTTTATATATAAGCTTATTTATTTCTATTTTATATCAAACCATTATTTGTTTCTTGTTTTATATATATACGATAATTTCATTTGAGGAAGTGCGGACTACCACCCCCTCAAAGTGATATGATTCATTTATACCATACATGGAACGTATAAAGGATGGTGTTAATGAACTCAAGTAACACATATAAGATATTCTATTATACTAGAATAATTATATACCTATGTATCATTTGGTTTTTATTACATTAAAATTAAAAATGAAATGGAAGTAGCGTTCGTGCGTACGTACGGATTACCGTCTCCACAAACACGATGAGATTTATTTCCCCATCATATTCATTAAAGAATAATTATAGTTTGTTGATTAAAAGTAATGTTTAATGACTTGATATCATTATGGATATGAATAAGATACAACCTATCGATACCAAACACTGCTTACGTAACGAAGCATATAAAGGAAAACGAATCAGTTAACACCCGAAACGACGATAATACTAAAATATTATTAACAAATCAATATTAAAAGATCATATATGATATCATATTTATGTATATGATTCTTGTAAAATTTAATATCAATTATTTAACGATTATATGGGATGTTAACCTACCCTCGGCCAAGGAAAAGTACAAGGTAAGGGGTTTTCATCTCACTCCTTATTCTCGTGAGATTCATTCCATATTGCCACTATTAACATTTATCTAGTGTATGTACTACCCATAACTGTATTATTTGTGTAATACACATTGATTTATTTGTATTTACATATTCATTGTATGATACATCTTTTTTGGGTTGTATGTTTCGTAAGTTACCAAATTCATAAGGGTTAATTTTACAATCTCTTTATTATCCGAGGTTGTTTATATGTAATTATTTACTGGGATCTAATTATAATCCACATCCATGTCCCTTAAAAATGTATTTAAAAACATTTTTAATATTTACTAGACAATGGTTAAAAGTCATTTATACCCTTCTGTGTTTTGAAATGAATCTTTCCATCATTTTCCAAACAAGGTACTTTTTAACATTTTCGACAAATTTAAGGTGAGAATGTGTTTTTAAACATATACGGTGGGTGCTGTTATTTTCCACCATAATAAAATTTTTGAAGTTTCCCTTACAAGATTATAAGAATATTTTCAAAGTAAATGTTTTATTTTATAATTATGTGACTTTTAAATGATTTCAAAATGAATATTTTAAGAATTTGAGAAAGGTACTCTTTATCAAGATCATAATTTTAAATGTTTTAAAGATTTGTCTTTCTAAATCTTTTTAATTAATGACCATTTTTTCAAAATTATTTTAAGGATTTATTTACATAGACATGAATGTTTTGAAATTATATTTATTTTCAAATGTTTCGAAGTTGTATGGGACACATTGATTAAAAAATCTATTTTAAATTACTTCCTTTATAAATGTGTGACTTTTCAATGAATTCGAGAAAAGAGATATTTCTCTCAAATAGTTTTGATTTCATCTAAGTCAACATCCGTTGATGGATTTTAAGCATATTTGACGTTGATTTATTATGATACAATACTTTTGTATTGTATTAATGGTTTTTTGATATTTTTTTACTATGGATGTGTTATTTTTATACCATTCATTGTTTATGGAGAAACTATTGACATTTTGTATGCTAGTTTTAATACGAATGTTTATGTTATGTTTAAACCTTTTCATATAAGAATGCATTGGACTTAGTAAATGACGGGTGGAGCCCGCTATAGCTCCTCGATGGATCAGTAGGTATCATAAGACAAACTAGTGTCTTGGCACAAGGCCTTTACAAAATCTTATTTGTAGTCTTGGCACGAGGACTTGGATACATGGTTATGATAGTCAGACATTATGCATTCCATCATTATGAAAGTTGTTAGTGACATTTCATGTGATTATTCGACTAGTAGAATATACATGGAAATAAGTAAATGGAATTAATTCATTTTATTTTTTCCATATTATTCTGAAGTTCAAGTCTAAAAGGCTTTTGTTTTAGTTATACAGTTCCTTAAATGTTTATGCTTATTTATGAAAGTTTTCGATGTATTGCTTACCCTTACGTATCGTTTGAGCTCACCCCTTTCTATGTTTTATTTTTCCCAGGATTCCAAGAAGTGTATTGTGATTTATATGTAGGGTGAAGACAAGGGAATAATGGCATTCATAAAGGATTAGTTATGTTGTTTTGTATGTTATGAATTGTAATGTAACATTCATGTATGTAATCTATTTTCCAAGACTGCTAAACTGATCTGTACTTTGGGACTTCATTCCTTGTAATCATAACAATGTATTAAAATAATGCACCGAATCTGGGTAACTGGGGTCAGGGCATTACAGTTGGTATCAGAGTAAAATTAGTAATAACCTTGGAATCTATATTTAGATAAACTCTGATTAAAGCACATAGCCCTAAGATAGACTTTGGGGATTAGTGTAGAAGAACTTCCTAAAATTTTGGTATTGTATAGATTTTGTGAGTTATCCAAAGCCATACATCTTGGCCTTGATACGAGTAGGTAGAGGCGGCTCTGGCACATATGTACCCAGGGGTAAAACCCGAAAACACCACTTTGAGCTAGACTCAAACAGGAACTAGTGCACAACAATGGGCCTTGCTTCACTCTTGGTTACGACACTCCCTAGGATATTCTTAGGATAATTATCATTTTGTTTACAAACCATTATGAAGGTTTTATGAGTATATACTTCCTAAAAGAAGACATTTTTATGATTATAGATTAAATCCCTTACCTATTTAATTCATGTTATGTGTTTTACATGTTCAGGATTAGGTATTTCTATTCATAAAATAATCTAGTGTATGCCATTGTTTAGAAATGGTGCCCAGTATAATGAATGAGAACTACAGTAATGCACATTATCCAAAGGGAAAGAAGGATCATATAATTCATGGTCGTTAGCCAGAATTTATAAGGGAAATAGTCGTCAACATATTATCACCATATGAAGAAATAGTATCATGTGTTGATAAGATAAGTAAAGAGTCCTCTGAGTCCAACGTCGTTGAAGAGAAGCAAGGGAATAAAAGGATGAAAGAGAGAAATATTGATAAATAGGAGAGGGAAAAGAAGAATTTTCCCATATGTGATAAATGTGGGAAGAAACACCCTGGAACTTTCCTGAAAGGAATGGGATTTTGTTATAAGTGTGGAGGAAAAGGGCACCATGTACGTGACTGTAGGGGTATAAAATGGTTTCAAATGTACAATGCATCATTAACAATGAGTTTGGACACAACACGAACCAATGTCCTAGTCATCAGACTATACCGAAAATGATACTATTGGATAATAATCAAGTTATGATAATACCACAAATGAAGACGAATGACTAGTGTTCATATATTGTTCTTTTGGATTTATTTCATTGAAGTACCGTTCCAATGATGTACTGGAAATAAATAAGGATTGTACTGCAACACTATTTCATTGAGGATTTGAGATTTTATGGTATTAAGAAATGTGAATCTTTAGCGAGTTAATTTTTTTGGAAATTACCTGGTTGAGGGAAAGATAAACCTTAATATGGTGTTAATATTGAGGCACTGATTTTGGAATAAGATATGTTTGGTTTGGATAAATTATATTGGATATTCTTGACTTCCTTGAAACTGATTAAAGATTTGTATATTCAATTATTGTTGAGGTTTACAACATTTTTGGATGGATAAAGTATATCTAGTATTCTATAATGAAGAAGGGAGCATGAATGTAATCAATAAGGATTTATTGTAATTCAGGATGTTTTAGTGTCTTAAAAGAATACATGATAAAGGTATTCACATGCTATTTTGGGGTAAAAAGGATCTACATTATGTTTATCTTTCATATAAATTTTGTACTGAGAGTTTACATAAGTATTTTTGATTTTCTAAAGGTTAGAAGGGATTAAGTTTGATCATTTTTTTTGGATTTTTATAAAAGGACAACACACAGACTGTGTGATGACCCGTTGCGTTGGACAAAGTTGCGGGAATCGAAACCACAACCATAGTGAAATTGTGATTAATTTCCTACCACTAGACTACGTGATGTTCCTGGATGGTATAATATAGTTTTTTTAAATGGTCTTATATGTAAATAATAAATTTATTATATTTAGAACCCTATACAATTAGGATAAATAAAGTATTTTAGAGTTGTATTATGTTTTGTATTGAAAGATGAGTTTGTGGTAAAAATTTATTAATGGAGAAAACTCTAATTATAAATTAATTATATCTCCTTATGATCTTATCCAATCTCAAAAATAAATTCCTCAACATTAAGAAAAGGAACTTAGAACAAAAATGTTGTCCTAGATGGTACCTTAGATCATCCCAAATTTATGGCTTTGGGATTGTTGGCTTTTGCATAGCCATGTTCTCTACCACTATCCATCAAATATTGATTGTTATATTTATCTTCCATATCTATATTTTCCTTCATGGAACACTCGTATGTGTTATTTTCAGTAACCTTCATACTTACCACTCTTTATTTTCATTAGAGGCCTCATTAATCCATTTTTCGATGTGGGATTTCAACTAAGATATTTTGAAATGTCAAACCCAAGTTTCCAATACCAAGTATAAATTACAAGGACACAATTTATTGAAGTAGGGGAGAATGTATCACCCCATGAATCTAGGGTACGGTTCTCTTTGAATAATGCGATAGCCTGTGTTGTACGCAATATCGAGTTCTAATACACCACAACCAGTCAAACTAGTAGTTATGAATAGTAATACTTACTTTTTGAAATTTAATAAATTTTATCTCTCAAAATGGACTTCATTTTTGGATTCGAAATATCAAATTTAGCATAGGGTTAGGTTTTGGAACTTTTTGGATAACATTTATATTTGGATGAATAGTGAAAATTAATAAATTTTAATTAAAAACAAATTTTTTTAATCAAAATAATTAATAGTGATAAATTATGAATTTTAGTGGTTTTAAAGTATATTTAGAATATATTTATACTATTTAAAACAACTTTGGTCCTTGGACATAATTTCACATTTAAACCGAACATAAACAAGTATCAATATTTTGATAGTTATTATATCTTAAAAACATGTTTTTCGTTTTGACAGCTTGAAATAATTTTAAATTAATATCTACCACTTATGTGTTTTGAATATGGAAAAATGGATTCCATATTTGGAATCAAGATGTCCAAATTGTTTAAATAGGTAACTTTTATTTTTAGACATTTTGAATAATTATTTCGGTAAATATTTTATTTACCATGGTTAAATGGTAAATCCGATAAATAAGGGTTAAAAATAATAATATTATAATAATACTAAATTACCGTAAAATGTGTCCTAACATTATTGGTGGATACAAGTCCGACAATTAGCATCATTGGATCGATTTTGGGACCCCATGGAGCCACTTGTAGGTGTTAGGGACACATTATATTAATTAAGTTAAAGTGAATACAAAAATGACATAAGCTTATATCTTTTAGAAAAAAAATTTAAATAGGGATACATATGTTAAATGTTAGATTATAAATATTAATTAAAAATCTAACAATATTTATTAAATAATAATATTTTATTTATAATTTTTAGACATTAAATAATATAATTTATTTATGACACAATGATGATGCAGTAATTACAATAATAGTGAAAAATTTAAAAAATTGATATTATAAACACCAAAATAAATATAATTTGATACTTTTTATGAATTAAACTAATTTTATAGTTTACTAGGATATATAGTATTGATTTAATTAACTTTTTACGAAGTAATCATTCTGTTATGATTTTTACAAAAATCAATTTTTGAATAGTGTCAAAATTGACATAAAAGAGTTTTTAAAACAAATATTATATTATTAATTGATATTAAATTTCATAAAAATCTAAAGCTCGGCCAAGAGACTTATATCATGATAGTTGTATGATTAATGAACCACTTGGAGGTCGCTTGGATGTATATAGTAAGTTTATTAACCATTTAATATAAAAATACAAAGAGACATTTTAAAAGTGAAACTAATTAACTAAGAGTTAATACTTGATGATAAGGTTAATATAGTAACCCAAACCAGTATAAATCCTATTGGTTGTGTGATTTTTAACCTATAACCACATAAACCTTTAAATAATTCATTTTTTATTCATTAGAAACTGAATATGAATTTATTATAAAATAATATTTCTAGATTTTCCTAAAGAGCCTCTCCTCCCCCTTATAAAAGGACACCACTTATATCCAATTCCTCACACCTCTCAAGCCTTTTGGCTCGACCATCCTCTTCCTAATTAGGCTCCATACATCCCTCTACTCATTTTAGAATCCATAACATTGGCAGAAGGCACTTCAAGAGTCCTTTTTGGTTCAAACATTAGGGAGTTACCCAATTTAAAGGTAACAATTTCTCTTAGTTTCTTTTCTTTTATTTTACTTATCGATCCCATAAACTCTTCATATTATTTTCTTTTGTAAAAAAACCAGTATCCTAAATATACTAGGATATTTTTATTAAATGTATTATAACTACACTACACAAACATTCATCTAATGGGTGAAGAACATAATGTTTCTGTGGATGGCAACCAAACACCTCACGAAACGATGATTGCTCAATTATCTACTACCACCTCTCATGGTGGCCATTATGATGGAACTATAATTATATATTATATTAATGATATTTATTTTAAATATAATATTCTGTAATTCTATTTTATATCAACCCATTATTCATTTCATGTTACATATATATACAATAATTTCATTTGAGGAAGTGCAGACTACCACCCCCTCAAAGTGATATGACTCGTTCATTCTATACATGGAACGTACAAATGATGGTGTTAATGAAAATAATTATCACATATAAGATATTATATTATACTATAATAATTATATACCTATTTATCAGATGGTGTTTATTACGTTAAAATGAAAAATGAAATGGAAGTAGCGTTCGTGTGTACGTTCGGATTACCGTCTCAACGAACACGATGAGATTCATTTCCCCATCATATCCATTAAAGAATTATTATTGTTTAATGATTAAAAGTAATTTTTAATGACTTTATATCATTCTGGATATGAATAAGATAAATCCTATCCATAAAAACACATCTTACATAATGAAGCATAAAGAGAAAAAAAATCAGTTAACACACGAAACGACGATAATACTAAAATATTATTAACAATGAAATATTAAAAGATCATATATGATATCATATTTATGTATATGATTCATGAATATTTTAATAACAATGATTTAACAATTATACAGGATGTTAACCTACCCTCGACCAAGGAAAAGTACAAGGTAAAGGGTTTTCATCTCACTCCTTATTCCTGTGAGATTCATGCCATATTTCCACTATTACCTTATGTGTGGTGTATGTACTGAAAATAATTGTATTCTTTGTTTAATACACTTTGATTTATGTGTATTTACAGATTCATTGTATGATACATCTTTCGTGGGTTGTATGTTTCGTAAGTTACCAATTTTGTAAGGGTTAATTTTACAATCTCTTTATTAACCGAGGTTGTTTATATGTAATTATATACTGGGATCTCCTTATCATCCCCATCCATGTTCCATAAAAAATTATTTAAAAACATTTTTAATATTTACTAGACAATGGGTTAATGTCATTTATACCCTTATTTTTTTTAAAGGAATCTTTCTGTCTTTTTTCAAACAAGGTACTTTTTATCCTTTTTGACAAATTTAAGGTAAGAATGTCTTTTTAAACTTATACGGTGGATATGGTTATCTTCCACCGTTATAAAATCGCTGATGTTTACCTTACAAGCTTATAAGAATATTTTCAATGTAAATGTTTTATTTTATAATTATGTGACTTTTAAATGATTTCAAAATGGATATTTTAAGAATTTGTGAAAGGTACTCTTTATCAAGATCATAATTTTAAATGTTTTAAATATTTTTCATTCTAAATCTTTTTAATTAATGTCCATGTTTTTAAAATGATTTTTAGGATTTATTTACATGGAATAGAATGTTTTGAAATGATATTTCTTTTCAAAAGCTTCAATGTTGTTTGGGACACTTTGATTCAAAAATATCATTTAAATTACTTCCTTTATAAATGTGTGACTTTTCAATGATTTCGAGAAAAGAGATATTTCTCTCAAATAGTTTTGATTTCATCTATGTCAACATCCATTGATGTATTTTAAGCTTATTGAAGTTGATTTATCATGATACAAAACTTTTGTATTGTATTCAAGGTTTTGTGATATGTTTTATTGTGGATGTGTTATTTTTGTACCATTCATAGTTTATGGAGAAAGTATTGACATCTCTTATGCCAGTTTTAATACGAATGTTTATCTTATGTTTAAACCGTTTCATATGGAAATACATTGGGCTTATTAAGTGATGGGTGGAGCCCGCTATACCTCCTCGATGCATCGGTAGGTCTCATGAGACAAACTAGTGTCTTGGCACAAGGCCTTGACAAAATCTTATTTGTAGTCTTGGCACGTGGCCTTGGCTTTGTGGTTAGGATAGTCTTGCATTGTGCATTCCATCATTATGAAAGTGGACAGTGACATTGCATGTGATTATTCGACTATTCGAATATCCATTTGAAAAATAAAATGGAATTATTTCATTTTATTTTTGAAATATTATTCTGAAGATAAAGTATAAAAGGATTTTGTTTTAGTTATACATTGACTTAAATTTTTATGATTATTTATGAAAGATTCTGCTGTATTTCTTACCCTTACAGAGCGTTTGATCTCACCCCTTTCTTTGTTTTATTTTTCCCAGGATTCCAAGAAGTGTATTGTGATTGATATGCAAGGTTAAGACAAGGTAATAATGGAATTTATAAAAGATTATATATGTTTTTTTGTATGTTATGAAGTGTAATGTACCTTTCATGTATGTAATCTATTTTCCAAGACTGCATAACTGATTGGTCCTTTGGGACTTGATTCCTTGTAACCATGCCAATTTAATAAAATAATGCACCATCTCTGGGTAATTGGGGTCAGAGCGTTACTGTTGGTATCAGAGGAAGTTTAGCAATAACCTTGTAATCTAGATTTAGATAAACTCGGATTAGATAACATATCCCTAAGATAGTCTTTGGGGATTAGTGTAGAATAACTTCTATAATTTTGGTATTGTAGAGACTTTGTGAGTTTTCCAAAGAAATACATCCTTTCCCGGATACGAGTAGGTAGACGAGGCTCTGGCACAGATGTACCTATGAGTAAAATCCAAAAACACCGCTTTGATCTAGAATCGAATTCAAACTGGTGCACAACAGCAGGCCTTGCAACACTCTTGGTTACGACACTCCTGGGGGATATGCTTAGGATAATTATCATATTGTTTACAAACCATTATGAAGGGTTTATGAGTATATCCATCCTCAAAGAAGACATTTTTATGATTATGGATTATATCCATTAACTATTTAATTCATGTTAAGTGTTTTACAAGTTCGGTATTAGGTATTTCTATTCATAAACTAATCTAGTGTATGCCATTGATTAGAAATGGCACCCAGTAGAAGGAATGAGAACTCCAGTAATGAACATGATCCAAAGAGAAAGAAGGATCATATCTTTCATGGTCTTTAGGCAGAATTTATAAGGGAAATAGTCTCCCACATATTATCATCATATGAATAAATAGTATCATGTTTAGATAAGATAAGTAAAGATCCCTCTGAGTCCTATGGATTTGAAGGTAAGCAAGGGAAAAAAAATATGGAAGAGAGAAAGATGGATAAAGGGAAGAGGGAAAAGAAGAATTTTCCCATATGTGATAACTATGGGAAGAAACACCTTGGAACATTCATGAGAGGAATGGGAGTTTGTTATAAGTGTGAAGGAAAAGGGCACCAAGTACGTTATTGCAAGGGTATGAAAATGGTTTCAAATGTACAATGTTTCATTTGCAATGAGTTTGGACAAAAACACGAACCAATGTACCAGTCATCAGAATATACCGAAAATGATGCTATTGGATAATAATCAAGTTATGATAATACCATAGGTGAAGAGGAATGACTAGTTTTCATATATTGTTGTTTTGGAATTATTTCATTGAAGTGTTGTTCCAATGATGTACTGGAAATAAATAAGGATTGTACTGCAGCACAATTTCATTGAGGATTTGATATTTTTTGGTACTAAGAAATGTGAATCTACAACGAGTTAAATGTTTTAGAAATTACATGGCTGAAGAAAAGATAAACCTTAATATGGTCTTAATATTGAGGTATTGATTTTGGAATAAGATGTGGTTGATTTTGGTAAATTATATTGGATATTCTTGACTGCCTTGAAACTGATTATTGATTTGTATATTGAATTATTGTTTTGGTTTACAAAATTTGTGGTTGGATGAAGTATATCCAGTATTCTATATGGAATAAGGGAGCATAAATGTAATAAATAAGTATTTATGGTAATTCATGATGTTTCAGTGTCATAAAAGAATAAATGATAATGGTATTCACATGCTATTACGGGGTAAAAAGGATCTACATTATGTTTATCTTTCATATAAATTTTGGACTGAGAGTTTGCAGAAGTATTTTTGGATAGTCTAAAGGTTGGAAGCGATTATGTTTGAAAGTTTATTTTTGGTTTTTTATAAAAGGAAAACACACAGACCGTGTGATGACCCGTTGCATTGGACAAAACTGCGGGAATCGAAACCACAACCATAGTGCAATTGGGATTTATTGCCTACCACTGGACTACGTGATGTTCCCGGATGGTATAATATAGTTTTTTTTAAAAGGTCTTATATGTGAATTATAAATTTATTATATTTGGAACCCTTTACGATTAGGATAAATTGAGTATTTTAGAGTTGTATTATGTTTTTGGGTGAAAGATGAGTTTGTGGTAAAAATTTATTAATGGATAAAAACTCTAATTATAAATTAATTATATCTACTTATGATCTTATCCAATCTCATAAATAAATTCCTCAACATTAAGAAAAGGAACTTAGAACAAAAATGTTGTCCTAAATGGTACCTTAGATCATCCCAAATTTATGGCTTTGGGATTGTTGGCCTTTTCATAGCCATGTTCTCTACCACTCTCCATCAAATATTGATGGTTATATTTCTCTTCTATATCCATATTTTCTTACATGGAACCCTATTTTGTGTTATTTTATAAACCTTCATACTTACCACTCTTTATTTTCAATAGAGTCCTCATTAATCCATTTTTCGATGTGGGATTTCAACTAAGATATTTTGAAATTTCAACCCCATGTTTCCAATACCGAGTATAAATTGCGAGGAAGTAATTTATTGAAGGAGGGTAGAATGTAACACCCCATGCTTCTACGATACACTTCTTTTTGAATAACGCGATAGCGTGTGTTGTACGCAACATCGAGTTTTAACACACCACAACCAATCAAACTAGCCGTTATGAATAGTAATACATACATTTTGAAATTTTATAAATTTTATCTCTCAAAATGGACTTAATTTTTGAATTTGGTATATTGAATTTAGCCTAGGGTGAAATTTTGGAACTTTTGGGATAACATTTATATTTTGATGAATAGGGAAAATTACTAAATTTTAATTAAAAAAATCTTTTTTAATCAAAATAATTAATAGTGATAAATTATGAATTTGAGTGTATTTATTGTATATTCAGACTATATTTTTACAATTTAATACATCTTTGGTCATTAGACATAATTTCCAATTTAAACCGATCATAAAAAAGTATCAATCAATTGACAGTTATTATATCTTAAAAACACGCTTTTTGTTTTGACAGCAGGAATTAATTTTAAATTAATTTCATCCACTTACGTGTTTTGAATTTGGAAAAATGCATTCTATATTTGTAATCGGGATGTCCAAATTGTATAAATAGGTAACTTTTATTTTTAGACATTTTGAATAATTACTTTGGTAAATTTTTTATTTACCATGGATAAAGGGTAAATCCGATAAATAAGGGTTAAACAAAATAATATTATAATAATACTAAATTACCCTAAAACGTTTCTTAAACTTATTGGTAGATTCATGTCTGACCAGGGGCATTGTTCTGTCTATTTTGGGACCCCATGGAACCACTTGTAGGTGATAGGGATACATTATATTTATTAACTTAAAGTGAATACAAAAATGACATAAGCTTATATATTTTAGAAACACAATTTTTAAATAGGGTTATATATGTCATATTTTAGATTAATAAATAGGCATTAAAAAGAGAAAAATATTTCCTACATAATGATATTTCATTTATAGTTTTTATACATTATATAATATAATTTATTTATGGCACAATGATGATGTAGTAATTATCATAATAGTGAAAAATTAAAATAATTGATATTATAAACACCCAAATAAATATAATTTGAGACTTTTTATGAATTAAACTAATTTTATAGGTTACTAGGTCATTTATTATTGATTTAATTAACTTTTAAATTAGTAATAATTCTGTTATGTGTTTTACAAAAATCAATTATTGAATAGTGTCAAAATTGATATAAAAGAGTTTTTAAAAAAAATATTATATTATTAATTGATATTAAATTCCTAAAAATCTAAGGATCGGCCAAGAGACTTATATCATGATAGGTGAGTCATTAATGTACCACTTTGGGGTTTCTTGGATGTATATAGTAAGTATATTAACAATATAATATAAAAAATACAAAGAGACATTGTAAAAGTGAAACTAATTAACTAAGAGTTAATACTTGATGATAAGGTTAATATAGTAAACCAAACCTATCTAAATCCTATTGGTTGAGTGGTTTTTGGCCTATCCCCACATTAAACTTTATATAATTCATTTTTTATCCATTAGAAACCGAATATGAATTTATTATGAAATAATATTTCTAGATTTTCCTAAAGAGCCCCTCACCCCTTATAAAAGGACACCACTTCTAACCAATTACTCACACCTCTAAAGCCTTTTGGATCATCCAACCTCTACCCAATTAAGCTCCCTACGTCCCTATCATCGTTTTAGATGCCTTAACTTAGGAATAAGGCACTTTAAGAGTCCTTTTTGGTTCAAACATAAGGGAGTTACCCAAATTGAAGGTAATGATTTATCTTAGCTTCTTTTCTTTTATTTTACTTCTCCAACCCCTGAACTCTTCATATTATTATCTTTTGTAACAAAACCAGTCAACTAAATATAATAGGATTTTTTTATTATAATTATTATAACTACACTTACACACACATCCATCTAATGGGTGAAGAACATAATGTTTCTTGGATGGCAACCAAACGCCTCACGAAGCGATGATTGTTCAATTATCTCCTACCACATCTCATGGTGTCCATAATGATGGAACTATAATTAAATATGATATTAATGATATTTATTTTATATATAAGCTTATGTAATTCCATTTATATAAAACCATTATTCATTTCATGTTGTATATATATATGATAATTTCATTTGAGGAAGTGTGGACTAACACCCCCTCAAAGTGATACGACTCGTTCATACCATGCGTGGAACGTATAAAGGATTTTGATAATGAAAATAAGTAACACATATAAGATATTATAATATTATGAAATATTTATATACCTATGTATCAATTTGTTTTTATTACATTAAAATGAAAAATGAAATGGAAGGACCGTTCGTGTGTACATACGGATTACCGTCTCCACGAACACGATGAGATTCATTTCCCCATCATATCCATCAAAGAATAATTATAATTTGATGATTAAAATTAATGTTTAAGGACTTGATATCATTATGTATTTGAATAAGATACAACCTATCCATAACAAAGACAGCTTACGTAACGAAGCATGTAAAGTAAAACGAATCATTTAACACCCAAAATGACGATAATACTAAAATATTATTAACAAAGCAATATTAAAAGATCATATATGATATCATATTTATGTATAATATTATTTTATAATTTAATAAAAATTATTTAACGATTATATAAGTTCTTAACCTACCCTAAACCACGGAAAAGTACAAGGTAAGGGGTTTTCATCTCACTCCTTATTCCCATGAGATTCATGCCATATTGGCACTATTACCTTTTGTGTGGTGTATGTACTGCCCATAATTGTATTCTTTGTGTAATACACTTTGATTTATGTGTATTTACATATTCATTGTATGATACCTCTTTCATGAGTTGTATGTTTCGTAAGTTACCAAATTGATAAGGGTTAATTTTACAATCTCATTATTATCTGAGGTTGTTTATATGTAATTATCTACTGGGATCTCTTTATCATCTACATCCATGTTCCTTAAAAGTGTATTTAAAAATAAATTTACTATTTACTAGACAATGGGTTAAATTCATTTATACCCTTATGTGTTTTTAAGGGAATCTTTCTGTCATTTTCCAAACAAGGTACTTTTTAACCTTTTCAACAAATTTAAGGTAAGAATGTCTTTTTGAACATATACGGTAGGTGCAGTTATTTTCCACCGTTATAAAATATCTGAATTTTCCCTTAAAATATTATAAGATTATTTTCAATGTAAATGTTTTATTTTATAATTATGTGACTTTTAAATGATTTCAAAATGAATATTTTAAGAATTTATGAAAGGTACTCTTTATCAAGATCATAATTTTAAATGTTTTAAAGATTTATCTTACTAAATATTTTTAATTAATGCCCATGTTTTCAAAATGATTTTAATAATTTATTTACATGTACTTGAATGTTTTGAAATGATATTTCTTTTAAAAATTTTCAAAGTGGTATGGGATACTTTCATTCAAAAATCCCTTTTAAATTACTTCCTTTATAAATGTGTGACTTTTCAATGATTTCGAGAAAAGAGATACTTCTCTCAAATAGTTTTGATTTCATCTAGGTAAACATCCTTTGATGGATTTTATGCTTTTTTATGTTGATTTATTATGATACAAAACTTTTGTATCGTATTGAAGTTTTTGTGATATGTTTTATTATGGATGTGTTATTTTTAGACTATTCATGATTTATGGAGATACTATTGACATTTTGTATGCTTGTTTTAATATGAATGATTATGTAATGTTTAAAACTTTTCATATGGGAATGCATTGGACATAGTAAGTGATGAGTGGAGCCCGCTATAGATTCTCGATGCATCGGTAGGTCACATGAGACAAACTAGTGTCTTGGCACAAGGCCTTGACAAAATATTATTTTTAGTCTTGGCACGAGGCCTTGGTTAAATGGTTATGATAGTCTGACATTATGCATTCCATCATTATGAATGTGGTCAGTGACATTTCATGTGATTATTCAACTATTAGAATATCCATGGAATAAGTAAATGACATTATTTCATTTTTTTCCATATTATTCTTAATTTCATGTTTAAAAGGCTATTGTTTTAGTTATACATTGCCTTAAATGGTTATGCTTATTTATGAAAGTTTCCACAATATTTCTTACCCTTACGGAGCATTTGAGCTCACCACTTTTTATGATTTATTTTTCCCAGGATTCCAAGAAGTGTATTGTGATTAATATGCAGGGTTAAGACAAGGGAATAATGGCACTCATAAAGGATTATTTATGTTGTTTTTTATGGTATGAAGTGTAATATAACATTCATGTATGTAATCTATTTTCCAAGACTGATAAACTGATCGGTCCTTTGGGACATGATTCCTTGTAATCATGCCAATGTATTAAAATAATGCACCGACTCTGGGTAACTGGGGTCAGGTCGTTACAGTTGGTATCAGAGGATGTTTAGCAATAACCTTGGAATCTAGATTTAGATAAACTCTGATTAGAGCACATAGACCTAAGATAGACTTTGGGGATTAGTGTAGCAGAACATCCAAGAATTTTGGTATTGTAGAGATTTTGTGAGTTTTCCAAAGCAATACATCCCTGCCTGGATACGAGCCGGTAGAGGCGGCTCTGGCACAGATGTACCTAGGGGTAAAAACTGAAAACACCACTTTGAGCTAGACTCGAACGGGAACTGGTGCACAACAACGGGCCTTGCTGGACTCTTGGTTATGACACTCCTGGGGGATATTCTTAGGATAATTATCATTTTGTTTACAAATTATTATGAAGGGTTTATGAATATATAAGTCCTCAAAGAAGTAATTTTTATGATTATGGATTATATCCATTAACTATTTAATTCATGTTAAGTGTTTTACATGTTCGGGATTCGGTATTGCTATTCATAAACTAATCTAGTGTATGAATTTGTTTATAAATGGCGCCCAACAGAAGGAATGAGAACTCCAGTAATGCACATGATCCAAAGACATTGAAGGATCATATATTTCATGGTCTTTATCCAGAATTTATAAAGCAAATAGTCTTCCACATATTATCATCATTTGAAGAAATAGAATCATGTGTTGATAAGATAATTAAAGAGTCCTCTGAGTCTTATGGATTTGAATGGAAGCAAAGGAAGAAAAGGATGGAAGTGAGAAAGATGGATAAAGGGAAAAGGGAAAAGAAGAAGTTTACCATATGCGATAACTGTGGGAAGAAACACCCTGGAACATTCCTGAAATGAATGAGAGTTTGTTATAAGTCTAGAGGAAAAGGGCACCATGTACGTGACTGCAAGGGTATGAAAATGGTTTCAAATGTCCAATGATTCATTTGCAATGAGTTTGGACACTACACAAACCAATGTCCCAGTCATCATACTATAACGAAAATGATGCTATTGGATAATAATCAAGTTATGATAATACCATAGATGAGGATGAATGACTATTGTTCTTATATTGTTGTTTTGGAATTATTTTATTGAAGTGTCATTCAAATGTTGTACTAGAAATAAATAAGGATTGTACTGCAGTACTATTTCATTGAGGATTTAAGATTTTATGTTACTAAGAAATGTGAATATACAACGAGTTAAATTTTTTGGAAATTACATGGTTGAAAGAAAGATAAACCTTAATATGGTCCTAATATTGAGGTACTGATTTCAGAATATGATATGGTTGATTTGGGTAAATTATATTGGATATTCCTAACTGCCTTAAAAATGATTAAAGATTTTTGTATTCAATTTTTTTGGGGTTTACAACATTTTTGGATGGATGAAGTATATCCAGTATTCTATAAGGAATAAGGGAGAATGAATGTAATCAATAAGGATTTATGGTAATTCAGGATGTTTCAGTGTCTTAAAAGAATACACGATAAAGGTATCCACATGGTATTACAGGGTAAAAAGGATCGACATTATGTTTATCATTCATATAAATTTTGGACTGAGAGTTTACAGAAGTATTTTGGATAGTCTAATGGTTGGAAGGGATAAATATTGAATGTTTATTTTTGGATTTTTATAAAAGGACAACACACAAACCGTGTGACGACCTGTTGCATTGGACAAAACTGAGGGAATAGAAACCACAACCATAGTGAAATTGGGATTTATTTCCCACCACTGGACTATGTGATTTTCCTGGATGGTATAATATAGTTTTTTAAAGGTCTACTATGTCAATTATAAACTTATTATATTTGGAACCCTATACGATTAGGATAAATAGAGTATTTTAGAGTTGCATTATGATTTGGGGTGAAAGATGAGTTTGATGTAAAAATTTATTAATGGATAAAAACTCTAATTATAAATTATTTATATCTCTTTATGATCTTATCCAATCTCATAAATAAATTTCTCAACATTAAGAAAAGGAACTTAGAACAAAAATGTTGTCCTAAATGGTACCTTAGATCATCCCAAATTTATGGCTTTGGGATTGTTATCCTTTTCATAGCCATGTTCCCTACCACTCTCCATCAAATATTGATGGTTACATATCTCTTCCATATCCATATTTTCCTACATGGAACCCTAGTATGTGTTATTTTCGGTAACCTTCATACTTACCAGTCTTTATTTTCAATAGAGGCCTCATTAATCCATTTTTCGACGTGGGATTTCAACTAAGATATTTTGAAATGTAAACCCCATGTTTCCAATACCGAGTAAAAAGTGCGAGGATGCAATTTAATGAAGGAGGGTATAATGTAACACCCCAAACTTCTACGATACATTTCTCTTTGAATAATGTGTTAGCGTGTGTTGTACAGAACATTGAGTTCTAACACACCACAACAAATCAAACTAGCCGTTATGAATAGTAATACCTACTTTTTGAAATTTTATAAATTTTATCTCTCAAAATGGAATTAATTTTTGGATTTGGAATATCAAATTTATCATAGGGTGATATTTTGGAACTTTTCGGATAACATTTATATTTTGATGAATAGTGAAAATTACTAAATTTTAATTCAAAACTACTTTTTTAATCAAAATAATTAATAGTGATAAATTATTAATTTGAGTGGTTTTAAAGTATATTTAGAATATAATTTAACTATTTAATACAAATTTGGTCATTGGAAAGAATTTCACATTTAACCGAACAAAAACAAGTATCAATCTTTTGATAGTTATTATATATTAAAAACACTATTTTTGTTTTGACAGGAGGAATTAATTTCAAATTAATTTCTGCCACTTTTGGGTTTGAATTTGGAAAAATGGATTCCATATTTGGAATCAGGATTTCCAAATTGTGTAAATAGGTAAATTTTACTTTTAGATATTTTGAATAATTATTTCGGTAAAAATTTTATTTACCATGATTAAAGGGTAAATCCGGTAAATAATGGTTTAAAATAATAATATTATAATAATACTAAATTACCCTAAAATGTGTCCTAAAATTATTGGTGGATACATGTCAAACCATGGTAATCTTTTGGTCGATTTTGGGACCCCATGGAGCCACTTGCAGGTGATAGGGGCACTTTATATTAATTAAGTTAAAGTAAATACGAAAATGACATAAGCTTATACCTTTTAGAAAAAAAAATTAATATGGGTTATATATGTCATATTTTCTATTATAAATATTCATTATAAAGATAAAAATATTTCCTATATAATAATATTTTATTTATAATTTTTAGACATTAAATAATATAATTTATTTGTGACACAATGATGATGCATTAATTACCATAATAGTGAAAAATTAAAATAATTGATATTATAAACACCCAAATAAAAATAATTTGAGACTTTTTATGAAATAAACTAATTTTATTGGTTATTAGGATATGTTTTATTGATTTAATTAACTTTTTTAGAAGTAATCATTTTTGTATGATTTTTACAAAAATCAATTATTGAATAGTGTCAAAATGGACATAAAAGAGTTTTTAAAACAAATATTATATTAGTAATTGATATTAAATTCCTAAAAATCATAGGGTCGGCCAAGAGACTTATATAATGATATGTGTATCATTAATGTACCACTTGGGGGTCGCTTGGATGTATATATTAAGATTATTAATCATATAATATAAAAATACAAAGAGACATTGTAAAAGTGAAACTAATTAACTAAGAGTTAATACTTGATGATAAGGTTAATATAGTAACCCAAACCTGTCTAAAACATTTTGGATGAGTGGTTCTTTTACCTATACCCACATTAATATTTAAATAATTCATTTTTGATCCATTAGATACCGAATATGAATTTATTATAAAATAATATTTCTAGATTTTCCAAAAGAGCCCCTCCTCCCCCTTATAAAAGGACACCACTTCTAACAAATTCCACACACCACTCAAGCCTTTTGGCTCATCCAAACTCTTCCCAATTAAGCTCCCTACATCACTATCCTCATTTTTTATGCATTACCTTAGGCAGAAGGCACTTCAAGAGCCATTTTTGGTTCAACCCAAATGGAGTTACCCAAATTAAAGGTAACGATTTCTCTTAGCTTCTTTTATTTTATTTTACTTCTCTAACCCCTAAAATCTTCATATTATTTTATTTTCTAACAAAACCAGTATCCTAAATATACTAGGATGTTGTTATTAGAAGTATTATGACTGAAATTACACACACATCCATCTAATAGGTGAAGAACATAATATTTCTGTGGATGGCAACCAAACGCCTCGTGAAGCGATGATTGTTCAATTATCTCCTACAACCTCTCATGGTGGCCATTATGATGGAACTATAATTAAATGTGATATTAATGATATTTATTTTATATATAAGCTTCTTTAATTTCATTTTATATCAAACCATTATTCATTTCATGTTTTATATATATACGATAATTTCATTTGAGGAATTACAGACTACCACCCCCTCAAAGTGATATGACTCGTTCATACCATACTTGGAATGTATAAAGGACGGTGTTAATGAACTTAAGTAACACAAATAAGATATTATATTATACTGGAATATTTATATACCTCTGTATCATTTGGTTTTTATTACATTAAAATGAAAAATGAAATGGAAGTAACGTTCGTGCATACGTACGGATTACCATCTCCACGAACACGATGAGATTTATTTTCCCATCAAATCAAATAAAGAATAATAATCATTTGATGATTAAAATTAATTTTTAATGTCTTTATATCATTCTGGATATGAATAAGATACAACCTATCCATAACAAACACATCTTACATAACGAAGCATATAAAGGAAAACGAATTAGTTAACACCCGAAACGACGATAATACTAAAATATTATTAACAAAGCAATATTAAAACATCAGATATAATATCATATTTATTTATATCAATGATTTAACAATTATAGAGGATGTTAACCTACCCTCGACCAAGTAAAAGTACAAGGTAAGGGGTTTTCATCTCACTCCTTATTCCCATGAGATTCAAGCCATATTGCCACTATTACCTTTTGTGTGGTGTATGTACTGGCCATAATTGTATTCTTTGTGTAATACACTTTGATTTATGTGTATTTAAATATTCACTATATGATACCTCTTTCTTGGTTTTTATGTTTCGTAAGTTACAAAATTGGTAAGGGTTAATTTTAAAATCTCTTTATTATCTCAAGATGTTTATATGTAATTATCTACTGGTATCTCTTTATCATCCACATCCATGATCCTTAAAAATGTATTTAAACACATTTCTACTATTTACTCGACAATGGGTTAAATTGATTTATACCCTTATGTTTTTTGAAATGAATCTTTTCATCATTTTCCAAATAAAAGACTTTTTAACCTTTTCGACAAACTTAAGGTATGAATGTCTTTTTAAACATAAACGCCAGGTGCGGTTATTTTCCACCGTTATAAAATTTCTGAAGTTTCCCTTACAAGCTTATAAAAATATTTTCAATGAAAATGTTTTATTTTATAATTTTGTGACTTTTAAATTATTTCAAAATGAATATTTTAAGAATTTGTGAATGGTACTCTTTATCTAGATCATAATTTTAAATATTTTAATGATTTATCTTTCTAAATTTTTTTAATTGATGGCCATGTTTTCAAAATGATTTTAAGGATTTATTTACATGGATATGTATTTTATGAAATGATATTTCTTTTCAAAATTTTCAAATTGGTATGGGACACTTTGATTCATAAATATATTTTAAATTACTTCCTTTATAAATGTGTGACTTTTTAATGATTTCGAGAAAAGAGATATTTCTATCAAATAGTTTTGATTTCATCTATGTCTACATACTTTGATGGATTTTAAGCGTTTTTTATGTTGGTTTATTATGATACAAAACGTTAGTATTTTATTGGAGGTTTTGTGATATGTATTATTGTGGATGTGTTATTTTTATACAATTCATGGTTTATGGAGAAAGTATTGACATTTTGTATGCTAGTTTTAATATGAATTATTATGTTATGTTTAAACCTTTTAATATGGGAATGCATTGGACTTTGTAAGTGATGGGTGGAGCCCGCTGTAGCTCCTCGATGCATCGGTAGGTCTCATGAGACAAACTAGTGTCTTGGCACAAGGCCTTGACAAAATCTTATTTGAAGTCTTGGAACGAGGCCTTGGATACATGGTTAAGATAGACTGGAATTATGCATTCCATCATTATGAACGTGGTTAGTGACATTGCATGTGATTATTCGAGTAGTAGAATATCTATGTGAATAAGTAAATGGAATTATTTCATTTTATTTTTTCCATATTATTCTGAAGTTCATGTTTAAAAGGATTTTGTTTTAGTTATACATTGCCTTAAATGTTTAGGCTTATTTATGAATGTTTCCTCTATATTTCTTACCCTTACGGAGTGTTTGAGCTCACCCCTTTCTATGTATTATTTTTCCCAGGATTCCAAGAAGTGTATTGTGATTGATATGCAGGGTTAAGACAAGGGAATAATGGAATTAATAAAGGATTATTTATGTTGTTTTTTATGTTATGAAGTGTAATGTAATATTCAGGTATGTAATTTATTTTCCAAAACTACTAAACTGATCAGTCCTTTGTGACTTGATTCCTTGTAATCATGCCAATTTATTAAAATAATGCACCGACTCTGGGTAACTGGGGTCGGGGTGTTACAACTAGTCTATTGTGTAATGCCAAATAGTATCAAAATGGTTAGATGTTATGATACACCTTTGTAGAAACCCACACAGGGATCCACTTATTGATTCATCGAGGAGGTGGGCCAGATGACCTCAAATGAACCTCTTAAAATTTCGGAGGCTGCTGACATGTAGCAAGTGCCGAGGGTTTGTCTATGGGGAGACTTTTTTATCATGGATAAGAGAATGAGAAACAATAAATAGTAGAACTAAATAGAGGATGTAAAAATAAAAAAACAATATATGGGAAACAAGTATAATAATATAACCATGAAAGAAAAGAAACCATCTAGATGATTCTAAATAATCAGTAATGATAATTATGGGCATGATCCTATTCATGATTCTATAGAAAATGTGAGTACATGGGGAACAAGGGATACATTCAAATACAACATGTTATACAAAAAATATTAAAATAACGAAAAACTACTATAATATGAATCTCAAGTATAGGCACGATCCTCCTCCCCAAAATTAAATCCTATCCTTTCAATCAATAAATTTTTATAAGACTCACACTTTCCTTTATCCATACCAACAATAATGATTTCTTCTTGGCTACCAATGGTGTCCCATTTATGGTGTGAGATACAATATCTATAGGTCAGCACCAATGGTTTCTAGGATAGTCCATTTTAGGAAATAACTAAATGAGTTGTGTGCCACGTATAAATAGTATAGTGAAATAACATAATAAATAAATAAACATCTCAACTTGTGTTTCTAAATAAACACCCAAATGATACCACCTGATTAAGCCTAAGCTAGATGTCCGTAAATAGTTACCTATTCAAGTAATAATATATATTCTAGGGGTACATGTAACTAGTACACAAATGATTGCAGAACCCAAGCATGTGTTTAGGCTTGGTGGCCCCACTTCCATGTCTTCATGTGAGCATGATAATAATGTAAATGAGAAACAACATATATGACACACGTAATAAATTGTTGTAATCCCAAGGTGGAGTCTCTTTCCCACCCAAGGTGATCTATAAGAATCACAATGGTCCATATAGGTGTCTTATTTTGAAAAAATGCCACTGAATCTATCCAGGAAAACCCATATCAGTGCCCATTATATCACTCATGTAAAGGAGAACTCTGAAATCATACTATGTATCTCACATACGGGACCACATATCACCTGACGCATGGTGTATCGATATTTCTAATGGGTCCATCCTCAGTTTCTCCCCTAGGGAACCATTGTAACTCATGAGTATGTGTAATCTCTCCATTGATCCTATACATGGAAATCCAATACCTTAATCTCGATATGTCATGTGAATTCGACCGAACACGATGAGTGCATCCACCAAATACATAAAATAAGACCCATGTTCTCTCCAGAACAATAGTAGTTGAGGTATAAAAATCCAAGATCATCGCAGAAGACATGTCCTATTTATAAAATCACATATATTAATAAGTCACAACAATGTCTCATGATAATAATCTAGCCAAATAATAACATTAAATCCATTAAGAATATCATAATCTCAAGGCATCAAGGCATGATCTCTAGGAAACATGTGAAAAGAATAAGCAATAGAATTCATGAAAAAGCACATGGTGTTATAATTTAAATAAATTTCATAATAAATGAAATATAATACATGTGACAAAAAATGTGAATAACCATGAATGTTCATTTTTGTATAAGGTATGAAGAACCATTCTCAAGATTCTATCTCATGATTAGTAGTTATCGTAATTCAATTGATAGATTTAAAAAATATAACCAAGGGGAAACCCACACATACACAATGATTTAACACTCCAACACATGGGAAATTGGCTATTCATTGTTGGCACAACAAAAGGGGTGGCCAAAGATGAGGTTAATAACCCAAAGACTAGTTTCTCTATAAGCTAGGTCCACACTATACATGGGAATCAAATTTAATTAATTAATTTCACAAATTTGAAGCATCACTAGAAAGGCCTAGGAACAATACAATGAACTATAATTTAAAAATTAATTAAATGAGCAAGAAATACTCAGAACACCTACCACGTTTTAGTATCTCTCCACCAGTCCTTTTTCTTGTCTAGATTCTCCCTATAATGGATGAAAGTGAATAAATCGTCAGACACCCAGAAAATAGGGTGAATGTGGTCTCACATAAATAGAAAAACATTGGGAGGAGGAACCTCAAAATAGATGTAAGGGGAATGATCATCATACTAGGAGCAATTTGTTTCTTCAAGTGACATGATATTTGTACCACATACAAAATAGGTATCTCAAAATGTAAGAAGGAATAAGAAATGATATCCACGTGTGATTGAGGATAGAAATAAAACTAGAAGAAGAGGGGAAAATAAACATTGGATGCTAAAACATTCATTAGGTGAAAATGGTTATTTAACACTAAAAAACAATGGTTCATGTTTTGGCCACATGGTTGGAAAAATATTCCACCAATCCACTTATTTAAAGGACACCATTCCCAATTAGGTGAATGTATGGATTAATTGTGCAAGAACTGTGTGAAATACCATTATTGGAGGACCTTCAATTATTGCACGACCATGTGCCTGGGAGTGTAGTGTTATAAACAATTCATATAACCACTGTTTTCCCACTGTTTAAAATTTCATAGTTTCGGTGAACTATGCATGTTTATAGGCGGAGTTTATACAAACTATATGACCCAGTATTTTCTTCCCAATTCGGGGAAGAATTATTTGAATGATCCCTAAAAAGACCTGTGTCCTTCTTTACATCATTATACATTATTATAAGGGTTTTTAAAGGAATTTAAACAAAAAAAATCAATTGTTAATACCTTTTAGAAAATTTTAGATGTTATATCTTTTTGTAATAAAACATTTACATCATCTACATAAATTTTTACTAATAAAAAATTTATATCAAATGGTTTTCTTAAATAGAGTAGGATCCAGTACCTCTATAAAAAATCCATATTCCAAAAAAGGGATATAAATATTTCATACCAATCTGTTAGTGATGTTATAATACATACATGGGTTTAATAAGTTTAAATAATGAATTTGTTAGATGAGGGTTTTCAAAATCCGGTTGTTTTTCAATATAAACATCCTCCTTAGATATCAATTTATAAAGGAATGTTTTCAATACTTTTGATATAGTTTAAAATCCATATGAGAAGGAAAAGCTAGAAGGATGTTAATTTATTCTAATCTAGAAAAAGGTTCAAAGGATTCATCATAGTCCATTACTTCTTCTTTTTTGCCTCCATTGGCTACTAATCTATATTTATTTCTAGTAATTATCCCTTGAACAACTTTTTTATTTTGAAAAATTCATTTGGTAACTACAACTGCCTAATTTGTTAGTATATCTACTAATTAAAAAAATTATTTCTATATAATTTGTTATGTTCTTTCATATCCAATAACAACATTTCATATTTTAAAGCCTATTTTATAATATTATGTTCTAATTGTGATATAAATGTAGAAAACTTAGTTATGTTTTCTATATTTCGTCTAGTACTTACTCATGTATTAATATTTTCTATAGTAGTTTCTAAATGATTATCCTGTCAGGTTTTAGAATGTCAATCTATGAAAAGTTTTAGATTATTTTCTTAATGTTCACCTATGATATGATAAATATAATTTATTTAATTTTCAAAATCAATGTCATGTGATTTTAGCTTAATGTTTTCAATAGATTAAAAAATTTCATATGTTTGATATGTTCTTTTACAAAATAGAACACTTTCATTAAACAACAAATGATTTAATTATTGAAAAATCATTTTCTTTTTATTATACAATATATAGGATTTATAAGTAGTATAATATCTAAGAAATATTCCATCATCAATCATTGTATCAAATTTAACAATTTTTTCCTTAGTATTCAATAAAGAAATGTTGTATCCAAATAAATTAATGTAACTCACATTGGGATGATTGTTATTAAAAAGTTTATATTATGTCTTTTAATGATTGGTATTATTAAAACTCAATTAATGATATGGAAATATATGTTTACAACTTCTTCACAGAAATAGGTAGGAAGGATATATTCATTTAACAATGACTTTTACATTTAATTAATCATTCAGTTTATTAATTAAAAAATTCCATTATTTTGTAGTGTTTTTAGTGTAGGGAAGTTGTCTTTGGAAACTAATTTTGAGAAAAAATAATTAAATTATTTATTATCAAATTCTCCACTATAATCACTTCTTATAAATTTTTTTAAATCTGTTTAATTTTGAATAATATTATAAATGTTTAAAAAACAATGAACACTTCTATTATAGGTTTTAGAAAATAAAAACATTTAAATATTGAATAATCATCAACTAATACAAAAAAAATCGATTTTCATCTGATAATTTCTACCATTTATGGTAAAACAAATCCATGTGGATATGTTATAGCGGTTTAGATATAGAATCATTGTTAATTGATTTGAAATATGATTTCTTTAGTTTATCAATTTGGCATGAATCAAAAAAACTATCATTAGAAAGTTTAAGACTAGAAATATCTAAAAATAAGTGTTTTATAGACAATTCATATAAATTATATATATTTTATTATATAAGGATTATATGCCAGATCTATCAAAAAATATTCCCAACAGTTAAATAATTTACCTTTTGTTTACATAAGAAATCAGGATTCACGGTACAATCATTTTCTATTCTTGGTTCTCTAAATTTTATAAACATATCTTTATAAATTATCTTTTTGGATTTGTTTGATTTAATACTTTGTCAATGAATCATATGATTTAGATTGGTTTTTTCTTTAAAGATTGACCATTATTTCCCCATAATATAGATTATGTGATATGCTGTGATGTGGGTTGACTATCTATTTATTTTTGTAGTTTGTATTTTTTTCCATTGGATATCCAATAATTCCTATACCCGAATTCATATTTAGTTTTGATGATTTTCTATAATATGAAAGATCATCTTTGGGAAGTTCTATATATTTTTGGACAAAAATTATTTATGATTTAATATAACATCTCGCATAATTTCTTATTTCATATGGATGTTATGAATTTTTAACCCAATTAGTTATCCATTATTATGATTTAAAAAAATTATATATTATTGTTATATTGAGAGCAATGTTTTTTCCCACCTATTAAGGATGGTCAAATAATCATTTTTCCTCATATTGAGGACGTAAAAATTTTTGATTCCCTCTTAGAACACACATGGTGATTTTCAGTTATATTTGGTGGGATTACAAGATTGATCAATAAGATGGAATGTATCCTCCAAGTTGTACAAGAGTAATTATTTATTTCTTTCGATATTACTTCTTTATTTTGTATATGAGGGGTCCATATAGGTTTAATTTATCTTCTAATCGTGGTGTAAGAGAAATATCATATCATTCAATGATTTAAATTAGGTGATAGTTGTTTATTTTTTTTAATTAATACAAATATATACTATAAATACCCCTAAAACCATGAACATCCATTGACATAACTACATATAGTTTTTGGGGTTTTGATCATTCGGTGGTGCCAATATGGTCTCTTTATAGATAACTTGTATGTGAACTTTTTCAAACATGTTGTTTCATATATGGAATTTTAGGTTCCTAATGGTACCAATAGAAATATACTTTAAGGATTATAGAATAGATGATTATTGATGTATAATCAAAACACTCCCCTTATATGCAGAGTATGGGTACTTATTATTGGTAGTTGACATCGTTTGGAATATATCGATTTTTTCATCTGCTTCTACATGATTTATGGATTTGGTATATGGAATAAATTTTTTATTTTCTCCATTAATATATATTTTCTTTATTTTATATTTTTATACTAGACTATAATATCTTTATCTGGGATCCTAGTTTCATTTCCACAAGTTGTAGGGTTTTGGGATTCCTGATACATGGATGTAAAATGGATAATTTTTAAAAGAAGCTATTATTGAAAAAAATTATTTCTAAAAATAGAAAATGATTCCCCCAATTGACTTAAAATATCAATTTTATTTTTCAACATCATTAAATTGAGGAACACATATAGGACTTGAGGAAATATTGTTCATGTTGATGAAGTATCTATATTAGGTCACAATAAAAAAGGACCAGTATTTATAGAAGGTTATAAGACCCAATTTGGGATTGATTAGTAAATTTTATCCTATAAACCAATCGATAGTTTGTATATATTTTTGTTTAACAAGATAAAATATTTCATAAAATCATAAAGAGAACACCATTGATCTCAATAGATTCTGATGTTAATAATCGATTAGAAAACATTTAATGTGAGATGAGTGATTCCATGTATAAAAATAGACCAATGAAATGAAACAATATATTTTTTTATGTAGTATTTCTATAAATTTATCATTGAATACAAATTGATGAATTTTGGTTTATTTGTAATGATTATATTTTCTTTGGTTTCACATTTGGAATTGTAGTACTACGCTAATGTGTAAAAGTTTAAATTGATGATTTGGAATAAGACCCGATAGGACGTTTACCTCCTAGTTGAAGAATATTTTTATTAATTGATCTGAACAATATCATATTTACAGGAATGAGAGAAGAGGAATAAGAGATATGTGAAATAGGCAAATTCCCCAGGAAATCTAAACAAATCAGGCGGCCTTTTTCAAAATCTGGACAGAATTCCCTTCTTACCCTACATATTCCTAAACTCTATATATAAGTGTTTCCCTAACAAAACATGACCCTACCATGAATATTAAAATTATTTTACAACATATTCCCATTAAAAACATGTATGAACCACAATATAGGGTACCTAAATCTAAAACATACCGAATTATAGAGGGGAGGAAATAAGATGAAAATGGGGAATAAAAGAGAAGAATCATGAGAGGCGTTTTCATGCTCTCTCCCAATCCTACCACTGATTTTCTAATCCAAAATCCCTCTCAAAAGAATTATATTCCCTCCCCCTATTAAAATTTAGTCTTCAAGAATGATAAAAAAACTATATGAGAGACACATATTTATCATTTCACCTCAATGAAATCACCCAAATCATTCGCCTTGATTTATGGTCCCCGTCTTATCCCATACTCTCCAACCAATTTCAAAGATGATACTATATACTTAATTTCTTCTTAAATGTATTGATAGTGTCACATAATGTTTCAAATCAAAAAAAGATAAATTTTCTAGAATGTTCAAGCCCATACTTGTGAGTACTTCTGTGGCGCAGAGTCCCGTAAAACAGTATATGAAGTCATTGGTGGCAGCAACCAATTAAAGAAAGGGAAGCTGTATATAAGACATGTGCTACGTAAAGGTACAATGTAGCTATAGAAAAGACTTATTTTATTGTTTTGTGAGAATACCATAGTGGGTATAATCTATTCATTTATTTTATATGGATTTGAATTTTATAAATTCTATTGGGACCTGACTTCAACTGGGTTTTATAGAACCTTTGGTGCTGATCCAATTTCTCCTCTCTCTTCTATTGGGTGGACTAAAGTGGTAGGATATGATTGATGATTTACATCGTATCCAAGAATTATTAATTGATAAATTATCCTTCTATATGAGAGATTCATGCCTCCTTGATTCAATGAGAATGTACTAATTGGTCACACCTCCTCAATTACGAGCTTCCGATAATGCACCTCTATTTAGTGAAGAGGCGACGATGGTAGGTAAGACAAATTTATTGGGAAAATAACTATCTTTGGACTATCATTTATATAGAATAACTAGAAACACAATTATTGGTATGAAAATTTTGATAAAAAAGTTTGAATATAGATAGATAAGGAAAAAGACTTAAGGAGAGACATTGGGTGAGGTTTTTGTGTAGTAGCTGTCAGTGCCCCTTTTTCACCAAATTCCCATGAAATCACCCATATATTCCTCCCTTGAAGATAATTATGTTTATTAAATTATTAAAATAGTAGCATAAATATTTGCACGTGATAAGAAATATTAGAGTGATATATGAGCTTTATTGATTCCCAATGAACCCATGCCCAAGCACGGTAGCTGATTTATAACTATTAATAGAATTTCCTCTTTTCATTGCTCATCCCTCCACACTATAAATATGTATTTCCTAAACAAAATTATCCCCATATTCTATTATTTCTCCACAATATTCCCATACCTACCCTATATGACACACTATATTGGGAAACTAACATGATTCTAGTTTAAATACGTGATCTCTATTTTATATACCCCATGTTGGTTGTTGTGGTGGTAAGGGTATTAGGTATTTGGGGGGTAAATAATGGGTTACATTCCCAGGGATGTTTTCATTCCATGGGTACATTGTAATTAATTTTTTATGGTTTATATTTTAGATACACAATTTTAATTAATATATGTCAGATCAAACTTTTTATGTGAGTAATTTATGGATTAAAATATAAATACTCTTCAAAAATACTCAAGAATGTAGATCTAAATGAAGGTTTTTTTGATACTATTGATTCTAAATGTTATTTATTTTTCATGAAAAACTCAAATTAATGTTGGATATTTTTGGTTGTTGTTCACAGAATAAATATTTTTTACCACTGAGTGGGATTTCAATGTGAAAATATCAGCTTAGTATGAATATAGGTTCTTAGTAATTGATGAAGCCTTTCAATTAGAATTATTATGGAATCAATAAAAATTTTATCATGTGGGTTTAAATTATTCTATGATGTAATAATATCTTGGGTAATTTTGTTATGATATTGAAATATCTAATTGTTGGGGGAGGTAACATCCTGACTCAGTTTCCATTAATCTGGTGTCCTCAGTTGGTTACTCCCAATTACTCGAGATTCGACCTGATACAAGAGTGGATATCGACTAGTAGTGAGGGCCTAGTGTGTGACATTGAGAATACTATGCCCTCATTTCTAAGTAGCAAACATTGGAAAAAATCATGTATTATCCATTGTGTTAAATAATCAACGTTTGAAAGCTTTAAATAGTCTAAAATATAATTACAATGTAATAATAAATGAAATGAAAAAAAATATTTCAAAACCATGACAAAAATAGACCATTGGTCACCCACTAGGTCCACCATACATGAAGGAGTATATAGAATATACTAATGTAAAATTACCAGATTATCCTTCTATGTCCAAGAAAGACCACATACCTAGTTTCCAAGACATTGCCGAGCTACACACCGAGATTCATGTATAAGGGTGAGAAATAATATCAATAGGTCATCGTAATGATGAACCTATAGTTCAACTATCATAAGTGTATGATCATTCAATATGCTTATCCAAGCTGATACAAAACTGTAAATGAAAAATAAAATAAATAACGTGAAACCACAGTCGATCCATGAGTATGTGATCCCTTTCAACTTGTAAATGTGTCATCATATATATATATAGATATTATCATATATATATATATATAAGTTGAAAATAACATTATACAACAATAGTTCAACCATGGGTTCCTTATCATTATTTTTTGAACATCATGTGAAAATGACATTGATCAAGATCATGTACCACTATAACAAGGTATAATTTATTGATCTGAGTGTACGTAATATCGATTGAAAATACCTACTACATCCCAAACTATTAAATTATCTGAGAAAGATACATCACCACAATATGATAAATGTTCTATCCCTAGGATCACCTATACTCATCTCTAATCAATATAATTATGTATTCTAGGCAACAACAAGAAATCATATAAATGGACACTAAGATTGATGTCATACCACTTAGGAATTATAAATCTAGTCTGATTTCTAAATCCCAGGTCCTGATATGTATGAAAACATAACATTATGACATTGATGAAGTGTAAGGTGGTGACCCTTAGGTGATCTATAAAAGGAATGATCACTAGATCCAAGTGTATGTTGGACATCCATTCATATAAATGGATCAATAGCCCCGTCACTATGAAGTCAAACATCACTATGTAGTATTTGTGCTTCCACCTGACCCTAGAGGGAATCCATGAATACACTTTAAGAGTGCGTAATCATACATTTAGATTTTTTCACATCAATGTTGGGGAGTTTCATGTCAACTAATGTGATAAAGAAATTGATTATGGATAGCGTAATCATCCCCATAACTAATGTATCACAATCAATAGGGACTCCATGCCTGGATATCATAATCATAGGGGTTCCATTAAAGATTATCAAAATCAATAAGGACAAAATCATGATCCCAGTATGTAAGTCTTGGAATCCCATGCATATAAATAAAAGTGTTTAGAATCTGAACCCCATAAAGTACCTCTGGACATCCCAATAATATATAAACTACTAAAAGGAGCAAAATATCAATCACAATAAATATTTTTGACATCCCAATAAAGAATGTCGCATCATGTCATGCTAATCGACCAACTACTAGGTTTCACATCTTACAATAATTATTTCATAAACAGTAATAAATTGAATGCATAACTAAAATACTTATAGTTGTCGAACAACTTAACATACCAATACTTTTACAACCCCTTGGGATTTCATGTTTTTTATGCGTTCTGAGGGGACTACTAATACAATCTCTACACAGATCCAAAACACATTGGGTTAGGGGTAGTCAAACATTAGGGAACCCACCGAGTCACTCTAGTGAAAGAAATGGCTTGGCATCGTAATTTTGGAACCAGGGCTTTTCATATCTAGAAATGGAGTCTAGTTTGTGAATTTTTTTCAATCCACAATGGGTTGATCAGGTATTTTTCATGGAAAGCTATCTTATGGTAAAATATAACTACAGTTTTTATGGTGACGTCATTTTAACATATTTTCCAATGTTTTGGTCAATGAAAAGGAGAATATAGAAAGGTGTTTTTGTTAAATGATGTTACGTACAAGATTGAAGGTGACTCCTGATGTTGCATGAATGTAATATTTTAGGATTGTCTCTTAAAAATATGGAAAAATAATAATACACCTGAAAGATTAGTTTTGGGGGGAAATAACCTTCAATTCCAAATACAACATCAATATGGTGATACACACAAGTTGAGTTTCGTGATTTAATTATAAAAATATTGAAACATAATGAGATGTGTGCAATGATGAAATAGTGTAGAGGGATCATACACACAATGTGAGACATTAATTATAGTCTTATGGACATGAGGTTTGGCTCAATATGAACATTATTACAAGGACATCTAGGTCTATAAATATGATGCTACCCCCATTCAAGAGTTATAACTTTTCCCAATGAGGATTCAGTGCCTCTAATTCCTAGACGACTTGTGTAAAGAATGCTTGAGAACTATAAATATTACATAAAAATGGCCAATGAGCCTTTCAAGAAAAATGAGAATTTCAAGGTACAGTTAGAAGAATGATAACCATTGTTCAAAATAAATATTGCGCGACAATCCTATAACATTAATTCAAGTACAGGTGTTACACACAAGAACATATTTGATCGACATTCATGTTTTGAATATCCAGTTTTTTTGATCAGTGCTTTTAAGTGCAGAAATTTTGTATTTCAGTGACATTAGAGTCTCTTTCATGGCATGGAAAAAGTCTTTAATTACAATCTTTGGAAGTGACCTTCAATTCCTTAAACTAATAAATACTTATCTCAAAGATGCGAGCTTGTGGTAGTCGATGGATGTGTTCTGAGGGGGGGGGGGACTGTTCCACATTTAAAATCATGTAATATTATTGTGTCTGATATAGAGTGACTATGTATGAAATTATTTATTCCACGACACGTGATGATTATTGAATTTTGGTACATCCAACATAATGTTGGTGTATGAGCCATAAAATATCCATAACTAGTGAACCAATTAAATTTTATTTTTGGTCTCTCTACTGGTGATTGTGTGTTTTCTACAAGTTTACATAAGAATTTTTAAGAGATTCCTACCAATGTTGGAAAAGATTTATTATATTATAAAAAATATATTACAATATGATTCACCCCTCACTACTCAGGGTGTTTTGAGGACCTTCAAGTGGTATCAGAGTGAACAAGTATCTAGTGTGAATGATGAAATTATTTGTTGTCATGGATAATTAAGTAAATTTTAGGGGAGACCCCCTCTTTGATGGAAGAAAATTTAATATTTGGAAGAACATTAAGGAATATCATCTATGATCTCATATATTAATGGTTCTTTTTATCACATTATAGGGTATTAGAGTCACTTGTGTAATAGGAAATTCCATGACTGATACAAGAAGTAAAATTCATGATGATTATGCCAAAGAAAATAATTCCCTTACTGTAGGTCTTTCTAATAAAATAAATCTGATGATGATAATTTTCACTTCAACCATGTATATGGTATAAATGTTAGAAAATGTATATGAAGAAAACAATAACGTGATGGTGGAGAAACTCTAAGATATGCACAACAAGTTTTATGATCTGAAAATGCATCATGAAAACAATTTTGATACTTTTAACCAAATTATTGAAGTTGTTGGTGCAATATGAGGACTTGGTGAAAAAATAAAATACATTGATGTTTCTAAACAAATATTTAGAATAATTCAACCTCTCTAAAATCCAAATGTGTTATCCCTTGAAGAAAATGATTTTTCTAAATATTTTATGGATGATCTGCTGAGTAGTAAGGTGGCATAGAAAATGAGAGTAAAACAAGAATATTCCATAGGTTGAGAAAGTAAGGAAATGTTATTAAATTCGATGAAAAAACATGTGGTTTTTAGTGTTATTGTTGATTGAGAAAATATGGAATATGAACTACTTTCCTTATATTCAATGAAATTCAATGGGGGAAATTGGAGATTTTATAGAAATCTTCCTCTAGAATATTTTGGATGTGGTAGAGTTTAGAAAAGTCATCTCGGTGCTAAAATAAGATCAATGGTGTTGATAGTGAAACTTGAATCATATGGAAGAATCAGAAATAGTTTCACCAAAAGGCTATATCAAGTTAAGAAATTAATAATAGGAAAATAGATTTTTCTATAATGTAGAACAAG
Source organism: Viscum album (assembly GCA_963277665.1). Taxonomy (NCBI): domain Eukaryota; kingdom Viridiplantae; phylum Streptophyta; class Magnoliopsida; order Santalales; family Viscaceae; genus Viscum; species Viscum album. The sequence goes on along the minus strand of OY728156.1, from coordinate 858,966,054 downwards.
AGGATGATGATTTGTCAGTATATAGAACCATTGTTTAAATTTGGTACTCAAGAATACATAAGGGATATAGTTTAAATGTCAAAAAAACCAAAATATAATGATTAGGATAACAATTTTATTAATTAAGATGATCTCAAGGAAAATTTGAGGATGCTAGTGATTATTTGAAAAATCCATGAAATAGAAACAAAATGATTTGAGTTATTATTGAACAGCCATAAGAGAATGGTGATTGTCTTGATGTAGATATTGATCTTCAATAAGAAGAACAAAAAGAACATTCAACAGCTCTTGAATTCCTAGAAGATTTATATAATTTAAATTTTAGTGTAGAAGAGTAGGAAAAGTTCCTAAATGACCTCAGATATAGACTGAATGATAAATATTAGACAATTGAGAGAATTGAAGAATTAGTTTTTACTCTAAGGAGTAAAATTAAAATAGAATCAAATTCAAGATAAATAAGGAATAAATTATTGAATAGAAGATTCTTAGATGGATAGTTGTTAGAGAGAGAGAGCAGTGTGGTTCTGATAATGTAGAGAACGTTTTGAATGAATAATGATTCACATGCATGGGAAATAATGAAACATGTTTTGATGAAGAAACATCGATGGTAAAAAGAAATATGAGCCCAAATAAAGGGAATAAAAAATTTAGACATACTACAAAGGCTCCTTATATCCCATAAAATAAAGCATCAAATCAAATCGAAATGAGATCTGATAATTATCCTCATGTATCTTGAGATGATCCCAAATCAAATAATTTTTCAAAATAACGGGGCATGGGGATGAATGGAAGTGAGAAGACATTACCTCTTATGAAATTTATATTCTTGTGTTATCTAGTCTGTACCATTTCATACTAGGACGAGGAAAGGATTTATTGAAACAAGTAACTATTGAAAAGATATCAAAAAAAATTAGAACTTATCCATCTTTATATAAAAGAAATAGTTTCTATGGTTATTGTTTTTAGTTCTGTAATTATTAAAATAAAGATATTCATTTGAGAAAGGGGAAGGAGTGGAACATTAGCTACAAATATCATAAAAATGTCAATACCCACAAACTATGTTGAGCTTATCTGGAAAAAATGTAATCTAATATAGAAGAAGTATTAGATTATGATGATGAAATACACATTGGAAAGAGATTTGAAGGGCCACCATTTTCCTCCAATCAAACTAATATATAATGGAATGAAAAGAAGAAAATTGGGAAATCTAACAATGTAGAAATAGCTTTCAAGGATATGAAGAATAGTAGCACCTCGATTCATGATAGTGGATTCTCATCCCATAAGAACAGAAATACAGATTTATTTAAGAATTTTATGAAATAGTTTGATAAAATTATAAGTTGTTGAAATAATGGAGTTCGAAATCAAAAGAATTTGAATTATAGAAATGGAAAATGATGAGCATAAGAAAACTGAAGTTCCCTATCTGTATGGTTTCCGTCACAATATTATATATATGATTCAAGTATATGACTCAGTACTAAAATTGAAATTTAATCAAAAGGGGTGATCTACCAATGGAATGATAGATAGTTATCTCTTGAACGGATAAAAATAGATAGAGACATATACCTAGTTGACACTAAAGATGACATTTTCTATGTGATAGTTGAATAAGAAAACAACTTGTGGAATTGTAGGTTGGGTCACATTAATCAAAAATGGATGGAGAAGATATATTTGCTGAAGATAGTCACCACTATCCCAAAATTGAAGCGCGAATGAGAAAAGACTTGTATTGACTTAATTTAAGGAATGCTGGTCTGCAGTTCATATTGACCAAAGAGTAAAATGACATCAAACCATCTTGATTTAATCCTAAAAGAAGTATGAGGTCTAATAAATGAGGAAGGAACATATTAAGAAAGGTAAATTTCTCATTTTAATGATGATTATAAAAGAATATATTATATAATGATTAGAAAAAGAAAATTATATGTTCTTGATTGCATGAAATTGTATCGTCAAATCAGTGAGAATGATACTAGTCATTCAATCAATGTTCTACGATCAAAAAATAGAGGGGAATACACATCCATTAAAATTGAAAATTACCTGATAAAACATGGAATAAATCTTAAGGTATAAATAGTGAGAAACCCATAATAAAATGGGGTTATTGTACACAGAAATAGATAGGTGAAAATTATTGAGGTTACTATGCTTATTAAGAGTTATATCATTCATCATTACTAGATAAAATCTATTTAAGCAGTAGTGTGTACTCAAAATCAAACAATGGTTTATATGGAAGAAACCAAGACACCATATTAGTTGTGTCATGGATGGAAGCTAAGTGGAATCCTACATAGAAGTCATATAAGGAGAAGTGTTTCTTTATCTATAATAGCTTAGTGGAATCGTTTGTAGTCGATATATACTATGCTTCATCTATTGTAAGAGAAGTTATTTTTTTATTACTCAACCAGCTGATACATTTTTGAAAGAAAATAACGTTCTACCAGTAATGGACTTTATATCCATAACATATCCGGTTCAGTTCGAAATATAAAAAGTCTATAGATTATTATATTTTTTAGTAGAAATATATAATTTAAAATTGAGATTACCATTAATATATCTCATTATTCTTTTCGTTATTTCTAGATGATCCTCATTTGGATTACATTTAAATTAATGCTCTAATAATGATTACAAGTAGATATCCGACAGCGATTGAGTGTGCTCATGAGATCTATAAGAATAAATACAAGTTCATTTAGTTTATTTAAAAATTAATACAATTATAAATTCAATGATAAATTGATCATTACAAAGGGGGAGAATGAGAAATTCAATTCTTTTATGGTTTGATGGTTACTTGTTTTTTATAGACCATGAAATTATTTTGTGACATGATGAGAATATGGTATTATGAGGAAACCATTTGAGCTTATTGTGGAAATATTTAATCATTACAAAACAAAATAACCCAATTCATGCTTCCCATATTGTATTCTAAACAGATCTATGATCATGTAAACTAAGTGTTTTGGATGACTCACCTCTCCCATTTTGTGTTTTGATAAGTGGATGGTGAGTTATTGATATTATCTAATGATTTCCAACAATCCCAAAGGATATGATTATTGGGACCAAGGTTTTTCATATCTATAAATTGATTCTAGTTTGTGTTTTCCATCAATCGATTATAGGTTTATCATATAGTTTTGAAGAAAATTGAATGTAAAGTACAAGAAATAAAGGTCATACATGAATGTGGAGTTTCAAGTTCATCAATTTGAAATTTGGAAAAGGCATGAGATGCATGAAAAATGTGAAATTGCAAGAATGTATTTTATGCGCCAATTTCAAATTCAATTATTGTCAAATGTGCACAAGGGTTGGCATTCCAGGAACATTCACGTAGGGCCATCTAGGTCAATAAATATGTGACTACATCCATTCAATACATATACCTTATTCCAATAAGGATTTGATTTCTCTTCCATGTGAATGACATGTGCGTAGATGACCTAAACGATGTATAACATATGAAAATAATAGCCATTGAGTCTATATAAACCAATTGAATTTCATGGTGGTGTTTCACTAATGTATGGGTTGTGTGAATACATCTTGCGTGAAAATACCAAAAATTGTGCAAAGGATAATATGTTACACACAACTATAGAGTTGATCTACTTTAATGCTTTGAATATATGGTTTGTTTGATCATTTCATTCAAGTTCACCATTTCATGAATTTTGTGCATGCAATATCTCGTTCATGGTATGGAAAAAGACTTGAATGAAAATATAATGAATTAACCATCACGTCCTAAAGTAAGAAACAATTCTATGAAAGTAGTGAAAAAGGGGAAGATGATGAAAATTATATGAGGGATGCATTGTTCCATCTCTAAAATATATTAATTTTAGTGTTCCTGACATCGAGTGATTGTTTCATAACTTCTCTATTCCACAACTAGTGCGGATTAATATATTTAGGTATCACCGACAGACTATCTGTGTATTTTCTGTGGACTATCCCTACATGGTGAACCATGTAAAATCATTGGGTTGTATCTTTTCTTGAGATTTTGTGTTTTCTATTGGTTTTTATAACAACTATTTATTTGGTCTCTATCAACATGGGAATAAGATCCATCACTTAAGAAGAAAATTTTTACAAACAGATTCATCCTGCCCCTCTCTAGGTTTACTAAGGTCCTTGACCTACGAGGGGTCGTAGAAGTCCATGAATAAATGAATAAATACCATTTGGGATCCTAATAGGTTTAATGTGAAGACATCCTACTCGATATTTCAAAAAGTGAAGTTTAAAGGATTCATCCTACATGGGATCCTAATATGGTTTATAGAAAGTGACATCATACATGTGATCCTCATAATGATATAAATAGGAAGATATATCATAAATCCAATTATCTTTAAGAGTAAAAAGGTAGAGGGATACTACAAGTGATTACCTTGGTAATCATGTAAGCTATGTTGTCTAACATGGGACAATAAAAAGAGTAGTAAGGTAGGGGAATATTATCTGGTATCATCTTTGTCAAAATATAAAATTACCCCATGAACCAAAATGAAAAATCATTGAATATTGTTGTAGAGAAATTACTCATGAACCACCTAAGATTAAGTGTCTCACTCTCAAGAGATAACTAAATTTGATTTTCAGAGGAAGAAACATTATGTTTAGTAAGAGGCCTAAAATCCCACTTAGGTTTCCTCAAATATATTAATAATTTTCACCAATCCAATATAAATGAAATTAAATACTAAAAATGAAATAATCATGTGCCCTATTCTAACTCTGGTTTGTAATGAAATGAAAGGCCATCAAAAGGATAACAATAGAGGAGAACACAATGTATTTAACCTAGTACATAATTTGTACCATTGAAACCTCACCTAGGCATGTACTTCAGTCAGAAATTGCATGTAAACCCTATGTAGAAAACATGTACACTATCTACATGACACATACCCAACATCGGGTATCTTCCTAGGTACCTCACATAGATCAACCCTGTATTTTTCATGATCTTGTACCTCTACACGACATATAGACCACCCGGGGTATAATAGTGTACTCTATATGACAAGGTTCACTACACGGGTTCTCTAGATAGATACTTAGCTACATTTCAATTTACAAGTACATGATGTTTATACACAACACATGATGTTTAATTAAATTATTTTCATCCCTGAATGGGAATAACACACAATGTGTGTTCCAAAAACAATATGCCATGTTATGGGGATTTTTTAATTGGATACCCCTCAAATCTACTCAAAACCCCATTTCACATCCCAGAATCTATAGATCAGCAATAAAGGGGTTCTAAATATTGTAAAAAGGTCCTTTCAGCCGTTAATTATTAGATTAATGGGAGTTTTGTATAGAACATAAAAATATAGTAAATTTGGGTTGAATCCTCTGATGCTTCTCCCTAATTCGTGATCCTCAACTATCGCATGATGATATGGCTCATCTTAAGATCAATGTTTGTCTCTTCATACCTATATCCCTCTCCATCTCCCTATACTTATCCCTCTCCCTCCCAACTCTTTTTCATTGTTATGCAATCCCTCATGGGGGCATGTGAGAGAAGAAAGTGGAGAAAAGAGAAGAAAAAAGGAAAATGAAAAGGTAGAATGGAAAAAAAGAAAACTTAAAAGGGGAAAAACCCTATGCCCAATCTTAATTTATACCCAGCCTAATAAAATTTCCATAATCTAGACTCAATTAAGAATATAAAATTTCAAGCTAATTATCCATTAAAAAGATATATTTGAACAAATGTGCATGAATAAATTAATATTTAATTAAATATTTATTAAATATTTATTATTCCTCCTAGATTCGAATGGTTAAAACATCATTCAGAGTTTTGTATTAGGGTTTACAATCTTTAATGGGCCAAATAGAGTGGTCATAAAAAATTATCTGAGGTTATTTTTTAAGAATCAAATGATCATTTTACCCCTATCTTGCATCTACAATAAAAAATTACAATTCCCACTAAAATTTCATTACAAAAATACATGGCCCATTATAACATCACCACTATAAACCTTCTCATCCCAAAAATCATTAGTGGTTAAACACACTATGCCCTCATCTTGAGCATCTCTACAACTATTCTATTTTGGCCATCCAACAACCAGTCTCTCAGTGTTATCAACTCTTCCAGCAAGTAAGTCATCTAACTGTGATCGATCTGGTATGCCTCACTATATGAATTACCTTATAATGTTCCACTAGAACAAAATTCATGGAGTTCCCCTTTAAATCCTTAACTGATATATAAGAAGAATGACTCATAATCAATGCTCACTCAACATACTAATGACAATGTCAACATAAATGAAATAATCATTTCTAACTCTGATTATGATAATATTTTAGTTATAGGTGTTTATATATTTTTACAAGCCATATTCACATTAAAATAGGACATACTTTCTTTTTAACCAACACCTCACACCACGTCTCCATAAAATTGTTTTCTACGTTCAAACATGGGTCTTCTACCTCACAACACCAAATTTACCTAGGATGTATCTTCTACCACAGCAGGATATTTATCCTTTAAAAAATCAACTCTAACAACTATTCCAACATCATTTATTTAAAACAACCATTTCTTAACTTTTTCATGGCCACTCATCGATTTTAGATTTAAATGATACCTAGGACAATCGACACATATATTTTTTTATTTTTTATAGCGCAATGTGTGTAAAAACCCATACCACCCAGTCATCACCCCACTCACACTCATGTGAGTCATCAACCACTAATTAGTAGAGGATCATGAAACCTATCATTTGAGTCTCATTAAACAGAAATCTCTCTCAAAACACATCATCAAAGCTAGTAACATCATTAGTGTCATAATTATTTCCCTAATCACCCATCACCTGACATATTATTATAATATTTAATCATCCAATGCCCAACCACTGGTAAAATGGGTTAGTCATGCATATATTTCTTCCCATATAATATACTATCAAATCCCAAGCACACACGATGATTTCATTAGAGAGTGAAGGCCGTAACCGTCCTATATTGTAAACATGATAACTAACCATGCATCATCCTGAAAAAAGAGTATATCCTAGGTCACTTCCTATAAATGAATCTATAAAAACAATACAACCCTACTCACATGTTTCCCTTAATCAAAAATATAATCTACTTACAAGGTTCCATTTTACTAATAAGGGTCTCTACATGTCCCACTTACCCCTACCGATTGAGTCTCACAACAAGGTAACTAGGTCTGATCACCTAGCCCATAGGTGAAACCTATCTATGGGAGGTAAAAATAACATAGACCTAAAAGGGTTAAAATTATCAATCCTTGACTTACATGGGCCCTAATAAACTCTGGGCATCCTCATAATGGGATTCTCCCTAAAGGGCCATGATATGAACATATGATGAATAATTATCTCACACTCACTAGAATTCTTTATACTGTAATATTACCTTGAGGTTCTTGTTCTATATTAATGTTCTAGTGTCTATCGGCAACATACAAAGTTACTGAAACATATTACCTACAACTAATTTATAATCTATGGATGTTGACCAATGAGGCTCAATTGTATGCACAAAAAAATGTCACAAAAATCTATGTCGTATCATAAGAATATGATTTAGTTAATGAGAATGATATTCCAATATATGTACGAAATCATTGTACGCGATTTTATTGAAAAAGTAAATAAATAAACCAATATGTAACGTTCCATTGTATCCTCTTTTGTTACAAAGATGATTTTGTGAATTTGAGGTGTTCTAGGGGGTCTGCGAGTTTTCAGTGGAAGTTGGAGGTGCAATAGGGCTACTCTTGGAAATAAAATTCATGTATAATTTACATGAATAGAAAGATAGTTTCATTGATTGTCAAGGTCTAGTTCATGACATGTATACTTTTAAGGTTATATAATAAAACGGTGATTCCTTTTTTAGTGGAACAAAAACCTACGGATTATGAGGCGTGATGGGGGATTGCATGTCATGTAAATCCAAAGATGTAGTGAAATTTTAAATGTTATTTCTGTCCATATTATAATCCCTTTAGTAATAGATTCTTCTTAATCTCATTATAAGGGAACCCTAGTTATACCATGATTTTAATCCATTTCTCTTTTGCCCTCTTTGATCTCTATTTCCTGGTGGTTCTTTATTTGCAATCCACGGAAATCCCTTTGTCATGGATGGGTTTCTCCCATTCTTCTCCCAAGATTCACTTCTATGGTGTATTTTGGACTGGTTTGTGTGGTTATTAAGTGTTTCGATGGGATTTGGTTGTGTTTTAGGTTGATCAATGGTTTTTTATGGCGTGATAGTGGTTGCAGGCATTTCTTTTTTACCATGTGGTACATAGTGAGTTAGAAATTGTTTTTGAGGTAGAGACATTCCCCTTTATCTTTATTGTCTATCATGCGGTCAGGGGTTTCTTTTGTTTATTTTATAATGATGATTTACGTCTTTGATATTATTTGTAATATTGTGGCATATACACGTTTTTAGCACCCCATAAAATTGTTGTTGTTGGGGGATTTGTCTGTACTAGATGATATGTTATATGATAGTTTCACCTATTGTGATTATTACGATATCAAACTAAAATAGAAATGTATTAACTACTTATATTTGGATAATTAAATGATTTCCCAAGGTTTTATGAAATGTGTGATAACACCCCTAATTTAAAGTGAAATAATCTAAAATACCATTTTAAAAGATGAAAAATGATCTTGAATTATTGTGAAGTTTGGTCGTGCTTTTGGGGTGCCCATGTGTGGTTTGTGTATACATTGGTGATGGTTTTTGGTCTGTTTATATGGGGTAGTGAGGGAGTTTGTTTATTAATGTTTTTTTGGGGTGGCGATATGGTTTGTAGGCCATGATTTTGGGAAATCAAAGTAATTTGTTGGCTATCCTTTTAGGGTACTGAAGTGGTAGTCTTTAAATGCTCGATTCTCATGAAGAGATGAAATAAATGATTAATATAATTTGAAATGATATGGGAATGTATGATTAATGGTATGATAATTGTTAATGAATAATTAAATGATGGGATTTTTGATTAAATGTGGTTGATGCTAAATAATCAAAATAACACTATGATTAAATGAAACTAGTTGGAAAGGTTATGGTGAATCATGGCTTGTTGTGTGGAGTTATGTATTTAGAGGTGGTGGTGAATGTGACAGTGTTGTGATTTGGTTTGTTTGTAATACCATAGGTTGGGATTGATTGTATGATATTACATATTTTTACTTGTATGTTATTGTGATTCTTTTATTCAACCCTCCCACGTCGATCACTATGTGCCAACACCTGTATCATCATGGGAGGGGAGTTTCTCCCGACATCCCATGAGTATGAAAGATGGCTGGGTACCCACGCTTTGTTGATCTCTCTTCTACATGAGTTATGTATTACATATGTTACTATGGCCAAAGGACTTTTAGTGATTTATATGGTGAGGAGGAATGATGGATGGGTACACACCCTTTCCTGGGGATGACTTTCTTATCCGAAAATCATCTCTGGTGGTCTTCAATCTAGGATCCTCTGCTCTCTGACATTCTTTGATCATCATTAATCTATATGATGTTCCTTCCCCATAATCATATTGGGATGTTCATTGCAGTTGTGCTCCTTCTTCTTTTATTCCATATCTCCCAGAAATTTCTATAGCCCAACCATATATTTCACAACAAGGATCCCAGATATATATGGAATTCCCTATGTCATCATTTTAGGAGGCTTTAGATTGTATTCTATGGATGTTGGTTGCTCATTTTGGGGTTACAAACCTCTTTATTCTGTTTTCAAATGGTTTAATAGATCATGAGGTCCTCAATTTTTGGAAAAAAATTCCTTAATTCATAGAAAATATTTCTATCTAGTCATGGTTTCTTGGGATGATTTTATTTAGGTGTGGTTTTCCCCTTGTTATATTGGTTGATGGAAATTTAGTCGATTCATATTTTCTTTGGATGCTCATCATGGAAAAGAAATCTCACTGATGACATTTTGAATCAATCTCTTAGGCCTTCCCCTTCCATTCCAAAATGATGGATTGTTGAAACTAATTGGTGATTCTCTTAGTGGTTTCTTATGTTCTGATACAAGAACTATACCATGTGAGGATATCTCGACGCCACAGATTTGTGTGTAAATGAATTTGACTCAGCCGGTACAAGAAAAACCAGTTCTATAGGTACAAGATTCCTTCTCTTGAATCCAATATATAGTATATCCTATATTTCTATGATTTTTCTCTAATTTACTTCTTCAAGGTCACTACTTTTATACATGCTGACATGATAATGTATGAAGGATGTGAAGGCATTCTCATGATGATAGATTTGGGGAAGATTACCAATTTACTGATCTTGATATTTTCTCTGAAGGGTTATTGGAATGGAATCAGATCATTGATGAGGTGGCTACTATCACTCATTCTGTTCTATTTAATGATAAGTTTCCAGATGTTGGGATGACTGATCAAGAGATTGGTCCATATTTCCCTTAACCAAAAACTCAATTTTAGGATAATGATTGTTTCTCCTTCCTTTTCAAGTGCATATTATATTCAGAATCTTTTAATATGAATAGAATTATACTTCTTCGGTAAACAATACCTCTATTGTTATCTCATACAAAATTTGAAGATTATCATAATCATAAAATAAGACACTTCAGACATTATCATTTCACCAAATAACTTTTCATCAGATGATTTTCCTTCTTATCCTATTGCATTCTATTTGAAGGAAATAGTGGAACACTCTTCTTCATATAGAACCTGATAAATATATTCATTCACTCCATACAATATGGAGAAAATACACGTTTTTAATTCACCCCCTCCTTCTATAGTTTTCCATCATAAGGTTAATAGATATTACACCAGTTCACGATCTGTATCAACAGAGTTGAAATTTTTCACCCACTTTGAGAAGGAAATTAGTTTTGGATCCAATCCCAAAACTATTTATTTTTAATGGTCACTGTTTTCATATGGAATGACATGGGTCATTGAAACTGGGTTATAACAAATTTCATTTCTTCTGAATTTTATAAAAAAAAGATTGTTATTATTGGTATTTTTGAACACAAAAACACCCAAACAATGTTAGTTATTTTTCCAAAAAACATAAAATGCATGGATTTTTTGAATGCCCAACCAATTATTCATCATATATGGATCTTTTGGCATAGTTATTTTATCGTGGATTATATTCAAACATATAATCAATTCATCACTATCCATGCTTCTTGAGACTATCACACTTTCGTTTTCTATTTCATTTAGGGGAGTTCTAATCCCCACATAGGATGTTATTATAAAGTAATCTTAATTATTTTGATCTTGATAAGATTCGATGGTTAATTAGAGATGATTTTAATATTATGGATGACCCTGATGAGAATAATAAGATATGCCTTTTTACTAGTGGGGTCAACAATGTCTAGAATCAATTTATGTTAGAAAAAGGGATACTAGACCTTGGATATTTTTTTAGTAATGTTTAAGTGGGGCAATAATTAAAAGGGTACTAATAGATCATGGGGTATCATAGATAAATGTTTTTGAAATATACAATAATTATCCACATATGGTAAAATTAAAGTAGAACACTTGATACGAGGGGTTTCTGATCATTCTCCACTACTAATCACTATATTTTCTAAAATTGATTACTATGGGAAATTCAGATTTTCTTCATTAATGGGATGAGGATCTGATTTCCAATGATATGGTGAGGCAATCATGGGAAGAACCTGTTCAGGGCCCTTCCTGTATTGCTTTCCAAAATAATCTTAGGTGACTCAAGAAAATAAATGTATAGACAGAGGATATTTTTCATCTGGGTAAGGACATGCATGATTCAAATTAGAGAATTGATTGTATTGAATGCTATTTGGAAGAGTAATTGGATGGACATGTATTTCACAATCCTTCCGGTAAAAATATGATATAGAATATTTACTTCTTAAGTAGGAGTGTATATCCACAGATAAATCAAGGATTATGTGGCTGGAAGAAGGAGATAAAAATATATCTTATTTTCAACCCCATTTTAAGGAAAGGAAAATGAATTTTATTTCACATATTATGCTTGAGAATGAGAGGATTACAAATGATAGTGGAAGAATAGGGGACCTAGTATTCTCTCCTTTTGGGGGAATTTTTTTGGTAATAATGTCAATATTCTGAAGGTATATCGTACTATACCAACATATATTCTTGATTTTATTCCTCAGTTGTGTTTCAGACAATAATAATGATGAAATTGAATCCCTACCTCATGAAATGACATTTTTGAAGCTTTGATGAAACATAATCAAGACAGTGTTGCTGGACCTGATTCCTTTCATGTTGCCTTTTATAGATCCTCATTAGATTTTATTATGGGTGACCTCTTTGAAGAAATACGTGAATATTTCAAGGGATAATTGTTACCATGTTCTACTAGTGTCACCACTGTTATACACATTCCCAAGTCCCAATGTCCAACTTCTATTATCCATTACAATCCTATAAAAATACGTAATTTGTCTTATAGAATTATTTCTACACTAATCAATTCTAGGTTATCCATTCAACGTCTATAGTGTATTTCTCTAGAGAAACATGGTTTTGTGATGTTTAATAACATTCATGGGCTATCGGAATGTCCCACAAAATGATTAGACACATTAACCATAAAAATTGAGTCAATAATGATGATATTAAACTTGATATGAAAAAATATTATGATCATGTTGAATAGTAATTTATGAACAATGTCTGATCAAGTATCATCATTTACACTTGGAAATTTGATTTTCTATTATGATGTTATTTCACCTCTTGGTCGGTTGATTCTTTTTTGTAAAAACATATGGATTCAATTAATCTACCAGAGGTCTCCAAAATGGGGATCCAATTTCTCCATTAATTTTCAATATTATTCAATATGATCTTAGTTGAATTATTCAAAAAATCCTGAATCATCATGACATTTATCCTATTAGCATAGTGTGGGATTATCTTCAATATATCATCTAATGTTTTCCGATGACACCATTATATTCATGAATGCATCAAAAAGAACATTGTGTGCTTTAAATAGTGCCTTGTATAAATATTTTTTTTCTAGTGTTCTGGTCATTAACAAAAGAAATAGTTGTTTTTATATATCTAGTACATGTTCATCAAGTCATGTGAATTCTGTGAGTCATATATTAGACATGAATAAGGTGAAAATCCCTATAGATTATCTAGTTTCACCTATATCATATAATTGACTTTGAATTTATGGTTTTTACTTTATTATTAGCAAGATTTTGGGTCGGATTATCATCTAATTTATAGCTATCTTTCATTTGGTGGTAGAATATCTCAGATTTGTAATGTACTTCTTGCTTCTTCTATTCATTCCCATTATTCTATCATGGATTCCAAGGGATTGATAAAAAACAGTGACATAATTATTGCCCAATTTTTAAAGGGATCTTATGTCCAACATTAAAAGGAAATGGGTGTCATGGGATAAAATGGACCGCCTCGTGCATGATAGAGGAATTAATAGTCTTAGTCATGAAGATACTATTAGGTGAATACATGAAAAACATGCATGGGAGAACATGGAATTTCGTACACTAAGGAGAAGAACTATGCTTGGTACTTTAGTGGGAGATAATATTGTTTTGGATGGTAATGGTTCCCCATTATGGTCTGATATTGGTTCCATTGTTAATGATCATAAGACTTATTATCGATGATTGGTTGGGAAGGGAGATATATTGTTTTGGCATCACAACTGGAGTAGTGATTTAATTTGGTATCCTGAATGTTCTCTTACATATATATTTTTCAAGGAATATTTCCATGACCGAACTTTTACTAATACTATATTGAACAGAAATCAACTGGCACTATTCATTCTCATTATATTATCCTCAGAACCAGATTAGTGTATCTTTACCCCTTCTCCTTTTGGCTCCTTCACTATGAAGGATTATCGCAGGTTCCTTAACTTTTATATTCTAGTAAATTCAAGGAATAATACACTCTAGGTTAATGTTATTCCCATAAAATATACCTTCCTTACTGGGAGTATTCATAATGGAGATACTCCTTCTGATGAAAATGTTATTTAGTGTGGGATTTGTATTGCATCTATATGTGTTTTCTGCAAAATTCATAATGAATAAAAAATTAACAATCTATTATTTGACAGTAAATTGGATCATGATGTATGGATTTATTTTGGCATGTTCACTTCCCATTCATATCCATCCATGTCCAATCAATCCTTTCTTGATTGATGGTTTCATAGATTAGGTTATGGTAGTTCTAAAAGAATGGAACAAGCTGTCATTTTACAGGTTGGTTGTTGGTGCCTATGGAAAGGGAGTAATCAGTTCATTTAAGAGTTTATTACTTTTAATAGTAACAATAATATATGTAGAATATAAAATCTACTCATCAATTTTATCAGCCCTTTTGTAATGTGGAACAATGATCCTTCTTTGAATAAATACATATTCTCTTGGTCATCTGGATCTTCTTCTATTCATCAAGGTAACTGGATATGTTGGAGGCATCCTCCATGGGAAATAAAACATAATAGTGATGGATCGTCTATTACTGGCAGGAGATGTGGAGGTGGTATCATTCGGGACACTAGTAGATCGGCTATCACGACGTTATCTATTAGACTGGGACATGTTAATTCCGTATATGTTGAGGCAATGTCCTTGTTTAATGGTCTTAACATCTTCATGTAAAGAAATTTTCAGATTTCCAAAGAAAAAATAGATTCCATAATTATATATAATTCTATCACAAGCCAATGTTCTATTCCTTGATCTCTTTCTTATATTGTTAGAAAGTGAAAAAGCATCATATATGTTGATATAAAATCATCACAAATTTTGCACGGAGGTTATATTGTTGTGGGAAACAATACATCAATCTACATTCTTGCTATGGAGAGATTGTTTTTCATGTTTTAAAAAGTTTGAAACAAGATGGTGTCAATATCATTAGAGTAGAGTCCTGTGGTGTCCAATATTTTAGGGAACCCTGATTATTTCTCTTCTCTTGTTCGGTCCATTCAGACCTTAATATTCTTGTAATATTTTTTTCATGGAATAAAATTTACATGATTTTATGGCCAGTTGTAGCTTTTGGTGGTGATCAGAAATAGTTGGGGAGAACGAGGTTGATGTCTTACATGTTCATAATAACCCACTAATCGGTTTTGCATTTGGTCGTGTTATGGACCAAGTGTTTTTCGGTGAGATGTGTTGTGGTCGTTCTTATGGGGTAGTGATCGTAGACATCTTCGAGCACGGTTTTTTTTAAATGTGAATGTGCGGTACTGTGTTATACTAATGTGATGAGTGCTCTAGGATGTATGATGTTGGGTGTGTGAGTCACATACTTTTTGTAATGATGTGTAGATTACCCTAATCGATGTGGTTATTATAATATAATATTATTTTCCTTTAATTATTTTGTGAGTATTAATTGGTGAGGTTGAGATGGTCAGTGTAAATTTAACGTTTTTGTTTGGTTTTGATAATTTCTCATCAGTGTATTAGTATGATTCATTCATATGTGCATGAGAGATATTTGTTTTCCTACTGAGTATACTTGTATTCTCACCTGAGGTATATAAAACCATTTTAAAGGTATTAATGAGGAATACATTGACCATGCTAGACATTATTAACTTGGATCCTTGAAAGTTATTATATAACTCTTGTAGATTAACTTTTGGGTATTTTCTCTGGATACTTTTTTCTATATCAGTTCTATTTATACGTTATTTTTTGGATGGTTTGTATTTATTTTGATATTATGTTATAGATTTTATTGTGGATTATTCATCTTATCTCCCAATTTGATTTATATTATAGATAGTAATGCCTCCCAAGCATGATATTTTTATACCCTCGGTGCTAGTTTCCATCCTATGGCCTACTAAAGGCAGGACTCAGGGAGACATTACATCTTTCACCTCATTGTGATATCTTTGGAGGGAGGAGTTTTTGAGAGATTGTATTAAAGGAGTGATTGAGATATATTGTGAATTTTGGAGGTAGGTGCATTGAGGATTACATGAGTTCATTTTAAAATAATACTAGTTTACTATGGTTCATGACATTTGTCAGAAAGATTGACTGGGACATGAGATTTCAGGATCCCCCATGATCCAGTGCACAAAATCTGAGCACATTAAATTACAAGGTGAGATTGACCTACTTGTAGATAAGGGAACTAGGAATGGTACATGCATCATGATAATTTTATATATTTTTTGAATTGAGTTTTTTTGAGATGGTTAAAAATAATAAACCAAAATAAAATGAATATGTATAAAAAAATTCCATACTATTTGGATTAGGAAGTTCCTTGTTTTCCTTACAATTATAGATCCTGTTAAAAATCTGCATGTGGCTTAGGAAGTTGAGGTTCATCTGGCTAATCTAGCTGATTACCATAGTGCTGATCTGATAGAGGATGATGATGCTTGACAGAGGGAATTGCATGCTTTCTAGTGTAAGAATTTAGGGAATCATAAGGTAATTGCTTCAGATTTGGGGACATAGACTTGGACGGGGGAGACCAATATCACTTTTAGTTTGATTATTTTCTTTAATGGGGTTCTGGGTCCGTTTGATAGTAAGTTAGATGTTGGGAGCTACACATTAGTGATGTACTCTATATCTGGGAGAGAATAATGAGACATATGTGGTGTGGGTATAATTCAAGAAGGAGTTCATAGTAGAGTTTCATTCATAGACCATGAAGGTAGTAAAGTGTCATGAGCATCATTCTCATTATCATGGGATAATGTTAGTGTGAGAGTTGGAAATTAGGTTCAAGTTTTTCCTTTATTATTCCAAAAATCTTTTTCCAAGTGACGTGTCTCAGGTAATGTGTCTTGATGAGACACTACATCCTATCCAGTATGAATTTACTCCTTTTACATTGTTGATGTACCTGGAGTATCAGTAGAAGGTGGAGATGATTGAGGAGAGGCACTAATAATGACGTTTTTTGTGGGAGGAATACTAGTAGGGTTCCGTGAGGAGTAGTGTTTTTTGTGGTAGGTCTCAGGCACCACGACCTTTGAGGTTTCGACCAGTAGGTATCTTACCCCAACAACATCATTTTGGCCTTTTGGGGATAGTTTTTTTATTCTTTCCTAGGATAATATTTGAAGTGTGTTTTTTTTGGTGCGGTTCATGCCAATCACAAGACACAATTCTTAGGGGTTCCCCGAGCAAAGTCTGGTGGATGTGGATAGGTTTACAAACAGCTTCAATAGAAGTTTCCTATTACGTATTTTTAGTAGATGGAAAAGTAGGGGTTTTCACCTCCCTGGGGGGATTGTGCAGGTAGAGGAAGATCTTAGGATGTTCCTCGCATTCATGGATAGTGATAATAGCATTTCTATCCAGGTGGTCACCAGTTGAGAGATAGAGGAGCTAGTCATGGTTAGTTTCACGTTGTGGAAGAAGTTTGTCTAGAGGGGCTAGGAATCTTTAGAAGTAAGATAAATTTTTTTGTTACCCTTGGATACTCTTTTATTGATTCAGGATCATCACACTCCTTTGTTTCACCCACTGTAGCCCATGCTAGGAGACATGACTTTCATAGGCTTCACATTCCCTTGGTGTTAACTATGCTTGTCGAAGTTCATAACAATGTGTTTGATGTATTCAAGGGATGAAAATGTATGATGGGGTCACATAAGTACTCCGAGGATCATTTCAATATATTGATGAAGTTGTATGAGGTTATTCTCACCATCATCTAGTGTAATTTTATTCTTGATATAATCATCTTCATCCAGAAGACAGTCATATTTTCTGATTTGGATGACCAGCATGTGGTTTTAGTTGGAGAGTGGTGTTTTTAGTTGGTCATGTGGTGTGTTAAGACCCTTATTTGTTATTGGTTGAGATTTCGGTTGAAACAATGGATGCTGGGATGCAAGTGGATCCCTTGGTAGTTGGGTAATTCTTGGATGTTTTTTCCAATGTGGTTATGATGCTACCCACTCAATGTGATGTTCATTTTAGGATATACTATCATCCTGGAGCTTCTCTGATTTCGAATGATTATTATTGAATGTAACCTTCTGAGTTTTAGGAGTTGATTATTGAGATAGATGATATGATTCATAAGGGTTTAAATTAGCCCAATGTGTTGTTGTGGTGTGATCTAGTGTTTTTCACAAAGAAGGCGTACGATAGTATGAGATATTGTATAGACTTATGGAGGTTGAATTAGGTGATGGACAAAAACCATTAACATATTTTTTGGGTATATGATCCTTTTGAATATCTGAGAGGGGAGATTTGGTTTTTTCTGATCAATCTATGACCTGTGTATAAATTGTTGATGGAGAATGTGGGAGATATCTGGAAGACTACCTATAGATGTAGGTATGGGAAAATTCAGGTTATATACTTTCCATTTAGTTTTATGAATGCAGTAAATATGTTCATGGTGTTGGAGAACTCTATGTTTCATGATATTGTGGATTAGTTCATCATTTTATTCATTGATGATATCTTGATC